>OX438789.1:4165413-4786616 GCA_949316455.1 Acleris holmiana | reverse complement strand
AACCCTAATTCAATCTCGAACGATCAATTTGTGAGCCAAATGCAATGAGTTTTATGGTGTTTTGAGAGTGAAGGCATACGTCCGTAATTTTTTGAGTTGTGAGTCGCGTAGTTTCTACTGCATTCTGTTTCATACAAAACTACTGTTTTGTTCACACGGCGACGCAAAATGAGTTGGACTTTTGTAAAGGCAGAAATTACGCGATCGAAATTACGTGACTCACAACTCGAAAAATTACGCTCGCCTGGCTTCACCCTTCGTGATTAACTAGGTACCTGTAAGCGGTCTATAGCTGTCTGATAACGAACCGGTTCATGTGCGCGCACGGCCCGCGCCGCCGCCGCCGCTAGCTGCGCCGTGCCAGCCGCGAGCGCGTCGAGCGCGAGCTCGGCGACGAGTCGTCTCGAGGCGGGCGGGTCTATTTACCGTGTAGATTATTCCGACTACGGCACCCCCATTGTCCCGGTAGTGAAATCCAACGGCGATATACGTATAAAGTAGATTACAGGTTCCAATAATAGGGAATTGGGGGATGTTAAGTAAATGTAGATTTTTGCAAGAAAGTGTAAATTATCTCAGTCACATAATTAATAAAGACGGCGTAGAGCTAATTGGATGTAATATCTAGCGCACCTCAGTCAAACAATGTTTCGTATAAAAATGTATTTGGAAATGTTTAAGTATTACGGTCACTTAATTTCGAACTTGAGCACTTTTTGTTCCTCTTACACAATTTTTAAATAATGTCGACCGTGCTGGCGCACTGGTACGCCATCCGCAGTGAGCGGGCTGTCAGCTGCGTGTCGCGCACGCTCAACGCGGTCGAGCACAACCACTGCCGGCTCGATAAGGAGGCGCTGGCCATATTCTGCGCGAGGTCACCAAGTACCACCAGTAGGTACCTGTTCCTGCAGCGCTTCACTTCGCTACCTACTTGCACATAGAAATAAAATTACTTTTTCATTTCTCATGCTCTTAAAATGCTACTTAAATCTCTGCGAATCGGGACTAAAGCTCCTTGTATCTAGGGATTAAAGTTTTTTTATTTATTTACTTTGGAAACCCCTAAACAACCAATCACGGTGTTTGTGAATGGAGGATTATCGCCATTTTCAGTGATTGTGTATGGACCATATTTTTGGGTGTCGAAATAACCTCAAAATGTCAATTGTGCAAATATAAAAAAAAAAGGATTTAATTTCGTGAAACACGATTAATTATTTCGAATATGAATCTATTTAATCATATTAAGGCCGAACTCTTTAATTATGCGTGGTCCAATTACTTTTAAAATGGTTTCCAAGTTTGAATCTGTTGGCTAAATATGCAAGCATTAAAAACATCACTTTACAAAAAAACCGCGAAACTATTTTTCCTATTTGTATTTTGAATAGATGTTCGATGAGATTTGGTATGGAGCTAGATAAATTAAATCCCGACCAAGGACATAGGGTTTTTACCCGCGATTAACGACTTCGACGCGGACGGAGTCGCAGGAAACTGCTGGTATAATTACATACATACATACATACATAACATCACGCCTTCATTCCCAGAGTGGGGTAGGCAGAGCTACAGAAATACCAACAACTCTAAAAAGACTTGTTTATAATTCTGTAACCACGTTTTGCACGATCAGGCCAAGAAGTTTACTAGTGTATTAATGACAGGTTGCAAGCCCATCGCCTAACAGTACTACAAGCCCTTATTCCCTTAGTCGCCTCTTACGACATCCACGGGAAGACATGGAGTGGCACTATTCTAACCCGGTGAACACACCGAAAAATAAAATTAACCTGGTAGAATAGAGGCCAACTTGTTTGCTTGAATCACTACAATCATTGGAATACCGTTAAATGTTCCAACCTCGACATGAAAATCAGCTGTATTTACTTTGGTTAATTTAATGAATTACACGTAACGGAAAATTATTAAAATAAACAAATGATTCTGGGTCAAATGACGCGTGGGTGATATTTTTTCATCACAGATTTCTTTAATTTGTCTTAAAGTGAAACTTTCTTCATACAGGGTTTTACGGAACCATTAATGTGCGAGTGACACTCGCACTTGTCTGTTTTACAAGCTTTTATTTAACTTGCTTAGGGCCTGTTGTTTGATCAGTTAGTAGTTAAGTAAAATAATTATTAAAAAACGTAACTAATGGTTAAAACAAAAAAAAAAAAGTCAATTCAAATGTCTATGGGTCTCAGTTTCCACTTACCATCAGGTGGCCTGAGTGCTCGTGTGCCTTCTCCTTAACATAAAAAAAAAAAAAAAACTAAACGAAATATGTAAAAATTTTGATACTTATTCTTTTAAATAATTATTTCAGTTAACTACTGATCAAACAACTTGGTCTTAGTTCGCTATCTGCCATCTCCGTTCAAATCTAATCAAATAATCCGGATTCTGGTATTATAAGAATTGTCAATTTTTAAATTTTAGTCATTATACCCCGTGTGGCTGCCGGGTTAGAATAGTGCCACTCCATGTCTTCCAGTGGATGTCGTAAGAGGCGACTACGTCTAAAGAGGGAATAAAGGCTTGTAGTACTGTTAGGCGATGGGTTTGCTACCTGTCACTAATACACTGGGCCTCTATTCAGGTGCGTTAAAACGATATCGTGTTTGACACGTTTAAGAATCGTTTATGTCACAGTCGCCATTATTGTAAATGACATAAGAGTTATCAAAACGTTGACAATACGGAAACAGGTCAAAAACGATATCGTTATTACCATGTAGAATTCCAGCCCAGGTTAACATCTTAGCCTACATGTGCAAAATGTTGTTACAGAATCGTCAAATTAAGTCTTTTTGGAGTTGTTGGTATTTCTGTAGCTCTGCCTACCCCACTCTGGGAATGAAGGCGTGATGTGTGTGCGAGTCATTATAAGACCTTTTTCACAATCGACAAGTAGATTTATCTTTCAACTAACGACAGCCCTCATTTTGTCTATTTTCGAGTGTAAGAAAGGGAAAGGGCTACATTTATTTGTCAGATATTCACTACTTGTCGATTAAAAAACACGTGGTACCTAAGTCAATCTGAGATTAGGATCTAAATATCACAGTATTATGAAATTCAGTTATTTGGAACCTACTCATTGACTTGACATTTTGAGACGGACATTTTGCCGTTGAGATGATCTGGATTCAAATAATTCTATGATTCATTGAATGAGAAAATATGGTTTAAAGATTAGTACGAAATTCAGTCGTCGTGACACCAACTCAAATGTCATATTGGTCGGTTTCATTAGTTTCATTACGTGTAAGTATCGTGTCAGGGTCATTATTTATAATTAGCAGTGATTTTAATTGGCAGTGAATTAGTATCTCAAATGTTTTAATAAAAAACTGCACAGATTGTCTTCCATTCATGATATAAAGGCTTCGACACACTGAATGCGTGTCAGGAGTAATGCAGATTAAATGCGAATCCGCGCGTGGTTGTTTGTACATAGAACGCATTGTTCTCGGCACACTAAAAAATAGCGCGGGCCCACATTTTATTTTAACTGATCACTGTTTGAAATCTTAAGTTCCCTGGGAAAATAAAGAACCTTTACTTTCACTTGCTCGTTCTCACTGAAACCATGAAACCATGAAGTAAGAGGGTTGGTACGATTTGTTTACTTGAAAGAATAAAAACAATAAACTAGTATTTCTCAGCAAATGACAAATTTGTATCAATAATAATTTAGCTATCAACCTGTACACTCGTACGTTTGCTTGACAATTTATGAGGGAACTAATGAGGTAGGTTTGGGGCGGGCTACTACTATTTAACTTGACAGTACAGGCGTCCAAATCGTAAGCGATACGATTGAAATAGAGGGAAAAACCAACTAAAATAGAACCCTTTCTAGTTTTTTGTTCTTAAATTTGCTGACAATATCAGTCAAGTTTCGTTTCTTGCTGGAACTCTTACTAGAATCATCTTAAGCTATGATATTCCATAACTACACAAACATAACAACGTAACATTTAAAGATAGTCATAAAATAATAATAAACCACGATGCCTTTTATGCGTCCGCTCAAAGTTACTAGTCCCTTTAACGCACGTAACTTCAGAGACCTTAGTGTAAGTTGCTAATTCAAAAAAACGTCTCAAATGCGTTTGCGTTGCTCGTACAAATAATATGGACGAAATAGTTAATGTTACTTCGTCTCAATTTTATTGTGATGCAAAAATGATTTCTTTAAACCGAATGTTGTTTAACTTAATCGAGTTTAAAAAAATGAGTTTATTAATTATTATTTTTCAAAATGACTTACGTACCTGGGAATGTAATTTCTTTTCTCATCCCGCCATTGAGATATTCTCCGAACATGAGAGATAGATAAGAGTTATTTGTGCAAGAGAGCAAAGTTGTTTTTTGCTGCAAAACAAGAATTCTGTTGCACATACTACTTTTCACCGCAGCAGCGGGAAAATATTACCTTAAGGTAAAAAAGACCACATGGTGAACATTAAACGCCATCACCCCGCCGCCCGCATGGTGCCACACCACGACCACCTTTACACATTGTGAAAATTAATTAAAATGTTACTTTTCACTTCTTATGCTTTTAAAGTCCTTCTCTATGCTGGGTATAGACTGCATAAAATAACATTTTATTTGACAACCAAGCCCTACTACAGCCAGACAGACAGACGAGGTGACTGCTCTAAGTAAACTTGTTATTAAAAGCAAGCATTATTTACAGAAACATTAGAAAATCAACGTATGACTTGGCAGCACTCCGTTGAACCTAAGTTAAAAATCTCATGCACAACATTTAACAAAAAAAAGAAAGAAACAGTGGCGGGAAACAGGTTTTTGTCTCGTTTGGGCCTATTAATTAGTTGTTTTCTTTGCAAAATTTGTTGTGTTACGGAATTTAATTAAAATGTCGTCAAGTGAAGAGGAAATAATGCTCACACCTAATGGACTAATGGAAAAAATGCAACAATCTTTGCTGCCTTAATTCCAAGAAAAAGTTCGCCTGCTGGCTCGGATGGATAGGTACCATAAGTCTTGGATAAAATGGTTGGTTTTATGCCCTTCTTGTACAATCTCCTATAATTGTCTCACGCTCGCTCACGCTCGTAGCAAAATCGACTTTTGCTCTCTGTCTTTAAACAGCAAAACCACCCTTTTTGAGGTGCTGTGATGAAAAAAAAATCAAACACGCGTCGCGCCACCACTTCGAGATACGAGTACCAAAAAGAAACGGTAACGTTAGCAGTTTGGATGCGCTCCTCCCACGATTACAGACTGGTAGGTTTTATTAGACTGAAAATAAAATTACATACATACATACATAACATCACGCCTTCATTCACAGAGTGGGGTAGGCAGAGCTACAGAAATACCAACTCTAAAAAGACATGTTAATAATTTTGTAACCACATTTTGCAAAAGTAGGCTGAGATGTTTACTAGTGTATTAGTGACAGGTTGCAAGCCCATTGCCTAACAATACTAGAAGCCCTTATTCCCTTAGTCGCCTCTTACGACATCCACGGGAAGACATGGAGTGGCACTATTCTAACCCGGTGAACACACCGAAAAATAAAATTAACCTGGTAGAATAGAGGCCAACTTGTTTGCTTGAATCACAGCAGTAGAAATTACCTCAGATAATCGGCAGCATTGGAGCTACTTGTGTACTTACCCAAAAGTAGAAGAAGAGTGCCAACCTCTCGTACAGTCAAGGACTTTAATGCCGTTATGCCACTATAATTATTTTACCTTTTTCTTTCATGTGGTTTGACGCTGTCATTGTGACAGGGTTCCATATTGGCATAACAATTAACGTCCTTGACTGTACCTACTTAATAACAGTCTCACAAATACAGTCACCTAATAAAATAAAGCAGCATACTTGAGCCTTGTCATGCTTGTCGTAGGCATTTGACGTTGAGCTAGAAACTTATTATGAAAAGGCTCCAAAGTGCTCAAGATTTTCGCTGTGGTAGCTGGCCTTATAAGTAGCTGCACACTTTAGTACCTTGTCGGTTTAAGACCTTCATAATATCAGTGCAGTAGTTTAAACATGACGTTAAAGTGACAAAGCACCAAGAGTGTAAAGCTACTTAAATGGCTAACCGTAGGTACTGTAATTTGAAGTAGAAAATAAATAAATCAGTACACAGTTAGCTACGGACCCGAAAAAGGGTCAAATTCAACAGCAAAGACAAGTTTCGGGAAAACAAATTGTTTGCCGCCATGTAATTAATGATTATTCTAAAATTTTATTAGACCGCCGCTTGCCACAAGATGCTACATGGTAAGAGCAGAGGAAAGACTGGTATGTTCGATATGTGCATTATTTACACCACACTAGATAGGCGACCTATTAAAAATGCATCCACATGCAGCACCGTACACACATTGGAGGGGCGTAGCTGTTATATCTTAAAAACGGTTTTTATGTCTAACCGTCGACCGGGCGAGCGATTATTAAGGCCATAGATTATTACCTACTTATTCTTTTTTAAGTTAAAATTCAAATCAAAATCAGTATTGATCGGTTCCATGAGTACCTAGAGGCCGTTATCTTAAACTGGTAAGTTTTACTGGCCAGGTGAATAATGTAACGTAACTGATTAATGACACACTTCGTACCTAAGTATCCTTTTAATGTTTAAGAATTGTTAACACGGCGCGGCTCGGCTTTGTTAAATCATTTTTAACTAGGTAAGCAACTAAGCAGGTACTTAGCGGATGCGCCCCGATGCCCTCTCACTCGCACCCTTTGAAATTTGGCGAACTTTTATGTTTTTTTTGTCTTAAGTATTTGTTTTGTTTTACAGTTTGAGACGGCACGCCGCGCGCAACGGTAACGTCCGTATTTTATTATAGTCCGCCGGTGGTGCAAAATCGAATGTTTGCAAAGTAATTCGGGAATACACTGACATGGTGCGAATTCAAATGAGTGTGGTGATAGTTAACTAAGAGCTTTAAACTACGTATCGGAAAAGATTCCCGAACCGGCCTTCACGAGCGACAATTTTAGGTGCGTAGGTACCTACCTACCAATGTGCAGCGTACATAACCAACGTTGGTGAATTTAAACGGTTAAGTTTATGCAAATCGAAAGTGTGCAATAAATAAACAATATTAGGTAGTGAGCTTAAGACGACTGATAATATCAGCATTCGATTGGTACTGTGCGAAGTGATGAGTTTGTTTGTTTTGTCACTTTTGTCGCAAATGTCAGACAATTTGAAAAGACGTGCTTTGGTGTGCCACTCAAACAGAGGAGGACACTTCGAACAACACTCAAGGTAATTTAAAACTTATAAGAAGCTTCATCGATGTGATTAGGTTGATTTTACAATCGTTTACATAACTTTAATAATTGTTTTTTTTTTTTAAATAGGTAGACGTCGCAAATATCACTTTTTTACTTTAGAATCGTTTGTGCTATTCTATTAAGTATACTGTAATCGGTGTTTTTGACGGTCCTAAGCCCGATAAGTAGGTATGTACCTACCTGCCACTATCTTTATCTAAGTAGAAACAACGCTTGTTTAATTGAATTTACAAATGCCTGCCTGGGCCTCTATTCAGGTGCGTTAAAACGATATCGTGTTTGACACGTTTAAGAATCGTTTATGTCACAGTCGCCATTATTGTAAATGACATAAGAGTTATCAAAACGTTGACAATACGGAAACAGGTAAAAAACGATATCGTTATTACCTTGTAGAATTCCAGCCCTGGAATGTTATTATTTGAAACCAATCACTTTTCAATTCGTTATCGAACTAATAACAGGTAAACTAAACTTACCTACTGCCGAACCTTGTGCTTCGGCCGCACGCACTAAAATGTTATAAATGCTTCGACTGGACTAGGTAGGTAGGTAGGTATTTACTTCTGGGCGGCGCGGCGGTTAATAGCTCTGCAATTTATTAATTAAATAACCAATATTCAAACCGCCGATAGATTTAAACTTTGAATCTGAACTTGGTACCTAATCTTATTTTTCTCGAGGCTGTGCGTGTGCGTAGGCACCTACCTGTTGGTGTGCGCAATGCGTTTTTGTTTTCTTACTGATTTCCTTTGCTCGAGTGTTGGTTTATGAGTCTGTTCTTTCGTGTGTTATTGTACGTGTGCTAGCTAGTATTTCTGTCTTGTGATTTGTGCCAACTCGTTGGATAACCTTTGATGAACTTTAAGAGTAACCTACAATAAAAACTGTTTATTCTACGCATGAAAAATTACCTACCTAACTACCCACTTGTTTACCATTCCAGTCAAAAATAGGGCACCTACCCACCTTACTACTACCAAATAAAAAGTTAAAGAAGTTGTCGGACGGTAAGTAATCCATCATTAAAGCCTGACAAGATTCTTGGCCCTATTTCAATACTAATTTGTATTGAAATAGGGCCAAATAGAATCTTGTCAGGCTTTAAAATTAAATTAGGTAGGTAGGTAGGTAGGTCCCTACGGTATTTAACGTTATTAGATTTGAGAGAGATTGTTTGCTAATAACGCTAAACTTTAGACAAAAGGAGTTTGGATGATGGTTAGTTGCTGCCACATAAGTTTGTAAACTTATGTACCTATTAACTTTGCTTATAAGGTCATCATAACATACCTAGGTAACTGTAAAGTTTAATACTCAGTAGGTAGGTGCCTTCATAACCCATAACCACGAGCATGTTAAACACTCAATGCCGATAACCTCTTATCATCAGGTACTTAAAAAAAATAAGAAGTAGATAGGTAGGCAAGTTAATTAATTTTAAAAAACCTTGTTACCATTGATGTCGTTTAATAAGTAGACACTGAAGGCAGTAGGTAATTGTTGATTATTTTAAACAGGGAGAGATTATTTCTACGTTATGTAGGGAATCACGCGCGCGGACACGTGACCGCGGGTGAATGAACCGACCGACGCCGGCGGCGATCGACGAGTGAGGCGGCCGGCGCGGCCGCGCCCGCTCCCATTGATAAACGTACTATAACTACCTATCGCGTTGCTTCTGCGTACTAGAAGTGACGGTTTCATTGCGCGCTGAGTTTTGTTTGAAAAAGTCAAAATTTAACCTTACGTTTCCGCAAAAAAATTCCAACGGATTTCAGTTCAGTATAATGGTCTGAAACCACAGTTTCAGTTTTCGTTGGACCGTCCCTTACACCCTGTATATTGGTAGTAAGTTAAATTTAGTTAGATTACTCTTGATTGTAAACTAGGCTGTAACTCTGTTGGTTATTAAGTAAATAATTTTTTTTTTTAAATCAAGTCCTTGCTGTCTAACTTAATTCGCGCACCGATCCCAGCCGGCGGAGGAGCTCTCCGACGACCACAGCCGAACAGAACCAACACAGAACAGAACACAGATATTGTAAGTAGTTGCTTATATTGCGGAGGCGGACATAGCACACCTGACTGCCGCCGACTAAGGAGCATACCGATCGGAGCCCGCTGGGATTGGGCACGACATAACAGGGTATGTTTTAAATGTATGGACAAGAAGCATCGACGGGACCATTGCCCGGTGAGAGTGTCATGCGGTATTAACGGCTGTCCGCACTCCCACCATCCCGTGTTGCACGAACCTTTGAACCAACAGCAACACGGGAATCAGGCGCCACCTGTGCAAGCGCCACCTGTGCAAGCACCGCTAACGCCGGCGCTACGTTCTACAGCGCCGCTAGTGTCATCACGCGCACCTTTAGCCCGCGCTATGACGTCACCGGGAGTGACACAACGCGCCGCGGCGTGCGCAATCACCGAACCAGACCAGATGCCGTCTTTTGACCCCGAACGGAGTTTTGCGGCGACCGACGCTAACCCTCAAATGGTCGCAAACGTCGTCTTATTGAAGGTAATACCTATCATCATTTCCGGGCCTCGTTGCGAGATTAAGACTCACGCGTTGCTCGACGAAGGCAGCACCGTTAGCCTCGTGGACGAGAGGTTGGCGGGGGCGATTGGGGCAACAGGACCCGAGACGCCGTTGTGTATCCAGGGTATCGGCAATATGGTCACGAGCCAACGGAGCCAACGAATAATAGTACAGGTACGTGGGATAGTGGATGAATCCCAACATGAATTGACGTTGCGGACCGTACCGAACCTGGGCCTACGGACGCAACACCATAAAAAACAAACACTCAGTAAGTACCGTCATTTAATCGGATTGAACGAAGCCGTGTTCGAAGACGGAGTACCATATGTGTTGATCGGAGCCGACCATTGGCACCTAATGATCCCTCGGGAGATGAGGACGGGGCGCATTAACGAACCTGCAGCCCTACGAACCGACCTAGGTCATATACGGTACGGTACCGCGTTTAATCCAAACCGAGCCTGTTGAGACGTCGTTACATTTAGCGACGCAAGAACCAGACATAAATGAACCCCTGAGACGATATTTTAATATCGACTCGTTGGGGGTCAAACTGGTGGACACAAAACGCCCTCACCAGGAACGAGCGGAGCAAATCTATAGCGACACGGTAAGGAAGATTGACGGGCCACGCTACGAGGTAGGTCAGCTGTGGCGGGAGGATGAACCCAAAATGCCGCCTACGTATGCGATGGCTTTTCAAAGGTTGCGGTCAATTGAAAAAAAGATGGACCGAAATCCGAACTTTGCGAAAGAGTATACAACACAAATAAATAACCTACTGGAAAAAGGTTACGCCGAACTAAAAAAGAGCAACGAATCGTATAAAGACCACGATAAAGAATGGTATTTACCCCACTTCGCGGTAACGAACCCAAACAAGCCCGGAAAGGTACGACTAGTCTTTGACGCCGCGGCGGCGGTACAAGGACGCAGCCTTAATGATTTCCTATTAGAGGGGCCAGACCTACTGCAATCACTTCTAGGAATATTATTTCGGTTCCGGGAGGGGAGATACGCAGTGACTGCAGACATCCAAGAGATGTTTTTACAGATAAAGGTAAGGAGAGAAGACCAGCCCTCACAAATGTTTTTGTGGAGGGGCACTGAGCGAGAGGGCCCGCCGAGGCGTTACAAAATGACGTCGGTCATTTTCGGCGCGGCCAGCTCTCCGTTCATAGCACATAGCGTGCGAATTCGAAACGCGACAGACAACAAGGTACAGTACCCTATGGCAGTTGACGACATAGTCACCAACCATTATATGGGTGATTATGTGGCTAGCTACAGGGATGAGAGCGAGGCATTAGAACGAGCCCAGCACGCAGCCGCCTCGCACGCGCAAGCTAGCTTCAAATTGCGTAACTGGAGCACGAACTCAACGAGACTACTACAGTGGATACCACCGGAGTTGCGAGCCGAGACACCCGCGCAACTCGGCGGTAAAGAACAGAAAATACTCGGGATGATGTGGTTTCCCGATACAGACGAACTGGGATTTAATACGGCAATGATGAGAGTCCCACCCGAGGTAAGAACGTGCGCAAGAGGGCCAACCAAGCGCGAGATGTTGAGCGCGGTAATGAGCGTTTACGACCCGATTGGTTTGTTGTCGCAGTACACCATCACCGCCAAAATACAACTGCAAAGGTTGTGGCAGTTGAAACTCGGCTGGGACGAGGAACCACCGACGGCGGAGATCCAAAAGTTCCAGTACTGGTTGCGCGCACTCGACAGTGTTGCCGCGCTGCGAGTACCGAGATGTTACTTGAAAGCGGGGGGATCACCGCAACAAGAGCTTCATGTTTTCGTAGATGCGAGTGCCCAGGCCTACGCTACAGTGGCTTACTGGCGAGTCGAACAGGGAGATCGAGCGGAGGTGAAACTCGTTGCGGCGAAGGCTAAGGTCGCACCAACTAAGGCGCTAAGTATTCCGCGACTGGAGTTGCAGGCGGCGCTTATCGGGGCGCGGCTGGCGGCTTCAATTACTTCCCAACATAGAATCGAGGTAAGCCGAGTGGTGCTGTGGACCGACAGTCGGACCGTGCTGCAATGGGTGCGTAACGATGCGCGCCGTTACAGCGTTTATGTCGCACATCGGCTCGGCGAGATAGCCGAACTAACAACCCAGCCGACGACGCGACTCGCGCTGACAGTGCGCGACAAGTACGAGACATTGACCGGTGGTACACCGGCCCACTTTATCTACAACGGCCCGAGGCAGAGTGGCCGCAAGAACCAGCAACGAACCCCCGAGACGACCACGAAGAGGAGGTGAGATCATGCCATACAGCCCGACTAGAAAGCGCGCTGTTACCGGACATAACACGCTTTTCAAGTTACGATCGGCTGATCGGCACAACAACACGAGCACTGCAATTCATTGAAATGGTGAGAAACAAGAGCCGCATACCGTTAGAGCTCCGCCACATTAAGGGCGCGGAGCACTTGTGGTATCAGTATGCACAACGGCGGGACTTCGCGGAGGAGCTACGCAATCTCGCAAGAGGGGAGCCCATACCTAGAAAGAGCCGATTATATGGGCTCGACCCGAGTCTCGACGAGGATGGTGTGATGCGCATGCGCGGCCGGATAGACGCCGCGCCGGTGCGCACTTATGATAAACGTCCAGTAATATTGGATGGGCGCAATCCGTACGTGAAATTACTAATTTTGCATGCCCACCAACGGTCCGCCCATGCAAACAACGAAAGGTTGGTAAATGATCTAAGACAGCGATTCTGGATTCTACATCTGCGACCTACAGTAAGAGCGGTGGCGAGCGCGTGCTGCCTGTGCATCTTGCGCCGTGCGCGGCCTCGGATGCCCGCGCTGGGAGATCTACCGTTGGTGCGGATCGAACCGTTCCACCGCCCATTCACTAATGCTGCGGTGGACTATTTTGGACCACTTACAGTGACCCTCGGGCGGCGGCACGAGAAGCGCTGGGTGGCGCTATTCACGTGCCTTACCACCCGCGCGGTCCATTTGGAGTTGGCGCACTCGCTGTCCACCGGCTCGGCCATCATGGCGCTGAGGCGCATGGCCGCGCGGCGCGGGTGGCCGCGAGTAATGTACAGCGATAATGGAACCAACTTCCGGGGCGCGGATGCCGAGCTGCGCGCCGCCTACCTGGAGTGGCTGCCGTCCATGCGGCAACACGGACTACAACACGACATGGAGTGGCGGTTCATACCGCCAGGAGCCCCGAACCAGGGCGGCGCCTGGGAGCGGATGGTGCGCTCCGTCAAGACGGCGCTAACGGCAACGCTGACGTCAAGGGCGCCTAAGGAGGAGGTGCTTGGGACCCTGCTTGCCGAGGCCGAGCACACTGTAAACGCTCGGCCACTAACACACGTGTCGGTTGAGGCAACCGACGAGGAGGCCTTAACCCCAAATCACTTTTTGTTGGGAGGCTCCACGGGGGTCCCACTCACTGGCTCCTGTGAAGAAGCCGATCGTCGCACCTGGCGAGCCAGCCAGGCGCTCGCAGACCATTTCTGGGCCCGCTGGGTCCGGGAATATCTACCGACGCTTGCCCCGCGACGCTCATCCGCGGCGGGCGAGCGGCAGCTTCAAGTGGGTGACTATGTGGTCATAGTCGACCCCACCCTACCACGGAACGTGTGGCCGCGAGGAGTCGTCGAGGCGACCTACCCGGGACCAGACGGCGGCGTGCGGAGCGCGGACGTCCGAACCCGAGGAGGCGTGTTCCGAAGGCCGACGACGAAGATGGCTGTCATTCCCTTGCAACCCGGGTCAACATGACATGTTGACGGGGGGATAATGTTAGCGACAGCCCCTGTTAGCGACAGCCCCTGTTAGCGACAGCCCCCTGTTAGCGACAGCCCCTTAGAATATAAGTTTTGACATGTAAATATCTTAAGTTTGTTGATTTGTTTTTTAGTAACTGGTAGTTAATAAGAATTACTAGGTTAAGATTTAAGAAAAGTATTTTTTTTTATATATAAGTAAGATGTAAGGAAGCCCATAAAAGCGGCGAGATTTACTCCCGAACCTGTAAGTGCTCCCTCAACGAAACGGGGACCAAAAACCTATTTTAAAAGTGCTGTCACAATGTGACAATTCTTACTTACTGTTTTAATAACAAACACAACTTAAAACTCAATGAATACGAAATTTAGTAAATCATATTTGTTTTGAATGTTTACGTACATCTGTCAATGTCACTTCATGCGTGCTATTTGAGATATGTAGTCAAAAGCTGTTTAGCACGATAATGTCATACGTTACCTACCTTTTCTCAACAGATGGCGTTACTTGCGATAGTCTATAATTAGCATTCATACTTTTCCAAATTTTAATAAAAACTATTAATATTGTTCAATAAAAATATAGCTAATATCATAATATTCTTTTTTATAAATTCAATTGCTATTTAAAATCTAATAACTTAATAATTTATTTTCGTTTTATACACTGTGGTCTTGTAGACTCGAATGATGCTGTATTTTTCACGACATATGGACATCACACATCCCCATTCGCGAATGGCGTGACTCGAGTCCCGAGGATAAAAGGGCCGCGGCCCTAATCGCAGCCTCTTTCTCGTCGTTTCCACCTCATAAACAACTACTGCTAAGTACCAAGTGCCTAAACACTTGCTTTGTGCTAACTATACGTGGAATCTATCCCCAAATCGGGTAAGTCCTAGGACTTACCCGATTTGGGGCGACTGCAATGAAATAATATTCTGTTTCTTTTCCAAATCGCTTGTAATGTTAAAATCTCTCTTGTACTTACCTTTAGCTCTTTACTTCTACCGACAGCATAATTATACTTTTCATTGTTTTTTTTTTCAAATTTATAACCTAACCTATTATTAAACTGTTCCTTTTTGTAATTTAATGTTCATTTTTTGTTTGCTATTTCACCTTCTATTTTCTATAACCCCGTTTCGATAGCTCTTGCCACCGCCAACTAATTATTCCACTACCCTCGGAGCTTCTATCTACAACGGCGGTTGGCAAGGGTTATCCGGATCTGGACGGTTGCTGACCCGGCCAATGCTCGGCGGTTACAGGGACCACGGCTGGGAGTGGCTACGCCCCCAGAACCTCCACAACCTCCACATCCTGCGGCGACCCTGGACGGTCGGGTGCAGACTGCGGCTGCATTTTACTTCCACTGCCACGCCCCGTGCTACCAGACTCCGGGACCCGGCGCCTCAACGCCACGCCACCGGAATCCGAGGGGAGTCCTACGCGCCACGAAAGCATACCGTCTACTTACCCACTATTTTTTTTCTTCTAATTTGTTCGAGCCACCGGGAGATACTTAATATACGTTTGAACAACTTTGTTGTTTCTCTCCACCACCTCGGTAGGTAGCGACAGTGGCGCCCAACGTGGGGCAGGTGTGCTTTCGTTAGCGTAATAATTGTTGGGTGTGTGTGCTATTTGTGTTTGGTGTTCGCAGCAAAAAATTAATGTGTCCGGGTCTAGAGTAGTGCCACCCTCTTTCTATCCGAGGTGTCGTAAAAGGCGACTAAGGAATTATTGGGGCCGTTTCTTCTAAACGGTCCACGCTAAGCTCACACCATAACACCCGGTGTGAGCTAACGGGCCGCCTTCTGCGGAACTTATTTTATTTTGTGTCGCCTTCTGCGCACAACTACCTAACGTTTTTTTTTTTTTTTTACTTCACTTGTTTGCTGCGGGTTCCAATTTTAATTTTATTTTTGTAACGGAACGGGGAGTAAATTTCCCTATAGATATTACTTCATTGCACTACCTACCTAAAACTACCCATAAATTTTTTTTAATTCATTTTTACCAAAATGGCGGTGGAAATTAAATTTCTTTCCTTACAAAAGGATGAGCTAGCCTATGAGGTGGCCATCCGCGGTTATTCACCGGCTGACACTGTTCAGGAACTTAGAAAGCAGATAGTAAAAATAGCAGTAACATTGCCATCTCATGATATCTTAGAATCAGGCTTTGAGGTACCCGACGACATTGCTGGTGTTAAGAACACCTTGGTTAAAGTGCAAACTAATATAAATTCCTTGAAGACTAAATTTGAGGATAGCTTATTTGATAGAACGGCAAATTTATTGAACCATATTAGTTATCGGTTAAGACGCATCACACCAAGAACTGAAGAATTTGTGCAAGCGTTCGACAAATGTCAAAAGTGTTTCAAAAGTTTGAGTAAGGACTTAACTACGTATAATGCCACACGTTATCCTGCCGGGCAGTCTTCGCTTAGGCCACTTTCACCTAACCCTGTTGTACAGTCTACCCTTTCGCAGACACCAGCAAATATTGCGGTGACTTGTGATCGAGGTGCATCATCGGACCTCTCCAAACTTAAATATAATGGAAAAACGTGTGTCCGAGCTTTTATACAAAGAGTCGATGAATTATTACTTGCTAGAAATCTACCATCAAGTAAATTTATGTCGTTAGCAACAGAGATATTTGAGGGTAATGCTTTGCATTGGTACCGATCCATTAGGAACACTACAACTACATGGGAAGATCTCTCTAAGCAACTTAAACAGGTTTTTAGCCAACCAAACTTTGACTACCTCTTCTTAGCTGAAATTAGGGCTCGTACCCAAGGGGAAAATGAGACAATTACTATTTACCTATCAATAATGCAGGGCATGTTTTCTCGATTAACAAAGCCAGTCTCTGAGGAGGACAATTAGTTGGAAATAGTGTTACATAATGTCCGTCCTTGCTATGCCACGGTCTTGGCCAATGCCGGTGAAATCCTAACCATCGACAAGTTGCGGGACACGTGTGTTAATTACGAGGGAGTACAGGCGCGCTTATCTCACTTCCATGAACCTCCGAAAGAAACCGCAGATACTATGGCCACGGAATTTGCTTACAAGTGCACTGTTCAACCCAAACAACCATTCAACAAATACAATAATAATGGTTCATCGGGTTATAACAATAAAAACTATAATTACAACACTCATAACAGACAAAATATCAGTGCCATTAATACTACTACATGGTCCGGTCGACCATATTGCCCTAGGTGCCGTGTCCACAGTCATTCGCTCACAAATTGTCGCGCGGAACGATTTATAATATGTTTCAAATGCGGTCTTAAAGGCTATAAAGCTGCGGATTGCCCAAAATGTAACAAAGAGGACTCTAAACCCTCAACTTCAAAAAACCTATAGGTAGGCAGAATGTTACACACATTTATACTAACACCATTCTGCCTGATAAACCTCTTAATGATTCACGACCTTACGTTTCGGTTTTTGTGGATGACTTGGAAATTTATGGCCTATTAGACTCTGGTGCTGCTGTGACTATACTGGGGAAAAACATGCATAAAGTGTTATTAAAACTTGGTCATCACATGACAAATGATGAAACTGTCCGAGTAATTGCGGGGTGGTCAACACCTTAGTAGCATCGGATATTTTGAATTAAACATTACATTTGAGAACTGTACTCGCTCTATTAAGGCATTTGTGGTTCCAGAAATAAACACTTCACTCATACTAGGTGTGGATTTTTGGCGCATTTTTAAACTTTGCCAAAATACTTACACAGTATTAGGGTAAATGATTGTGCCACTAAGCACACAGAGGCACAAGGATCACATAATCTAGTATCTTATTCCCATCTCAGTGAGTCTCAGCGAGTACAAGCTGACAATGTGATAGAGCAGTTTAAGAACATTTCTTATGAGAAAATAGGTCTAGGTCGTACTACCTTGATAAAACATAACATAGACACCGGCGAGACTCCTCCAATACGACAACGCTACTACCGTATGTCACCAGAAAAGCTCCGCATTGTTAATGAGCAGGTCGACGAAATGTTAGAATTAGAAGTCATAGAGCCGTGCGAGAGCGCTTGGTCATCACCAGTGCTGGTAGTTTCAAAAAAAGATGGAAAACCTAGGTTTTGTTTAGATAGTCGGAAACTTAACTCAGTCACTAAAAAGGATGCCTATAACTTACCTTACATTTCTGAAATATTAGATAACCTTAGAGATGCGAAATTCTTAACTAGTATTGACTTATCTAAAAGTTTCTGGCAGATCCCAATTGATGAACGGGATAAGACAAAGACCGCCTTCTTTGTCCCTTCTCGCGGAACATTTTGCTTTAAAACTATGCCATTTGGTTTAACAAATGCGCCTGCAACTCAGCAACGTCTGGTTGACAGTCTGTTTGGACCTGAATTTGACTTGAAGGCCTTCTGCTACTTAGACGACATTGTTTGTGTGAGCGATTCGTTCGAAGGTCATGTGACTTTACTCTTACGTGTTCTTGATAAGCTTAAAGGGGCTGGTCTCACTATAAACTACGAAAAAACTCAATTCTTTAGAGATAGTCTTAAATACCTTGGCTATGTAGTGGATACCCAAGGCCTCCGGACTGATCCCGACAAGGTTGACGCTATTTCAAAATACCCTGTACCTACTTCGAAAAAAGAGGTTAAACGATTCTTAGGAACCGCCTCCTGGTATCGGCGATTTGTACCTAACTTCAGTACACTTGCAGCACCGTTGAATAAATTAACGTCTACTAAAAAGGGAGCACCTTCATTCGCTTGGACAGTAGAAGCGCAGAAATCCTTTAATAAGCTTAAACAATGTCTCGTCTCAACACCAGTACTTTCGTGTCCTAATTACAACTTGCCTTTTGAGGTACACACAGATGCAAGTGACTATGGCGTCGGCGCCATGTTGTCAGACGATTAACGGTCAAGAGCACCCCGTTGCGTACATGAGTAGATCCTTGTCGCCTAACGAGAAAAATTATAGCATTACTGAACGCGAAACCTTGGCTGTTCTAGTGGCTTTAGAACACTGGCGCTGTTACGTAGAGAACGGTAAAACTTTCAAAGTTTATACAGACCATTCCGCTTTAAAATGGTTCCTTTCTTTAAATAACCCAACTGGCCGCTTAGCCCGATGGGGAGTTCGCTTATCGTCATTTGACTTTGAAATTTTACACCGTCGCGGTAAAGATAATGTTGTGCCGGACGCACTCTCTAGGGCAGTTCCTCTATCGGCGATTACTATATCGAACTCTTACCAAAAATCACAGGATAGATGGTATGTAGACTTATATAATAGTTGTGTCAATATGCCACAACATTATCCCAACTTTACAATAAAGAATAACTCTCTGTATCGATTAACTAAGTATACTAATCAATTAACTACTGAATTTCGTTGGAAAGAGGTCGTACCTGCGGAGTTTCGCGAACAACTAATACGCGAAAATCACTCAGAGCCAACTGCGGGTCACTTAGGTTCTTTTAAAACTTACCACAGAATAACCTTAAATGTATTATTGGCCTAAAATGTATAAGGACATTGTAAACTTTGTATCATCCTGCGATACATGTATTACTTATAAACATCCTACGCATGCTCCCTTGGGTGAGATGGGTAGGCCTAAACAAAGTTCGAGACCTTTTCAAATGATATCAATTGATTTCGTTGGACCACCACCAGTTAGTAGAAAACAAAATAGCTATTTATTAGTTATTACTTGCTGTTTCTCTAAATATTGTCTCATGTTTCCCATTAGACGAGCAACTGCGGACGTAGTTATAAAACACTTGGAGGACTCTGTATTTCTAGTGCATGGAATACCTCAAACTATTCTCATGGATAATGGAACTCAATTCATTAGCCGTGACCTGAGCAATTTCTTTAAAAAAATACAAAGTGCCGAATCAATTCTTTACGCCTAAATATACTCGACAAATAAATATGGTGGAACGCTATAATAAGACTATAATCACCAGCATTTCCACCTTTATTGAAAATGATCAGAGGTCTTGGGATACTAATTTAACTAAAATACAATTTGCCATTAATAACTCTGTTAATGAAAGCACAGGTTTTACACCGGCCTTCCTGGTGTACGGTCGTGAAATGGTCACTTGTGGTTCTCATTACATCGATAATGACTTAGGTGATGAAATAGTCTTTCTACCCCGCGATATCTATGCACAGAATTTAGGATACCTCGCCAATATATTTGATAGAGTCCAACAGTCGTTGTTCCACGCCTACAAGAGGAACACTTCCAGATATAACTCCAGACGGAAACCTGCTGAATTTAATATTGGTGACATAGTTTGGAAGAGGACCTATTTTTTGAGTGACAAAACAAAACTAATACTTCAGTAAAAAGCTAGCACCTAAATTTGTTAAATGTCGGGTGATTTCTAAAAAATCACCATTGGTATATGGGTTACAGGATATGACCGGTAAGGACTTGGGTTCATGGCATATCAAGGACTTGAAACTCACATACAACACTTAACTCTATCTAATTAATCCTACACTACCATACTTAATTCTTAGCTAATCTACTACTTACTACCTATCTAAATCTACCCATTATCATATATTGTTGGACTTTATGTTTTTCTTGGTTGAACTAAAAAGCCAACACTTAAGATTGCGGCTGGGCATTCTTCATCACCTAACGTACAATAAGATTGCGGCTGGGCATTCTTCTACATGTATCGTTAGTTGATCTATATAGGACGGGTGGTGATCCTATGACCAAGATTAGTCGAATAGTTTAACAGTATGTTCTCCAGTTCCATCTTTCCATATATTCTTTATGTTAGGGTCAACTAAATTACTTAAATAGTTAACTCTATATGGAAGGTATTTTGATTAAATTTTGATAGTGTGAGGAATGAATGAATGTGATTGCGAAAGCGTAAAGATTTTCTTAGGCGGATTTTTCTCTCAGGAGCCAAATCCTTACTGGAGAAGGGGGGGTACTGTCACAATGTGACAATTCTTACTTACTGTTTTAATAACAAACACAACTTAAAACTCAATGAATACGAAATTTAGTAAATCATATTTGTTTTGAATGTTTACGTACATCTGTCAATGTCACTTCATGCGTGCTATTTGAGATATGTAGTCAAAAGCTGTTTAGCACGATAATGTCGTACGTTACCTACCTTTTCTCAACAGATGGCGTTACTTGCGATAGTCTATAATTAGCATTCATACTTTTCCAAATTTTAATAAAAACTATTAATATTGTTCAATAAAAATATAGCTAATATCATAATATTCTTTTTTTTAAATTCAATTGCTATTTAAAATCTAATAACTTAATAATTTATTTTCGTTTTATACACTGTGGTCTTGTAGACTCGAATGATGCTGTATTTTTCACGACATATGGACATCACATCCCCATTCGCGAATGGCGTGACTCGAGTCCCGAGGATAAAAGGGCCGCGGCCCTAATCGCAGCCTCTTTCTCGTCGTTTCCACCTCATAAACAACTACTGCTAAGTACCAAGTGCCTAAACACTTGCTTTGTGCTAATTATACGTGGAATCTATCCCCAAATCGGGTAAGTCCTAGTGCAATGAAATAATATTCTGTTTCTTTTCCAAATCGCTTGTAATGTTAAAATCTCTCTTGTACTTACCTTTAGCTCTTTACTTCTACCGACAGCATAATTATACTTTTCATTGTTTTTTTTTTCAAATTTATAACCTAACCTATTATTAAACTGTTCCTTTTTGTAATTTAATGTTCATTTTTTGTTTGCTATTTCACCTTCTATTTTCTGTAACCCCGTTTCGATAGCTCTTGCCACCGCCAACTAATTATTCCACTACCCTCGGAGCTTCTATCTACAACGGCGGTTGGCAAGGGTTATCCGGATCTGGACGGTTGCTGACCCGGCCAATGCTCGGCGGTTACAGGGACCACGGCTGGGAGTGGCTACGCCCCCAGAACCTCCACAACCTCCACATCCTGCGGCGACCCTGGACGGTCGGGTGCAGACTGCGGCTGCATTTTACTTCCACTGCCACGCCCCGTGCTACCAGACTCCGGGACCCGGCGCCTCAACGCCACGCCACCGGAATCCGAGGGGAGTCCTACGCGCCACGAAAGCATACCGTCTACTTACCCACTATTCTTTTCTTCAAATTTGTTCGAGCTACCGGGAGATACTTAATATACGTTTGAACAACTTTGTTGTTTCTCTCCACCACCCCGCCACAATAGACCGCCGAGCACGGTCATTGAACCCTCAGCCCATTAACCCAGTTCCCACGAGAACAAAGGACGAGTTACTGGGCCGAGGACCTCGAGCCGGAAGTATTAAAAAAAGAATCACAACAATAGAACATAAGGAATTTATATTATGACTGATCTAAGAACATTAGATAATGAAAAATTTAACATTTTCAAATCAGTTAGGAAAACGGGCGGCCAATCAGAGAACGAGTTTTCTCGACGGGCGTCCGCGGGGAAGACGCGAGGGAGGTTGGGTCGCCGGAAATGAAGGCGCTCTGATTGGCCGACCCGAAAGTAAAAATTAAATGTAAGCCCTCTGAATGGGGTGGGCCGGAAATGACGCCTGGTGATTATAATAAATATTTAAGCCTACGTTAAAAGAAATAAATACCACGTAGTTTGGTAATGTGAGTCGAGTTATTGTTATTGGGAGTTATTGTTGAGTTATTGAGTCGTTTGTGAACCAGTTAGTTGTGAGTTATTTGTGAACCAGTTTATAGTCAGAACCTTAAAGTCGTTTGTTTTGTGTTAAAGTCTATTTTTTTTCAGTGAAGTTGTTAGTTATAATTTTATATAGTGTTAAATTCTGTTTTGAACCTCATTTTTGTTTTATTAAATTCAAATCGTTATTCGGAACCCTTTGAACCCCTCGAACCTGGGTTATCGGGGTTAGATTGTTGGTGTGTTGCCAACAAGAACCATTAACTATAAAATATACAGTCCACTGAACCTGAACCCTTTTTTAATTAACCGAACGAGCTACGCAGAGACACCGTTGAGTGACCATCCTCAATACTTATGTATATATTATATTGATATTTCGGCAAGGGTAGGCTAGGCCAACCTAGGTTAGACGCTAGGTAAACCGGATAAGGTTTACGAAGCCGATTCGACCCATACATACATACATACATACATACATACATACGTACGTACGGCTCGACAATTTCGGGATGTTTTGGTGGCGTCGCAAAAGCGCGGGGTGCCGGTGGTGAGTGAGCATACCATACGAACTCCTTTTTCTTTTTTTATTGTACGATTGATTGATTGATGAGACGACGTCACGTATTAAGCGAAACTGATATATTATTTTATTTAGAATCATATTGTGGCCCTGAAAAGGGCCTTTTGTCATCCCGCGGACGCGGTCCAAGCTTGCGCCCTGGCGCGGCGTAGAGTCCCTCCTGCGCGCGCGGGGTGACAGCCACCTGCCACCCCACCAGCACGAGGAAGGAGACTCCCAACGAGGCAGCCAGACGTTGCATTGCACCACGGCCGCTTGCTGGCTGGCGATTGCGTAGTGGTGCTGTTTAAGCCTTCTTCTCGGTCTTCTTCGGCAAGAGTACGGCCTGGATGTTCGGCAGTACACCTCCCTGGGCGATGGTGACACCGGACAGAAGCTTGTTCAGCTCCTCGTCGTTGCGGATCGCCAGTTGCAGATGCCTCGGGATGATCCTGGTCTTCTTGTTGTCGCGAGCGGCGTTGCCGGCCAACTCGAGGACCTCAGCCGCCAGGTATTCCATAACGGCCGCGAGGTACACCGGGGAGCCGGCACCGACGCGCTCGGCGTAGTTACCCTTGCGCAACAGCCTGTGGATACGGCCGACGGGGAACTGGAGTCCGGCACGGTTGGAGCGAGACTTTGCCTTTCCCTTAACCTTGCCGCCCTTGCCGCGTCCAGACATGTTTAACAAAGAGTTATTAACGACCACGGAAACAGGAAACAAAATAACGCGTCAGACAGCGAGCGCGTCCGAATAACGTTTAAATAATTGCGTTTTTTTTTTACCTACGTAGTTAGCCTCTGATGGCCTTGACTACTTCGCCGGAGAGAGGGCGGACTCCTGATGGGAGTCCACGCTATAAGTGGGTTTTTACACTAGCATGCCTAAGGGCGCCCCTATTGGGCCGACCTCGGACTTAGGACGCTAGGGGAGAATTTCAATTTTTTTTTTTTTTTTTTTTTTTTTTTTTATGTTAAGGAGAAGGCACACGAGCACTCAGGCCACCTGATGGTAAGTGGAATCTGAGATCCATAGACATTTGAATTCTCAAGACTATAATCCCAAGACCTCAAATGCGTTGCCAACCCTGAGGACTAAGATGGAAAGCCTCTATGCTAGTAATTCCACCGGTTGTCTTATCCCCACACCGGAATACAACAATGCGAACACTGTTGCTTGACGGGTGGTTAATGGATAAGATGGTGGTAGCGATCCGGACGGACTCTGCACAGGGTCCTACCACCACTAAAATGCACTGAATTGGTTTTATGCTACCAACGCTTCGGAAATTTTACGTTAGACCAGACTGAGAAGAAGCGTCGAAAGAAACTCCATCTGGGTCTCGATTTTGTGAGTTAACCGGTACCGGTACCGGTGCAAAGTGGGGTCGCCCACGTGTAGGGTGAGCCTTGGGACGCCGACGCCTCCGACGCGGACGGAGACGTTGTGGTGTGTATGGATCTAAGCTGGTGTTGCCCTGTGAGACGGTTGGGCGACGAAAAATCTTCGCGGGCTGCGAGGGCAGCCGTGATAGTGTCATCGGTGTCGGTCAGTACGTGTCGGGGACGCCTGTTCCGAGAGGGTACGCCCACGAGCGGGACGTAATTTACGGCATCACGTAATAAGGGGTTAGGATGGTGAGGAGCGTTATTGAAGAACCGCCGAGAGGCATCCTTCATAAACTTGGCCACGGTTGGAAGACCGAGGTCGTCGTGAAGATCTAAGTTGTGCATAAACCATGGAGCGCCCACGGCTCTGCGCAAGAAACGATTCTGCAGCACCTGGAATTGGTACAGAGCAGTCGAGTTCGCATGAGCGAAGACCACACTAGCGTAAGTTAGTATGGGGCGAACGCACGTCTTGTAAATTGTCATCTTGTTTCTAAGACGCGAGAGCGCGCCACGTAATGGAGGTCCAAAGGGAGAGGATGTTGCTGGGAAAGAGAACGCTGGGACTAGAGAGGACCCACGCGAGGGCCCTTCTCGCAATTATTGAAACTACAAAGGCGGAGTCCGCCCGAAACCGCGAGACCCTGGAGTCCATCCAAAAGGAGCTTTCGGCCCAGAGAACGATTATGGTTTCGCGACCCACTGGTGAGAATGAGCGCGACGCTGAGCACTGGTGACGGATCCCGAGTCATGACTGGAAGGAAGGGTGAGAACCATATCCAGGAGTCCCTGAGATCACTCCGGACTGGTCTCATGGAGATACGGGACCGGATCCGGGGTTCAGCTGGGCAGAGCTCACAGGTCGCCAGCAATGAAATTATAGTTGAGGTCAGAAAGCTCGGCGATAGGGTGAAGGATGTTACATGCGCAGCGACCGCCCTGCGAGAGGATGTCCTGAAGGCGGCTGCCTCAAGCGACCGGGCTCTCAGTAGCGGTGTAAAAACTGAGGAGAGGCTCGCGGACCTACAGGTTGCGGTCCAGGGGCTGGAGAGTGGAGTCAAGGGCGCGGCGAGAGAGGGACAGGTTAATCAGGTGGCGCATAACCTAGAGGAAATACAGACGACCCTTAGAGCCGATAAAGAGACGCTCCTCCTCACTTTAAATAGGGGCTTCGGAACCGTTAGCGACGAAATCCAGACTGCGGTCGCTATGCAGCCGACTGGTGTGAGCCTCATGGAGGAGATGAGGGTGGCATCGGGTGAAGGAGCGGTGGGCGAGGGGACCGAAGGCCAAGGCTGGAAGACGGTAAGCTATGGGAGGAGGGCTCGTAAAGCGGCTGCGAGGAGCGACTCCCATGAGGCGAACCAGTCAGGCCAGCGAACTGAGGTACCCAAGGCGCCGCACTTCCCCGTCCGGGTTGAGTCGGTGGATCCCCGCCACACTAGTGCGGCGTTGATCGAGACGATTAAGGGTAGAGTGGACGTCGCGGAATTGGGAATAGGGGTTACGTACGTGCGGGGCCTCAAAAACCAGAAGGCTGCTTTCGGCTTGGCCTCTGAAGCGGACAGGGAGGTCCTCATAGCGGCAATTAAGAGAGAGTGCCCGCAGATCTGTGTTACGGCCCTCAAGATGAGGAGACCGCTGGTCCGTATCTCGGGAGTTTCGCGGGACCTTCGTGACGAGCAAATTCCTGCCGCCATTGAGCGTCAGAATAAGGCACTGCTGTCGGGGGTCCCAGAAGCGGATGGTCGTATTAGGGTGATGCGCAGAACCAAGGGAAGGACGGCGGAGACCACCAACGTCATTTTGGAGGTGGGGCCGGCCACCTGGAAGCATATGTGCGGTCAGCGTATCCGTTTGGGATACCAAGTCCTCCCCGCGGCCGACCAGACACCTGTAGTTCAGTGCTACAGGTGCCTGGGCTACGGGCATTTTGCACGGGAGTGCCAAAACGGAAGGACCTGCGGACGCTGCGCCGAGGACCATGACACCAGGGAATGCCGGGCTCTTGACGGGGCACTAAGGTGCGTAAACTGCGAAAGAGCCAAGAACGGGCCGGAGGTGGCTGTACACTCTGCCTATAGCAGCATGTGCCCAGAGTGGCAAAAGTGGGACCAGATTGCACGTTCGCAGGTGCGATATTGCTGAAGGCACCTATACAGCTCACACTACAGCTGGAACCGTGCCTGGCGTTGCCTCGCGCGTTTTCTTTGGACAGGCCAACCTAGGAAGAGGATATGCCGCCACTAAGGAGTTTCTTCTGTCGGCGGAGCGACGAGGAGTCCAGGTTCTGTTTCTCCAGGAGCCCTACATTGGTGCTTCTGGGATACTGACCTGCCAACATAGAGTGGCCCAGCTGGCTCAGGGGGCTGACCCTCGGCTATTGTCATCTTGGACCCAAACCTCATCGTTACGGTTAACCCGGACCTGGTCTCTAAAAACATTGCCACAGCATCTTTGGCAATCGGTGCGCGGAGGCTGGGTCTGGTAGGACTGTACTTTGAGGGGACCATGGGCATCAGCGATCAACTGGCGGCGCCGAGTGGTGTCGTTGAGAGGCTGGACACCAGAGACCTCATTGTGGCCGGGGACGTAAATGCGACCAGCCACTGGTGGGGATGCGAGGTTGAGGATCGAAGAGGCGCGGAGGTAGCGGAGTTTATGGCGCAGTACGACCTTAACATCTTGAACAAGGGGCGCATATCTACCTTCCACACCTACAGGGGGGGAAGCTGTATGAAAGTATGGTAGATATAACAGCATGCTCAGACTCCCTGCTCTCCGGGATTCAAGGATGGAGGGTGGACGAGGACTCTTCTGGATTGTCGGACCACAGGGCTATCTACTTCAGCTTCGCACACGGGATACCCGACTCCGGAACCAGGCTTAGTACAAGGAGATTTGTCCCGGAAAAAGCTGACTGGTGCAAGTTTGAGGAGTCGCTTCGGTCGGAGCTCCAGAGCGAGGGCCTTACCTTGAAAGCTCTATTCGTCAGAGAGCTCTTGCAAAAAAGAGTACATGGTGGACCCTAAAGCTGGAGGAGCAGAGGATGAGAGTGAGGACTTTGAGGCGACGGATAAGATGTGCCAACCACCTTCGCAAACCATATACCATCAGAGCGCGCGCGAAGAATTCAAAAAGGCGATCGAAACCACTCTCACCTCTAGCTGGAGGGAGTTCTGCACTGCTCAGGAGAGAGAAAGTCTCTGGAAGCGCACCTATAGAATAATAAAAAAGTGTGGCGCGAGAACTGGTGAAGAGAAGCTCCTTAGATCGCCCAACTCGGGAGAGAGATCCTCAGTGCCAAAGACTCGGCCGAGCTTCTGGCAGAAACTTTCTACCCCGATGACGACCCAGCTGAGGACACGCCGGATCATTTGGTTGTAAGGGCCGCGGTTCAAACGCTCAGGGACCAAATGGACCAGGAAACTGCGCATCCCACTACTCTGTTTACACCGCAGGAGATAGATGCCGTCTTCAGAAGCATGAACCCTAAGAAGGCCCTAGGGGAGGATGGCCTTACTTCCGACATCTGTCGTAGAGCCCATATCGCGAGCCCGGTCCTTGGGGGCTTCTTTAGCGGTTGCTTGAGACTGGGATGCTTCCCGAGAATATGGAAGAGGGCCATAGTTAGGGTTATCCCCAAGCCCGGGAAGCCGGACTACGCCGTCCCGAAGTCTATCGTCCCATTGGACTGCTCCCTGTCTTGGGAAAGGTTCTAGAGAAACTTATATTCAACAGGCTGGGCTGGCAATTGGGTAACCAAAAGCCAATGGGCCTGAAGCAATATGCCTTTCTCCCCCAAGTCAGCACGTAGGACGCCCTATACGACACTATCACCCTGGTACGGCAGGGTCTGTCGAGGAGGAAGCTTGTGGCGCTTGTCTCGTTGGACATCGAAGGGGCTTGTGGCGCTTGTCTCGTTGGATATCGAAGGGGCTTTCGACAATGCCTGGTGGCCGGCGGTCATCAGGGAAGTCCAGGAGCGCAACCCTGAACCACAAGTCCTCAAGATCCTCCTTAGTTACCTCCACGACAGACGCATAGCGCTGCGGTACCAGGGTGAGACTGTCACCCGGGTCACAACCAGAGGATGCATTTAGGGTTCCATAGGGGGCTGACAATGGGGAGGGAGGTCAGCATCCTGAGTGACTCCCGCTCAGCTCTGGCGGCGGTCTCTGACCAGGGTGGCCTCAACCCAATCGCAGTCGAGATACGGAGAAACGTAAGGAGTGCAGCAGACCAGGGAACGCCCATTAACCTTTACTGGGTTAGGCCACACATTGGGGTGGTTGGAAATGAAAGAGCGGATGAGCTCGCCAAAAACGCAGCCCTCAAGAACAAGCGAGCGCCGGCGTACGATAGATTCCCTTTGTCTTACGCAAAGCACTCGATTCGCCAGATCACGCTCGACAGGTGGCAGGAGCGCTACACTGCATCGGAAACGGGTGCCAAGACTAAACTCTTCTTTGGCAATGTTAGGAGGGCGCACAAGATCCTGTTTTCGCCGAGGCCAAATTACAATATCCTGGCGCAGCTGCTCACGGGGCATGGGGGTTTTAGGGAGTACCTGCATAGGTTCCGGCTAACTGATACCCCATTCTGTGCTTGTGACGGGGAGTCAAAGGAGACCGTGCCTCATATTTTGATACACTGTCCCAGGTACGCGGTCGACCGCTTCGATTGCGAGCACAGAATGGGAGTAGCTCTCGTGGAGGAAAACATTGAACTTTTAATGGATAGCGATTTAAACCGTGACAAATTCTTGGCCTATGCAATCGGGATAGTCCGCAGGGTTGCGAGGGCAAATGGGGCCAGATTCACTAATTGAGCTTCTATTTTTCTTATTAGTTAAAATTGTGGAATATACCTATAAGCTCATACCTGATTATTTCCTTTAATTGTTAAGAATTATTATTTTAGATTGTTGACATCTTATTCTGATAAAATTTACAATTTATTGTCCAATTATTAGAGTTTAATTGTTCAAATGTCTATATTTATCCCATTTTTTGTATACGTTTAATTGTTGGGAGTTTTTAGTTATTATTCAAATCATTTTGACATATTGTAGTAATCAAATTGTCGTCGTCATCGTCGATGACTCGCTTTAACTACACTCCGCGTTCTATATTAATTTTCTTGAGTTTAACTATATTAGTTACACTTAAACGTTATACCGTTGTGAAGCTTAGTTCCTGTGCTCTGTGTCTGGTATTTTGGGATTGTGGAACGTCTGCCTGCCCGTGAGTTATAAGCATAAACATCTGCAATTAAGACTACACTTCGCGTCACCTACCGCAGGCTTCCGCGTAAATCTCCGTGCGGCTTATCAGTTGCCCCGTCCCGCTTACTCGTGCGTGCGTCTTAATATACTCTGCCTGTTTGCGCACTGCTTGGAGCACTACCGTGGGTATCTACATTTTTGCCCGTACGAAATGAGCACTTGTAAAAAATGCAATCGCACGGTGTCTGACACTAGTGCTTTAATTTGTTCTCGCAAAAATTGCTCAAATCGCTTTCACTACAAATGTGCGGGTGTTCCCACTAGCAAGAAACCAACTCAGTGGAGATGTCCGAGCTGCATTACAGATTATTGTAATGCCTGTAATGAAAGCTTGATGGCTTGTAAAAGCATTGTCTGCTCTGAACCGTCTTGTCAAGCCGCATTTCATCCCCTATGTGTTAATCTGGGCGCTGATTGTGCTAAACCCGACAGCTGGAAGTGCCCAAACTGCACGTCTAAGCTACCTAGAGGTAATAATAATGATACGCCGGTCTGAAGATAATACACACATAAATTTAAAAAAGGCTCTGCCTGCTAAGCCAACTAGCTCGAACTCATCAACACCTTCGGCTGTATCTCTTAAGCGCCTTGAGGCATCCTCGTCACCTTCTCCTGACATTGAGGCTAAGTTCCACTCCCTTATCATCCAATGCAACGAATCCTTGAAAAAAGAAATCACCCAGCTGATAAGATCGGAGATCGGAACTGCGATTACTTCATTTCAGGGACAAATAGCTGAAAAAATGGCATTATTGGAGAGTAAAGTCGAGAAAATAAACCAATTGGAGAGTGAGCTCTCAGAATCCAAACAGCGCATAATGGAGCTGGAATCTCATTTTGATGCTCATCAGCAGTGGCTCCGAATGAATAACCTGGAGATTTCTGGGATCCCCGAATTAAAAAATGAGTCCCTCACTGACTTGGCGAACCGGGTTGCGGCGGAGGCCGGGGTGGGTTTACGTGAAGTGGACATTGAATTCGTCAACCGCGTAAAACCAGCACAGTCGACCAGCGGCCTCCCCAAGAACATAATTGTTAAGCTGAAACAGCGGACTCTCAAGGATAGCATCATCGCTGGCATCCGCAGGCGCAGAGGAATTTCATCCAGTGACATAAACATAGTGGGCGACTCGCGGAGAATTTATGTAAATGATCATTTGACCCCAAAAAACAAGAAACTTTTAAAAGCGTGTAAGGACTTGTGTAAAATAAAGAGTTTTAAATACTTTTGGGTAAAAAACTGCAACATTTACGTGCGAAAAAACGACACAAGTCCTTACATTCATATAAAAACTCACTCAGATTTAATAAAAATAGTCTAATTAGTCATCTTAGCCACTTAGTCACTTTATCGAGTAACGGATTATATTATTTGTTTAAAGTATTAAAGTTAATTAAACAGCTTAGATTACAGTTTAGTAAAGATTGTTTGCATGATTACCGTTGATAACTGGCCCGCACCATCGCTTGTACTCACTCATTACACTACACACTCACTATACACAAACTTATACACTTATTGTCTGTATGTACACCACTGTAACCTTACGCCCCTTGCTGTTATTATTATGATTTACTCGCGTCTCGGAGAGGTATTACCTATACATGATGACATAATAATTAATTCTCGGATCAATGCTACCCACAATCAACATAAATAAATCTTTATATGTTTACTATCAAAATACTCGTGGTTTAAGATCAAAAACTCATAATTTCTATAATAGCGTCCTAAGTTGTACTTACGACATACTTATAATAACCGAAAGTTGGCTATGCGATGGCGTTTTAGACTCGGAATTATGCAACGATAAATATGACGTTTTTCGACTCGATCGCGATAGACTACTTTCTGGGAAGGCGGACGGAGGCGGTGTGATGATACTGGCCCGGCGCTCTCTTGGCGCCTTCTTGCGCTCCGAATGGTGCCTCCCGGGCACTGAATGTCTCTTTGTAACTGTTCCATCTCGTTCTTTACTGGGTTCTGCCCAAAACCTACACATTGCGGCTGCTTATGCTCCTCCTGACAAAAACATACCACTTCATATAGCTAATATTATTTCCTGTGTATCTACAGCCAGAGAAGCCGACTGCGATGCTCATTTTTTAATAGCAGGTGATTTTAATTTGCCTTGCATTAAATGGATGCCCGACGGACCGCTGCATTTACGGCGCGGCTCCATTGAGGTGCAGGACGCGGCTTACAAACTGACTAACGAGTTTAATTATTTAGAACTTAATCAACTTTAATGCCAGTGGCAACACTTTAGACCTTATTTTCAGTAACTTCTCTCTGGAAATACAAAGATCAGTTTCACCAATACTAAAAGAAGATTTGTATCACCCCTCACTTGAATTGGTTGTTACGGACATTTTCTCGGGGCCCCTTAAAGAAGCGGAAGTACTGAAGTTCTGCTTCCGTAAAGGAGATTATGCTTCGATTTGCGAATTATTAGATCAAACTAACTGGTCGGAGCTTCTAACTAGTCAAACAATTGATTTAGATGTTGAACTTTTTTATAAAATAATTAATGAAGCCATAATAAAATTTGTTCCTCAGCGACACACAAAAAACCAATCATTTCCTGCATGGTTTAGTAGGGCGCTAATTAACATAATCAAAGAGAAGGCCAAGGCACATTCTAGGTGGAAACGCTATGGAAATCCACGTGATTACGAAGAGTTCTCCTTATTACGCAAAAGACAAAAACAAATTGAAAACGATTGTTACCTTCACTATGTGGATAAGGTACAGTCTGGCATAAAAACTGATCCAAAACGCTTCTGGGCTTTTGTAAAAGCTAGACGCAAGGGCTCCTCGTACCCCCGGTCTTTAGAGCTTGACGGTAACAGTTATGCCGATGGGCCTGACATTTGTGATGGCTTCAATAACTATTTCAACTCCGTTTTTCAGTCCCCTGCCTCCTCATATCCGGAGCACTCGCTGGCACCTCCATTTTGCGACGATGGTAGCATAATTAGTTGTGCTGTGATTAGTCCTGACACTGTTTTGAAGCACCTTAAGTGCGTAAATGTAAACGGTGGTGCTGGCAGTGACGGTATCTCTTCGTATTTTGTCGTAAATTGCGCTAAGCACCTCTGTTTTCCACTGAGTATACTATTTAGCAAATCTGTTTCTGAGGGTATTTTTCCTTCGAAGTGGAAAGAGGCACACATTTTGCCAATCCATAAGAAGGGTAGCAAAGTTAAGATCCAGAACTACCGTCCAATTTCCATTTTGAATGTGTTTGCAAAAGTATTCGAAAGATCAGTTAATGAGGTGATTTATCCTGTTTTATCTCGAGGAATTCCTCCTCAACAACATTTTTTTTTTTTTTTTTTTTTTTTTTTATTGCTAAGAAACAAACAGTCATATACATCAATTTACAAACTTAAATAACACAATATAGACCTATAGTTTCCTTAAAGATAATCTTAGCAGAAAAACGTGGCTTATCCAAAGAAAGTAAGAATATAATCAAAAGTAAAACTATCTTACCCTATTAAATTATATAAAATAACAACCACTAGTCAGTTGTTTAGTATTTAATCGACCGATAAAGAAATTTAGTTTCATCTTGAACAATCTTGAACAAGAAAAGGGTCTTAAGTGACAGTAACCTATTTTTTGGATGTTTTCTTAAAAACGTTCTTCAATGTTGCAAGTGAACAATTAAAAATATCAACGTCCGTTAATTTCAAATTATTGTTAAAGATGTTACATGCACGCCTAATAAACATATTTCTAGCATAACATGTCCTACTCCGAGGTATAGAAAAAAGATCTTTTCTACGACACTGGCGCTGTCGTTTACGAGGAACTCTGAAGTTGATTTTGTGTAATAGGTCCGGGGCATCCAAATGAGAGTGAATTATTTTAAAAAGTAGAACGGCATCAGTTAAGTCTCTGCGGTAACTGAGCATCTGTATATTGAAACGGTTGCAGGTGTCACTATAATTTGTATACTGTTCTCCAATCCTAAAACTCAATGACTTAATAAACTTTTTCTGAAGTCTTTCAATCCTGTCTATATGAACATTAAAATGGGGTTTCCAGACCGAACAGGCAAATTCTAAGTGACTGCGGACAAAACTATTGTAAAGAATTTTGTATGTAAGAGGGTTTTTGAATGGTTTACTTACACGCAAAATAAAACCTAGTTGTTTATATGACTTAGCTAGCATTTTGTCGATGTGTGGAATGAAAGACAGCTTGCTATCCATAATTACACCAAGGTCTCGGATCTCTGTCACTCTGTTCAAGGATTTATCAGATAGTTTATAGTTATAATTGATTACGCTGTTCTTTCTTGAGAAACTGATCACGTTACATTTATTGGAATTAAGGAATAGGTTATTATTTTTGCAGAAGTCGACTAAATTAGAGAGGTCATTTTGTAATTTGTCACAGTCTTCTATATCTTTAATGACCCTATAAATTTTTGTGTCATCAGCATAAAGTAGTATGTTAGAGTTTTTAATATATTTAGTAATATCATTGACGTATAACGTGAAAAGTAAAGGGCCTAAATGAGAACCCTGAGGAACTCCAGAGCTAATTGACTTCCATTGGGACTGATAACCCAACATTACCACAGACTGAGTTCTATTCTCAATATAGGATTTTATCCATCGGAAAAGATCGCCATGTATACCGATCTGCCAAAGTTTATGTAACAAAGTATAGTGACAGATTTTATCAAATGCTTTGGCAAAATCGGTATAAATGACGTCAACACTGTGACCTTCATCCATGGCACTAGAGATATCATTAGCAAAGATTAGCAAATTACTATCGACAGACCGACCTCTGTAGAAGCCATGTTGATTAGGAGTGATATGCCGACGGGCAGTACCGAATAACTCATCGGTGACAATTTTCTCCAGTAACTTTGCAAAAACACATAATTTAGAAATCGGACGATAATTTTCAACATCCCGGCTGACTGGTCCTTTGGGAATAGGAGTGATCCATGCTTGTTTCCATAGTTTCGGGACGTAGCCTTCTTTATAAGATGGCTTTTATAAGGGTCGTTCTACCTCGACGAACCTAGTTGAATTTTTAAATTATGTTCTACGTCGGATGGACAAGCGAAAGCAGGTTGACGTGATCTACACTGATTTTGAAAAAGCTTTTGACAGGGTCGATCACGTCATCCTTCTCCGAAAGTTGTACAGACTGGGTCTAAGAGGGAACTTGTACAGATGGATAACCTCTTACATCTCCAGGAGACAACAAGCTGTTGTCGTCGGAGGTCATAGATCGAACTTTACATCCATCCCTTCAGGTGTCCCCCAGGGGTCAATTCTGGGACCTCTTTTGTACGGAGTTTACCTTTATGATATATATACGGTCTTTCTTAGTACGTAAGTTCCTCTTATACGCTGACGATAATAAAATATATTCACATATATCCACTACAGAGGATTGCTTAGCAATTCAATACGATCTTGATAGACTTGCGCAATATTATAAACTAAACAGAATTGCCGTTAATCTTTCAAAATGCGTCCAGATATCTTTTACACGTAGTCCTCGTCCAATAAGTTTTGTTTATAATATTGACGGACATCCTTTGTCACGAGTTGATTCAATATGTGACCTAGGTCTAACCCTAGACTCTAAATTGACATTCGAAAAACACGTTGACACTGTGGCTGATCGGGCATATAAGAATTTGGGATTTGTTATGCGTATTTGCTCGCCTTTTAAAGACCTAGGTTGCCTAAAGGCTGTTTATGCTGCTTATGTCCGTAGCATCTTGGAATATGCGAGCACCGTCTGGTCTCCTCAATATATTGTTCACATTGAACGAATTGAACGTATTCAACGTATTTTTATCCGCCATCTAAATTTCAGGCTTGGAATAGGACATTTAAATCTAGCATATGAATCTGCTTGCAAGCGGCATGGTTTCCTCTGCTTGCAAAAGCGCCATCAAATAATGGACATGTGCCTGCTGCATGATATCGTCAACGGCCGACTGGACAGCCCTGAGCTCACGGCGGAGCTGTCTTATAGCACGCCAACATTCCGCTCGCGTCACGCTAAACGAGTACAGTTTCACGTCCCCTTTGCTCACACTAAATATGCCCTGAACTCACCATTGCTACGCGTGGCTAACACATATAATAAAATATTTAGTCATTTGGACCCATTTTCTTTATCAAAATCTGCCTTTAAAACAGCAGTAATAAAATGTTGCACTTCATAAATTATTTTCGGGTACTGCGTACACACGCAAACACATACTCACAAACGCGCACACAACACATACACTCATACACACTTTTTCAAACACGCACACACGCACATGTACTTACAAGCGTGGCTTTTTTACCTTTTCTTTTGAAATATTCTTCTTTGATAGTTAACTTAAGTTTGTTCTATTACTTGACTTGTGGTTTGCATGAGCGCAGGCAGCCCTTTTTAGTTTTTAATCGCTTCAGTGTTGTTAAATATGTTACCTGGTTAATCTGTGGATATCTATAATTGGCTTTGTTTGCTATTTGGTGTTATCGGTTTTATATTTTCTGTATTGTGCTGTTGATGTCCTTAATAAATAAATAAATAAATAAATAAGTAATACTGTCCGTCACCACTATTATTTGAAATTATTTAATTGTGTGTTGTTATTGTTAATTATCAATATTAATGTTTTTCCTATTTTGATTTAGATTTTTTTATTGTAAGGGGCGCTACTGTCTTAGGCTTAATTTAATTCTTAGGTTAAAAATGTTTGTCGTAAGGTTCATAATTGTAAAGAAAGCCTTAGCATGCAGGTGTTTGTATCATTTTAAGTGCATGTTAATGTAATAAAAATTGTTAAATTATTTTGAAAGAAATGAAAAAAAAAAAATTAAATTAAAATTAGATAAAAGAATTAAAGTCCGAAAAGAATATCGGACATATTGGAAAGTGGCGTACGGGGGTTTTAGGCGGTGCGAGCCCGCCACTGTCTGGGCCCTCCATTCCCAGTCGTGCGGTAGGCATTTCCCACGTGCGCCAAATATAAAAAAAAAAAAAAAGAAAAAACAGTTCTTTGACCTCTAACAGTGAAACTACTTTTACAGTATCTACAGGGGCAGACTGCCCACGCCTCTCAACCTCGTTCAGCACCATGTCCAGGTGGATCGGGTCGATGGGATTGAGGCTGGGCGAACATTGGTTCTCAAGATTAACCGCCAGGCATTCGGCCTTCTCGTCGTCATCGAAGGCTGGGGTCGGGTGATCAGAACGATCCAAAGAGGGCATTTACAGGTTCCAAAGAAAGTTCAACCTGCCAGGGGTAATTGGTTGCATTGACTGCACCCACATTGCCCTGGTAAAGCCAAGCGTGGATGAATACCAATTCTTTAACAGAAAAGGATACCATTCTTTAAATGTTCAAATGGTAAGTTCAGACAATGTACTAATGAGACTAGGTCAATGTGTGTAAGATTGTCCCCTGATATTATTTATTTATTTATTATTTAATTGAAAGTACCATAAATATAGGTATGCAAATGTTACCGTATTAACTAAAACATATCTAAAAATCTAAACTATTATAGACCAATGCTTAACAATATAATCACTGAGATGGATAACTAAAAATAATAATATATTAACAAATTTTATGTCAAATAAGTCTTTGATCCGAAAATAAGAGTCTTAATAAGTATACAAATGCTTTGATATATTTCTTGAGTATAATAAAAACTATTGTTACGGACGAATCGCTCGCTTTCGATTTTTACGCTAAAAGAATCTTGTTAGATTCGAATTAGCGTATTGCGTAACTATTTCATAAGATTTTTAGTCTAGTTTTGTAATGATTTATGGAATGTGAACCTTTTATTTTATTGCCGCTCGTCCCCATAACCTATAACGACCATGTTTGTTTTATTGTGATCCCCGAGGTACCCGGCCTCATATCTAACCTTGGTCCTGAAGGTCGGGTACTCTCCGAAAGCATGGGAGGGTTCCAATCAGGAATAAACTAGGATTGGGCCCTCCCGAAGCTAGTGAATGTCCTACCACCGGGAAAGTAAGAATGTTACAGTGGTAGGACATATACATATATGTAGACGGGCGGCCACCTAAGCTTTAATATGCACTCTTTGATAGAGAAATCGATAGGCAGGTTCTAGAAAGAGAAATTAAAGTTGTATAATTCATAGAGGATCTCGAACACAAAAAAGAGCGAATTGGTGCCGTGTGCAAACGGCTCACTTTACGGTAAAGCCTGGGGTATATATACCGGAACACACCCTCAGTCATTGTAGATTTTGATCGCGTTTCATTTGGGATTCGCGCTCGAGCCTGCGCAGCGGTCAGACGTCCGTTCGGTCAGACCCGCGCTGCTCCGACGCTCTCCGATCTCTCGTCTCACTCGCACAGTGTAACGGCTGACGTCCAGTGTCAGTCGGTTGCGGCCTATCGTCCAGTGATAGGTCCTACGCTGTGCGCTCCTGGCGCTCTCTCCGGCTGTCTCGTTGACTTCGGTCAACGCGGTTTCCGGACAGGCGTCTCGTTTCAATCCGGCTGTCTCGTTGACTTCGGTCAACGCGGTTTCCGGACAGGCGTCTCGTTTCAATCCCGGGGTTTTTAGAAAAATCCACGCCCGTAGTGGTCGTACGAGGATACCTTATGGTGATAACGAATCGTACGGAGCGAGCCACAGACGCTCGTTTTCCCCCTTCTGGGGAAAACAATCTGTGACGGGGTTGGAACCACCGGCCTTTGCCCATAGCATAGTCGACACCAACTGTCTCCCTCCCACACTACCCTATCCTACAGACCTATTCCTCCTGTTGTGTTTGGCGTTGACCGACCCCGGGGGTCGCCGGCGTCTCGCAACTCGAGGCTGCTAGGGGTTGTAGGCACTCACCCCCGGGCAATAAGATTACCGGGGCCCATACTAGGGCTCACTTAGGCCACTCATCTCCCCGGCTATCCCGGCGGGGAGGCTCAGATTAGCGCAGAACGGATCGCACATCACTCGCGCGCACTCACTTCCACGATGTCTCGATCGGTGAACGAACTCCCATGGACCACCATAATGGCACTTCTGTCAAAACGGTATCCGGGAGCCGCCCCCCAATTGAGTCGCATAGTGGTCGAGACCCGGTCGGAGCTTGAAGCTCTAGACCGCGTCGCCCAGCATAGGTCCGCTCCTTCCGGAGCCACTTCGTCTCGGGATAGATCCCGCTCGCCCCGCGATACTTCGTCGCACTCCGCCCCCTTTCCCCGCGCGCCCTCAGCGTGCGGTCCCTCTTCATCTGAGGATTCGCCAGTGGCTTCCCCATCGGCTCGGAGCGAGGCCGTCTCGCCTCGCTCCCTTTCGCCCGTTTCTTCGGCCCCTTCGCAGGTGGGCTCTCCTGTTAGTGTCCGCGCGGCGTCGGAGGCCGAGCAAGACGATTTGTCCATGGACTGTCAGGAGTCCGTGGACCCTGCCGATGCACAGGCCGCCAACGACGACGCGGGCTTCACGGTCGTAGCCCGAAAGCGCAAGTCGCGCGACCAAGGCGCGGTTGTGCCTTCGGGCCCCTCCGCCTCTTCTCCGCCGCCTAAACAGGCACGCGCGGTTGCTGGCAGCCCCCAGCCTCCGTCTACTTCTTCTGCACCTGCATCAATCCCAGTTGCAACTTCGTCGTCCCAGGCTTCCCAGCCTGCTGTCCCCCGGCGGCTCCGCCCGCCCCCGATTGTCATCCAGGACAAGAAGGCGTGGGGACAGATCTCGGGTCTTCTGCGCGAGAGGCGTATAAACTTCCTCTCCACCGTCAATACGGACAAGGGTATCTCGGTGTCGACGCAATCCGCGGCCGATCACCGGGCGCTCACGTCCCAACTCGGTCACCTCAAGGTCGCGTATCACACGTACGCCGTTGAGGACGAGCGACAACTGAGAGTTGTCGTTCGCGGTCTCCCTAAAGAGCTCGAATCAGAGCTCATTAGGGACGATCTGCAGGCTCAGGGCCTGCCTGTCCGTGAGGTGCATCGAATGTACCGGTCACGCACCTAGGAGCCACTTGGTGCTCGTCGTTCTCGACTCCTCTCCGGAGGGGAAGAAGATCTTCAACATCCAGCGGATCTGTCGGATGTCTGGCATCCGTGTGGAAGCTCCTCGGAAGCGTGGTACTCCAGATGTAAGGTGAAATGGAACGCAAGTGTATGAAAGAGACCGAATGCTTGATATGCTGATGAGTGAATGAGAAGCAACGAAGACTTGATGAAAGAGATGGATGTACGGTATTTAGGATGTTAGAATAAGATGGAAAAATAAACAATATGGCGAGAATCCTTGTTTCAATCTTACATGGCGCTGCGACAAAAAAAAAACTAGTAATTGAATCGTGTTGCATTTTAAGAGTACAATACAATACAATACAAATACTCTTTATTGAACACCAAAAATTAAAAAAATTAAAGCAGAACATGGAACAGTACATTTAAATCATAGGTATACAACAGGCGGTCTTACCGCTAAATAGCGATCTCTTCCAGACAACCTTGTAAGAGAAATAACTGAGGACACAAATTCATGGCAGGGGGTGTAAACTAATTCGTTTAGAACTCAACTACAAAAAAAACAATTAAATTATTTCAATTTTGAAATTAGAACTATTTATAAATATACTAAATATAAATACATAAAGTAAATAATTGAATAAATACATACTAAATACATATAATTATACATCTATATGATATATATGTCGGCTGATCCTCAGCGGGGGCGTCTCCTGGGTTATCTTTAGCCATTGTTTTTTCCTGACGACAGCGGGAAGCTCGACACACGTGGTATTTAATGTCAATAGTACGTTATAGTTCAAGTGAACATTAAAATAACCTCTGATACACGGAGTATGTGATCTAGTTTATTGTAATTCACAATAATTTTTAATAAAACAGTGCGGATTAAAATGATACAATTGGATTTTAACGTCACACGGTAAGTTCGCAGAGAGCAGCGCTCGTGGTAGCCGATCTTAATTGAATGAATGATTCCCGGCATTGCCTCGCCTCCCACCGTTCTCCAGTCCTTTCGAACACAGTTTTACCAACCTAATAATGCCACAGTAGCGCCCTCTCCACGACCTTACCCAAGCGACATCTGTCTGACAACTCACTGACAGCTGTCACTTGATGTAACGTCCCGTTATTACAAATCTACAACCGATAGCTGTCATTCGTTTGACAGCTCGCTGATAGCTGTCATCGAGTAGCAATCATCTTCGTAAACACGACATTCTGCACAGGATGCGACACGGCCTTCCTGCTTGTCACACGTCCTCGTGTGATAAATCTGAAAATAAAGAAGAGAAGAGAACAGTAACTTTATTCACTCGGTCACTTCCTGACCAAGTTCTATTTCACGATTATCTCAATAAAACTTTAATCAGTCTTCCACTGTTTATTTTTTTACAAATAATTACGCATTGTAACCTAATTTTAATTGCAATATAAATTAAATAAGACTTCTCATTTATACAATTTTACATACTCTTTTTTCTTATTTTTTTTTTTATTTTTTTTAACATTCATTGCCATATAGAATAGATATACTCGCTCCAAATTCATCGCCACCATAAGGGTACGGATATGGTACAAAAGTACTCCACATTTCCATCGCCAACAGGCGGATATGGCACCGAAGTGCTCCAAGTTCATCGTCTCCCACTTGAAGACGGATATGGCATTAAATGCTCCAAAACATCGTCACCACGAGGTAGACGGATATGGCACCGAAGTGCTCCAATTTCATCGTCTCTAACCAGAGGACGGATATGGCAACTAAAGCTCCAAGTACACATTTATTATCCTAATACCAAACATAATATAACTTAGCATATTTATTTACAAAGGGAGGGGATCATTTACATCATCATCACTTTCCACTACCTGAATATCGGGCATTGCTCTCAGCCTATCGTGAGCGTATTTGTACGTTCTATTCCCCGTAGGAGCCTTAAGGACATACCTATCCCCATCCAACACTTCTATAACCCGAAAAGGCCCTCTATATTTAGGGTCCAGTTTAGTTTGATTCCTTTCTTCGTTTTGTAACAATACAAAATCGCCTACAACAAACTTCTTTACTTTGGACTTAGTCTGATCAAATCGCTGCTTATCATACAACGCGTTTTTCTCCATATTAGAACTAGCTTGTAAACGAACGTCTTCAACACAAATCACAGGTTCATCTTCCCCTAGAAACATTAAATTTAGTGGTCTAGCCACCCTACCGATTAACAACTCAAGCGGACTTGATTTTGTGACACGGCTAACGGAGCAGTTTAGGGCCAATTGGACATCGACTAAGGCTTCCTGCCAGGATCTTTCACGACTTGTCTCCACAGCAGTAAGCATGTTTTTCAGCGTGCTCATAACCCTCTCTACCTGCCCATTTGCACGTGAGCTACCCGTTGCAATCAAATGAAGATCAATATTGTGAGTTTTACAGAAGTCTCGAAATTCAGAGTTCGCAAAGCAACGACCTTGGTCTGCTATTATTCGTGCAGGTGCCCCAAACAAAGAGATTGCACCATACAAAGCCTTTATACTACTGGCAGTATCAATGCGAAGAGTATGAAACAACAAGGCAAACTTGGTGAATGCGTCCACTAAAACAAACACATATTCCTTCTTATCGTTCTTGCCACTCAATTTACCTGTAGCGTCAATGTGTATGGTGTGCCACGGAATAGAAGTTTTTGGTATGGAATGCATTTCAGCTTGAACTTTTCCAGAGTGCGACTTTGAAACCTTACATGTGACACAGTTGTCGACAAACTTTTTAACGAATTTGGACATACGGTCAAACCAACAAAGATCATACACCTTCTCCAATGTTTTTTCCCAGCCTAAATGCATCAGCGCCTCGTGAGTTGAATTAATCATCGACCATTTGAGGGACCTAGGTATAATAGGTAAGCAACGTGTCCTATTATTTCGCTGAACCTTACGATACAACACACCAGAACGAATTTCATATGTTTTTGCTAGATCCTCATCAATCTTGCTGTCGTTCAAGTCACTTATTAACTTAGCGATCTCAGCGTCCCGCTGCTGCTCTACAAGTAACCAATTGTCAGGGAGATTAAGAATATCTACTCGACGCTGTTCTACCTTTTCGATGGAAACGTTTGACACCACAGGCAAGGGATTTCGAGAGAAGAAATCGACGTGGCACATCTTTTTGCCATCCCTATGTATCACATCAAAGTCAAAGGCTTGGAGGAAGGCCCACCAACGGTGGACTCTCGGGGTTAGGTCTAACTTTTTACGCGCTGACTGTAGTGAGTTACAGTCAGTGACTACTGTAAACTTACGTCCGTGTAAGTAATGCCTGAAGTGCTTCACTGCGTTTACGACTGCAAGAGTTTCTAACTCATATGAGTGGTACCTTGACTCTGCAGCCGTAGTCCGCTTGCTGAAGTAAGCAACGACGTGAATTAAGTCTTCCTTCTTTTGGAGTAGGATAGAGCCATAACCAATCGAACTTGCGTCCGTGTGGAGCTCTATTGAGCAATTGGGGTCAAAAATCATAAGTACTGGCTCACTAGTTAAAATCGAAATAATTTTCTGTCGAATAGCTTCATGATCAGGAGTCCAGACAATATTGCCTTTAATAACGTTCGTGAGAGCATAGAGGGGAGACATAATCTCTGAAAATTTAGGCACAAACTTCCTAAAGTACGACGCTAATCCGATGAATTGGCGGAGTTGCGTCACAGTCTGTGGTGGGGATAGAGCTACAAGGGCCTCTATTTTCTTGCTGTTTGGGCGAATTTCACCTCGGCTGACTTCAAATCCAAGGTACTCAACCTTTTTTTTCATAAAGGTACACTTTTTGATATTGAATGTGAAGCCAGCATCAGTGAGAATTTTAATTACAGTTCGTACCCTTTCCAATGTTTCATCGATGTCTGAGGTACCAATGACGAGAATGTCATCCATATAAACCACCACATATGAATTGGTAAGAGGACTTAAGACTTTTACTACCGCTCGTTGGAAAACAGATGGCGCATTGCGAAGTCCAAACGGCATGGTGACATACTCGTAATGGCCTCGGGTGTCACAAATGCTGTCTTTTCAATAGAGTCGGCATGCACAGGCACTTGATGATAACCACTGGCCATATCTAACGTGGTAAAATAATGGCAACCATGCAACTTATCAATCTGATCCGAGATCAGGGGAAGGGGGAAGCGATCTGGAACAGTGTTGTCATTAAGCTCCCTATAATCAATGCACATGCGAGCAGAACCATCCTTCTTTGTAACAAGAAGTACGGGGCTTGCGAACGGGGAAGAGCTAGGACGAATGACTCCAGCATCGAGAAGCTCGTCCACCTTCTCTCGTACTACTTGACACTCGGAGGGACTCAATCTATATGGGCGACGAGAAACAGTCTTATTTGGGTCTTTTAGCCGAATTTCAAGTGGATCTACTTTAGCTGGAGAGGAAGGGGTACCCTCTGTGAAACTGTCCCTAAATTCATCTAAAATTGATAACAATTTGTTTTTAAAGTCAATAGGAATATCAGTGTCAATGTTGTCAAAGGAAATGCAGGGAACCGGTTTAGAACACGAATTAACCTTCATAATTTTGGTCAACTGTAACTCGTCACACGCCATATGTACCTTTATACCCTGGCTCAAGATCTCCCGTCCTATCATGATATTATGAGTCATATAATCATCAGGTAAAACATGAAACAGAATTTCAAGCTCTATATCATTTATACAAACTTTTGACAGTATTTGGCAAGTTGAACTCACGGAAGTTTGACCAATGCCCGTCATTCTCACAATATTATTAAAACGTTTTCCAGTGAAACTAGTACTGATAGATTTTTTTAAGAGGGAACACTCAGCTCCTGAATCGTAAGAAAATAAGTATCGCTCACCGGATTGCATCAAGGTTCCTGAAGGCGCGCTTACTGCGCACATGTCCACACGACGCTCCACAGGTTTGGTCACGGTGTCGCCTGGTCTTTGGAGAAAACGATAAAATCGTCAAGGTAAGCGTAAGTGAAATCCAGACCCCGCAACATTTTATCGACGAAGCGCTGAAACGTTTGTCCGGCGTTACGAAGCCCGAACGTCATGAACGGGAATTCGTAAAGGCCGAACGGTGTTGTGATAGCAGTCTTCGCGATGTCCTCTGGGTTGACGGGGATCTGGTTATATGCTTTTACCAGGTCTATCGTTGAAAAGATCGTGCAGCCCGCTAAACTATGGGAAAAGTCATGAATGTGCTTAATTGGGTACCTGTCAGGCACGGTGCGAGCGTTTAGCATCCGATAGTCGCCGCATGGCCGCCATCCTGTCTCTTTTTTAGGGGCAAGGTGAAGAGGCGACGACCACGATGATTCCGATGGACGGCAGGTACCTATCTGTAACATAGCTTCAAATTCTGACTTGGCTATTTTTAGTTTTTCAGGTGCTAGCCTACGAGGTGCACATGATACCGGTGGCCCAGGTGTGATTCGAATGTGGTGCAGTGTGTTATGTTTAGGTATAATTTGTAAACCAGATGGGCGGGTGACTTCGGGGTATTGAGTAAGTATGTCATTTATTCATGATACACTGAGTCACTAGACATTACCTTAACAGATGAAACTTTGTCGGCAGTGCGCGCGAGCAAACCCGCGGTAGTGAGACTAGTATTACTATCAATAAGGCGTTGATTACGTACGTCAACAATAAGACCGTAGTGTGATAAAAAATCAACCCCTATTATCGCCTTGGTAACATCAGCCACTATAAACCGCCAAGCAAAGTCACGGCGTAGCCCTAGATTTAATACTAAGGGAGCGTAACCATATGTATGTATAACAGTACCGTTAGCCGCGCACAATTCGTAGTTAGTTCTAATACGATACTCTTTTAGAGTTTTTCTAGGTAGCAGGCACAAATCACTGCCAGTGTCCACTAAAAACTGCATTTTAGTCCGCTGATCTGTCACAAATAAGCGACCGGTGCTCGGGCAGTCGCTGGCCGCCATTATCGACTGCCCCGAGTGTTTCCCGAGTAGTCACAGGGCTTGATACATTTATTTGCTCTGTCACCGAATTTGCTGTGATACCAGCAGGTGGGAAAGCGGCCGTAGTTAGATTGCGACCTGGTTGACGAACTCCTCCTATGGCGTGACGTAGATCTGCCTCGCGGCCGTGACATCCTATCTACTTTCGCGGTCAGTGCTTTCACTTGCCTAGTCAGTGCCGCGATTTCGCTTGACTCCGAAGAAATATTTGTTTTTTCCGTGGGGTTATTATTAACTGCCGCAATTTGTGAGCTGCTGCCGACGATGTCCATGATCTGGTCCGCGAGTTCAGCTACCTCCTCCAACGTTGACTTTGACCCTTGTGAGATAACGATGGCCTGTATATTGGTGGGTAGGCGATTAGTCCAGAGCAGCGTGTATTCGACGCAGCCCGGACCATATCGGGAATTACCTTAAGAAAATTGAGCCGAAATTTTTTGAGACGGTGTTATTTATGTATTAGAGTCCGAGGCAGACAATTTGAACATTTATTGTAACTAATTTTAAGTATTAAAATAAATCATTGAAAGTTAAACCCGTTTTTTTTTGGTCATCAACTTTCATCCAGCCCGAGATGCACATTATTTCCATCTCTTTCGATCTCGTGCATTTGGCAAAAAATAAGATGTTTAGGCCTCAAATGCGATATCACATCGTACGGCATTGTTTTTACCTGACGGCGACGGTTTGCGGCATCGGAAAAGTGTTATTGAATGCTTTTCTTATCGCAGTAAGATACTTGTATTGTACCATTTCTGAATCTGCATAACATGCTCAATTTTTAAACATCATTTGCTCGTTTCGTTTCTAGTAAAATTTTTTCACGGCAGGTGTCAAAAGTTGAAATTAATGATTTACTGATAATTTAAATCGAGACTAATCCAATATTTTTCATAAATTTACATTAGTTATTGACAAAATAACACTTTTGATATCTTAATAAACTATCCCAGGCTCCCTACATTTAAAAAAAAATAAGTTCGAGAGCTTTCCGACTGAATCCTAGCACAAACAGTGTTAAAAAAGGTGAAAATTTATAAAAACCTTTAATTTGGCAATAACTCGAAAACCGTGCACATTTTACTGAGGTCATGTTAGGCTAGTTCGGCACCTCTTAAGCTGATCTACCTCCGGTGTCAATGTGGTTTACCGATTTTGGGACACCCTGTATATTATCTATGTACATATTTACTATTTGTTATTTATTTATACATTTACCATATTTAATATGATATTTATTTATATTATATTAACTGTTCCTTAATAATGTTAGCATGCTACAACTCTAACAGAGACCCTGACAACCAGAGAGGACACCGACAAAGCGATTGGAGCTCTCACCAATCACCTCACGTCTATCATTGAAAGTTCTGCCAAGGTGGTTCCCTTATTCAGTGATAGACGCCCCCCGCTCACACGGGAGTTGAGGGAGTTGGTGAAAACCAAAAACGCTGCGACTAGACGATACGACTCTTACCCGACTGAAGCAAACCGAGTTAGTCTGCGCGCGCTTCAAAACCAAGTTAAATCGGATATCGCCAGGTTTAGGAATGACTCCTGGAACAAGTTACTGTCGGACATTAAACCTAGCCATCTTGCCTATTGGCAGTTGGCTAGAGCACTCAAATCTGATACTTCTAGCCCCATGCCACCCCTCATCCGACCCAATAGCTAGGGAGCTATTGGGTCGGATGAGGGGTGGCATGGGGCTAGAGCTCTACCTGCCTTCGAGGATGGAGAAAAGGCTGATGTCCTAGCCTCCAGCCTCGAATCCCAGTGTTCTCCTAGCATCCTGCATATAGATGAGGCTCATATTACGTGGGTTAACTCTGAAGTATGCAGGCGTGCCTCCCTTCCCCCCTCCTCTTCCCCCCGTAACGCTGTCGGAAATTCAGGAACTTGTCCGGAATCTACGACCAAGGAAGGCGCCAGGTGCCGACGGTATCTCTAACGACCTCCTTAAATTCCTTCCTCAGACTTTCCTTCTTATCCTAGTTGCTATTTTCAACTCTGCCCTTTCCAACTGCCATTTCCCCGGGGCGTGGAAAACTGCTGTTGTCATCGGTATCCACAAACCGGGGAAACCCCGACCTCTCCCTTCCAGCTACCGTCCAATCAGCCTGCTTAACACCATGGGCAAGCTGTACGAACGTGTCCTTCTCTCCCGCATCCACTCATTCCTTAGCTCCAGTTCGATTCTTATCGACGAGCAATTTGGCTTTAGAGCCCGACACTCTTGTGTCCACCAGGTGCACCGTATCACGGAACACATCTTAGATGGCTTCTCCACCTTCGGGAAAGGAATTCCAACAGGTGCAATCTTCCTCGACGTAGCAAAAGCTTTCGACAAGGTCTGGCACAATGGGCTTATCTATAAGCTCCAACTTATGGGTATGCCCACCAGGCTTGTCCTGACACTGAGGGATTTCCTCAGTGACTGAAGCTTTTGCTACAGAGTGGAAGGTTCGCTCTCCCTCCCTCATCCCATTAGAGCCGGGGTCCCGCAAGGGTCCGTGCTCTCTCCCATCCTTTACTCATTATTCACGAATGATATCCCTCGCCATCCCAACGTTCAGCTTGCCCTCTATGCAGATGATACCGCACTCTTCACATCCCACACCACCGCCACTACCATCAGGCGCTACCTCCAGGAGGCAATCACTGACTTAGGTCGGTGGTTTAAACTCTGGAGGATAGAGGTGAACCCTGAGAAGAGTGCGGCAGTCTGGTTCTCCACTACCCATACCTATTTTCAGTCCGAGAGCATAGAGCTCTTCGGACAACCTATCCCATGGTCGTCGGAGGTCAAGTACCTTGGTGTGACCCTGGACAGGCGCCTGAATTTCGGTCGGCACTTAAAAATAGTTCTAGATAGGGCCAAGATGTTTAAGGGGCGTCTGGGCCCCCTCCTAAACCACGTAGTCACTTAAGTACTCAAAACAAACTAACACTCTACAAAGTCTGTATCAGACCAGTATTCACATACGCCAGCGTCGTTTTCGGCCACTCACTCGACACTTACATTAACACTCTACAGATATTCCAGAACAGATTACTCAGAGGGATCGCTAGGGCTCCGTGGTTCGTCCGCAACGCGGACCTTCACCGGGACCTTAACGTTCCCTCCATCAAACACACCATCAGAGAAGTGTCTCGGCGCTTCTTTGATAAAGGTCCCCATCATCCCAACCCACTCATCAACCGTGCCACCTCCTATACCCCAAAACTTCCTTCTTCCGACCCCGACATCCTTTCTACGCTTGGGGCTCCCCTCAGGCGCCCCAAGCACATCCTGCTTGACCCCACCGACCCCATCCAGCTTGCCGTTGAAGAGGGCATCGAACAAAGGAAGGCGCTTCGCCGCACCCGTCGCCGAGGCCGCCCCCCAAGATCGGGGGCCCCAAACGCAAATCAAGATACGGACGTCTCTCCGGACATGGAGCCGGCTTTGCTTCGCTCAGCCGGCCCACTTCCCACCGACGGAGCTTCCTCCATGGGTGCGGACCACACCGCACCCTAACAATTAATGCGTCCCGCGTGCCCCCCTAAGGGCATCGCCACCCAAAGCCGCGGAACCTTTGGCCGCGTGGAGTCGTCGAAGCAACACACCCGGGACCGGACGGAGCCATCCGGAGCGCCGACGTGAGGACACGCGGAGGGATCTTCCGTCGGCCCACGAGCAAGCTCGCCGTCCTTGCCGTTGAAGAGGCTACGCCAGCGAGAGCGCTGGACTAACGCCGGGAGGAGAATGTTGCGGACGGCTAGCTTTTATTGTATCTAGAATATTATGAACGGCTAACTTTAATTGAGTAAAGTAATTCGTTGATTGTAGGAGAGAGAAATTAGTTGATTATGTAAGGGATAGCAATTGATTAGCGTTAAGTATTAGAGTAGGATAGCAATTGTACTTAGCGTAGCATGCATTAGGGCCGATTGCCGCCGCTGAAAATAAAATACAAGGTTGGATGTTGTTTTATTTGGTCCCCAGGAGTGCTCCACTACTATTAAAGTCTGAACTATAGAGTGGGAGCGCTCCTGGGAGACGGGAGGCGTCGACCTCTGTAGGAAATGAGGTCGGCGCTCCCACAGCTGAGAGAAAGCTGGCCCTGCCGCTATTAAAGTCTGAATTATAGCGGCAGGGACCCCGTAGGAAGTAGGGCGGCAACCCCCTGCATCACTATGGCCATAAAAGAAAAGTCTTGTTAAAATAATTAGGAAATCGTAGGCCAGAAAGTAGAAATCCCATAGTGAAAATTGTACCAATAAATCATCAAAATTGCGTAATAATTAATAGCCAATTAGAGGCGAGACGTCATGGAGGGAGAGGACTCTCCATGGTAAAGAAGGGCAGTATATAAACCGGTAGGGTTTCATGGAAAATTGTAGTAGTCGATTAGGATCCGCCCTCAAGAAAACAGGAAGAAGTAAAGGAACAAAGTGCCAAGTCTGAAAAGTGCATAGTAGGGAAAGTTCCAATAGCTTAGGATCCGCTACCTCGTCGCTCCGCTCACTAGTTGCGCCACGTGGGGTCGCACAGTGAGATTTCCGTGAGCGTCGATCAGCGACCTGGGTGCTCCCCTCACTAAGTGCGACACGTGGGTCGCACTGAGGCAGCCGCGAGCACAGGTCGCCGTACCCCTGGACGGTCGGGGTACTAAGTGTGCCACGAGGGCCACTATTGTGAGAAAAGGGACTCGAACAAGGTTAAGGGACTTGTTAGTGCTAAGTGTTTTAGTTATAGTGTTTTACTAGTGTTTGTACTTTTGTGTGACTTGATTGTTGTAAATATATTTATAATTAACATTGTGGTTTTCTTGTTCGTGTCTGAGCTGTGTGTTGGTGTACTTTTGCCAGTGCCTAAATCCGGGGGCACTCGACGCCGGCCTGGTTGAGGCCGCGTCCCCCACATCTCTTGGTCCTTCGAGCCGGATCCTGGTTCTCACCAGGACACCACCACAGCCGGTGCCATGGGATTGGTACCGAAGGAGGTCGACGAGCTCGAGGCACGGCGCCGCGCCGAAGAACGGCATCGCGAAGAGGAGCGCCGCGCCGATGAAGAGCGTCGCCGACTAGCCAGACAGCAGGAAACCCATCAACGGAGGCGGCAGTCCATGGAAGAGTACGAGCGAGTACAGCCGCTCGTGTTCACGGACCCGCCCTTCTCACCGAGCGAGACGCAGCCGAGCGCCGGGCCGTCACACGAACGGGCTGACGCGGGCGCCGGCCCGTCAGCTACACAGCAGCAGCAACAGCCGCCGCCGCAGCGACCTGCGGTGGCCTTCTCCATGCCGCTGACCGCGGCGCCAGAAGCGGAGCAGGACGAGGCGAGGCCGGAGCAAGCAGCCTCGCACTCTTCGGCGTGCACAGCTGTGCGCATGCGCCAGGCCGAGCGCGATGCGCAGCTGCGCCTGCTACAACGGCGAACGGTGCGAACAAGACCTTCTGCGGAAGATGGAGCAGGAGGCGGAGCTGGCGCGGATCCGCCAGCAACTGGAAGCCGCGCGGTTGGCCGCGCAGCTTGAAGACATTGAAGCAGAGGGCTCGCAGGCGGGCACAGAAGCCAGCGTCCACGCCCGGGTAGCAGATTGGTTGAAGAACAATCTGCAGCCGTCAAGCCGGACGGACGCTACGTCTGCGATGCCGCCACCCGCTGCGCCTGCCGCGGCAGGGCCGCAGCGCTATGCACCCAGCCGGGTGCCCGCAACGACAACGGTAGGTGTGAGCCACACGCCGACCCACATTGCTGCCACCGAGACCACGCACGCGGCGCCCGCCTACCTGCCGCCGGCGTGCATGCAGCCTGCGACGTCGGTCGGCGCTAGTTATGCGCCACCGGCGCTACCCACCGCGGCGAAACCATGGAGCTACGCGCCGCCTACGACGCTGGTTAGCGCGTACTACGCGCCGCCGACCGCGCCGCCACCGCAGCCAGCGGTGCAAGAACCTCAGCGGGCGCGCAGTGAGAGCACCGAGCGCGCCATCCGAGCCGTAGCTGAGGTAATCGGCCACTCTTCGCGCTCCCGTCTGCCCAGGCAGATTTACGACCTGCCTGATTTCAGCGGCGGATGGGGGGAGTGGCTCGCCATCGAGGCGGCTTATTACGAGTCGACGGAGGCGAACCGCTTCGGCAGCGCCGACCATATGGCGCGGCTGAGGCTGTGTATTAAGGGCAAGGCGCGGGAGCTTATCGCGCCTCAGCTCTTCACCACAAGAGACCCGGAGGACCTGATGGCCACGCTGCGCGCGACCTACGGCCAGCCGTCAGTGGTCGCGCACGAGGCTTTGGCGACACTCAAGAAGCTGCCGAAGCTCTCCGCATCGCCGATGCCTGCGGACTTGAATTTAATCGCGATCAAGGTACAGAACGTCGTAAGTATCCTTACAGCAGTGAGAAAGTTTGGATACCTCCATAACCCGCAACTGAACGAGGAGGTTATGGATCATCTGTCGCCGGTCCTGCGGTCGAAGTATTGCGACTACGCAGCGGACAGGGGCAACCCCGAGGATCCTCCGATCGTGACAATGGGCCGCTTCTTGAAGCATGAAGCGAGCCGGGTCATGTGCCACTGGACCATCGGAGAGGCGCACGCGGGTGCCCATGCACCGCCCGCCCGCGCCGAACAGAAGCCGGCGCCTAGGAAGGCGCCAAGGAACGCGCTAAAGCCAAGCGTGGCCTTTGAGCAGCCGCGCGCTGTCTACGCGACGGCCGCCGCCGCCGACGTGGAAGAGGACGACGGCTGCTTGTACTGCGCCGGCCGCCACAGAAGTACGAGTTGTGGCCGGCTGGCAGCATTGGACGTCGACGCCCGCTGGGAGTGGGCCAAGCAGCAGGGGGTGTGCTTCCGGTGCCTATCGGATAGGCATCGCCGCTACCAGTGTCGCGCCCAGGGATGCAAGAGCCCGGGGTGCACTCGCCCGCATCACACGCTGCTACACACTACGTCGCCTGGGAGGGCGGCGTACTCCGGGGCGCCTCGCGAACGAGAGGCGCCACACACCGCGTCGGCACGAGGGCCGACGCCACGTAGCGCGCCGGCACGTGGGCCGGCGCCGCGACGCACGCCAGCACGTGGGCTGGCACCAAAACAAGCTGCACCGGCACAGGTATCGGTGCAGCGAGCCGCGTCGGCACAAGCGCCGGCGCCGGAGGAGCATCGCATCTCTACAACCCGCAGCCAGGGACGGGTCGTGTTGAAGATGTGCCCCGTGACAGTGCGGGGACCGCGGGGCGCCGTGGACACATACGCCCTGCTCGACGACGGTTCAACCGTCACTTTGATTGACGCTAGCCTCGCGGAGGAAATCGGGGCCGGCGGACCTGTCGCGCCGCTAACAATGAGCGGGGTCGGCGCGACCATCGAGCAACCAGTAAGCCAGCGCGTGATCATCGAGGTGTGCGGCAAGGGATCCGCGCACCGCATCGCCGCCAGGACAGTGCGGCCGCTGGTGCTGGGCCGGCAAACGGCATCTACGCGCGCTAGAGGGCGCGTGCTACGAAGATGCTACGCCGCGTCTTCTCATAGGAAACGATAACTGGAATTTGATGCTTGCCAGAGAGGTACGAGCAGGACGACGCAGCGAGCCGGCAGCAGTGAAGACAAGGTTAGGCTGGGTGATATTCGGGTCCGTGCCGAGGGCAATGGCACGGGCCTCAAATGAAGAAGTGATCATGTTTACGCGCACAGCGGAGCGCGACAACGAGCTTGCGGACGAGAACCTATGGCGGCAGGAGCTACCCTGGGACGAGCCTATCCCGGGGAGGGACTGGGCAGACTTCGGTGCATGGTTGAGCGGGCTCGACGCGGTCGCCGCGCTGCAACTCCCCCGTAGCTACCATACGGGGGGAGAGGTTGCACGCCGCGAGCTGCACGTGTTCGTAGACGCCAGCGAGACCGCCTACGCAGCGGCGGCCTACTGGCGGCACTCGACGTCGGACGGCGAGACGACGGTGCTGCTCGTCGCCGGCAAGGCTAAGGTCGCGCCGATGAAACAGCAGAGTGTGCCGCGGCTAGAGCTACAAGCCGCGGTCATCGGGGCGCGGCTCGCCGCGAACATTCAGAAGGAGCAACGCCTCAGGATAAACGAGGTAATTTATTGGACTGATTCGAAAACTGTGTTACAGTGGATTAGAAACGACGCGCGAAGGTTTAGCACCTACGTCGCGCACCGCCTCGGCGAGATAGCCGAGCTCACGCGCCCGGGCCAGTGGCGCTGGGTGCCGACGGCCCATAATGTTGCCGACGACGCGACGCGCAGCGAAACGGGCGCGCCGCACAGCACTGACCGGTGGTACACCGGGCCGGGCTTCCTAACGCAGGAACGTGAAGCCTGGCCCCAAGAAGAAACGACACCACCGGTCGCGAGCCACCAAGAGGAGAGGATCAACGTGACGGTCACGAAGAGACCGACACTGCAGTGGCTCCCGGACATCGGCCGCTTCTCGAGCTACGAGCGGCTGATCCGGGCAACAGCAAGGGTGCTACAGTTCGTAGACGCCTGTAGAGGGCGTAGCAAGGGACTACAGCTACGCCACATCGAAGAAGCGGAAGAGCTGTGGCTACGGCGTAGCCAAACCGACGCGTTCGGCGACGAGCTACGCGACATCGGCGCCGGTAGAGCCGTAGCCCGTAGCAGCCGCCTCTACCAGTTGGACCCGGTAGTGGAGGCGGGGCTGCTACGCGTGCGCGGCCGCATCGACGCGGCGCCGGTACCAACAGCAGCGAAGCGGCCCGTCATCCTGGACGGGCGACATCAACTGGTACGCTTACTAGTGTTACAGGCGCACCAACGAGCCGGCCACGCAGCGAACGAGCGCGTGGTGAATGATCTGCGGCAGCGGTACTGGGTTGTCAACCTGCGGCCCACGGTACGCGCTGTCGCCCGCTCCTGCCCGGTGCCTAGTGAAGAAGGCACAGCCGAGCACACCAGCCGCAGGAAACCTGCCCCGCGCCAGAGTGGCGCCTTACAGTCGGCCCTTTACGAACACGGGGGTCGACTACTTCGGACCTGTACAAGTCACCATCGGACGGCGCCGGGAGAAGCGCTGGGTAGCGCTCTTCACGTGCCTCACCACCCGCGCCGTCCACTTGGAGGTGGTGCACTCATTATCGACGGACTCGGCCATCATGGCCCTACGACGAATGGCGGCGCGACGAGGTTGGCCCCGCATGTTGTATAGTGACAACGCAACATGCTTCCACGGGGCCGACAACGAGCTGCGCGCCGCCCACGAAGAATGGCAGCCGGCGCTGCAACAGTACGCCCAGCTGCGACGCGCCGAGTGGCGCTTCATCCCGCCCGGAGCGCTCAATCAGGGAGGCGTCTGGGAGCGACTAGTGCGAAGTGTAAAGAACGCGCTAGCCGCCACGCTACACGAAAAGGCGCCTAAAGAAGAGGTGCTGAAGACCGTGCTGGCAGAGGCCGAGTACACAGTCAACGCTCGGCCTCTCACGCACGTCAGTGTCCAGCCGGGAGACTACGAGGCCCTCACGCCCAACCATTTCCTGTTGGGCAGCTCGGAGGGTCTCGACTTTTTAGTCGAGGTAAGTTTGTTTAGAGGACCAGCTATGGTACTTAAATTTGGAATAAAACGCCTATACCAGGAAGCGGTACCCAAAAACCGTTTGACTTCCTTTTTGTTGTTTGGTACTGGATAATTAACTATAGCCTGGACCTTGTCCGGATCCGTCCGCAAACCATGCCTGTCCACACCTAGAGTAACCTTTGCCATCATTATATTTTCCCAGATGCATTTATAATTAATTATGTTATCCCCAGAGTCTTCAGGCATTGTCCCTCGATGGAAAGTCTCAACAAAGCTACTACGTCGTATTTTGTAATCTTTATTTGCCACAAACTATAAAGCATTCACTAGAGAAACATTCTTCTTAGAGGAATGCCTTAAGCTTCGGGGGAGGTTGTTAATGTTCTTAAACTATGGCTTTCTAAATACACCTGCTTGGTTGGATTTAGTGCAACAACGAAACGATCATTCTTTTTTTTGACGGATTTTTACTCAGGAAAAACCCTTTTTCTACGAGAGGGGGTATTGTAACGTATAACGTTAATGTCACGGACACTGAGTTTGAATCGGATTCACAGCTCGATGAGACCTCCCGTAGTCTACCAAACATCTCGTCGTTAGAGAATCAACAAGTGATAGATTTGAAAATTGAAGTAGATAGTTTATCTATGCAGCTGGCTAGTGCACATTGTGAAATAGACCGCCTTAATTCAGAAATATGTGAGCTCAATAGTGATCTTAAAGAAAAACAAAAGAAGTTAGAGTTGTATAAAAAACTTATTTCTGAAAATAGGGCGCCGCATAAAACGACTCCTTGTAAAACATCCTTCGTGAATAAAAGGCGCAACTCACTGGATCTAATAAACCGCAGCGTGTTGACCCAGCGCTCGACAGTGACTTTAGAAAAAGACGTCGAACGTAAGTGTAGTGACGCTGATGTCGCTGATATCATACCCAAAACTAGCCAACATCAAATAAACAATAAGGACGTCGTACGTATATGTAGTGACACTGAGGTCGCCGACATTTATGGGTATGAACCCAAAACTCTCCAACAGCAAATAATAAATACAGACGTTATACGCAAATGTAATGGCGCTGATGTTGCCGACATTTATGGGTATGAACCCAAAACTCTCGACCAGCAAATAAAAAATACAGGCGTTATACGACAATGTAGTGACACTGATGTGGCCGACATCTATGGGTATAAACCCAAAACTCTCCATCAGCAAACAAAAAATGTACCCAAAATAACCCGGCAACCAAAAAAAAGAAACAGCACTGATACAAAACTATGCATCTTAAGTTGTTCCAATGAAATTCAACTATTATCGATAGCTGAGGACACATTTCCTAATAGCCAGATCTGCCATTATTTACTGCCACATCGTGGAATAAAAGAGCTTATCCAGGACATCGAATTGAAAACCAAACATTTCACGCTGAAGGATTACTGTATTATATGCGTGGGCGAAGCAGATTTTTCTTCCACACGTGACTATGTTAGTCTGATACATTACATACGAGAAAAATTACAAATGGTAACGCATACAAACTTAATTATCTGCTTACCAACTTACAGGTGCAACAGAACTAGTAATATGTTCAATTGGAGAATTGAAACCTTCAATAAAATGCTTTATCTGGATATTGAGACACACAAGTATGCATATTTAATGGACTCGAACTTAACTCTATCGTACGACCACAGCATGTTCTCTAAAATAAAGGGGATGATTAATAACCGAGGGGTGAGAGCAGTATTAGACCACCTGAAAAGGTCAATACAAAATATTGAAGGAAACTACGACTATGCTGTGAAACCAAATGAAGATCTGAACGAGCCGGCTAAAGAGACCAAGCGGTTTTTTCTCTAATAAAAATTCGTTTACGGTGCTTCATCAAAATATAGCTGGAGCCTTGAACAAATTAAATGAAATTGAGGTTGCTCTTCTGGATTTGTCTGAAAAAAATACTAACGTGGATGTAATTTGTATGACAGAGACTTTTTTGTCAGAGGGTGAGGAGTCAAATTTGGCTTTGTTTAATTATAAACTGGTGGCAAGCTATTGTAGAAAACAAAAAAGAGGCGGTTCATGTATTTTATGTAAGAATGTGTTAGAATGTAGTGAGTTAGATGTTGGTCAGGTATTTGGTGTGGATAAGGTGTTTGAAATTTGTGCTGCGAAAATTAATAACTATGATACCACCATTATTTGTATATATAGAACTCCTGACTCTGACGTAGACTTATTTTTTGAAAAATTTGAAGCTTTGCTTTTTAAGGTAGAGAGTAAATCTAAGATCACGATCATCTGCGGAGATTATAATATCGATTTTTTAAAAGAAAACCGTCCCAAAACGCGTTTCTGTGAGATTATATACAGTTTTGGATTTGGGTATCATATTCTACAACCTACACGTAAAAATTCATGCATAGATAATATTATAAGTAATGCACAAACGGTTGTAGGCATGGTTCACCAAATTCATTTGTCGGATCATAATACCGCACAGTCGGTTGAGGTTGAAAGCACTCAAAGCAAGTCCAGTGCCGTCAGGACTCACGTCTTTTTTCACAAATATGATTATAGGCCGGAGCACGTTAATAAATTCATAGAATGCCTTAGTAGTATCTCTTTTTCGGAAGTTTATGAGACCACTGACGTGCAGAAGTCTTTTGACTACTTTCATGACCTCATCGTACTGTTTTTCAAACTGTGCTTTCCTACAGTGAGAATAAGACAAAATACTAAAATTGAAAAACCAAAGTGGATTAGTAAAGGTATAAAATTCAGCTGTAAAGTAAAGAGGAGTCTACGACAGCGTTATTATTGTAATAAAAGCATCGAAAATAAGAACATTGTGAAATCCTACTCGAAGGTGTTGCGGCGTTGCATTTATAGTTTGCAAAAACACTGCAATGCGAAATATATTGCTAGCTCAGATAACAAAGCTAAAGCCTCGTGGAATATAGTTAAGCGAAGATTTGGTAAAACATTTGATAATTGTAACATAACTGAAATTAACGATGAAAGTAATACTAGTATTCAAAGAGGTCAAGACATTGCGGACCTTTTAAACAACTTTTTTATTGATATGGCAAATGATCATAGCTCTAACAATGTCAATACAGACAGGTCAAAACATTCTAGGGATTTGGTCGCTGTTTCGTCTAGCATATTTCTTATGCCAACTACTCCACATGAGGTAAATAAGGCAATTGCTAGTTTAAAAAATAAAAAATCCACAGGTTATGACAGCATAACAGCTGAAAGTCTTAAGGCAGTATCTTCGATTGTTGCGAAACCCTTGGCTTACATAATTAACCGGTCTTTTGAATCTGGTGTTTTTCCGGAGAGACTCAAGCTTTCGATTATCAAACCGTTGCATAAAAAGGGACTAAAGACAGATAGGAATAATTATAGGCCGATTGCCTTGATTCCAGTTCTGTCTAAGCTGTTTGAAAGAATTATGTACTGCAGGTTGCTGGCATTCTTTGATAAGCACGAGGTCTTGATTCCTGAACAATATGGCTTTAGGTGTAATAAGTCCACCACCTTGGCCAGTTTTGTTTTATTAAAGTGTATTTTGAACAATTTAAATTCAAAGAAACCAACTTCATGCTTATTCATGGATTTAAGTAAGGCGTTTGATTTCGTTGATCATGGTATATTGCTTGACAAATTATATATGTATGGTATAAGAGGCCCAGCACATGAATGGATTCGTACATACCTATTTAACAGGAAGCAAATAACAAGAGTGACGCAATTAGATAAAGCAACTAGGACTATAACACACTATGACTCGAACGCTAGGTGTAATAAAAGAGGGGTACCTCAGGGCAGTATCCTGGGGCCCTTATTATTCCTGGCTTACATCAATGATTTGCCACGAACCACAAAACAAAAATGTGTGTTATTTGCAGACGATACGACTGTATTATTTGAATGCGATGACCCTGTGAATTACGAGTCAGAAATAAATTGGGGTTTAAAACATATTTTAGATTGGTTATGTACCAATAAACTCCGTATCAATGTTCTTAAAACTAAAATAATCCAATTCTCCACAAATAAAGCCAGAAAATTTAAACTGAATATATCAAGCGGCAACGACAAAATAGAGCAAGTGGATAGCACACTATTTCTAGGTATTTGTTTGGATGAGCACTTAACATGGAATAGCCATATTGATTTGTTATGTAAAAAAATTCATAAATTTATATTTGCATTGAAAACCGTCAAGAATGCAGCTTCAAAAGATATAGCGGTTACGGTATATCATGCCTATGTATGTTCTCTAATACGATACGGTATTGTTTTATGGGGAAACTCGTCCAACGTGGGCAAGGTATTTGTAGCCCAAAAAAAATGCTTGAGAGCTATCTGGGGCCTGAGACAAACTGATTCGTGTCGGCCAATCTTCATAAACAAGAAGCTTCTAACACAACCAAGCATTTATATTTACGAAGTTGGCAAATTTGTAAAAGAGAATATGTCACTGTTTAAGCTGCGAGACAATACTAATAAAAGATCAGCAACACATATGCCCGTGTCAATGCCAAGACCTAAACTAAAATTGTACCGAAGCAACTCCTACTACATGGCCTCGTTGATATTTAATGCGATACCTAAAGAAATAAGCGACTTACAGTTAAAACATTTTTGCAATAAGTTGCGTCTTTGGCTGACTGAAAAATGTTTCTATTCAGTAAGAGATTTCCTTGAAACCAGTACCTTTAGATTCGTAAGATATTAAGTATTACAATAGTTTAGTTTTAAGAAAACCATACTAACACTTAGAATAAAAAATAAATAAAAAAAAACCATGTAAAACATGTTAGGCTAGTTTACTTCAAATTTTGCGATGCCCTTGCAGGGTTCACGTGTTAACTGTGCATAATATATTGTAAGAACTTTTATCACTACGTGAGTGCAATAAAATATTTTTGATTTGATTTTGATTTTTTGTCTTCATAACTACAGTTTGTGACTTAAATAAACTCTTATTTTATATGAATTTTACTTCTACAAATTAAATAAATAATTTTGCACAACTAAACACCTATAAATAATAAGTTGGTTTTTATTGTTTAAATATTTGAATGAACTAACATACAGAGTGAACGCGCAAATAATAGTTTATTATATATATCCCGGACCGGTCGCATGCGCCGGACACCGCTACGAAGGTTCCCGAGCGCTTGCGCACTCGGCCGTTAGCCTCTGAACGTGTAAGCTGCGTCGCTCCGTTTTAAAATCTGTCCTTGGATAGGTCGCTTCCAAGAATTCCTAACCAAATTCGAAACTAAACTTATTAATATTGTAAAATCAGTGTTTATTCGTCCCATATATTGGGTAAGTGTTGCACTAATTAATTTTAATTAAGAAGTGATAGTGTTAGTAAGCTTGTAGTCTCATCGCTACGACTTTCCTTTGTCTGGTTGATGGAACATTCTAGATGCCACGTTCTTCGTTTATCACCCATTACTAGTAACAGTACAAAGACTTATCCTGTGCAGTAGTTGGTATTAATGGTTGGTAGTTATGCTTACGATCATAATAATAAAATGGGTTTTGTTAAACATAATTCATAGTTATATTTAATAAAACTATTCATTAATTAGGGTTCCTCGCAAGTTGATTTTGCCTGCCTCGATACTGTAAGAACCTGTACTTATAAATAGTTGAATGTGTGTTATTTTTTTAAATAAGAATAAAGAAAAGGTAAAAGTATTAAATCCTACATTTCATGTAATTTCTAAATCTTAACCGTGCCAGTATTTATTATGTATTCTAAAGGTTTTTTTAAAATCATGTATGCCTCATGATCATGCTTATAGTTATATCATAATTTAATTGTAATGATATGGGAATGTCATGCTGTTACAACCTATACTACGCTTGCCTTCGGATTTGCTTGCACATATCTTACTATGAATATAATTATTATTTAATTTAAACGTTTTGATTAGCATTTTATTCCCATGTCACCGCTTTGCTCATAATGTACCTGGACTGCCCATCATACCATACGATTGCTTATTTGTAAATACCCACCCCTAGTGCGCGCGTGTGAAATTCAGCAGTCCAGGACATAACTTTAACTCCATATTAATCTCATAAATGGACGCGTTCCAGGAACACCCTACGGGTTACACAATTACGGACTAATAAGAGCCGCCTTGCTTCCGACCTTGGCCTAAGCCGCTTCAACTGCCACAAGCCGGCAGCCGTATCTGAGCCGCCCCATCGCCGCTTCAGCTCACTGCTACCACGCTCGCCGCTTCAGCCCGCTGCTACCACGCTGCCGCACGAACGAGGGACGTGGGGGTATTGTGGAGGAAGGCAAGCCATCCCTCGAATCGACTGACCCAGATCTAGGCTTCGGACCCACTCTTTCTTATTTTTAAAATAAACTTTTAACCTAACTACTTTTAACCTAAATACTTTTAACCTTAAAATTTAAATCTTACACTAGCCCTTAAATTTAACCTTATGAATAAATCTTAGCATTCTACTAAAGTTATTTTAGTCAATAAATTGTACTTTCATACCTATAGTATCTCTAATTATTTTGTCCCTATAGGTTTCTCCCTATAAAATCTGGATTAATATCCATTAGGTTGAATCTTAGGTGACACCAACTACGGGGGCTTGCGAGGAGGCGGACCGACGAACTTGGCGCGCCGCCCAAGCCCTAGCCGACCAGTTTTGGGCCCGTTGGGTGCGCGAGTACCTACCGACACTCGTGCCCCGCGGGTCCCCCAGCGGAGGGGAGCGTCCCCTGAAGATTGGCGACCTGGTGGTGGTCGCTGATGCCACGCTGCCGCGGAACCTTTGGCCGCGTGGAGTCGTCGAAGCAACACACCCGGGACCGGACGGAGCCATCCGGAGCGCCGACGTGAGGACACGCGGAGGGATCTTCCGTCGGCCCACGAGCAAGCTCGCCGTCCTTGCCGTGGAAGAGGCTACGCCAGCGAGAGCGCTGGACTAACGCCGGGGGGAGAATGTTGCGGACGGCTAGCTTTTATTGTATCTAGAATATTATGAACGGCTAACTTTAATTGAGTAAAGTAATTCGTTGATTGTAGGAGAGAGAAATTAGTTGATTATGTAAGGGATAGCAATTGATTAGCGTTAAGTATTAGAGTAGGATAGCAATTGTACTTAGCGTAGCATGCATTAGGGCCGATTGCCGCCGCTGAAAATAAAATACAAGGTTGGATGTTGTTTTATTTGGTCCCCAGGAGTGCTCCACTACTATTAAAGTCTGAACTATAGAGTGGGAGCGCTCCTGGGAGACGGGAGGCGTCGACCTCTGTAGGAAATGAGGTCGGCGCTCCCACAGCTGAGAGAAAGCTGGCCCTGCCGCTATTAAAGTCTGAATTATAGCGGCAGGGACCCCGTAGGAAGTAGGGCGGCAACCCCCTGCATCACTATGGCCATAAAAGAAAAGTCTTGTTAAAATAATTAGGAAATCGTAGGCCAGAAAGTAGAAATGCCATAGTGAAAATTGTACCAATAAATCATCAAAATTGCGTAATAATTAATAGCCAATTAGAGGCGAGACGTCATGGAGGGAGAGGACTCTCCATGGTAAAGAAGGGCAGTATATAAACCGGTAGGGTTTCATGGAAAATTGCATTTTAGAAGTACTAGAACACTCGCGCTTGAGCCGCCGTCGCGACCGCACGTGTGCTCTTGTGTGCTACGCCGCTCTCCGCCACGCCGCCACTAGCCATCGTCGAGTTCGCTCCGATGCGCTACGTCGCGCGCTACACCCCGCCTACGCCGTCGTAGAGTCCCGCTCCGACAAGATTGCAATGATGCCGCACACGGCTGTGCTGTGCTGTGTCAAGTGAGACAGTGACTCTTAAAGATAGTGACTTTTCGTGATTTATCCAATGGATATGCTTAGTGCGCCCTCATCGTGCCCCTTGGGCATTGGTCCTGAAGTCCTCAACTTGTTGAGGTGCTTAGAGGACCACATGCCTCAGTTCGCGGGCATCACAGCCGCACTGCTGAGTTTTGCGGATGCCAAGCTCCGCGAAACTGCCTCAGCTCCGATATTGGGCCCTGCTCGTCCGGCTCCGGCCTTCGATGCCGACTCACCGGTTTCTCCCGACGCTCCGCCTACTCATGGGTACTCCTCGGATGAGGATGCCAGCCGGCAGGAGGTTCGAGCGGTTGCCGAAGCTGATCTTCGCGCCGCTCGAAGGAACTCTATCTCCGCTCGGGCACGCCCCAGATCCCGCACCCCGTTCGTGCAGCCGCAAGCTGCTCTAACAAACAACCCCGACGAAGCGCTGAACATTGCCGTCTCCAGTGAAAAGCGCAAACCTGCAGCTAAGGCCGCAAAGGAAGTGGACTCCCGTTCACGGGCGCGGTCGCGCTCGCCCGCGAAGCAAGTCAAGGAACGCGCACATTCTCCAAGCCCCGTGAGGCTCTCGTGGACCCAGCCGGAAGCCTCTACTTCCACAAATGTGGAAATCATGGACACCACCGCCTGCCCTGATGAAGGCTGGATAAACGTCGGCCCCCGTAAGGCTGCCAAAAAGAAAGCCGAAGCACCCTCACAATCCCAGCCTCCGGCTAAAACGGTTCGAGGCCCGCTGAACTCCAGTGTGCCTGCCCCATTCAACGGTGAGTCCACTCCTACCGACTCCCCGTCCCAACCTAAGTCCCGCGCCCCGCCGCCCGTCGTCATTCATGACAAAGGGCAGTGGGACGCCCTTTCTCAGACATTACAAAAAAATAACATTAATTTTAACAGGGCCCGCAACACCTTGATAGGGATCAGTGTCCATGTAAACGACATCACGGATTACCGTAACCTGACGCGACTCCTCAAAACGCGAAAAATCGCGTATCATACTTTTACTCCAGCCGAGGATCGCGTTCTCAGGGCGGTAATCCGTGGTGTCCCCAAAGAGATTGCCACGGATAGCATTAAATTAGACTTAGTTAGCCAAAACATCCCCGTTCAGGAGGTCCATAGACTGAAGAACAGATTTCTGGGTGCCTTAGATTTGGTGTTGATCATTTGCGACAACACCCCTGAGGGCAAAGCCCTCTTCAAAATATCGAAGGTATGCCACCTCACTGGCATCAATATCGAGGCACCCAGAAAGAACTCTACTCTTTCTCAATGTCACAATTGCCAAAACTATGGGCACAGTCAGAGGAACTGCCACGGTAAACCTAGGTGCGTCAAGTGCCTAGGCGACCACGGCACCTCTGACTGTTCCCGTGTCAAGGGCACCCCGGATCCGCCTGGTTGTGTGCTATGCGGGCAATTGGGGCACACGGCCAACTACCGTGGCTGTCCCAAAGCTCCGCGCGCACGGAATCAGGCGGGGCCAAGGAACCCAATACAACCCACACACCACGCACACACACACCGCATCGCACATAGGAACATACTCAACAACACCGATTTCCCTCCGCTTAGAAATGTTACGGGTTCTCCCATCACTCCTACCTCCCATATTCCTAGCCCCTGGGGCTCTACCCACCCCAGATCACAGCCTCCTCCTCCCCCCGCTGCCCCTGTGGTACCGGTGATGACTAGGAGCCTTACATCTGCTCCCCCCCTAGACCTCTCGGCTTATCCCTCAGTATGCCGGGCTCTCGCTCTCAGCGAAAGCCTAGCAGTGCTGGAGGAAAAGCTCCGGGGGGCCTCGGGGCTTCAAATGTTGGACATCATGTCCCAATATCAACACGTCATCGCCGGCATCAGCGGCAGTGCTACCTATCCTCAACCAAAATGAATTCATCCTTTAAAATCAAACCTAAATCCCTTCATTTCGCTTCCTTTAACGCCAACGGCATTAGGGGCCAGAAGGATCAGATAATTGAGTTCATTAAATCTAATGACCTAGATATGTTCTTGGTTCAGGAGTCATTTCTGAAGCCGAGCACGCGCAGATTGTTAATACCCAATTACTTGACAGTCCGCAACGACCGACTTGACAATAGATTAGGAGGAACCCTAATCTATTATAGACGTAACCTTCACTGCTGCCCTCTTGACCCTCCTCCCCTGACAAATTTGGAAGTGTCAGTCTGCCGCCTCGCTATGACTGGCCACGGTTCAGTCATAGTGGAGTCAGTCTACCTTTCACCTAACAAAACTCTACTTAAGACAGACATTCAATCCCTTTTAGCCCTAGGTCCCTCTGTCATTCTGGCAGGGGATCTAAATTCCAAACATTCATCTTGGAACACGACCACGACTAACAGCAACGGCCAGAGGCTTTATGGGGTGGTCGAGGATCTTTCGGTGGATCTTATAGCTCCACTGGAACCTACTCACTATCCCCATATCGTAGATCACAGACCCGACATACTCGACCTAGTGCTTCTTAAGAACGTAACCCTTAAGTTGCGTTCAATAGAAGTACGACACGAGCTTGACTCAGACCACAGACCAGTCGTTGTAAGGTTAGGCCCCCCCCCCCGATTCACTCCCTCAGACTAAGACTATTACTGACTGGAAGGTCGTCAAGGACAAACTCCAAGACGACCCGAGTGAACTGACCACTCTAACAGAGACCCTGACAACCAGAGAGGACACTGACAAAGCGATTGGAGCTCTCACCAATCACCTCACGTCTATCATTGAAAGTTCTGCCAAGGTGGTTCCCTTATTCAGTGATAGACGCCCCCCGCTCACACGGGAGTTGAGGGAGTTGGTGAGAGCCAAAAACGCTGCGACTAGACGATACGACTCTTACCCGACTGAAGCAAACCGAGTTAGTCTGCGCGCGCTTCAAAACCAAGTTAAATCGGATATCGCCAGGTTTAGGAATGACTCCTGGAACAAGTTACTGTCGGACATTAAACCTAGCCATCTTGCCTATTGGCAGTTGGCTAGAGCACTCAAATCTGATACTTCTAGCCCCATGCCACCCCTCATCCGACCCAATAGCTCCCTACCTGCCTTCGAGGATGGAGAAAAGGCTGATGTCCTAGCCTCCAGCCTCGAATCCCAGTGTTCTCCTAGCAGCCTGCATATAGATGAGGCTCACATTACGTGGGTTAACTCTGAAGTATGCAGGCGTGCCTCCCTTCCCCCCTCCGACCCTCCTCTTCCCCCCGTAACGCTGTCGGAAATTCAGGAACTTGTCCGGGATCTACGACCAAGGAAGGCGCCAGGTGCCGACGGTATCTCCAACGACCTCCTTAAATTCCTTCCTCAGACTTTCCTTCTTATCCTAGTTGCTATTTTCAACTCTGCCCTTTCCAACTGCCATTTCCCCGGGGCGTGGAAAACTGCTGTTGTCATCGGTATCCACAAACCGGGGAAACCCCGACCTCTCCCTTCCAGCTACCGTCCAATCAGCCTGCTCAACACCATGGGCAAGCTGTACGAACGTGTCCTTCTCTCCCGCATCCACTCATTCCTTAGCTCCAGTTCGATTCTTATCGACGAGCAATTTGGCTTTAGAGCCCGACACTCTTGTGTCCACCAGGTGCACCGTATCACGGAACACATCTTAGATGGCTTCTCCACCTTCGGGAAAGGAATTCCAACAGGTGCAATCTTCCTCGACGTAGCAAAGGCTTTCGACAAGGTCTGGCACAATGGGCTTATCTATAAGCTCCAACTTATGGGTATGCCCACCAGGCTTGTCCTGACACTGAGGGATTTCCTCAGTGACAGAAGCTTTTGCTACAGAGTGGAAGGTTCGCTCTCCCTCCCCCATCCCATTAGAGCCGGGGTCCCGCAAGGGTCCATGCTCTCTCCCATCCTTTACTCATTATTCACGAATGATATCCCTCGCCATCCCAACGTTCAGCTTGCCCTCTATGCAGATGATACCGCACTCTTCACATCCCACACCACCGCCACTACCATCAGGCGCTACCTCCAGGAGGCAATCACTGACTTAGGTCGGTGGTTTAAACTCTGGAGGATAGAGGTGAACCCTGAGAAGAGTGCGGCAGTCTGGTTCTCCACTACCCATACCTATTTTCAGTCCGAGAGCATAGAGCTCTTCGGACAACCTATCCCATGGTCGTCGGAGGCCAAGTACCTTGGTGTGACCCTGGACAAGCGCCTGAATTTCGGTCGGCACTTAAAAATAGTTCTAGATAGGACCAAGATGTTTAAGGGGCGTCTGGACCCCCTCCTAAACCAACGTAGTCACTTAAGTATTCAAAACAAACTAACACTCTACAAAGTCTGTATCAGACCAGTATTCACATACGCCAGCGTCGTTTTCGGCCACTCACTCGACACTTACATTAACACTCTACAGATATTCCAGAACAGATTACTCAGAGGGATCGCTAGGGCTCCGTGGTTCGTCCGCAACGCGGACCTTCACCGGGACCTTAACGTTCCCTCCATCAAACACACCATCAGAGAAGTGTCTCGGCGCTTCTTTGATAAAGGTCCCCATCATCCCAACCCACTCATCAACCGTGCCACCTCCTACACCCCAAAACTTCCTTCTTCCGACCCCGACATCCTTTCTACGCTTGGGGCTCCCCTCAGGCGCCCCAAGCACATCCTGCTTGACCCCACCGACCCCATCCAGCTTGGCGTTGAAGAGGGCATCAAACAAAGGAAGGCGCTTCGCCTCACCCGTCGCCGAGGCCGCCCCCCAAGATCGGGGGCCCCGAACACAAATCAAGACACGGACGTCTCTCCGGACTTGGAGCCGGCTTTGCTTCGCTCAGCCGGCCCACTTCCCACCGACGGAGCTTCCTCCATGGGTGCGGACCACACCGCACCCTAACAATTAATGGGTCCCGCGTGCCCCCCTAAGGGCATCGCCACCCACAGCCAAGGTGAAGCTGTAACGGTGGCCACACCAACAGCGTAGGTCCAGTCAAAAAAAAAAAAAAAAAAAAAAAAAATGGAAAATTGTAGTAGTCGATTAGGATCCGCCCTCAAGAAAACAGGAAGAAGTAAAGGAACAAAGTGCCAAGTCTGAAAAGTGCATAGTAGGGAAAGTTCCAATAGCTTAGGATCCGCTACCTCGTCGCTCCGCTCACTAGTTGCGCCACGTGGGGTCGCACAGTGAGATTTCCGTGAGCGTCGATCAGCGACCTGGGTGCTCCCCTCACTAAGTGCGACACGTGGGTCGCACTGAGGCAGCCGCGAGCACAGGTCGCCGTACCCCTGGACGGTCGGGGTACTAAGTGTGCCACGAGGGTCACTATTGTGAGAAAAGGGACTCGAACTAGGTTAAGGGACTTGTTAGTGCTAAGTGTTTTAGTTATAGTGTTTTACTAGTGTTTGTACTTTTGTGTGACTTGATTGTTGTAAATATATTTATAATTAACATTGTGGTTTTCTTGTTCGTGTCTGAGCTGTGTGTTGGTGTACTTTTGCCAGTGCCTAAATCCGGGGGCACTCGACGCCGCACATAAGGGTATTTCAATCTAAAAGCTGGCCATAAGTCTTTTTTTTATTTTTTTATTGAGGGTATATATATATATATATTTTAATAGTATGACAGTTATGACACTCAATTGCAGTCTTAGTTGTTAGTGCAAATGGTTCTGTTATCAGTTACTCGTGTTCAAAGTTGACTGATCAGGTTTTTGCATAAACATATTTCTTAACGCGTATTTACAGACAGTACTCCATGCAAGAATTTTAAAGTTTTGTTGCCTATTAGGATTTTATTTTGGTCTGCATCCTACAGTTTAAGGTGAGAACTTTATTTTAAGCTTAATTATATAGATTGCGAGTTGATATTTGTGCAGTAATAAGTCATTAAATTATGACCAACATATTACTTTTAATTTATCACTTTTTTTTAAAAGATAGTTGTTTAATTATACTGCCGGGCATTGCCGGGGCCAAGTTAGTACTTCTAAATAAACTACCGACTATGGTAAATCGATTGGTGAAGAAAAACATTCCGCCTACTTCCGCCTTTTTATTTTTTTTCGTTTTTCCTCGGAACTAGTTGATTTATTGTGAATTTTGGACCGTGGTTATTGAGATTGGTTTCTTACAGAACTTGAAATGAACGTGAAGAAAATTAAAAGAAGAGAGCTTTTTGAGTATATTAAAGGCTGTACAGAGCATTCTTTGGATAAAAAACTTATGTATGGAAAATTGTGTAGTAAATATCGTCAATTGTCCACCAGACAAGATACATGAGTTTAGACGTTCCTTAAGCCGTTTTAAATCAGAGTTTAAACAAAAGTGGAGTAGTGCATCTTATAGATCAGACAGATTTCTAAAAAGTAATGAAAAATGGCTAGACGGCATAGTAAGTTTACCATTATGGAAACATCCAAAAACTGGTAGGCCGTCAAAGTCATTTGAAGAATGTAGTGATCGCAGTAAAAGGCGTAAGACTCAAGATTTAAGGGAAAACCACACCGTAACAGAACTAACCTTTGCGGCTCAGATGAGTTTACGAGAAGCTGGCAACATTAATGCGTCTACAGTTCTGAAAAATATTGAGTCATCTCCTTATAAAACATTAGACGTTTGCAAAAAAGCAGAAAATAACCCAAAACAAAAAAACAACGAAGATATTCAGCCATTAACTATAGAGCAAGCATTAGCCGTGTTTATAAATGCTGGCCTTACCCGAAATCAGTATAATATAATACGCAATGCAAGCCCTAAAGTCAATCCTTGCTGTTCTTTAATACAAAAAGCAAAAGAAAAATGCTATCCAAAAAAAGACGCTTATCGTGTAACTGAAACCTGTGCGGAAATAAAACTACAAGATGTCTTGGACCATACTGCGATACGGCTTTGCGAGAACCTTGATGAAGTTGTGAAAAAAAATCCGGAAGTAGAGAGAACCATTCTGGAACTTATTTCAAAATGGGGATGCGATGGCTCTAAACAACAACTATGCTCGGAAATTTAGTAGAACAGCTTGCAATATGGACGTTTTAAATAGATTACTATTAACTTCTGATCCACTTATATCATGTGAGTGTTCTAAAGCAAAACGAAAAAGAGAGCCTTTTTCAAAGGAAGCTTTAGAGTTTCTTTTGCCAATGGAAATCGAAAATTTATGGCAAGAATGCATAGAAGAAGAGGAATAAGAGGAACTGTCGGTTTCGGGAAGCTATTAACTATTTTTCTATTGTTACTATATATATAAATACATACATATATATAATTATATGATAATATATATTAAGTTTTGAGTTTTTTTCAATCTAAATCTACTGAAATATAAAATCAAAATCATTTAAAATGAAAATTAAACAAATTATAGTTTTGGCCAGGTTTTCTTACGAAATACCCCTATGTGCGCCGGCCTGGTTGAGGCCGCGTCCCCCACAGTACAGGTTGGAAATATTGATTATGTTATGCCTCAAATTGCTGTCTGTGATGACTTACCAGTGCCAATGATTATTGGTAAAGATTGGCAACTAGCGGTGTATGCCCGCATAATTCATGAGCCTGCTGGCAAAATATGCATTATAACGCCTACTCACACTGAATATTTCCCAGTCAATGAAAAAGAATGTACTTCAATTGCCTGCTGCATTAATACTAACACTCTTGTTAAAGAAATTACACTCGAAGACCAAAACAAAGTTTTGCATTTAGTGTCTGAATATGATGATATTTTTAAATGCAATGACAATGATATAGGCAACTTTCCTGACTTTGAGCTTGAAATAAATTTAAAAAATAATAAACCTGTTAGTTGCAAACCTTATAGATTGCCTGAGCCTGAACGCTTATTTTTGAAACAAACTATAGAGAAATGGATAGAACAGGGAATATGCAGATTGTCTACTTCACCCTATGCTGCACCTATGTTTGTAGTAGAACAACCTTTTCATGGGACGACACCATACAGACCTGTTGTTGACTACTCGCGAACAATCAACCCTATAACTGTTCTTGATGCACAACCTATGGAGCGCATGGATGATATTGTCACAACCATTTCGCAGTTTGTGTATAAGTTCAAATTAGATATTTACCACGCTTATCATAATATTTGCATCCGTGAGGAAGATATGTTTAAAACAGCTGTTATAACCCAAGATTACCATATAGAGTTTATGCGTGTTATGTTTGGCTTGGTTGGAGGACCTGCAATAATGTCTAAAGTTATAAAATCCACCTATGGAACTTTGTATGACCAGGGAGTTCGAGCATATTTTGATGACATCACAGGAGGCGCAAACAATGTGGAAAACTTTCTCCAAATATTAAAAAAGGTATTTGACTTGACTAGACAAAAAAACCTGAAACTTAATAAGGAAAAATGTATTTTTATACAAAGTGAAATACCACTATTTGGCAAAATAGTTGGGTACAAACAAGAACGCACTGACCCGAGTCGTACAGCTGCTATTGAACAGTATAAAACACTGTCAACGCTTACTGAAGTTCGTTCATTTCTTGGATTCACAGGAACATTTAGAAAATTTATTCAAAACTATGCCATGAAAGCACAACCATTACAAAATCTTTTAAAAAAGAACAAATCCATTAATTTGTGTAACCAGGATAACATTAAAAACAAACCAATTACACTTACAGAAGAACAACAAAATTCATTTTTGACATTGAAAAAACTTATAACAACGGCACCAGTTTTAGCCAATTTTCAACACAATGCAGAAACAATTGTGGAGACAGACCGCTCGTACCAGGGCATGGGCGCTTGTCTTCTTCAAATTCAAGATGGGGAGAGAAAGGTCATAGAATATGCAAGCAGATGTCTTAAGGATACAGAAACCAGGTATCATATTAATGAACTCGAGGTAACTGCTGTACATTGGGCAATTATAAACAAATTTAGAATTTATTTACTTGGTACAGAGTTCACCTTAATCACTGATAGTTATTCTACGGCATACATAATTGACGAAGCAAAATTGAACAGAAAATTTGCAAGATATGTTGTGGATTTAGCTCCATTTAACTTCAAGCCTGTACATAGACCCGGAAAACAAAATGTAATTGCAGACCATTTGTCACGATACCCATTAAAGGATGTTTGTTTAATGGTAGTAAGCAGCAACTCTGAAAAATTAAAATTGGCACAAGATAAAGATCCTTTTGTTCAACAAATAAAATCCAAATTAGCAAAGGAAATTAATAATCAGCATTTAAAACAGATAAATGACTCATTTAAATTATCTGAGGGCATTTTACTTCACATCAATAAAGAAGAATTTACTAATAATGAAAAAATTGTTATTCCACAGAGTCTCAGATCTTCTATTATTAAATTAGCACATGATGATAGCGGACACATGGAGTGTAACACTACAATCAGCAAGATCAAGAGCAAATATTTGTGGAGATCTTAAAGACAAGACGTCAAGGCTTATACTTCTGCATGCCTTATTTGTGCGAAAACTAACAGACGTACTAAGTTAGCCTATGGAGAAATGGGACGAAGACCTATTCCCAACACACCTATGCAAGTAATTTCATCAGACCATATAGTGGCATTACCACCAACAGCATCAGGTAACACTTACATATTTGTACATATTGACCATGCTACAAGGTACATATTTGCAAAGCCCACTTGCTCGTTGACAGCCCAGAATGTAATTGACACCATAGAAAATGAAATAATTTATGTGTTTGGACCACCGTTAACATACATTTCAGATAGCGCACCTTGCTTTACCAGCCAAATGACACAAGCCTTATTTTCGAAGTATGGTATAGAACACATACCAACAACCCCCTATACGCCTCAAAGCAATGGATTAGTTGAAAGAGCTAATGCCATAATCATGTCGATATTAACAAAATTTGCCATGAATAACAAAACCAATTGGGACAAATTATTACCAAAAGCTATGTTAGCCATTAATACTTCAAGACAAAAAACAACAGGGTATTCACCGTTCTTTCTCATGTTTGGTTACCATCCTAGAATGCCTCCCAATGAAATACATTTTGGAACAATAATAGAAGAAAATGATAGAGATAACCAACTGCAAATTCTAACAGAAGCAAGAGATACAGCGATAATAAATATTGAAAATGTACATGAATACAACAAAAAGAATTTTGATTTAAGAAGACTGAACCATAATTTCAAAAAGGGAAGCTATGTTATGTATGAATGGTGTAAACCTACAGACACAAAACTTACACCAAGATTTAAAGGACCATACAAAGTATTAAGAAGAATAGGATCAGTTTGCTATGAAATAGAAGATGTAAACAAACCTAGCAGCAAGAAAATAGTTCATGTCCAGTTTCTAAAATCATTGAACCCTCCTCACAATCTTGATTTAATTTCAGATCTATCAAACATGCCATGTTACAGTAATGATGACCAGAATGACCAAATGGATGAACATGATGTAAATGAGACCCGAGATGACCCTACCCCTGATGATGACTCTAGTGCTGACCGTGGAGCAGCCACCGCGCCAGCACTGACAAAACCGTTTATGACTTCGAGAGGACGTCAAACAACAGTCCCTACATCATATAAGTAATAACAGTAACATTTCATTAACATTTTTAAATAAAATAAAATCTTAGTTTGTTTTAACTTAAAAAGTCATATATATTTTTAGATGTTAGTTTTTATAAAAATACATATTACAGTAAAATTGCTGTTATAAAAAGTACTTGCCATAAATTATAAAAAGTAAATTTAAATGAAAACCTACTCAACATTAATAACAAAATGTCTAAACTTAGCTTAACAGCTCAAATTTATTTACACTTGTATGTACATTTTAAAATAATTATGTAAAATTTCAGTCAGAAAAGATATAAGAGTTTTAACAGAAGTGTACCCATATAATGTAATTCAGTTTACCTATAGTTCATAATTATTTAGTAAACACAGTAATTAAATAAAATACAGTTAAATTCATTTAAAATTTATTGTCAAAACATTTCATTTTAAATAACACAATGTTAATATTTGGCAAATAATGTAAACTAAAATTTAAATTCCTAAAATAGTTTTGCAATGGGAGTACACAATAATTGTTATGTAAATAATTAGGTTGTACGTTATTTTACAGACAGAAGTTGTTTAGAATTTCATTTCATATAATTTTTTTCTCGTATTATCATTTCATAGAATAATCAATATGTAGAATAATTACTTTGAAGACATTTAAATCATCGTTTTTTATTTCAAATAAAAATCAATGTTTCTTTTGTCATAGCATAGAATAGCAAATTAAATATTCTTTGTTCTCTTATTATTTATTTAAAATATAACTTAATAACAATAAAATCAACTTTTAGAATTGGGTGCAGTTTGTGAAGGGGTGTGAAATGAAATGTTTGAAAAAAGGCATACTATAAAATTAAAACACCGCATTCACAGAAACAATACGGGTAAATTGTAGCCAAAGAGGAAAACTGTCTTGTTATTCTCAAATGCACTGTAGCGATTTTATTGGTGTACCCTTATTTTGCAGACAGCAAGTTCATCTTATCGCATAGCTTATTCAAGAGATATAAAAAAAATAACCTCGAAGGCTAAGGCGGGAGCTTGCTTCGCTTCGCTCCCGCCATAGCCTTCTAACCTAACCTATTCAAGTCGGTTCTGCCCAGAGGTCTTGGTCGCTCGCTTCGCTCGCTCGCTCATATTTATATCATAATATAGTATTTATCATATAACCCTTATACTACAAGATAATATGGGTTGTACGTTATTTTACAGACAGTAGTTTTATAGAATGTATCACTTCGCAGAATTTTCATTTCTTAGAAAGCTAATTTCTGCTGTAATCTTACTGTTTTCAGATTATTTTTTGATGGTATTTAGGTCTAAATCAAGTTTACCGTTTGACATTATCCCACATTTGAACCAAAATGGGAGATTTTGACAAAATTATTGCACGCCAAAGGGACATCCTTGATGCTATTAAGAGCCTGGAGGTCAATTTCAAAAAGGATTCGGATTCTCGAAAGACGGAAGAATATTTGCAGGCGAGAATCAGTTCCTTGGACAATTTTTGGGCAGAGTTTGACAAAAATAATACTGCTTTGCTCACTGCGCCTGACAAATCTGGAGAATACTTTTTGGAGAACGCGTACATTGGAGGGAAAACTTTCGTTGAAAACGTTCGTGCAATGATCCTGAACTATGGCCGTGGAGGGTCTTCTACTCGCCGAGAACCTCCCAACATTGACAGCAAAACTACGGAGCTTCTAAATGAGCAAAAAGCTAACTTTAGAGCTTTTCAAAGGGTGTTGAACAACATTGACATTGACAGAATAACTGAGACATGGGAGCTAGAAGACGAGCTTCGTAACATGCAAATGCGCTGGAATACCATTGACAATCTACATTTGAAAATTGACGTTCTGCAAGGCACCTACGCGGATTATGAAGATAAATTCTCTGTGTATGAGAAGAAATTTCGATTGACAAGGAAAGCTTTGAATCAGAAAATCTCAGCGACCACTCATCTATACCAATCAACCCCGCAAATGGAGATACCTGCCTTCTATGGTGATTATTCGCAATGGCCAACGTTTTACGACCTCTACAAAGCAGGCATACATGACAACCCTGTCTTGACAAATGCTCAAAAAATGCAACACTTGAAGGGAAAGCTGAAGGGCGAAGCTCAACGCCTCATACAGCATATGCACGTCTCTGCAGAGAATTACCTCACCGCCTGGGATCTCTTGCACCATCGGTACAACAACCATCAGCTGTTGTTTACTCGTCAAATCGAGATGTTTTTAAATCAGCCCACTATACAAAAACAATCTTCTCACGAGATCAAGAGGCTGCATGACACGACATTGGAATGCATACACGCAATTCATAACCTGGGTATCGATACGACCACCTGGGACCCACTTCTTGTACATCTTCTGAGCAAGAAGTTAGACCCGATTACGCTGGGTGATTACAAGGAGTCACGTAAATCACCACGTGACCTGCCAACGTTCGAAGAATTCACAGGATTCTTAGAAGCCAAATTCACGGCGCTGGAGCCATTAGGCAAGAAGGAGAGGGACATGCCAGCCCCATCGACATCGAAGCAAATGACATATAAACCTAAAGATGCATTTGGCTCATCTCCTAAAAAATCGGCGTATAATAACAGGCCAATGCACTTTACCTACAGTAATGCACTCTGTGTATTGTGCAATACGAATCACGCACTATACCAGTGTAAGAAATTCGAAACTATGTCACCTGAAAGCAAACTAAAGACAGTTACGAAAAATGGCATGTGCAAAAATTGTCTCTATGTCCACGAACGGAATGTTTGCAATTCAAATAAAACATGCAAGATTTGCCATGCAAAACATAATACATTATTGCACGAAGCTATGAATGACTCAGCCGCGCAACAAGAATCGAGGTCGGTGACTACGGCTAAGCAACCACCACGTCAGCAAATGACTCGCGAGCCATCGACAAATAACGTGACGAATGAAAATGACGAAATACTTTTGACGTATTGATACGTGTTCGTGCTATTGATAACACGTTTATGACATTGAGATGTCTGTTAGATCAAGGCTCTTAGATTAATCTGATCACAGAGAAAGCTGCACAGCGGTTAGGACTACCTCGACAGCAACTCAGCGCATCAGTATCTGGAGTTGGCGCTAATACAAAGAAGAGCAGAGGACAATTGCAATTGGAATGCAAATCGATCCACAATGACTACACATTTATGACAAAGGCTCTCATCATGTCAAAGCTAATAAATAATCTACCAAATAACTCATTTGAAAAACAAGACTACGCGCACATTCAGCACATACAGCTCGCTGACCCAGATTACAACGTTTCGAAACCGATTGACATTTTACTTGACGCTAAGGTTTATTCTGACATCATTATGAATGGACTCATTAAGGGCACGAGGCAGCAACCTGTCGCTCAACAAACAAAAATAGGATGGATTCTATCTGGGACCATCAACATGACAGTGAACTGCAATGTCGTCATCAACAACATTGACGATATCGCCAAATATTGGGAGATGGAAGAAATCAGTTCAGAATCTACCACCATGACACAACAGGAAGAGTTTTGCGAACAGCTGTATGCCTCTACGACGAGACGTCTACCGGACGGTAGATACGAAGTTCGACTACCTATGAAGGAGGACTTTGAGACGAAGCTAGGCCAATCCAAGTCCAGGGCCATAGCACAATTCAACCATCTGGAAGATAAATTGACAAAGAATGACAAATTACGTGACAGTTACCAACAATTCATGAACGAGTATGAGAAACTAGGTCATATGAAAGAATGTGACACCCGACGCACGCCCATGTGTTACCTACCGCACCACGGTGTTCATAGGGAAGAGTCTACTACAACGAAGTTAAGGGTCGTTTTCAACGCATCGTCGAAAACGTCTTCAGGATACAGCCTGAATGATCTAATGGAGTGCGGACCCAAGCTGCAACATGACATCCAAGAGCTCTTGCTAAGATGGAGAACTTACCAGTTCGTGTACACAGCGGACTGTGAAAAAATGTATCGGTGCATTCTCATCCAAGAAGATCAACAACACTTGCAAAAAATCATGTGGAGGAACCATCCACGTGACCTGCTCAAAGAATACCAGTTGTGCACCGTGACATATGGCATGAAGGCGGCGCCATTCCTTGCAATGCGCACTATGGCACAGCTAGCCGCTGACGACGCTGACAAACATCCTTTGGCTGCCAAAGTCCTACAAAGAGATTTCTACGTTGACGATCTACTGAGTGGCAGTCACACAATTGAAGAGGCGCGGCAAATTCAAAAGCAACTTATTGACATGCTGCAAGGAGCTGGAATTAATTTACGAAAATGGGCCAGTAACACACCAGAATTGTTATCAGACTTGACTCTACAACAAATAAATCAGTCAAGTATTGACTTTAAAAATGACACCGCAACAAAGGCGCTCGGGTTACGATGGAATCCTGCTACTGACACTTTCACCTTTATCTATTCTGAAAAGTCGCCCGAGAAAACTCAATATTCAAAACGACTACTACTATCAGAAATCTCACGAATTTATGACCCAAATGGATGGCTAATGCCACTGACAATACGAGCGAAATTACTTTTTCAACAAGTATGGCTTTCGGGAATCGGCTGGGATGACGACGTTCCCCACAACCTCCAGCAGGAGTGGCTGAAGCTACGTGATGATTTGCACAACATTGACAAGTTTAGTATTCCGCGGTGGATTGGCAATACTAAAAAACCACTCGCTTTGCATGGGTTCTGCGACTCTTCAGAGAAGGTGCTAGCATGTGTGGTGTACCTGAAATCAACCGATGACAAGGGAAACATTTTGACAAGGATAGTGGCCTCAAAATCTAAGCTAGCGCCAAGCAAGAAGACCGTGACTTTACCACGACTGGAACTCTGCGGAGCAGTACTTTTAGCTAAACTAATGGCAAAAGTACTAAAAACATTACCACAAGAAGCTGTGACTGTACATGGATGGACAGACTCACTAATTGTGTTGGGTTGGCTTCAAGGAAACCCATCGCGTTGGAAACCGTTCGTAGCGAACCGTACGAAGGAAATCCTTGACACTATGCCAGTAAAATGCTGGAGACATGTTAGCTCGCAGAATAACGCAGCGGACTGTGCAACTCGAGGACTATCTGCCGCCCAGTTGGCCGTGCATCCGTTATGGTGGGAGGGGTCCCCGTGTATCAAAACTGACATTCCAGAGAAAATTGAAAAATACGACGCACCACAAATTGAAGTAAAAACCGAATCGAAGACTTGCGCTGTGACGATGACGTCATCTATCATTGAAAATTTAATCGAGAAAAATAGTTCACTATCCCGCGTCATAAGAATTATATGTTATGTGTCACGTTTCATAACAAACGTGCGTCATGGCGTGTCAAGTTCGACGCAGCCGATGAAATGCAGACAAGACACCTTAGGCATCGTGCACACTACGCCTATGACAACGCCGTATTTAACTTCAAGCGAAATAGAAAACGCTTACAACATTCTTGTCAAAGTGGTACAAGCACAAGAATTTCAAAATGACATTATAAGCATCAAAGAAAAGGGAACCGTGACAACAAAAAGCAGCTTGTATAAGCTCCACCCCTACTTAGATGACAAACAGATTCTAAGGGTCGGTGGACGACTCCAGCATGCAAAATTGACAGATAATGCGAAGCATCCCATCATACTACCAACGAGCTCCAGATTAACAGAACTGACAATTTGTCAAGCTCACATGAAGACGCTCCATGGTGGAGCGCGCCTTACTTTATACGTATTACGACAAAAGTTCTGGGTACTAGGCGGTACTCGCACAGTCAAGAAACACCTGGGACGATGTATCAAATGCATTCGGTTCAGCCGAAACAAACAAAGTCAACTGATGGCTGACCTGCCAAAACCAAGAGTTACACCATCGCGAGCATTCACGCACACAGGGGTAGATTTCACTGGACAGGTGGAATTAAAAGCAAACAAGGGACGAGGTATTAAGACGACCCGCGGATACATAGCGGTCTTCGTGTGCTTCGCCACTAAAGCTGTACATCTAGAACTTGCATCTGACTTGACAACCCCTACATTCCTTTTTGCATTCAAGAGGATGTGCGCAAGGAGAGGCACTCCAAAGCACGTCTATAGCGATAATGGTACAAACTTTATTGGAGCGGCACGCATTCTAAGACAAGAGCACCACGAGATTTTGAAAGTTATAAGCAATGACTTTTTGAATGACGTCAGTGAGATGGGGGTTACTTGGCACTTCAACGCACCTGCATGGCCAAGTGGAGGAGGTCTTTGGGAAGGAGCTGTTCGTAGCACAAAAGGTCATCTGAAGCGAGTGCTAGGCGAACAAAGGTTGACATATGAGGAGTTCACTACCCTGCTAACTCAAATCGAGGCGTGCCTGAACTCCAGGCCATTGTACGCCTTGACGGAGAGCCCTGAAGACGATTATCTGACACCAGGACACTTTTTGATAGGAGGTCCACTATTGTCTCCTCCTATGACAGATGACAACGTAACCTGTAGCAAAACAAGTTGGCAAATGACTGAGAAAATGTTACATGGCTTCTGGAAGAAGTGGTCATCAGAATATCTAAACCATCTTCAAACGAGAGCTAAGTGGAACCGATCTTCGAAAAGTGTCCTGGTGTCAGATAATCGTCTTCAGGGCTCTCCGTCAAGGCGTACAATGGCCTGGAGTTCAGGCACGCCTCGATTTGAGTTAGCAGGGTAGTAAACTCCTCATATGTCAACCTTTGTTCGCCTAGCACTCGCTTCAGATGACCTTTTGTGCTACGAACAGCTCCTTCCCAAAGACCTCCTCCACTTGGCCATGCAGGTGCGTTGAAGTGCCAAGTAACCCCCATCTCACTGACGTCATTCAAAAAGTCATTGCTTATAACTTTCAAAATATATCGCAATCAATGTGAAGAAGGATACGGTTATACCTATGACACAAACCGACATACTATCATGCATTCGTCATACAAACGAGAAAATGCTATGCCCTCTGAATCATCCTATATACACATTGAAAGTCGGCGAGTCCATATGTGACATGCAATTAACTATTAATAATAACAAACCTTATTGCCAGCTGATAGCGAAAACATGCGCCGACAAATGGCTCAAATTACATGCAAGCGACGCTTGGCTGTTTTCTTGTTGCGACGAGTGTCCAATTCGCGCGGTCTGCCCGAGTGACATACATTCAACAATGCTGACAGGCACGGGATTAATTACAATACCGAAAGGATGTGTCATAAAAGGGGAATCCTTTGTCATACATACGCAGCATGACTACAAGAGTCAGGTGTTTGTGCAGCAAGAAACTTATATGGGCACACCAAAAACGTCACAAATGAATGACATCATACGAACATCACTCTCCAGAGACACAAAAATTGTGACGGAGAGCCATGACGCCGAGCTCCTTGAAATAAGCCAGAAAATTAAGTCTATGAAAGAGCAAGAATTAGAACACTTTGCTTACAAAGATAGCACAAAGAATATAGTAATTTACATTATACTGGCTATCACTTCAATGACAACCTTGACGCTACTTTTGTGCAAACTGAAACGAACCTGGCAGTTAAGACAATCGCAACCCCAACTTGCACATAATGACATCCCGCTCCGAGAGGTAACACCACCGGCCGCTGCAGCCCCTTCAAGGAGCAACGAGCAACGACGCGAGATATCAACTAGTTTGGATATTCCAGCAGCACCCATTCTTAAACGGAAAATTAGTTTTAAGGATCTGTGAAAGTCATTAGTTACTTATTTTACATTTTTAATTTACCTTTTGTAGAACTTATATTTTGACAATGTATACGCTTATTTTATTTGCTTTTGTTTGTGCTTATAAGTGGCAGTATGTACGAGCTAAACAACGTACATTGGATCATTTCGCAATACCTATGTAAGTCATTTGTGCCTATGCGCGCAACCTAGTTTAGTTCTGTACTTGTGACATACATTATTTCAGTGTATTAAAAACGCTCATTATAATCTAACGTGTGGTTAGTATTGACATATCTCTGACAGTTTCCCACCCTTGGGGAACGCCTGACAACCCTGCATCTCTTCAAACTGCATCCTGACAGTACGGTCGTCACGGACCGTACACCGGTCACAGGCCGATCGTCATCGCGTCAGTTTACCTTTCACCAACGAAAGACTTACTTCTGACCGACGTACAAGCCTTACTTAGTATGGGTGACTCGGTCCTTCTGGCCGGGGATCTCAACGCGAAGCATATCCGTTGGAATTGTAGGGTTAGTAACCAAAACGGCAGGAGGCTCGATCGGATAGTCGAAGTTTTGAACTTTGATATCATTGCGCCTATGGAGGCGACTCACTACCCCTTCAATCCCGCGCATCAACCTGACATACTGGACATTGCTCTTCTAAAGAACGTAGCCCTAAGGCTGCGTTCTATAGAGGTGGCTCACGAACTTGACTCCGACCACAGGCCAGTTATTTTACAACTCGGTCTCCCCTCTTCTACCGGTCCCCCCCTCACCAAGTCTATCATAGACTGGGAGAGGTTGGGACGGGCTCTCGCTAACGTAGAGTCAGACACCTTCAAATCGATCCCTGACAATATTACCACAACAGACGAGACCGACGCGGCAATCGAGGCCTTCTCTAACCATCTCACCACTGCTATCAGTGCATATACCTATATCCATTCGTAATGATAAATAAAAAAGCGGTAGCGGTACGGTGTGCGAGGGGGAGAGAATATATTGTGTCTTCTCTCTCGCTCTCTTTCGGTCGAACGCTCTATACACACCACGTGTTCCGTCTCCCTCCTCCGTACTCTATATATAAGCCGAAGACCGGACTGGCAGCGTTTATCCTAGAGCTTATCAAACAAAAGCGCCTGATTCGACGGCAATGGCAGGCACGAAGATGCCCTACCCTCAAAACGCAACTCAACGCGCTAGTGGAGAGGGTGAAAAGAGCTCAAAGACCATGCTGCAGCGACCTGGGACGAGCACATTGCCACAATTGAGGGCGCACGCGGCACACGTCACGCACGCGGCACACGTCGCACACGTCGCGCACGTCGCTTCAGGACGACGAGGAAATCTTCCTGGAAAACTGGTCGGCGGTATTGCAGTCGCCACCCACTCGGAAAAGGTCGCGGCAAAGCACATCGCCGCCACAAACAGCAACAAAGAAAACCCGTACGGCCCTGCCTGAGGCCGTCTTGCCACCAACCTTACCGGCAGCAAGCACACCACCGGCGTTACTCACCCCGGCCCCGCCTCCGCCGACCTTCCATCCGACCACCGCCCAGTACTCCTGGTCATCAAGGACACACCGGTACTTACGCCAGGAAGACCGCCAAGGAAAAAGCCACCTTCTCGGCGACCATGGACGACTCCTGCACGTCCATACCGGTCTCCACCGCCGAAGAGGTCGACCGAGCTACCACCACCATCTAACACGCGCTCGAAACAGCATCCTACACCGTTCCGGTCAAGCAGAGGCTCACCCCCCTGCCTGCCCGGATCCAGGCACTTATTCAGGACAAGCGGAAGACGAGAAGGAGATGGCAGCAAACCAAATGCCCCACGTTGAAGACGCAACTCAATGCCCTGGTAGGGAAGGTGCGGAAAGCCCTCAGAGAGCACGCGGCAGACTCCTGGGAGGAACACCTGGCGTCGCTCGACACCGACATGCCCTCCATCACCCGTCTCTGCCGTAAGATCGAACGACGAACGAAGCCTTGGAAAGCCCCGGGCGCAGACACCATCCCCAACCTTATGCTTCGTCACCTCCCACCCCGCTCTGTGGTGGCGGTGACCAGCCTCTTTAACGGGATTATGCGCTCGGGTCACTTTCCTGACTCCTGGAAACTTGGCCGCGTGGTGATGCTGCCAAAACCGGGGAAAGATCGGAAGAAACCAGAGAGCTACCGCCCGATCACACTCCTCAGCACGATGCCCAAGGTGTTCGAGAGGCTCCTGCTGAACAAGGTGCAGCCACACATTGAGCCGCGTCCTGAACAGTTTGGGTTCCGAGATGGGCACTCGACCACTCAGCAATTGTCCAGGGTACTGCACCAACTGAAAACAGCCGCCAACAAGAGGGAGTACGCCGCTGCAGTACTCCTGGACATGGAGAAGGCGTTTGACAACGTATGGCACGGGGGCCTACTCTTCAAACTGTCAACGTCTCCCACCCCACGCCGCATGGTCAGAGTCCTGGCGTCTTTCCTAAACCGACAGGAGATTTGTCGTTGCGGTTGAAGACGCCACGTCAACAGAGAGGCCAATACGAGCGGGCGTTCCACAGGGATCCTGCCTGTCACCGGCCCTGTACGCCCTGTTCACCGACGACATTCCCGTGCTGGGCGACATCAAGCTCGCCCTATACGCAGACGATGCCGAACACTAAGCTACCTCCATCACCGCCCAGCACGCGGCAAGGAAGCTCCAGCCTACCCTAGACGCCTTGCCAAGATGGCTTTCAAAGTGGAGGCTGTCGGTGAACGTGGGCAAGACACAGGCGATCGTGACAGGCCGAAAACGCCCGCCCCCACCGCTCCTACTCCTCGGTCAGGAAATTCAGTGGTCGCACACCGTGACCGACCTGGGTGTCACCATCGACAGAGGGCTTACTATGAAGACGCACGTCGACACGGTCATTAGGAAAACCAAAGGGGCAAGAAAGAGCACGACTTCGTCCCCTGCTTGCCAGCGACCTCCTCTTACGCACGAAGTTGAGGATATACAAGACGTACGTGCGGTCCCGGCTCACTTACGCAGCCCCCGCATGGTACGCATTAGTAGCAGAAACAAACAGAAGAAGACTCCGTGCGCAGGACTCCCAGTCCCTGCGCACCATCGTCGCTGCCCCCATGTTCTTGCGTAACAGCTGGATCGAGCAGAATCTTCGCTGGCAGAAGCTGGATGACTTCGTTGCTCACCTCGCGCGCGGTATGTTCGACCGTGCCGACAATGGTCCCCACGAGCATCTCCGCGGCATAGCGCCGCTCCATGCTCGGCCCCCGGACCGCAAGACTCGCCCGCTTCCTAGAAGCCTGACCACTCTCCAAGAGCCCTCTGTCCGTGACACTTCAGCCCCGAGCCCATCTGCTTCAAAACTCCGCAGATAGGCACAAGCACCCCCGGTAAAGAAAGCCGCAGAAAGGCTGTAAAAGCCGCAGAGAAGGCGCATCCAAAGCCCATGATTGGTTAAAACCAAGACTGGTATAAAGCCCGGCCCATAGTTATGGGTCGCGACCCCGACAGAGTGCCAGAGTTGCTTCAGAGTGCCACACTGAGAAGCATCCCCCACACCCCCTCGCTCGCTACGCTCGCGAGGTGGCGTGTGAGACGACCTCTGTTCGTTCGTCGCCATACCCCTTGCCGACATCCCGAGGACTTCCTGGCTGGAGGATGTTGAGGCTGCAGGGGCCGACTGGAACAGCATCCACCGCCTGTGCAGACGCCTCAGCAATCGTCCCCCCTCAGTCCGCCCCTTGCTCGCAAGCGACGGCACCCCTAGATACAGAGCAGAGGACAGGGCGGAAATCTTTGCCCAACACCTGGAGTCCGAATTCTCCCCTAATCCAACCACGGACCCCCAATCCGAGGCAGAAATCGCCGACCACCTGGCGGACTACTTCAGGGACCCTATCGCCCCGGACGAAGACCCGATCACCTTCTCCCCTGTTCAGGTAGACAGAGCGTTCCAGCTTACCAGGAAGCGGAAAGCCCCTGGTCCTGATAAGATTCCCAACGAAGCTCTGGCCCAATTACCACCACGCTCCGTCGCCGCCTTCACGAGACTCTTTAACGGAATCCTCAGGACCAGGCATTTCCCTCGCCCCTGGAAGCTGGGACGATTAATCATGTTACCGAAGCCAGGGAAGAACATACTCAAGCCGGAAAGCTACCGCCCCATCACTCTGCCTAGCACCGCCTCGAAAGTGTTCAAGAGACTGCTGCTGAAACACCTCGCTCCACATATTATCCCGCACGAAGAGCAGTTCGGCTTCAGAGCCGATCACTCCACCACCCAACAAGTCGCCAGAGTCCTGCATGACGCGGCCGTCGCTCTCAACAAGAGAGAGCACACGTTAGCGTTCATGCTGGATATGGAGAAGGCCTTCGACCGAGCCTGGCACCAGGGGCTTATCCACAAGTTGGCCACGTCTACTACTCCACGTCGAGTAGTTAAGACAGTGGCCTCTTTCCTCCAGGACCGCCGCTTCCAGGTAGCGGTCGAGAAGGCACTGTCCACGGAACGCCCTATCAGGGCAGGCGCCCCCAGGGCTAATACCTCTCCCCTGCCTGCTATGCCCGACGATATCCCCCTGGAGCACGGGAGTTCCCTGGCGCTCTTAGCGGACGATGCCGCCTACTACTCAGCATCCATAAAGCTCCCGCATGCTGCAAAAAAGATGCAGAGGACCCTCGATGCCCTACCACCGTGGCTCGAGAAATGGAGAATGGCGGTCAACGTGAGGAAGACCCAGGCGATAGCTGTCTCCTACAAAACCATCTTGCCACCCAAGCTGCAGCTGATGGGCCAGGAAGTCGACTGGTCAAGTACCTAGGGGTCACACTAGACCGTCGGCTTACCGGCCCCACACATGAACACCACCATAGGCAAAACAAGAGCGGCCAGATCCATATTAAGACCAGTTTTGAGCTCCGAGCTGCCACTGAGAGCAAAACTGGCCATTTACAAAGCCTACATTATGACTCGTCTGACATACGCAGCCCCAGCGTGGTACGCGCTGGTGAGCGCGGGGAACAGGCGGAGACTCGAATCTCAGCAGTCGCAGTCGCTGAGGACGATTGTGGACGCGCCGAGGCACATAAGGAACTCCACGATCGCCAGGGACCTAGCGATCGAACCCCTCGACGACTGCGTGTCTCGGCTGTCCACAAAGCTGTTCGACACTGCAGACGGATCACGTCTCCGCCACCTCCGCGAGCTGGCACCTCTTCACGCCCGCCCCCCGGACAAAAAGCCGCTACCACGGGACTTAGTCCGCGAATAGAAGCCAGGAAGCCAAAACCCGACACTCACCGCCACTGACTGATGGGCGCCTGGAAGTCCTAAGACTTACAGGCCAGTCCTCGTCCGCGCGGTGAGGCAACGGAAGCACATTACCATCCTCGGGACTCCATCGCCCAAACTATTGACATGTCCGTGGTAGTGGACATCGACTGAAACTGCTCGAAATGGGGAAGAAGCCCAGGCCAGCCTCCCCGACCCCTTACGGGGTCGAGAAGACTACCCCGCGATCGCCATACCCCTGGACGGTCGGGGTACTAAGTGTGCCACGAGGGCAACTATTGTGAGAAAAGGGACTCGATTTAGGTTAAGGAACTTGTTATTGTGTTTATATTTATGTGTGTGACTTTTGACTTTGTAAATATATTGTGATTAACTTTTTGTGTAGTTTTGTTTGTTTGTCTCTTGCGCTGTTTTGGTGTTGATTTGCCAGTGCCTACATCCGGGGGCACTCGACGCCGGCCTGGCTAAGGCCGCGTCCCCCACATCTCTTGGTCCTTCGAACCGGATCCTGGTCTTCACCGGGACACCATCAGCGCTGGTGCCATGGGGTTGGTACCAAAGGAGGTCGACGAGCTCGAGGCACGGCACCGCGCCGAAGAGCGGCGTCGCGAAGAGGAGCGCCGCGCTGACGAAGAGCGTCGCCGGCTGGCCAGACAACAAGACACCCATCAACGGAGGCGGCAGTCCATTGACGAGTACGAGCGAGTACCGCCGCTCGTATTCAAGGACCCGCCCTTCTCACAGAGCTGACGCGGGCGCCGGCCCGTCAGCTACACAGAAGCAGCAACAGCCACCGCCGCAGCGACATGGCTGCCACCGAGACAGCGCACGCGGCGCCCGCCTACCTGCCGCCGGCGTGCATGCAGCCTACGACGTCGGTCGGCGCGAGCTATGCGCCACCGGCGCTACCCACTGCGGCGAAACCGTGGAGCTATGCGCCGCCTACGACGCTGGTCAGCGCGTACTATACGCCGCCGACCGCGCCGCCACCGCAGCCAGCGGTGCAAGAACCTCAGCGGGCGCGCAGCGAGAGCACCGAGCGCGCCATCCGAGCCGTGGCTGAGGTCGTCGGCCACTCTTCGCGCTCCCGTCTGCCCAGGCAGATTTACGACCTGCCTGACTTCAGCGGCGGGTGGGGGGAGTGGCTCGCCTTCGAGGCGGCTTACTACGAGTCGACGGAGGCGAACCGCTTCAGCAGCGCCGACAACATGACGCGGCTGAGGCTGTGCATCAAGGGCAAGTCGCGAGAGCTTATCGCGCCTCAGCTCTTCACCACGAGGTACCCGGAGGACCGGATGGCTACGCTGCGTGCGACCTACGGCCAGCCGTCAGTGGTCGCGCATGAAGCTTTGGCGACACAAGTCGGCGCAACAAGCTGCACCGGCACAGACATCGGCGCAGCGAGCCGCGTCGGCACAAGCGCCGGCGCCAGAGAAGCATCGCATCTCTACGACCCGCAGCCAGGGACGAGTCGTGCTGAAGATGTGCCCCGTGACAGTGCGGGGACCGCGGGGCGCCGTGGACACATACGCCCTGCTCGACGAGGGGTCAACCGTCACTTTGGTTGACGCCAGCCTCGCGGAGGAAATCGGGGCCGGCGGACCTGTCGCGCCGCTAACAATGAGCGGAGTCGGCGCGACCACCGAGCAACCAACAAGCTAGCGCGTGATCGTCGAGGTGTGCGGCAAGGGGTCCGCGCACCGCATCGCCGCCAGGACCGTGCGGTCGCTGGTGCTGGGCCGGCAAACGCTGCCGGCCAGCCTTACCAAGTTCCCGCATCTGCGCGCGCTAGAGGGCGCGTGCTACGAGGATGCTACGCCGCGTCTTCTCATAGAAAATGATAACTGGAATTTGATGCTTGCCAGGGAGGTGCGAGCGGGACGGCGCAGCGAGCCAGCGGCAGTAAGAACGAGGTTAGGCTGGGTAATATTCGGGTCCGTATAGGAATGGTGAGGGAAAAAGGGGCCTGCCCAATGCCACCGCTGCCAGGCATTCCGCCACTCCTCCGCCTGCTGCCACCGCCCTCTGGCATGTGTGCGATGCGGTGGGCAACACGCTGCCAGAGACTGCACGCGACCAAGAGAGGAGCCAGCCACCTGCGCAAACTGCGGGGGCCCCCATCCCGCCAACTACACCGCCTGCCCGGAGTTCCGCAGGGAGGCCCGGAATAAACGGGCATCCACCGCCGCCCGCACCATCGCCGCCCGCAACACTGCAGCCCGCCCTGGCCCCACCACGAGGGCCTCAATACAGCAGCCCACCGTGCAGGAATCGGCGCCCGCCACCCTTATGGCACCTGCAAACGCCCCCGCACAAAAGGGCTCCCAAGCCCCAACAAAGCCCGCCAAGAAGAAGAAAAGAAGGAGCAAGAAGGAGGGGGCACAACCCCATCCCCCCCCCTCGCAGAAGCCCAAGCAAGGCGGACAGCCCGCCCAGCCCAGCCTGCAAGACCTGATGGCAATGTTCGACACCATGAAGTCGCTCATGGTCGCAGGCCTTCTAGCAAATTCTCAACAGCAGCTGCCTGGTAACTCCCAAAAACCATGACCGGTAGGGAGCTTCGGATCGTTTACTGGAACGCCCAATCGCTGACCAAGAAACTCGGCCTGCTCCGTCACTTCCTCCGGGAGCAGCGGGTCGACGTCCTTCTGGTCAGCGAGACCTTTTTCTTAGAGGGCCAGATCCCGAAGTTCTCGGGATACCAGGTCTATGCAACCTGCGAGACCTCCCCCCAAGGACAGAGATACCGAGGACTGGCTGTCCTTGTGAGAAGCAACATCGTCCACCAGAAAGTTGACAACATCAAGACGTCTTCACTGTCAGCCCTAGGAGTCGAACTCAGACTCTCGGGGCACGTGCTGAGACTCTTCTCCGTCTACCGCCCGCCGGGCGACGTGTTGGTGAACCTTGCCGAAGATCTGCGCAAGCTGTTGGGATCGACCGTGCCGACCATCCTGGCCGGCGACTTCAATGCCAGACACACAGCCTGGCACTCATCATACACCACCACGGCGGGCAGACGGATATACGAAGCCGCCATTGACCAAGACTTTGAGATCACCGGCCCCGAAGAGCCGACGCACTATGACGACGCGCGCAGTGTCGGTGACATCATAGATTTCTTGGTCCACAAAAGAGTCTCGGCAACGATGATCCAGGAGGTACTACCGGACTTACCGTCTGACCACCGCCCAGTACTCCTGATCATAAAGGACATCCCGGTACTCACGCCAAGAAGAAAGCCAGGGAAGAAGTACCGGTGGGAAGCCTTCTCGGCGGCCATGGACGAACACCCACCGTCCAGGTCGGTCTCCACAGCCGAGGAGGTGGACCTAGCCGCCACCACCATTACCTGCGCCATCAACAACGCGCTAGAGGCAGCAGCTCACACCGTTCCGGTCAGTCAGAGGCTCTCTCCCCTGCCTGCCCGGATCAGGGACCTTATAGAGCTAAAACGCAAGACGAGGCGCAGGTGGCACAAAACCAGATGTCCGACAGTGAAGACGCGGCTCAACGCACTGGTGGAACGAGTGCGGCGGGAGCTGAAGATGCAAGCTGCAGAATCGTGGGAAGGGCACCTAGAGTCCCTGGGCACGGACCCGCCCTCGATATCTCGCCTGTGCCGGACGGTTGGGATGACCCCGGCAGCGACGAACCCTCTCCAGGACGGAAACGGCGAGCACTCCAGCGCACCAAGCTGAGAAAAGCCCCTGGCGCAGACCTCATCCTGAACATGGCGCTTCGTCACCTCCCACCTCGCTCCGTGGCGGCGGTGACCAGCCTGTTCAACGGGATCCTGCGCTCAGGCCACTTCCCCACCGTTTGGAAACTCGGCCGGGTGGTGATGCTACCCAAACCAGGTAAAAACAGGAAGATGCCAGAGAGTTACCGCCCCATTACTCTCCTAAGCACACTGTCCAAGGTGTTCGAGAGGCTCCTGCTCAACAAGGTCCAGCCCCACATTGAGCCACGTCCAGAACAGTTCGGGTTTCGAGATGGGCACGAAGAAAGCCGAAGCACCCTCACAATCCCAGCCTCCGGCTAAAACGGTTCGAGGTCCGCTGAACTCCAGTGTGCCTGCCCCATTCAACGGTGAGTCCATTCCTACTGACTCCCCGTCCCAACCTAAGTCCCGCGCCCCGCCGCCCATCGTCATTCATGAAAAAGGGCAGTGGGACGCCCTTTCTCAGGCATTACACAAAAACAGCATTAATTTTAACAGAGCCCGCAACACCTTGATAGGGATCAGTGTCCATGTCAACGACATCACGGATTACCGTAACCTGACGCGACTCCTCAACACGAAAAATAGCGTATCATACGTTTACTTCAGCCGAGGATCGCGTTCTCAGGGCGGTAATCCGTGGTGTCCCCAAAGAGATTGCCACGGATAGTATTAAATTAGACCTAGTTTACCAGAACATCCCCGTTCAGGAGGTCCATAGACTTAAAAATAGATTTCTGGGTGCCTTAGATTTGGTATTGGTCATTCGTGACAACACCCCCGAGGGCAAAGCCCTCTTCAAAATATCCAAGGTGTGCCACCTCACTGGCATCAATATCGAGGCACCCAGAAAGAACTCTACTCTTTCACAATGCCACAATTGTCAGAACTATGGGCACAGTCAGAGGAACTGCCACGGTAAACCTAGGTACGTCAAGTGCCTAGGCGACCACGGCACCTCTGACTGTTCCCGTGTCAAGGGCACCCCGGATCCGCCTGGCTGTGTGCTATGCGGGCAATTGGGGCACACGGCCAAATACCGTGGCTGTCCCAAAGCTCCGCGCGTACGGAATCAGGCGGGGCCAAGGAACCCAATTCAACCCACACACCACACACACACACACCGCATCGTTCATAGGAACATTGTCAACAACACCGATTTCCCTCCGCTTAGGAATGTTACGGGTTCTACCATCACTCCTAAGTAGTATAATATTGGGCATTCTGGACCACCTCGCTCACTCGGTGGAATGCCCAATATTGCGCAAGTGGTCTAGAACGCCCAATAGCTTTTGAAGATTTGAATATTCGATGCAAGTGGTCTAGAACGCCCAATAGCTTTTGGGGATTTAAATACTCGATGCAAGTGGTCTAGAACGCCCAATTGCTTTTAAGGATTTGAACACTCGATGCAAGTGGTCTAGAATGCCCAATAGCTTTTGAGGATTTGAACACTCGATGCAAGTGGTCTAGAACGCCCAATTGCTTTTAAGGATTTGAACACTCGATGCAAGTGGTCTAGAATGCTCAACAAGTGGTCTAGAACGCCCAATAGCTTTTGGGGATTTGAATATTCGATGCAAGTGGTCTAGAACGCCCAATAGCTTTTGAGGATTTGAATATTCGATGCAAGTGGACTAGAATGCCCAATAGCTTTTAAGAATTTGAACACTCGATGCAATTTGACATAACATTATGGTATGCGTTCATCTTGATCGTTTATTCGATCGATGCGAAATCAACAATACGAACTCAAACCAAAGGTTTTGCGTTAGACATCACGATAGCATAACGCAATTTGCAACAAAAACCAAAAGCTTAAACATTACTTTGCATTGGGTTGATCAGGTCCATTGCAAGTCTGACCATTACGGTCACATAGCGCGCTATGATGTTTACACACAACATGTCAGTGAAGTGGGCCAAACCCCACAGACATGATGTAACCTCCAGGGTGCTGAACCCCGGCTTAAGGCTACGTTTGACGTGTATCACACAACATGTCTGTGAAGTGGGCCAAACCCCACAGATATGATGTAACCTCCAGGGTGCTGAACCCCGGCTTAAGGCTACGTTTGACGTGTATGTTTACACACAACATGCCTGGTATATATATGATCAAATCTAAAAAACTTCGATAGCGCGATGTAGAACATTCTTATTTTTTATATATATAAAAAGTTAATTTAGTCATCATTTCAACATGAAAACACAAGGATTTTCATAACAACTCGTTGACTTGATCCAAAATGTTTTGTTTATAGTTTTTGCAAGAATTTATAATTAAATGTGCTTAAACAAATATTATTGAAGATTACTGCCATCTATGAGAGTACATGCAATGCACTTTTATAATTTAAAAGACCCATGTCAGTTCATCATGTTGAAGCAAAATCTACCTTGCAGACTAGAGAATAAAGTTTAATTTAATGCGTAATCGCAGTTACTGTTCAGTTTATTTAGTAAATATGTGTCATCCGCGGAACGCGAGGGATTAGATTACATATAGGCTATTACATGTAAGCTCGCAACTTTAATAATTCAATGATTACTGCACAGATGTCTCTTTTAACAAAATCTTAATCCTTAATTTAACAAATTTGGAAGTGACCCCACCTACAAAGCTAGCGGTTCCGTGTTCGATTCCCGGTCAGAACTAATATTTGTGTGATGCGCATGAATTTTTATTTCAGTATATAGGTATGTTTGTCATTGTCTAGTAATAGGAAAAAAGGGGTTTTCTTACGAATTAATCTTTATTTAAATATAAAATAAGAATATAAAACTTCGTTAGCGTGACGCGTCCAATTACCAATAGCAAAAAGATATTTGAAATGAAAATTAGTCCTAACTCAAGAAATCAGTCAGGCTGATTTGTTTCTTTAACAGAGCAAGTATAGTCTACAATGCGTTGAAATTTCATTTCACTGGTTACTTGTAGCCACTATGCAAGCAAATAAAGCTAGGTTGCACTTCGCTTTCGAGTAAACAAGTCGACAGAACAAAGGGTGTCGCATATCAAACGATTGCGACTTACTCGTAGTTTCGTAATGAATTTAATTTAATATTAGGGTTGCTAAAAAAATATTGATGTGTCCATCATGGTGAGAGTTTCAACAAAGATCAACTTGTGCTAATAAAATTATAATATTGTAATAGTAAATAGTCAGCAAGTCTCTTAGATGTAAAGAAGCTTTTTTTTAATTGTACTTACGATCTTAAAAATCTTTTTGTGTCATCAGAAATTCATATTTTTATGAATCATTACTAGTATAATATTAAAAGATAGATAAGGTTTTTTAAATGGTTTTATTGTTCCTTGTGCTCTGCCTACCCTTTTTGAGGAATACGAGCGAAATAATGCATATTATTGTATTTAATAGTAGGCAGAAGATGATAATTAAACATTTTTGTTACTGTAACGAAAGCGCTTGATAACCCTGCTGCGTATTGCTAAATTGACAACAAATTATTTATGAATACGTTTGAAGGTGCGGTGTTCCATTACTTAGGTGAATCTCAACCGATATAGTTACTTTCAGACTTAAATAAATCACCATGTAAGTATGTATTTTATATTATTATATTTTAGATAAAATGTATTCAACATTTTTGTAATCAAACTAATTATAATGTTTCAATATATATTACAGGTCGGATTCAGAAGTTTATGGTAATGAGACGAGAGGATCATCAAAAATAAGAAAACTAAAACCATCCCGAGCGGAAGCACTCGACGTTTTATCGAGGTTAGTATTTATACTTCGTTCATATTTAGTTCTACGAATAAGAGTGATATTCATTATTTCCTTTAAATGATTGTAGGTCTGACTCTGAATACGAGATAGCGCCGAAACCGAAAAAAAAATAATCTCGTCGTGCAGTTCAGAGTTTTAAATCAGTCCACGCTGGCCCTCGGGATGATTTATCGCGGTAAGTACATATTGCTTAGCCCTATAAATAAAAACTATTTGTTTAATGGTTTACTTGTAATATGGTTTAATTTTTTGTCTAAACAATTTTTAGGTCTGCCTCTGAATCCGATATAACTGAGCCGAAGAAATCTTCATCGAGCTCTATAAACAAAAAAGCTCAAGCTATCACTCCAGATGATTTGTTGAGGTACGAATTTTGTATTATTAAATGACCGTATTGGAATTTTCCTCTTAAAATAAAATAACAATTTGTATGATGGTTTACTTGGAATATGGTTTCAATTGTTTAATGTTTATTTACCGTACGATTCCAGCTCTGACTCTGAGCACGAGGTAAAAAAGCCAAAGATATCCTCAACCCCAACAGCGGTGAAACGTCAGCATAGCGGAGCAGAAAAAGCTAAAAGGTAAGTTAGATGCTCGTTTGAAATACCTATCTTATCAATGTTTTAAAATGTTTTTAACCATACCACAACTTATTAAATTAGATTTTTTATTTTTTATTTTTTTCAGCCTGAACAAGAAGAAGGACATTTTTGGATGCGAGTACGAGAGCATTGCAGCATCGAAGGATACAGTGTCAACAGCAGCTATTTCGACCTTCCAGAGCAGAGTAGCCAACGGAGTATCGCGACGTGTGGCATCAGCTAACGGTGAATTTTATATAGATTTAAAGGTGTATAATACAAATGATTTTACTAAATATACTCCCGATGAACGTTGGAAAAAGGCTCTACTGACGCTTAAATTGCAAGCGGATCAAGATTCGTCTCAGTGGAGCCTTCTCCAAAAATTTGTTAAGAACTGTCACACCGTTTTTAAAGATTCAAACGCAGTTTTTTACTCAGATAAAATCAATCCTTAATTAAATTACCATTATAATTATATAATAGGTACAGGTTTTTTTTGAAAAAAAAATATTGATAGAGGTTCGCTTAGCTTTACAAAAAATGCCTTTTTGTGCTACGTGTACTTTATCTATACAAAAAAAACATTGGGTGGGACACTTACGTACGAATGCACACAAAAACAAATGTACTGAGCTTCTAAGTGAGGGTGTTCAGTTAATTAAATCAGCGTTTCGTTATCGTATTGCCAGTTATAGATTAATAGCGCGTACCGAAAATGAACAGAATTCCGTCCATTCTTTTTTTAATCAAATGTCTAACCAAATTAAAACATTATTAGATGCTTTACTTGAGACAAATACTTGTATTAAAGTTAATGTAGAACTTTTTTCTACGTTCATGCTTTTTAAAAATAACTCTCAAGAAATGAAGTCATTTGCTACTAAAAATATCGCACTCCACAAAAACTATGAATTTCAGGAAAAAAAATTAAATTTCCTCAATAGCATTTTAAAAAAAGTTGAAGAATTCCAAGATCGGGACAGTGGATGGACATTTCTGAATAACAGTCATTTAGAAATAAATGTTAATAAATATAAACCGCTGTCTGGATCAAGCTTTATCGAGTTGCCTAAATTAATAAAAAATAAAAAAGCATGCATAAATATTCATAATAAAGACCCATTTTGCTTTTTGTGGTCGGTAACTGCAGCTCTTTATCCTGCGTCGAGTCACGCCGATCGAGTAACGTCATATCCCGATTTTCGCCAAGTGCTCAATACGGAAGGAATCTCTTTTCCAGTAACGTTTTCAGATATTACAATATTTGAAAAAAATAATCCAAACTTATGTTTAAATGTCTATGGTCTAAAAAAGAATAAGATAATAGGACCGCTTTACAAATCTCAATCAAAAAATAAGAAAAGAATTCACTTGTTACTCGTTGAAGATAGGAATAAATCACACTACTGCTTAATTAAAGATTTGGCTTGTCTCGTTAAGTGTCAGATAACAAAACACCACGGGAAATTATATATTTGCGAAAATTGTTTATGTTTTTTTTCTTCAGCTGAAAATGTAAATAAGCATGTTTGTTGTGGAGTTGCAACTGTCCTACCGAAAAATGGTTCTGTTATTCAATTTCAAAATTTTGAACGTAAACAAAATGTTCCTTTTGTAATTTATGCGGACTTCGAAACAATACTGCAACCCTTAAATAATAGTGAATCAGAATTAAATACAGATAACACATTAACCCTACAACGACATATTCCTGCAGCATTTGCATATCAAATCGTTTGTTCATCTGATCAGAACAAAAATCGGTTTACATCTTATCGCGGTTTAGGTTGCGTTGACAAGTTCATTGATTCTTTACTGAGTGATGTAAATAAAATCAATGAGGTTTTAAAGAGCTACACCTCCATTATATATACTGAAGAAGATGATAAAAAGTTTAGAACTTCTCAACGTTGTCATATTTGTAATCATTTATTGTTTAACGATAAAGTAAGAGACCACTGTCATATTACAGGACAATTTCGAGGTGCAAGCCATAATTATTGCAATTTACAATACAAACTCCCGAAATTTATACCGATATTTTTTCACAACTTATCAGGATATGACTGTCATTTGTTTATAAAAAAGTTGGGCGAAATCCCGGGGGCTATTAAAATAATACCTAAAACCAAAGAGAACTACATTTCATTTACAAAGTTTGTTATGATGGATGACAATAATTTAATACAGTTAAGATTTGTTGATTCTTATAAATTTTTAGGAGAAAGTCTTAATAAGCTCACTAAGACCTTACAAAAAGAACAATTCGAACATTTACGGTCATGTTTTTCAAATGAAAAACAATTTAATTTATTGACTCGAAAGGGAGTTTATCCCTACGATTATGTAACAGGGTGGGACTGTTATAAAGAAAAAAAGTTACCTCTTAAAGAAAAAAATTTCAACTCTTTAACTAACGAAGAAATCACTGATCAAGATCATGAGCATGCACAGTTGGTTTGGTTAGAATTTAACATTAAAAACTTAGGAGAGTATACAGATATTTATTTGAAGACGGACGTTTTGCTTTTGACAGATATTTTCGAAAATTTTCGAAAGACTTGCAAGTATCATTATCAGTTAGATCCAGCTTTTTATCTTACAGCACCGAGCTTATCATTTGATGCAATGCTTTTAAAAACAGGCGTTCAATTGGAATTAATTAATGATCTAGAAATAATACGCATGATACAATCTGGTATTCGAGGGGGCGTTTGTATGTGTTCCAGACGCTATGCTAAAGCCAACAATAAATACATATCTGAATATGATTCATCACAGAAAAACTCATTCATTGTGTAATGGATTGTAATAATTTATATGGTTTTAGTATGTGTCAAGCTTTACCTTTGAGCGATTTTAAATTCTTGTCGCAAAAGGAACAAAACGAATTAAATATCACAGCCGTGGATGATAATGCGGAGTACGGTTACATTCTTGAAGTTGATTTAATTTATCCTAAAGAATTACATAATTATCACAATGATTTACCGTTTTGTCCAGAAAAAAGTGTTCCACCAGGAGGAAAGAATCCAAAACTTATACCTAATTTATACAATAAGTTTTATTATGTGATTCATTATGTTCATCTCAAAAACTGTTTAAAACATGGACTTTTGTTAAGCAAAATTCATCGTGTCATAACTTTTAAACAAAGTTCGTATTTAAAAGAGTATATAGACCTAAACACCAAATTGCGTCAACAGGCTAAAACACTATCTGAACAAGACTTTATTAAGTTATTAAATAATGCTATGTTCGGCAAAACTTTAGAAAATAACGAAAAAAGGGTCAACGTGCATCTTGTTAATCAATGGAGTGATAAAAATAATAAGACTAAAAAAACAAAAACCGCTAAAAAGCTAATTTCAAGACCCAATTTTCACAGTGTATCTATATTTTCAGAAAATTTAGTGGCTATACAATTAAAACCTGAACAAATTTTCCTTGATAAACCAATCTACATAGGGTTTACTGTTTTAGAATTATCAAAAAGTCATATGTTCGACTTTCATTATTCAATAGTAAAGCCCTTCTATGAGGACCGAGTTCAGTTGTGTTACATGGACACAGACTCATTTATTTATACTATAGAATGTGAAATTTTTTACCAAGATTTACAAAACATTTTTTTACCTCATTTTGATACAAGCAATTATATAATAAATAACCAGTATAATATTCCCCTCTTAAATAAAAAAGTTCCGGGTCTGTTTAAGGACGAAATGAGCGGAAAAATCATAATGGAATTCGTAGGATTGCGTTCAAAGCTCTACTGTGTTAGAACTGAAGATAGTACTATTAAAAAAGCAAAAGGCGTTAAAAATACGTTGTTCGAGATTTAAATGTTTCTGATTATACAAAGGTTTTGTTTCAGAACGATGTTGTAAGAAAGAAAAACATTTTGTTCAAATCCATTAAACACGAAATTTTCACACGAAGTGTAAATAAAATAGCACTGTCTTCCAATGACGACAAGCGATTTATTTTAAATGATAAAATCATGACTAAATCTTGGGGACATAAATCAATATTAAATTTGTTATAAATTAAAGTACAGTAGCTATAGTAGTTGTTGCGTCGAACGAACTTCTATCAATTTATAGACTTTTAACAAAACTAGTATCTATCACTATTTAATTTTGTGAAATATTGTATTTTTAATGTTTTCTTTAATAAATGTAAAATTGTAAAACTTGTAAAACTTGTTGGTTTATTATGGTTTATAAATAAAAATTTTAGTGTCTAAGTTGAGAATATTTCTATTGTAATGATTATTACGTAAGGATTATTATATATGTATGTAAGCTGATAATTATAAAATAGATTATAAATAAATAAATATATTGTTATCATTATCAAGTAGATGTTTTTTATTTAACGAATCATTTCCCTGGATGACTTAAGTAAGTTGATAACTGATTGAAAAATACTAACGTAATTTTGAACTTAATGCAATAATATGTTCCAAATACCATTAAGTTTACATCTAGACTTATCAACTTATTCACGCCATTCACGGGTTTATTATATGTACTTCTGTCTTTACAATACTTTTGATACAAAGATTCGAATTTAGGTAAGCCATTTCCACCTAAGTCTATTACAGTACAATTACTACATAAATCTTTAACCCATTGAATTTTTTCTAACCCTTTTACATATATTTTCTTGTTTTCCAAGTAGCCAGGAATCATTCTTTTAAATTCCCTATAGTCAACATATCCATCGCGCCATAAAATACCAAGGTTTTTCTCTATCCATCTCACTTGTCTTTTTTCGTTTTCCGATAAAGTCGAAAATGGGTATGGAGGTTTTATTGAAAATACTTGTGTGTATTCATTTGTACTGTCTGCAAATTCCTTAACAATAAATTCATTTTTATATGATTTAAATCCCTGAAGATCCACGAACAAACGTTCAGTCATCATGATATTTTTCGTGTAATGTTGCTTAAGGGTTTGTGTTCTACATTACTATCATTCAGAATTAGACAGTACGCCGCAGTATTATCGGGTATATCCTGTTCGCACTCTAATTCAACTCTGACATCTATTGAACCTGTTTTTAAGGTTTCGTTTTGACGTGAACAATCGATTACAAAAAGAGGACCTTTCTCTTTAAATTGTTGCGGACTCAACAACGGTGTTTGACCGCGGTTATAATAAGACTGCTGAAATTTAGCGTACTGTTCGTATAATAAAGCATACTTTTCAGCTCCAAAACTTACATTTAAACTTTCATACGGAAAATAGTATGAATTTAAAAAAACTTTGACGTCTCTCAAATGACAATGATCAAACCATGTTACATCTTTGTCGGCCATATTTTTTCTATCCGTTTTTAATCCAATTATAACGTATCGTGGTTTTTCAATTTGAGATGAAGTTTTGATTGACCAAGAATGTTTAGAGGTTTTAGGTAAAAGCGGATACTCATACAGATCCCAATTTCTGAAAGCTATCTGAATAGCACGATCTTTTTCTAAATGTTTGAGTAAATTTAATCTTACCTGATCAGAAACTTTAATATGAGGCATATGCCATACTATTTTAGATATAGTAATATTGTCTATGTATTCATTTGTATTCAACTTTACGCTATTTAAATTACTATTCGATCGTAGAAGAATAAGTTCATGTTTGCAGTTGATAATTATTTTCTTATAATCCTCTGCGAAACCAAGAATCTTATTTAAAGGAACAGATACAGAAAATGAGCCATGTGTAATTTTAGTACCATCAACGTTCCAACCCCATAACTGTGACATTAACGAATCGAGTTCATTCATGGATACAAGAGATTTCATAGTTGTGGTAACTCCGGCGTTTTTAATTTTATCTACTTCGATCCCATTCAGTTCATATCGAATATCTTGAAACATATGTAGTATAGGGTTATTGGTTAAAAGTACACTGTTTACCTTTGCTTTTGTCTCTCTATTGAGTACTGTAACAGTGCCTTCTACATAGAGAGTACTCGCCGAAGGCAATACGTAAAGATCTTGTTGGTTAATAGGTATACGGATTTCATCATTCAAGTTAAAACTTGTAACGTAGGGTTTATATGAATGATATTCGTAACTTTCAATCGTGTCATCAAAGCTAAAACGATCTGTTAAGTTTAGTATACTCATTTTCACAATCCAATGTTTCTTAAAAATTGTATATTTTCTTTTGTAAGCTTTGTAAGTTGCTTATTAGGTCTTCTTTTCTTGATAGCACAAAGATTACTAATACGTTTGTCGTGCGAGACTTCGCTTTTATTGAAATCTATCATTTTTTACGAAGATGTAAATATATTTGAATCTCTTCACCTCGTAAATTAACTAAATTATCATTTACGTCCAATATTCTTACTTTAAGAGAGCTCAAGTTGGTTTGTGTTACAGGAAAATAAATAACGTTTTTTGGTGTTTCTATAATCCGATAGCCTGGTGGTACATTAGGCACAAACTCGTGAATAATATGACTTGGTTTTCCATTTACAAATGATCCGCTCACTATATCACATTCAACTCGCACTATAGTTGTAGACAGAATGGATACAGGAAAAGGGGACTCTGTTAATATATTAGCTTGAATAGTTTCTTCGCCAAAACCTAGTAAATTGCCAATCGAATTTTCTTTATTAAAATACACATTTTTTGAACACAACATAGACGTCTTTAACGTATTATTATTACATGTCAGTGAAAATGTGCATCCTTGCAGGTGTCTTTTGAGGTAATCGTCAAGGTCTTGGAGTTCGTATGACCCTTCAGGAATTTCTATTACTTCGTTTTTGCCATAATAAAATTTATTGTTTCTATAGTCTATATTAGGTATAGAGTTAAAAGTCGACATATATAGCAACCCGCATTCATATTCACCATTCAGTTGAAAAGCTGGTGAATAATTAGTGATATAGATATAAATATTAGGGTAGAAGAGGTTCCGGTTATAGATAAAGTGAAAGACATCGTGAGAATGATAAGGTTTTTATTGTACAGAGATATTTAAACGTGCACTCCAAAACTTTTTTAAATATTTTAAACATAAATGCCCGCAATTTACAGTGTTAAACTTTTGGTAAGTGTTGTAGTTGTAAAAAATATTATGATGTTTTAAATACTTTATTAATTCTAACGGTGGCTGAAGATCACCATAACTATTAAAATATTCACAATAATTGTTGTCCTTGACATAGGCTACCCAGTGAGTCCCTTGGTTTTCAGAACTGTCTAAATTTATGATTCCACATTCTACTCTTTTTGGTTGTTTTGGCAAACTATCTCTCATGTAAACACCGCGAAAATGAGGTATTTCTTTAGAATACATTAAAATATCTATATTAGTGAGAGCACGTCTGGGTAGCCTTTTATCTAGTTTTTTGTATGTTTTAAACACAATCCTTTGCCGTTCTTATACGGTTTAATATGTAAACCTTTTCCTAATGCAATAGATTCCATCATTTTGTTATGGCGTTCTGATTCAACTAAGTTTTTCTTTGCAGCGTTGTAAACCCCAACAGCTTTAGCAATCCCAGCAGCTCCTCCTGCCAAAGATCCCAATGCAGAAAGTCCAGCAAAGATAGGTATTAGTGGTAATATACCTCCAGATTTTGGAATCGGAATTAAACGAGGAACTCGTACTTTTTTGTTATTTGCATATATCTTTTTTGCCGCAAGAAATGCTTGCTCGATTGCAGTGCCATTATTTTTGGATTTTTTATTTTTCAATTCCCTACGTATCTTAGAAACAAATTGTTTAAATGATTTTATCCCCGCACCAGCTTTTATTTTAGTCTTCATCACTTTGCTAACTAACCATGAAGCGAGCTTTTCTCCTCTTCCTGTATTTTTTGACTTTAATCTCTGTTTAGCCATTCTATAAAGTTCTAAATCTGCACTGTGACGATCTGTTAGGTTAGAATGTTTATCGTAAGCAATGTCGTGTTGCATACACGCGTTGTCCAAATCATTAATTCCCTTATCACCTCTTAGCAACCGCTTGTGCAATTTTGTACCTGGTCCACAATAATTATAACCAGGTAAGTGCAGCTCAAACGGTAAGTGATTAATAATACTATTTAAAAGTCCTCTCCCTTTCATATCCAATATAATAATGATAAGTTTTAATACAATAAAGTTATTAAATATATATTTATACAATAGCATTTCTATCAATCCAGCTATTTTCGCTTTCATTAAGCCCTAACCACTTTACATACAATTTCCCCCCCCCCTCTTTTTGATCACCTTTTCTATGAGGTAAACATCAGGATATTTCGTTTTCTGAAGTTCTTGTTCGTAAAATGAACCGAGTATTTTATTTTTTCGTTGATCTTCAATAAGGTAAGTAACTGGACGAGTGCGATTAACATGTTTCACAGTAAATATTTCTGTTGACCAATTCGGTGTATAACCTTTATGAAAGGCACTTTTATACTTGCTTATGCGCACGCTATCTCCTATATTAAATTTATTTGATCCATTGACTAGATTGGATTGTGCGCTTTCTATGTTTTTCTTTACTTTGGACTCAATATCAAAATTAACATCAATAGGTTTAAATTTCGTTGTACGATGCATAGTTAGATTATAGGATTTAACTATATCATCCAAAGGTTTTCCAACCCATTTATAATTTCCAATGAAACTAAAATATTTGTAAAGTTTATTTTTGAGTGTTTTTATTAACCTTTCAACAATATGTAAGGTGAAATGGAACGCAAGTGTATGAAAGAGACAGAATGCTTGATATGCTAATGAGTGAATGAGAAGCAACGAAGACTTGATGAAAGAGATGGATGTACGGTATTTAGGATGTTAGAATAAGATGGAAAAATAAACAATATGGCGAGAATCCTTTTTTCAATCTTACATGGCGCTGCGACAAAAAAAAATCTAGTAATTGAATCGTGTTGCATTTTAAGAGTAATTCACGTTAAAAGTTTAAATAAAGAGTATACGAATAATACTCAACGTTTGCTAAGTGAAATACGTTATATTTCACGGTCGCGAGTTAGTTATTCTTTTTCAGCATGGAATGCTTAGAAAGCACAAACATTCAAGAATTGGAGAATCTTACGGTAAACCAGCTTAAAGATGAGCTCAAGTCCAGGTATTTACCGGCAACGGGGTTGAAACAAGATTTGGTAGTAGTAGTAGTAAACTGTATTAATACATTGTTATTTATCTAAACCTTTTTCAAGCGACATCGTGGACAATAAAAGAAAATCTAGTAGGCTGCAAAAAAAAAGATCCAGAGCATACCTCAAGTGATCTGGACCAAGCGCTAAAGCAAGCAAGAAAGAAAAAATCAAACAAGAAGAAGCTGGTCATATCAGAAGAACCAGAGACATTAACCTCAACTTCCGACAACATGTCACAAACTTACCGCTTTGACACAACTGTAATCTCACCAACATTCAAAGGTGATGAGTTCTATGATATGAGAAAGAATGACTTGTTTTTGACCAATGTGGACACTGTAGAGGGCATACTTTGTCAGGGTAAAAAAATACGTCAGCAACTAAAAACACTGCAGCCTGGACAAACTATGGCAATAGACAATGCCTTGATGACTAACGATATTCCGTTAGTTATCAAAAAAGGTCGTCCAAATGTAAACATTCTGGATTCTGAATATACTCTCAATAGGCTGACTGGGATGTGTGCAGCATATGCTAATAAACAACAACCGTCTTTTACACCAAAGTGTGCGATGGCGATCACATTAGGCTTGGATCCGGCAAAGGACAGAATGTTATACTATTCTGCAGCTCCTGGAGCAGAACATTTCACTACTGACTTTCAGTGGTGTCCGCTTCTCTGCGCATTAAAGCAGCTTGAAAATGGCAAGGTGTCAAAGGAAAATATTGCTCGGATTGCAGCAATAAAAATTCAGCTGGTTTGACTATGTCTGCTGTCTTGATCAGTAACAAGTCCAGCATTCCGAATAAACTGAGCAAATTTGGTCTAGGAGGTACAAGAGGCATGGTGGAGCTAGAGAAGGCCATAAACATGCTTAAGACCATCTCTGCAGGTTCAAGTTCACTTTAATTTTAGATGTTTTTATCATATAAGTAATAAATAACAGTAATATTTCATTAACATTTTTAAATAAATCTTAGTTTGTGTTAACTTAAAAAGTCATATATTTTTAGATGTTAGTTTTTTATAAGAAATACATATTACAGTAAAATTGCTGTTATACAAAGTAAATTTAAATGAAAACCTACTCAACATTAATAACAAAATGTCTAAACTTAGCTTAACAGCTCAAATTAATTTACACTTGTATGTACATTTTAAAATAATTATGTATAATTTCAGTCAGAAAAGATAAGAGTTTTAACAGAAGTGTACCCATATAATGTAATTCAGTTTACCTATAGTTCATAATTATTTAGTAAACACAGTAATTAAATAAAAATACAGTTAAATTCATTTAAAGTTTATTGTCAAAACATTTCATTTTAAAATAACACTATGTTAATATTTGGCAAATAATGTAAACTAAAATTTAAATTCCTAAAATAGTTTTGCAATGGGAGTACACAATAATTGTTATGTAAATAATTAACTTAGATTACAAGGAGTCTGTGACTTAAGCAGTTTTATATAATATATGATATAACATTAAATTCATTTCAAATATATTGTACTAAATTATCACAACTACAACTGTTTAAGTGTCAGAATCTTAGTTAAGTTAGGTGAACTTAATATTACTTTACCTTTGTACTTAGAGAGCATGTAAGGTATTATGTGAAATATATATACACAAGATAAGCTTGTTTATATATATATTCAGAGGGCATGTAAGGTGAAATGGAACGCAAGTGTATGAAAGAGACAGAATGCTTGATATGCTAATGAGTGAATGAGAAGCAACGAAGACTTGATGAAAGAGATGGATGTACGGTATTTAGGATGTTAGAATAAGATGGAAAAATAAAGAATATGGCGAGAATCCTTGTTTCAATCTTACAAATAGATGCTTTTTTAATTGAAAACGTGGAATAATGATTTATTTTTAATTTTTTTACATAACAACTAAATTCATTATTATAAAACTCTGTTCCTAAGTCTGTCTGTAAGTTTATCGGAACTCGTTTTGATGATTTAATAATTTGTTCGAATGATTTTTTAATTTCTATTTTATTTTTAGATTTTGTTGGAATACACCACGCGTACTTTGAAAAGGCATCAATTACAACCAAAATGTATTTATATCCTCTATTTATCTTATGTAATTTTTGTAAGTCAATTAAATCCGCTTGCCACAAATCATCAATTCCTTTTAATAAAACTGCTCGTCGCTTAAAGTTTTTTCGAGCTGACCTGTGTATCTCGTTCACGACTTGCTGCTTTGCCATTGTTTAGTTTATTGAATTTATCGTCTATTTCCTTTTTTGTATAAAAGTTTAATTTCAACTGATTTGCCAACTGATGAATTTGAGAATTTATAGTATCAAACATAGAATCTAGATACTCCTTCTTATAAAGGTTCAGAACGAGCTTATCGACATACTGCTTATTAACGGCATCATCAGGTGACAATGGAAGCGCAAGCCCCTTTAATCTTAATGATTGTAAATCGAAATGACCATCATCTGATCGGAGCAAAGCATTATTTTTAAGTTCAGAAATTTCAGATACACGAAGGCGTTTATGAAGATGATGACCAAATTTGTCTATGTTCATTTTTATGATGTATTTGTACGTCAAAAGTTCTGCCTCGACTAACGATAATAGTAAAGTAACTGTTTTATATATTGGTATTGTTAACTAATCCTGCTTCTTGCAGTTCTTCAATAACAGATATGATTTCATTATCCAATCCTGTATTACCAGCTTCACGAGAAGCTATAAGCAATTTTAATCTTTCTACTAATTCGTTTGGGTTATCCCAATATACATATGATACATCGGTTTTAACTTTTTTCATGGTCGGTAATCCTTCACCACTTATTAAACGTTCTTTAGCTAATTTAAAAAGAGGTCTTATTACATATAAATATTTCATGCCTTTGTTGCTTTTTATTGGTTTATTAGGATTAAAATCTCTTCTATGTGCATTAGTTTCTAATAATAAGATTTTATAATTGCGTTTATCATCCTCAGTTACAATATTTAAATCCGGTACTTTCTTATATAGCAATTCGTTTAAACCTGGCGTTAAATAGTAAGTATGGTTATTTACTTTCAATCTTTTATCACTTGTTGTGTATACTGGACAGGATCCCAACATTAGCTTGTCCCGTTCCGTTCGAACACCAAAAGGTATATTTAAAATGCTTTTGAAATTTAGGATCATCACGAGGAGATGCGAAAGAATCTGTCGTCTTAAATGAAATATCATTTGTTGAATCCTGATCATTAGTATGTTCACTTTCCACTCCATCGCTTACATCACTTTCATCGTTGTTTGATGTGTCATCCTCTTGATCTTCATTATCAAGACTAGAATGAGAAGATTTCCTCACAACCGTATGATCATGAATAGATTGCTTGTTTTCTTCACTAGGACTAAATTTTAATCTTTTTACCGACTTTCCCCATTGCGATCCGTCATCAAAATCATTATAATTAGTATTTAAGTAATTATTCTCATTTTTAACTTTAAATATTTCACCAAGCGGTTCTGTTATTGGTTTCAATACTGATTCCAACATCATATCATTATCAGATTTCATATTACGAATCAGTCTAACCTTCTTTTTAACGGCTTCGACAGATTTAATTACTTTTTCTTTCAAAGTTTTCTCGTCATTGATTTTAAGATTCATGTCTGATCTTGATGGGGTCCTATGAAGCAATAAATGTTTCATTATAATGCATTATGTATTATAATTAATCCATAATGATAAATGTGTCAAAACCCATTCTATAACATCCAGAATTACGACTACAATCTTTATTTATAACCAAGTAACTATATGGCAGTTTCCATACTTCAGCACACATTTCTCTAAACTGTGACCAAGACATATCGCTTCCAACGTGTTCATCATAAGCATGACGTAAATTCATATCATCTTGTTTAAATAGAATTATTAAGTTAGCATTGTCTCTTATTAATTGTTTAGGTAATTTACTATAAGTTTGATTAAGGTAGAAGCTATCAATATTTTTATGACGTCCCATTGCAAAGTAATCCCTTATATTGTTTTGATTTTCACATGCAACATCATCAAATATAATAATTGAATTAATGTTAGCTTCATGTGGACTTAGTACTTCATCATTTTCACTATATTTTTTAAATTCGACTGATGGAACCAATTTTTTCTAAAAACTGATACATAGGTTGGAAGAGAGTTTTAGAAAAAAACATAAAGGTTTTGAAAGCGTAGCCCCCGTTCATGCAGTAGAAGACCAACAATTAAATTGGTTTTTCCACAGTTAGAAGGACCGCAAATGATACTTCGAATTGTATTCGGTAAAAGTTCTCCATGACGTGAATTGCGATCGTTGCGAACTGTACAAACGACATCCAACTGCAAGGTCTGATTTGTTTCACAAACTTCATATCACTACGTGTTGTAAGCATGAAAGGTTTGTACTCAATGAGCCTAGACTTTCAAGATATTAGGTAGTTATATGTGAATATTGAGTTTCAGAACAAGAATGTGTTCAAGTATTTTAAAACTGTAAGAGCATTCTAGACCACTTGCATCGAGTATTCAAATCCTTAAAAGCTATTGGGCGTTCTAGACCACAAGCATCGAATATTCAAATCCTCAAAAGCTATTGGGCGTTCTAGACCACTTGCATCGAGTATTCAAATCCTCAAAAGCTATTGGGCGTTCTAGACCACTTGCATCGAGTATTCAAATCCTTAAAAGCTATTGGGCGTTCTAGACCACATGCATCGAATATTCAAATCCTCAAAAGCTATTGGGCGTTCTAGACCACTTGCATCGAATATTCAAATCCCCAAAAGCTATTGGGCGTTCTAGACCACTTGTTGAGCATTCTAGACCACTTGCATCGAGTGTTCAAATCCTTAAAAGCAATTGGGCGTTCTAGACCACTTGCATCGAGTGTTCAAATCCTCAAAAGCTATTGGGCATTCTAGACCACTTGCATCGAGTGTTCAAATCCTTAAAAGCAATTGGGCGTTCTAGACCACTTGCATCGAGTATTTAAATCCCCTAAAGCTATTGGGCGTTCTAGACCACTTGCATCGAATATTCAAATCCTCAAAAGCTATTGGGCGTTCTAGACCACTTGAGCAATATTGGGCATTCCACCGAGTGAGCGAGGTGGTCCAGAATGCCCAATATTATACTACTCTCCTACCTCCCATATTCCTAGCCCCTGGGGCTCTACCCATCCCAGATCACAGCTTCCTCCTCCCCCCGCTGCCCCTGTGGTGCCGGTGATGACAAGGAGCCTTACATCTGCTCCCCCCCTAGACCTCTCGGCTTATCCCTCAGTATGCCGGGCTCTCGCTCTCAGCGAAAGCCTAGCAGTGCTGGAGGAAAAGCTCCGGGGGGCCTCGGGGCTTCAAATGTTGGCCATTATGTCCCAATATCAACACGTCATCACCGGCATCGGCGGCAGTGCTACCTATCCTCAACCAAAATGAATTCATCCCTTAAAATCAAACCTAAATCCCTTCATTTCGCTTCCTTTAACGCCAACGGCATTAGGGGCCAGAAAGATTAGATAATTGAGTTCATTAAATCTAATGACCTAGATATGTTCTTGGTTCAGGAGTCATTTCTGAAGTCGAGCACGCGCAGATTTAACATACCCAATTACTTGACAGTCCGTAACGACCGACTTGACAATAGATTAGGAGGAACTCTAATCTATTATAGACGTAACCTTCACTGCTGCCCTCTTGACCCTCCTCCCCTGACAAATTTGGAAGTGTCAGTCTGCCGCCTCGCTATGACTGGCCACGGTTCAGTCATAGTGGCGTCATTCTACCTTTCACCTAACAAAACTCTACTTAGGACAGACATTCAATCCCTTTTAGCCCTAGGTCCCTCTGTCATTCAGGCAGGGGATCTAAATTCCAAACATTCATCCTGGAACACGACTACGACTAACAGCAACGGCCAGAGGCTTTATGGGGTGGTCGAGGATCTTTCAGTGGATCTTATAGCTCCACTGGAACCTACTCACTATCCCCATATCGTAGATCACAGACCCGACATACTCGACCTAGTGCTTCTTAAGAACGTAACCCTTAGGTTGCGTTCAATACAAGTACGACACGAGCTTGACTCAGACCACAGACCAGTCGTTGTAAGGTTGTAACGAGGTTGTTACAAACCTCCTTTTTTTACGTTCCTGGCCACTTTTTCTTTACCATCTAAATCTTTCCAAATTCAAAATTATTGTTTTTTTTTGTAATTTCCGATCCATTAGTTCAGTTGACTAATAATTTCGATAGGCACCAGACACGAGATCTCGTGTCTGGTGCCCTCCTGCTTATTTTTCTGTATTTTTAAAATTTTTGATCATATTATACATCTTCGTTTTCTTAAAAAGTGTCTAATTTAATATCTTCAATATCGAGACGGGACAGGATACTTCTTTCTACACCGCTAGAAATGGCTCTCCGGTAACAATCGATCAATCGAACCAGCGTATACCATATCTACCAACTACCACCTCCAACCAACCATCAACAACAACGATACCAGCAGCAACAGCAACAACAATACCAGCAGCAGCAACAACAGAAACACCGTTACCAGCAGCAACAATTACCAGCAGCAACAACTACCAGCGACAGCAGCGAATAGCAGCACCAACGGCAGTAACTCTAGCAACGACCTCAGCGAACAGCAAAAACAGCTTACAACATCAAGATCAGACTATTAGTTACTAATTCAGTGATAATTTTGTGTTGTTGTAATAATTATTTATTATACCCTACCTTAGCATTCAACAAGAACGAAATTCCTCATAATTCATTAATTCATTAATTCCCTACTTTTCATAGTGTGTATGTTGTGTGGGTAAAGGTAAGTGTGTGTTGCTTGTGTTTTTTTTTCGTTTTCAGGACTATAATATTTATACATACAACACACTTAATTCAATCACAACTCTATACAATACTCAAACAGTACACTATTCAAAAAGAAATCACCCCATATTCAGACAAATATACAATCCCGGTTCCATTGGAACTAGCATAACTGAAAACATTCACTCGTGATAATCTCTAATCGAGACACTTGTGCCTTGTGACTGGTAACACTTACGGCAGTACCGTAGGAGCATATCCTCGGTGTATCCAACATACCAACTTTTGTCTTGAAGGTGACTTACTAGGGCATTTAATGCCGCCTATCTAGAGGTCACTGGATTTTCAAGATTGGCTACTCACTGACATACATTACTCAAACTATAAATAAATAATATAAACACTTTATTAATATATTTATTTTGAAATAAGATAAACTTTAAAAATATGAACCCCCTACTACTAAACAAACCAGAGCTTATTTATGAACTGAAATTACGTGGCACTCAAGTCACGACTTCGTCTACTGCCGACGAACTACGCCGACAGTTATCTTCATTCCTTGAATCCAGCCCCACAGAATCAATTTCTCAAAGCCCTTATTCTTCAGAGCAAGATATCGATGAGATTGAACGCAGTCTTTCTTTAATTTCTTCTCGAATTGCCACATTACATTTAAGTAATTCTCATCGTGAAAAAATAGCAACATACTTGATCCATTTACAACATCGCATAGATCGAGTCGATATTACAACAGAATGCACTAAAAATACATTAGATGCATTTAAAAACATACCTGAAATTTTTTATTCAATGTCGAAAAGATTATGACAATAAAACGTCAAATCTATCATCTTCTTACCAGTCAGCAGTCTCTGTCCAACCATTAACAGATTTAGGCCTCCTTTCTCAAACTAAAAAGATTTCTTCCCTTGTATACGAACTTTCAGATATGTTTGGAAAGCCTCTAGGACGTTGGCACGTTAGAGACATAAAACCAAACTCTAAAAACCTTAACATTAACGTATCTTAATATAAATACCCATCACTCGAAATACTTTTCTCTTTCTCTCTAATTAGGTATAATTTATAATTTAAAGTCTTAATGTAAGTATCATTATCTCTTCACGCTCATTCACTAAAGCATTATTTCATTTCTTAAATTTGTTCTATTATTAGAGCAAAATAACTATTAATAATATAGATATTACTCCTAAGAGCCTTACCACTCTTAGTTCTTCTTCATAGTTCTTAACTATGTACTTTGCTTCGTATCTACTCCCTCATCTAATTACACGTTAACTTTTTATTCTAGAGCGGCTGACTACTCTCTAAATAAGCCTCAGGTCATGCATTCTTTTCCAACCCAGAAGTGGGTAATTACTCATATTGTACGTACGTCTAGAGCGGCTGACTACTCTCTAAATAAGCCTCAGGTCATGCATTCTTTTCCAACCCAGAAGTGGTTAATTACTCATATTGTACGTACGTCTAGAGCGGCTGACTACTCTCTAAATAAGCCTCAGGTCATGCATTCTTTTCCAACCCAGAAGTGGTTAATTACTCATATTGTACGTACGTCAACGTGTACGTCAGGTTTCTCTGAGTGAGAAAACTTTTTTTTATTATATAATACTTGTATATAGGTACTTTATCATCTTAGACTACATCAGCGGGTGGTGACTGATCCTTAAAAAAGCCTACACTATTACGGGACCTTCTATGGAGTATATCTCTGCCGAATTAATAAGAGAATACTCTACTTGAATGATGTTATGAGCTGCGATATATGCGACCATAACTATGAATGAAGGATGAATGAAAGGAATAGAATGAAAGTAATAGATTGCTTCCCACTGTACATACCCACTATATATTTCATTCTCACCTCACTCACCGCATCTTTCATCTCAACCACCACCATTTAATTTAAGATCATTTTTTTTTTCTTTATAAGTTAAGAATGTAAAAGAAAAATCCTTTACTCCAAGCTCAGGATTTTTCTTTCCAAGCCAGCCCGGGTATTGTAACGAGGTTGTTACAAACCTCCTTTTTTTACGTTCCTGGCCACTTTTTCTTTACCATCTAAATCTTTCCAAATTCAAAATTATTGTTTTTTTTTGTAATTTCCGATCCATTAGTTCAGTTGACTAATAATTTCGATAGGCACCAGACACGAGATCTCGTGTCTGGTGCCCTCCTGCTTATTTTTCTGTATTTTTAAAATTTTTGATCATATTATACATCTTCGTTTTCTTAAAAAGTGTCTAATTTAATATCTTCAATATCGAGACGGGACAGGATACTTCTACTATACCGCTAGAAAGTTAGCCCCCCCCCCCCCCCCCCCGATTCACTCCTACTAACTACGACTAAGACTATTACTAACTAGAAGGTCGTCAAGGACAAACTCCAAGACGACCCGAGTGAACTGACCATTCTAACAGAGACCCTGACAACCAGAGAGAACACCGACAAAGCGATTGGTGCTCTCACCAATCACCTCACGTCTATCATTGAAAGTTCTGCTAAGGTGGTTCCCTTATTCAGTGATAGACGCCCCCCGCTCACACCGGAGTTGGGGGAGTTGGTGAGAGCCAAAAACGCTGCGACTAGACGATACGACTCTTACCAAGTTAAATCGGATATCGCCAGGTTTAGGAATGACTCCTGGAACAAGTTACTGTCGGACATTAAACCTAGCCATCTTGCCTATTGGCAGTTGGCTAGAGCACTCAAATCTGATACTTCTAGCCCCATTGTTACGGACGAATCGCTCGCTTTCGTTTTTACGCTAATAGAATCTTGTTAGATTCGAATTAGCGTATTGCGTAACTATTTCATAAGATTTTTGTCTAGTTTGTAATGTTTTATGGAATGTGAACCTTTTATTTTATTGCCGCTCGTCCCCATAACCTATAACGACCATGTTTGTTTTATTGTGATCCCCGAGGTACCCGGCCTCATATCTAACCTTGGTCATGAAGGTCGGGTACTCTCCGAAAGCATGGGAGGGTTCCAATCAGGAATAAACTAGGATTGGGCCCTCCCGAAGCTACTGAATGTCCTACCACCGGGAAAGTAAGAATGTTACAGTGGTAGGACATATACATATAGACGGGCGGCAACCTAAGCTTTAATATGCACTCTTTCATAGAGAAATCGATAGGCAGGTTCTAGAAAGAGAAATTAAAGTTGTATAATTCATAGAGGATCTCGAACACAAAAAAGAGCGAATTCGTGCCGTGTGCAAACGGCTCTCTTTACGGTAAAGCCTGGGGGTATATATACCGGAACACACCCTCAGTCATTGTAGTTGCAATAGAGCAGTAGTAGCAGTAGTAGCAGTAGGAGCAGTTGAAGAGTGAATCAGAGCGAACATTCGAACGAACATTCCGAACGAACATTCAGAGCGAACATTCGGACGAACATTCCGAACGAACATTCGGACGAACATTCCGAACGAACATTTGGACGAACATTCCGACGAACATTCGGATGAACATTGGAGCAAAATTGGAGAGAACTTCTTGGCAACTGAACCACGAACCGCAACGTGAGCTCGGCTGCAGGCGGAGATAGGGACGCGCCAGTGCCCGAAACCGTTTCACGAGGCGATTTCGATCGCTACGGGCACTTGGTCGCCGCCGCGCAAAACCCACTCGAGCCTAACGTCACAGCACCCACAACGACGCGACGCGATAACGCGACTTCACGAACCGCTTTGAATAAAACCGTAGTATTCCGCCAATCGTCCGCAACATCAAGATGTTCGAACAACACAGCGATGCGTATGCGGCAAGCCGAATACGAGGCAGAGCAGAGAATGCTAGAAGTCAGCCGTCGAGAGCTGCAACTTGAAAAGCAAATGATCCAGAACAAACTTGCTTCGCAATTGGACATTTTGGAAGCCGAAGGATCGCAAAGAGGCAGCGTATTAGGGCAACCTGAGACCGAACAACAGGTTGACTCATGGCTGGCGCAATGCGCATTCAACGCGAACCAATTGAACCCTCCGAACCCATTGAACCCACCGAACCCATCGAACCTATTCGAATCGACGCCTCGACGCGAACCGCGGGCGTCGACTCAGACACCGACCCGCGAACGCAGCAACAGCGGCAATCGCGGAATTGCTCAACTGGCTGAGGCCATTGAAAAGATATCACGCCAGCGACCGCCGCCACGTCAGGTATATGAATTACCGACGCTTAGCGGGGTGCCCGGTGAATGGCTGCCGTTTCAGGCGGCATACAACGAATCTACGAAGGCGTATTCGTTCAAACCGGGAGAGAACATGGCGCGGTTAAGATCATGCTTAAAGGGAGCCGCCCGCGAGGCCGTTTTGGCACTGCTTCACACTGCAACCGATCCCGAACCAGTGATGCAGACCTTACGGCAATGCTACGGACGTCCCGAGATTCTCGTCGATAGAGCGCTTGACGACTTGAAGAGACTGCCACGACTGGGCTCGTCCGCTGCGGACCTAAACGCTTTCGCAGTGAAGGTTCAGAACATAATCACAGTCGTGGCGAGTTTTGACAAGCGCAAATATTTGTACAACCCGTTACTGACAAGAGAGATATTGGAACGCTTGAGCCCACACTTGAGATCCAGATTTTGCGATTACGCGGAACTGAACATCGACACGAACGACCCGGAGGTTGTCGTATTGACGAAGTTTTTAATGCGAGAGGCAGATCGCGCCTTACGTTATACGTACTCGACGGCCGCAATTGGGACGTCGACTACAGCAGTCCCGCCACCGAACCGCCGGGAACTGCGCTTTAACAAACCGAGCGGTGGCATAGCGCCACGCCGACTGAACCCCGTTTACTCTGCAGAACAAGTTGAACCGTGCTTAAGCTGCGGAGGAAACCACGAAACGACGCAATGTAAGAAGCTACAGGCACTGCAGGCACAGTTGCAGCCCGATGGAGTTGGGCTAAGGAAAACAGAATCTGTTTTAAATGCATGAGCAAGAAACATCGGCGAGACCAATGCCGAGCTAAAGGATGCAGCGTAGAAGGATGCCCGCATTCGCATCATCAACTTCTACACATGAACATCCCGAACCTAGCACCGGCGCCGGCTCCTAAATGGCAAACGCAGGCGCCACGAATTCCCGCGCAGGTGCACCGAACGCAAGCGCCGGCGCCTCAGGCCGCGCAGAATCCACAGAAACTGGAAGCGTCAGGAGCGTCAGAGTTCGTCACGAACACGACGAATTTCGCAACGAACGCACCAACGGTGCTGTTAAAGGTGATCCCTGTAATTTTGTACGGGCCCAAAGGACGAGTAGAAGCTTACTCTCTGCTGGACGAAGGATCGACCGTCAGTCTTATTGACCACGATCTCGCCTTAGAAATAGGCGCCACTGGACCGGAGGCGGCGCTCTACATAAAGGGCGTAGGCGATATGACGCAGCATCAAAGAAGCCGACAAATAGAAGTTGACGTTTGTGGCCGAAACGGTGGTCAGATGCACCGCTTGAAATTGCGAACCGTGCGCGGTTTGAACCTGCACAATCAAGCGGTGAGCAAGACGCTTACAAAAAACTATAGTCACTTGACGGGGCTTGACGAAGCATGTTACAACACTGCTGCGCCTCGTCTACTGATAGGAGCCGATCATTGGCACGTCATGGTCTCAAAGGAGACCCGAACCGGGCGTGCAAACGAACCAGCGGCGGTGCTCACCGACCTTGGATGGGCAATCTACGGAACTACGCCGCGCATGATCAAGACGCGCGGCTACGAAACCGCCCTACACACAGCAACGAGCGAAGACGACTTGCACAACCTAGTGGAGCGTCATTTCGCCGTTGACTCTTTAGGGGTGGCCCTGAAAAATAAAGTCCGCCCCCTAAACGAACGTGCGAGGATCTTCGAGAACAAAGTCCGCAAAGTTGACGGGCGTAACGAACCATGGCGGAACGACGAACCGGAGCTTCCGCCTAACGTAATGAGTAGCGTTGCGACGCTGCGCATACCCCGCCGTTATTTCGTGACGGGGGGAGATGTCCGCCTGCCACTACAGATAGCCGAGACAGCGAAGGCTGAACAGCGGCGGTGGGTGCGGACAAAAGAGAACCCGGCCGACGACGCGACACGCGCTGACTGCGATCGCGAAATCAAAGTTAGCGATCGCTGGTATACCGGGCCTAACTTTTTACGAGGCCCGGAAGAGTACTGGCCACAAGAACCCGCAAGACAAAATGAACCCGAACCAGCCTCGTGCGCGCACACCACGAAGCAAACGAACAAGTTCCCGCTGCCTGATATAAGTCGCTTTTCGAACTATAAGCGACTTATACGAGCCACCGCATATGTGTTGCTCTTCATTGAAAGGTGCCGCAAAGAAAGAGCTACGTTACAGCCGCGGCACCTAGAAAGAGCAGAGCTTTTATGGCACAAGAAGTGCCAAGCAGATGATTTCGCCGATGAAATAAAGGTATTAGAGCACGGGGGGAGAGTGACGAAGAAAAGCAAGTTATTTGCTTTAGACCCCGTGCTCGAAGATGGAGTATTGAAAATGCACGGACGCATAAACGCCGCTCCAGTGAACATGAACAAGAAACCGGCAATCTTAAATGGAAGACATCCGTTCGTGCGCCTGCTGATACTACAGGCACACTGTGACGCCGCTCATTCATCGCACGAGCGGATTGTGAACGATCTACGCCAGCAATACTGGATTTTACATCTGCGACCCACTGTGCGCGCAGTCGCGCATGATTGCCGTGCGTGCCTAGTTCGCCGAGCGCGCCTGCACGCGCCGGCCATGGGCGACCTACCGCTCGCACGCATCGAACCTCACCGGCGAGCATTCACCAACTGTGGGGTCGACTATTTCGGCCCACTGACGGTGACGATCGGCCGCCGCCACGAGAAGCGCTGGGTGGCATTGTTCACCTGCCTCACCACCCGCGCTGTCCACCTGGAGCTAGCAGCGAGCCTCACTACCGACTCTGCTATAATGGCACTAAGACGAATGGCAGCGCGCCGCGGATGGCCTCGAGTCATATACAGTGACAACGGGACCAATTTCCGCGGCGCAGACGTCGAGCTCCGGGCCGCCTACCAAGAATGGTTGCCGGCGCTGCGCGATTACGCGCTGCAGCGCCGGACCGAATGGCGATTCATCCCTCCCGGCGCCCCAAACCAAGGCGGGGCGTGGGAACGACTAGTGCGGTCTGTCAAAACCGCACTCACCGCGACACTGAACACGAAGGCGCCGAAAGAAGAGGTGCTAACGACCCTGCTAACTGAGGCCGAGAATACCATTAATGCTCGGCCTCTAACACACGTCTCTACCGATCCCCGAGACGATGAAGCCCTGACTCCCAACCACTTTCTGTTGGGGAGTTCGACTGGACTTCCGGCAACCGGACCATGTGAAGAAAGCGACCGTCGAACTTGGCGAGCCAGTCAAGCTCTCGCCGACCACTTTTGGTCACGATGGGTGCGAGAGTACCTGCCGGCGCTCGCTCCGCGACGATCTCCTAGCGGAGGCGAGCGCCCACTCCAAGTGGGAGACGTCGTCGTCGTCGACGCCGCGCTACCTCGCAACGTGTGGCCCCGCGGCGTTGTCATCGAGACCTTCCCCGGTGCAGATGGCGGCGTGAGAAGTGCGGATATCCGGACAAAGGGAGGAGTGTTCCGGCGCCCCACGTCGAAGCTCGCCGTCCTCCCGGTGACATCGGATGGCTGCGAATAGATCTACGCCGGGGGGAAAATGTTACGGACGAATCGCTCGCTTTCTTTTTTACGCTAATAGAATCTTGTTAGATTCGAATTAGCGTATTGCGTAACTATTTCATAAGATTTTTGTCTAGTTTGTAATGTTTTATGGAATGTGAACCTTTTATTTTATTGCCGCTCGTCCCCATAACCTATAACGACCATGTTTGTTTTATTGTGATCCCCGAGGTACCCGGCCTCATATCTAACCTTGGTCATGAAGGTCGGGTACTCTCCGAAAGCATGGGAGGGTTCCAATTAGGAATAAACTAGGATTGGGCCCTCCCGAAGCTACTGAATGTCCTACCACCGGGAAAGTAAGAATGTTACAGTGGTAGGACATATACATATAGACGGGCGGCAACCTAAGCTTTAATATGCACTCTTTCATAGAGAAATCGATAGGCAGGTTCTAGAAAGAGAAATTAAAGTTGTATAATTCATAGAGGATCTCGAACACAAAAAAGAGCGAATTCGTGCCGTGTGCAAACGGCTCTCTTTACGGTAAAGCCTGGGGGTATATATACCGGAACACACCCTCAGTCATTGTAGTTGCAATAGAGCAGTAGTAGCAGTAGTAGCAGTAGGAGCAGTTGAAGAGTGAACCAGAGGAACCCAAAGGAGCAAAAGTGAATCAGAGCGAACATTCGGACGAACATTCCGAACGAACATTCAGAGCGAACATTCGGACGAACATTCCGAACGAACATTCGGACGAACATTCCGAACGAACATTTGGACGAACATTCGGATGAACATTGGAGCAAAATTGGAGAGAACTTCTTGGCAACTGAACCACGAACCGCAAGGAAGAACTCATCCTCGAACCCCGCTCATTGTCGAACCTCGCTCATTCTCGAACCTCGAACCTTGTTAAGTTTAGAATCAGTTTTGAACCTTTAACTAGAATCTTTTGCTTAGAATCGTGTAACTAGAACCATTAACTATAAAATATACAGTCCACTGAACCTGAACCCTTTTTTAATCAATCGAACGAGCTACGTAGAGACACCGTTGAGTGACCATCCTCAATACCCATGCCACCCCTCATCCGACCCAATAGCTCCCTACCTGCCTTCGCGGATGGAGAAAAGGCTGATGTCCTAGCCTCCAGCCTCGAATCCCAGTGTTCTCCTAGCAGCCTGCATATTACGTGGGTTAACTCTGAAGTATGCAGGCGTGCCTCCCTTCCCCCCTCCGACCCTCCTCTTCCCCCCGTAACGCTGTCGGTAATTCAGGAACTTGTCCGGGATCTACGACCAAGGAAGGCGCCAGGCGCCGACGGTATCTCTAACGACCTCCTTAAATTCCTTCCTCAGACCTTCCTTCTTATCCTAGTTGCTATTTTCAACTCTGCCCTTTCCAACTGCCATTTCCCCGGGGCGTAGAAAACTGCTGTTGTCATCGGTATCCACAAACCGGGGAAACCCCGACCTCTCCCTTCCACCTACCGTCCAATCACACTTCTTAACACCATGGGCAAGCTGTACGAACGTGTCCTTCTCTCCCGCATCCACTCATTCCTTAGCTCCAGTTCGATTCTTATCGACGAGCAATTTGGCTTTAGAGCCCGACACTCTTGTGTCCACCAGGTGCACCGTATCACGGAACACATCTTAGATGGCTTCTCCACCTTCGGGAAAGGAATTCCAACAGGTGCAATCTTCCTCGACGTAGCAAAAGCTTTTGACAAGGTCTGGCACAATGGGCTTATCTATAAGCTCCAACTTATGGGTATGTTCACCAGGCTTGTCCTGACACTCGAGGGATTTCCTCAGTGACAGAAGCTTTTGCTACAGAGTGGAAGGTTCGCTCTCCCTCCCCCATCCCATTAGAGCCGGGGTCCCGCAAGGGTCCGTGCTCTCTCCCATCCTTTACTCATTAATCACGAATGTTATCTTAGGTGATGGAGGCACCTAAGATGACCTGTAACTAATATCTTCAATTTCTTTCCTTGTTACAGGGGTTTTTTTTTTATTTTCCTGCCTATTTTGTCTCTTCCTTTTCAACTCCTGTCATATGCTGGAGCTGACAGTGGCCACTGTTACCGTCGTAGTCCCAGCAGACGCAGGTAAATAAATGATACAAAGTAATACAGTTAAAACCAGTTTATTTCCACGGCTCTTGAGACATTACAGACTTTAACATTAGGGCGTGGGGGCGTTAGATGAGCGAGATAACTTTTGCCTTTCAAATAATTAAAAAAGTAAAGGGCGCCACTACCTTATCGGAGGTAAACCGATTAATAACGAAAGGTAAATCAATTGGACATCACCGGAACTCTGCCAGGGGTAGCGTTGACTCAGAAGCCGAGTCAATCCTCGGGCAGCAACAGCTCCGGTCAACTTTGTTGATGTTGGGCCGGGCCTCCGCCAGCCAGATCAGCAACCAGCAGCAAACAAAGATTTCAACCGTAGGAAGTGGTTGAATGCCAAAACGGTCAATAGCTCAGCTCCAGCATATGACAGGAGTTGAAAAGGAAGAGACAAAATAGGTAGGTAAATAAAAAACAAAAAAACACCATCAAAGAAGTGTCTCGGCGCTTCTTTGATAAAGGTCCCCATCATCCCAACCCACTCATCCACCGTGCCACCTCCTACACCTCAAAACTTCCTTCCTCCGACCCCGACATCCTTTCTACGCTTGGGGCTCCCCTCAGGCGCCCCAAGCACATCCTGCTTGACCCCACCGACCCCATCCAGCTTGCCGTTGAAGAGGGCATCACTCAAAGGAAGGCGCTTCGCCTCACCCGTCGCCGAGGCCGCCCCCCAACTCTAATCAAGATACGGACGTCTCTCCGGACATGCAGCCACTTCCCACCGAGACGGAGCTTCCTCCATGGGTGCGGACCACACCGCACCCTAACAATTAATGGGTCCCGCGTGCCCCCCTTAGGGCATCGCCACCCAAAGACAAGGTGAAGCTGTAACGGTGGCCACACCAACAGCGAAAATCCAATCAAAAAAAGAAAAGAAAAAAAGTCGATTTGAGCTACCTGGGTGCTCCCCTCAATAAGTGCGACACGTGGGTCGCATTGAGGCTGCCGCGAGCACGGGTCGGCATACCCCTGGACGGCCGGGGTACTAAGTATGCCACGAGGGCCGCTATTGTGAGAAAAGGGACTCGATCTAGGTTAAGTAACTTGTTATTGTTATTGTGTTTATATTTATGTGTGTGACTTTTGACTTTGTAAATATATTGTGATTAACTTTTTGTGGTGTTTTGTTTGTGTTTGTCTCTTGCGCTGTTTTGGTGTAGATTTGCCAGTGCCTACATCCGTGGGCACTCGAAGCCGGCCAGGCTAAGGCAGAGTCCCCCACAAACATTAAGTGTGTTATTGTTTTTACTTAGGTACTCGTATGATATGATATTTGTCCAGTATCCAGGTGTTTATGTAGGTAGGTGTAACGAGCCAAAAAGTCACCTGTCCAGTTAATTACAGAAAGATTTCATTATTCAATAAAGAACAGCATTAAAATTAACAGAATAGGAAGTATGTTATGCAAGAGTTAAAGTAATGACAAAAGAAAACATAACCTACTATATATTTGACAAGATAACATAGTTAAAGAGTTCATTCCATTTGAAATTCATAATAAAAAAATAGTCAAACAAATTATAATTTATAATTTAACAATTTAAATAAAATACTAACATAATTAAACATTTAAAAAGAATAACGTAAATAATAAAATTAAAGTTATGAAAAGTATGGCAAAATAATGTACGCTAAATTCAATCTTAAAACATCAACTCGCTACTGCGCATGTCGAATTGAAGGCGTTGAAGCCGAAGACGACGATAAAGGCAAAGATGGCGATGAAGTACTTGAAATGTTATATAAGCAGGTTGCCATTTTGGGGAGGAGGCTTTTCTCTTTGACACTCGTGACGTGCGGACGGTTGTTGCTCTGGGGTCGTACCTACTTACGTTCGAAATTAAAAATTACGAGAAATTAGACATTGAATTAGAATTTTATATTTTAGTAGTGGGATTTAGATAATTGAAGCTTTTTTTCTTTGACACTCGTGACGTGCGGACGGTTGTTGCTCTGGGGTCGTACCTAATTACGTTCGAAATTAAAAATTACGAGAAATTAGACATTGAATTAGAATTTTATATTTTAGTAGGGGGATTTAGATAATGGAAGCTTTTGCACTTTGACACTCGTGACGTGCGGACGGTTGTTGCTCTGGGGTCATACTTACGTTCCGAACTCGGAAAATAAATATTTAAATTTTTGCTGGGGTTGATTAAATGGGTTTCATACGGGAAAGTTAGACATTAAATTAAAGTTTATATTTTAGTATTGGGAATTACCTAATTTGGGTTTAGAAAACTTTTCTTCGTAAATTATTGGTAAGATTATATTATATGTAAATATTTGTGTGTGGATTTGTTAATCTTTTCTGTTACAGATTATTAGAAGAAAGAAGTAGTCAGCAAGTTTAGAAGATTTTTAGTTGACATTTGTGTCTGGCACGTTGTTTATTTAGTACATTCAGTTTGGGGGTTTTCGGGGGGAAAGTTTTGTAATTATTAAAGTCTTTGAGTTAAGCTAGATTAGCATATTTTCGTGCCAGAGCGGTGTCCAGGCTAACAGTTTGCCTGACAAATCACGCTGACCCTAACGGTGACAAATAGGCTTGGTTTGGAACTTTGTAGATTCTAAAAGATGGTCTGGGCGTCCCTAGATGTACTCTTTACCAACATAGTCATCTATATAAGTGCCCACCATTCTCATTCGCCAGCCTGGAGTGGGATCAGGGTCCACAGGTTGGGCATGCAATTGCACCCGTGAAAGCTCTGGGAAGTTTGAGGATTGGTTCCTTAAAACTCTATATATTTATATACACTAAACCACACAATAGGGCGTCATACTCTCACCGTCTTGGACTTCGGTCTGTGTGAGGGGGGTGGCAATCACACGGGTGTTAGGTTGCTTTCTCAGCAGACCCGGCTGAACTTTACAGTTTACCTAGGGAACTAGCTAATTACGAGGATAAGGTAAGCCTCTAGGATGTAGTTCTTTGTAGAATAGGCCTTATAAGTATAGTTAGGGTAGAATCACTTGACTAGGAAAGTAGGGAATATTAGGATTTTATTCAAATAGGGAAATAGGTAATGTTTATTTTTATTCACTAAAAATTAGGTACAATATAAAACTGATAGCAATCAGTAATTAAATAAAGTTCATATTTAAAAACGTTCTTAGGATCACTTAACGGGATAAGTAGGTACCTAATAGATAAAATATTTTATGATAGAGATAAAACTATACTTTTAAATTCTCTCTTCATATTGACTTAGATCAAATCATATGAATTGAATAATTTTCAGTAACAAATAAAACACTTTTCAGTAAACAAGTTTAATTAGGGACAATATAGGATTCAGTATGTATTTGATAAATAACTATCTATTTGAAATTTAAAGCCATAAATAGTTTCATGTCTAACAAAATGAAAGTATCATTCTAGATAAAAAACTATACCTAATAAATCTAGTTTGGTTTGAAATAACTTTGAAGTATAAAAATGAGATCTTTGAATAGATTTTATAAATTGCATTAATATAAATAAAACTATTATATCAATATACTAAAGTGGCTTTATAATTGAGCTGTATATTTACTCTTACATAGCACGGAAAGCTATTATGAGGATTCAATCTAGCTAGAAGACAAAATGACTTCTGTATTACCTCTGTTTTACTATAAAAGATAAACATGTATACATGGTGAAAATTGAACATCTCATTATAGACTATAAAGATACTAGAGTCTAGATCATGGCTCATACAGTGAATTAAGCAATATCAAGCTAAATACACTTTTGTAACAATAAATTTACAATTAGCTAGCATAAATAAATTTTATTCGAAGATCATTAGAATCAATTATATTGAATATTGAAATATAAAATATAAATTTTGAACCCTCTCAATTTGGTACTTTACTACTAACTGACTTATCATACAGTAAATAAAATAATTAACTATATATGGCAAGGAGTCTGCCCTGTCTCTGGAGGATGACTATTGGAACAGACTAAGGTCTGCGTGATAGCAATCACGACGGCGTAGGTGGAGCCGATTCCCCCTAAAAAGGGGCCATAACACTTATTATTTAATGGACATGACATTGTTTTATGCTTTGGTTTACCTAGATTATATTTTCCATACATTATAACTATTCTACGATAACTGCTTTTCTTCATAGTAGGTTAACTATAGAGGTGATTAGAAATTCTGAATTATATAGGATTATTTAAAGGTATATGAAGTTAAATATGTAGGTAATTTAATTCAATAGGTTAAATACAGGTTGTATTAGGTAGGTAATGTTAGGAATTAAAACAAAGACTTAAAGAATGTTAGGGTTACTGTAGGTTCACAACGATTGGGTCCATTTTATCTGTTAGACGATCACAAGCCATATTTAATCTTCAATTAATCTTAGGTTGTTTCAATTAAATCAGGGTATGTAGTATTAGCTATGGGAGTATACTAACTGTCGGAGTTAGTTACATTACGTTAGTTTGTAAAAATATGTAGGTAGGTAGATCTGTAGATAGGTAGGCCCCCTGTAGGATGGGTAGGGTGGTTACAATTGGTGCCGTAGTGACCAGGATAGTTACATAGGTTGGTAGGTAGGTAGGTATAGGTTCGTTCGTTTGTTTGTTTACTCATCTGACAGACCGGTTTGATAGCTTAGGTACATATTGCTTGTTTGTTTGTTTGATTGATTGATTGATTGACATCACGTTCATAACGAGAAACACATGTATATCATGTTTTGAACGTATTTGTGGCCCTGAAAAGGGCCTTTTTATTTGTGGCAAGCGGTCCGAGTGAGCATCTACAGATCCTCCCCACCCGGCGGGACTTCGCGGAGGATCTACGTAATCTCGCGAGAGGGGAGCCCATACCTAGAAAGAGCCGATTATATGGGCTCGACCCGAGTCTCGACGAGGATGGTGTGATGCGCATGCGCGGCCGGATAGACGCCGCGCCGGTGCGCACTTATGATAAACGTCCAGTAATATTGGATGGGCGCAATCCGTACGTGAAATTACTCATTTTGCAAGCCCACCAACGGTCCGCCCATGCAAACAACGAAAGGTTGGTACATTTACCAACCTTTCGTCTCAGATCATTATCTGTGACAGCGATTCTGGATATTACATCTGCGACCTACGGTACGAGCGGTGGCGAGCGCGTGCCGCCTGTGCATCTTGCGCCGTGCGCGGCCTCGGGTGCCCGCGCTGGGAGATCTACCGTTGGTGCGGATCGAACCGTTCCACCGCCCATTCACTAATGCTGCGGTGGACTATTTTGGACCACTTACAGCGACCATCGGGCGGCGGCACGAGAAGCGCTGGGTGGCGCAATTCACGTGCCTTACCACCCGCGCGGTCTATTTGGAGTTGGCGCACTCGCTGTCCACCGGCTCGGCCATCATGGCGCTGAGGCGCATGGCCGCGCGGTGCGGGTGGCCGAAAGTAATGTATTGCGATAACGGAACCAACTTCCGGGGCGCGGATGCCGAGCTGCGCGCCGCCTACCTGGAGTGGCTGCCGTCCATGCGGCAACACGGTCTACAACACGACATGGAGTGGCGGTTCATACCGCCAGGAGCCCCGAACCAGGGCGGCGCCTGGGAGCGGATGGTGCGCTCCGTCAAGACGGCGCTGACGGCAACGCTGACGTCAAGGGCGCCTAAGGAGGAGGTGCTTGGGACACTGCTTGCCGAGGCCGAGCACACTGTAAACGCTCGGCCCCTAACACACGTGTCGGTTGAGGCAACCGACGAGGAGGCCTTAACCCCAAACCACTTTTTGTTGGGAGGCTCCACGGGGGTCCCACTCACTGGCCCCTGTGAAGAAGCCGATCGTCGCACCTGGCGAGCCAGCCAGGCGCTCGCAGACCATTTCTGGGCCCGCTGGGTCCGGGAATATCTCCCGACGCTTGCCCCGCGACGCTCATCCGCGGCGGGCGAGCGGCAGCTACAAGTGGGTGACTATGTGGTCATAGTCGACCCCACCCTACCACGGAACGTGTGGCCGCGAGGAGTCGTCGAGGCGACCTACCCGGGACCAGACGGCGGCGTGCGGAGCGCGGACGTCCGAACCCGAGGAGGCGTGTTCCGAAGGCCGACGACGAAGATAACTGTCATTCCCTTGCAATCCGGGTCAACATGACATGTTGACGGGGGGGATAATGTTAGCGACACCCCTTAGTATATAAGTTTTGTTAGCGACAGCCCCTTAGATTCATAAGTGACATGTAAATATCTTAAGTTTTGTTGATTTGTTTTTAGTAACCGGTAGTTAATAAGAATTACTAGGATAAGATTTTAGAAAAACAATGACAAAGATAGAACATAAGGAATTTGTATTATTACTGATCTAAGATCATTAGATAATGAAAAATTTAAACATTTTAAATCAGTTAGGAAAACGGGCGGCCAATCAGGTTGGGTCGCCGGAAATGAAGGCGCTCTGATTGGCCGACCCGAAAGTAAAAATTAAATGTAAGCCCTCTGAATGGGGTGGGCCGGAAGTAACGAATGCTGATTTTAAAAATATTTAAGCCCACGTTAAATGAAATAAATACCACGTAGTTGGTGCCAGTTTTGTGTGTTAGTAAAGTGTTAGTATTGAGAGTTTTTGAAGAGTTATTGTAATATCGTAAGAGTCGTGAGTCACTTGTGAACCAGTTTATTGTCAGAACCTTAAAGTTGTTTGTTTGTGTTAAAGTCTAGTTTTTTTTTCAGTAAAGTCGTTAGTTTATAAAGTTGTTTGTTATTAAAGTTTTATATTGTGTTAAATTCTGTTTTTGAGCCTCATTTTGTTTATTAAATTCAAATCGTCATTCGGAACCCTTTGAACCCCTCGAACCTGAGCTATCGGGGTTAGATTGTTGGAGTGTTGCCAACACTATCGTTAACAAAGTACCTATTAAATAAGCTTTATTGGTTTTTCTATACGGCAGCAAATAAAAATATTAGACACATTGTGGATGCGATTTAAATCGGGTTAAGATTGTTGAAATAGGATTGGATGCAAGGTGGATGGGTAGGTCTGGCTAGGTACCTACATACTGATATGATAAAATATTGGTAGGATTTTACTATAAATATTTTTTACATAACAAGATATGCATTAGTATTCGAGTGCATTGTACTATAACATAAATGTAAATTGTACTTACGTGAAATGAGCCCGTGGATGGGAGGTAAATTTTTCGCGCCTCCGGATTGCGCATTATTGTTCAACAAAGTCTGTTTCCGATATATTTATACCTAATATAAATTATCTAGCATCTATAATAGTTTCACATTAACGACACACATAGCACACAATTTTTGAAGGCAGTTGTATAGCGGCAAAGTCAAAACTTCGGTTTAAGTATTATAATTATTATTGAAATACGTTTTAGATGTAAAACTTTGTCTCTTACATTTTATAAATGACACTTTATTATTCTTAAACCGATTAATCTGATAAAAAGAAACCATATGTTCGACTATTTTGCAGTGCGTCCGCCATTTTTTCGGGTGTTGAGATATCTCAAGTCACCAAAACACCATACTCAGGATCAGGATTAGATCCCCATACAACTAGCCGCCTCGTCTGATACAAGGATAACGTTTCACGACTTGAAATATGTTTATTAATTAAAGCTCAGTCTTGTGACGCATCTTGTGAAGGGCATCAAACTCAAGTCGAGTTTATCGATACGGGCCTAAGACTCTTGCTCGACGAAGGTAGCACCGTTAGCCTCATGGACGAGAGGTTGGCAGGGGCGATTGGGGCAACAGGACCTGAGGCGCCACAGTGTATCCAGGGCGTCGGCAATATGATCACGAGTCAACGGAGCCAACGGATAATAGCACAGGTACGTGGGATAACGGATGAATCCCAATACGAATTGACGTTGCGGACTGTACCGAACCTGGGTCTACGGACGCAACACCATGAAAAACAAGCACTCAGTAAGTCGGCCCTTCAGGAAATGGCTAATAACCGTTCGGTCTCGGTTCACCGAGTTTTCAGACTAACCCGGCTCCAGCCCCTCCGCCTCCGCCAAATGACATCCCTAACGCAGGGAACCAGGCGAGGATAAAGTTGAGGAAACAGCTCGATGCCAACCTGAGGGCGTCCATTTAGCATAACTCAATTAGACCAAATCGCTCGAGATCGAGGTCGCCAGCGACCTCACCTAGATCTACTCGTAGCCTCTCCCCGCGTCACCGGGAGTCAATTTTAACACCAGCCCCTGTGCCTGCATCACAAGATACGGAAACATTAATGGAGACTCTTGATAGTGATGGCCCATGGATCACTCCAAAACCAAAAGCTAACAAGAGACCCTTCACTACCCAGTCACCTGCCACTCCAGCGGCAAAATCGGCAAAGGCAGCGGCGGATCAAGTCCCGACCCAGATTCTATCAGGAAAATCAACAGGTGAGCCCTGACTCTCCCTCCTCTCCTTCAACTAATCCAAAACTCCCCCCCCCCAATTATCATCCACGAAAAAATCAAGTGGAATGAGATAAGTTCGGCCCTCAGCTTGAAAAATATCAAATTCAACCGAGCGCGCAATACCGCCCTGGGGATCAGCGTGCAAGTCCCGGCCATAATGGACTACAGAGCGCTAACCTGTCTTCTGGACACACGGAAGATAGCTTACCACTCCTATACACCTGCTGAGGACAGAGTCCTCAGGACGGTATTGCGTGGCATCCCCAAACAGCTGGAGACTGCCTTCATCAGGGCGGACTTATTGGCTCAGGGACTTCCTATTCTGGAAGTCCATACAATGAGTAACAAGTCCAGACGCAAACTAGATTTGGTCCTGGTCGTTTCCGAGCTCTCCCCTGAGGGGAAGATTTTTTTTATCATAACAACAACATGCAATCTATCAGGAATCAGAATTGAACCTCCGCGTCGCTCTAACTATGTGGCACAATGCCACAATTGCCAAAACTATGGCCACAGCGCCAGAAACTGCCATGCAGTTCCAAGATGCGTCAAATGCCTGGGTACCCATGACACGAGGGAGTGCAAGAGGGTCAAGGGGACTCCAGACCCCCCAGATTGCGTCCTTTGCGGGGAGCTGGGTCACACCGCAAATTATCGTAGTTGCCCCAGAGCCCCTTGAACCGGTCGGGACCAAGGAGTGTAAACCCTCCCCCTCAAGCTGCCTCCTCCCGGGGGTCCCAGGTCTTTGACGCTTCTAACTTTCCGCCTATCAATTCTGCTTGGGGCAAACCTAATGCCCCCCTCCGTTCTCCTGCTACAACTAAACCAGTCAGATGGGCCGCTGCCCTGAAAGAGGATTACTCTTCCATCCTCGTCCCCCTCTGGTCTCTGGCCCCGAGGACGACCACCAGTCCCCCCTCTGACATCTCGGCTTATCCACTAGTATGCAGAGCGCTCGCAATCCGTGAGCGTATCGCAGTGCTGGAGGAGAGGCTGAAAGGTGCCAGTAGGGTCCAGACGATTTCCCTACTCAATGAGTACCAGGACGTAATAGCCAGTTTCCGGGGCACTCCTCTCCCTTAACACCTTCATGGATCGCACAGCGCAGAGAGAAAAACCGAGATCTCTCTCGATTGGCTTCTTCAACGCCAACGGCGTGAAGGGAGAGAAGGACCTATTTGTCGAATTCTTTCGGGAACACGACCTTGATCTCTTCTTAGTTCAGGAGTCCTTCCTAAAGCCGAGCGAGCGCAGTTTCCGAATACCGAACTATGTAACCATACGGAATGACAGACTGACTAACAGACTAGGCGGAACACTGATCTTCTACAGACGAAGACTGCACTGTTCTCCTCTTGACCCTCCGCCCCTGACAAATTTGGAGGTGTCAGTGTGCCGCATCTCATTGACCGGGCACAGCTCGGTCATTGTGGTGTCGGCATACTTGTCACCCAATAAAGACTTACTCTCGACCGACCTTGACTCTATTTTCGGCCTTGGACCTTCAGTCATTGTGGCAGGAGACTTCAATTCTAAGCATATTGCCTGACCACCAATCAAAACTGACATCGACTATTCAATTACATGGACAGACAGACGGTGGACCTCATTGCTCCATTAGAGGCCACCCACTACCCGCACACTATAAATCACCGACCTGATATACTGGACATGGCCCTTCTGAGGAGCGTAGCCCTTCAGCTGCGCTCCATAGACGTGCATGCCCTCGACTCTGACCACAGACCGATTGTACTAAAATTAGCCCCGCGTTATTTTGCAGTTGGCAGAAATTGACGCAGACGACGAGTCGGAGCACAGTGAAGCGTCGCGCGGTGCCCTCGTCGAAAAATGGGCCGATTCGTCACCTTTCGTAGGACCCGGAGTGCCAGCCTCAGGCGTGCTCACCCAAAGGGGGTGTGCAAAACAAACCGAGGTGGGGCCGCCGGCTGAATGCAGCAGCCCCCGTACAGGGCACGTCCGGACATGAGGCGACGAAGATGATTCGCCAGACAATTGGCAGACCCCCGCGGACAGTCGGCGCTTAATGCACCGACAGGCATCCGAGCATCCAGTGTCGCGTGTGACGTGGGCAAATGGTGAAGAGACTCCACGCGACAGAGCGCCGCGCCCGGATCAAATAGAGCAACTGGTGAGAAGATTAGCAGACATAGCCCCAAGGAGGGGGCCTAACTTACACAAGTCCTTTTAGGAGTTGTCTATATTCTCCGGGGGGAGCGCAGATTGGCTCTTTTTCATAAAGAGATATGAAGACACCACAAAAGCGTGTGGTTTTAGCTAAGCAGAAAACATGTTCAGAATGCAAGCAGCAGTGCAGGGACAGGCCAAGGCGTTAGTAGAGGACCTCATCAGGACCAGTACGGATCCGCGGGAAATCATCTCACCCGTGGACCGTATGCATGGGAGCCCCGAGTTGCAACTAAGTAACGTAATTAACAAGATACGTGGTTTAAGTACATTAAGAGATAATGATAGCGCGGCAATACGTTTGTTTAGTGCGACTGTGCGGTCGAGCATGAAAAGTTTAAAAGCTGAAAGTTACGTAAATAATCCACGGATATTTAAGGAGCTATTAAATAAATTAACGCCCGCACAGCGCACCGAAAACGGCCGGTATGCGCGATCATTCTCGAATTTAAATAATATTGATTAAAGTGTCTCACCTACTTTAGAAGTATTAATGCAGTTTCTAGAAGAACTCGCCGATACGACATGTTACATATACCCCAGAGTTGACAACGGCAGCGGCATTGACCGCGCCGTCGAGGCCACGGGGTAAAACCCTATCGCATAAAATAAATGTAGTGACGTCACAAGGATCGTCCGATTGTTCTCTCTGTAAAGGGAGACATCAGCTGTTCATATGTAAAGTTTTTAGACTTACCTATAGATGCGCGGTGGGCGCATGCCAAAGAGGCGCGGGTATGTTTTAAGTGTTTAAATGGAACACACAACAAGCTGCCATGCCGGGCTAAGCGTTGCCCGAAGTGTAATTATCCGCATCACAGTTTATTACACAAGGTGCGCACCCCCGCTCCGGACCCCGCTCCCGTGCCGAGCCCGCAGACCGTGCGAGTTGCTACGAATTCAGAGGCGGCGGCGGACGGCCTAAGCGCCGCCGGGCCACCACTAGCAGTGAATTACCAGGGTATAAGTCGACGAGCAGGTGATCTGTTAAAGATAGTCCCGATCAACTTTTACGACGGTCCACATAAACGCAGCACTTACGCCCTTTTGGACGACGGGGTGATCGGAGGGAAGAGAGGCAGCAGATAGGGAAAACTTGCCTGACTGGAAACTGCTCCCTTCTATTTGACGCGCAGAAATTTTCGCCGAAGAACGAAATCCTCACTGCCTTCGCTGGTGGTGGAGGAGATATGGATGGCGGCTTCGGACGCTTAGATCTTTGTACGTGTTGCCATTTGTCGGCTATGGAATCCACAGCGGATACAGCATCTTTAAATGGCATCAAGTCGCCGAGTATTGGAGCAGGAGTAGGAGCAGGAGCAGGAACGGGAGCGGGAACAGGAACAGGAGACGGCGACTGAATTTTTGAGCGTGCCCCACGCGACCGATGGTGTTTAGATCATCAGGAAGAGTCTTCAGGAAGTGCCCCATCTTCCCAGTTTCGTGGAGGGCACGGTCTTATAGAGCAAGGGCTTAAACATGTCTCGGCAATAATTACTACAAAAGAGGGAATAAAGGAACACGGAGACTGCGTCTCCTTTAAACCAAGCAAGGAAATGTTAAAAATCTGTCGTTAAAATCCATGTACAAAGAAAATGAAGACGAAAATTTTGAAGCCAATGTTGATTAGGTGTATTTTTATTTTGTACGTTTAACGTAGTTATAATGTTGATTAAAAAAATTATGAAAATTCTTTTTTTTTTTTCATGTTGGCATATTTTTGGTATTTTTTAACGTTGAATGTGGCAGATTTTGGCAGATTTTTGGGTCCGTGTGTGGCAGATTCGCCATTTTTGAGATGGCCACACTGACGGTCAACGCACCGCCGTACGCGAAATACGGTAATACAACACCTCACGCGGCGTCGGGTTTAAACACCGACGTCACACTGCGGACGGCAAGTTCAAGACGGATTAACTACACAGAAAATAATGATCAAAAAAATCTGTTTTTGAACCTAGCAGGGAACCCACACCGGGACCGTCCCAGTATTATAACAAAGAGGTGGATTTTTTTTTCATAGGGGCCTCAGGAAGCGGGAACGAATAGAAATTAATTATAATAAAATAAGAAGCCTTCCTCACGTTTTAATACCCGAATTACAGGCCGTTTTCATGATAGACACCGGAAGTACGAGGTCCTTCATAAGCCTTCAAAAGGCCAAACAGGATTTTAGTAAGTTAAAACGCCAGGAAAGTTTCGACGTAGTTAGCACCCACGCAACAAGTAAGCACAATGAAGTTGTATATATCCGGCTTCCAAACATTTTTAAAAGCTCTGATCGTCATAAGTTTGTGTTTATAGCGTAGATAGCAAGTACGATGGGTTGATAGGTAGCTGTTACGGACGGCTCGTCATTAGACAAATAGGCGTGAGCAAGAATCTTGTTAGATTCCTGTTAGCGCAAGCATACTGTATAATATGTTTTCTGTATAAGAATCCTGTAGCATTGACAAAGTATGTGTCTTTTGTCTCATTTTTTGAAATGTTTTATGTAACTTCCACATTTTATTTTATTGCCGCTCGTCCAAATAACCGAGGATGTTCCTCTTTGTTTTATTATATTCCCCGAGGTACCCGGCCTGATATCTAACCCTGATCCCGAAGGTCGGGTACACTCTTAAAGCATGGGAGGGTCCCAATCAGGAATAAATTAGGATTGGGCCCTCCCAAAGCTACTTAAAGCCCTACCACCGCAAAAGTAGGAATGCGACGGTGGTAGGACATGTGTGTATAGACGGGCGGCACCCTAAGGGCAGATATGCACCTTTCTTTGTAAATATCGGTCCATAAATTTATTAATTACGATCGAAAGATTATAAATCCATAACGGATATTAAATGTAAAAAAGGGCGAATTGGTGCCGTGTGCAAGCGGCTCTCTTTATGGTAAAGCCTGGGGGTATAAATACTGAAAACTTCTTTCATTCAGGGGCCATTTTACATCGCATTCGCGCTCGAGCCTGCGCAGCGGTCAGACGTCCGTTCGGTCCGACCCGCGCTGCTCCAACGCTCTCCGATCTCTCGTCTCACTCGCACAGTGTAACGGCTGACGTTCAGTGTCAGTCGGTTGCAGCCTATCGTCCAGTGATAGGTCCTACGCTGTGCGCTCCTGGCTTGACTTCGGTCAACACGGTTTCCGGACAGGCGTCTTGTTTCAATCCCGGGGTTTTTAGAGAAATCCACGCCCGTAGTGGTTGTACGAGGATACCTAACGGTGATAACGAATCGTACGGAGCGAACCACAGACGCTCGTTTTCCCCCTTCTGGGGAAAACAATCTGTGACGGGGTTGGAACCACCGGCCTTTGCCCATAGCATAGTCGACACAGTCTCCCTCCCACCCTACCCTATCCTACAGTCCTATTCCTCCTGTTGTGTTTGGCGTTGACCGACCCCGGGGGTCGCCGGCGCGGCGACGGCCGAACAGAGCCGATGACGGCCAAAGTAGTTACTGCTGCGTCTATTTGAATTATTACATTAAAATCTGCATTCGATCTGTTAACACGGAAGTAACAATGACGGACGAAAATTTAATAATATTAGTCGGTAAACATAAGTGTTTATATGACATGTCTGACTCTAAGTAATGAAATGCACTGGTAAGTTTACATATTATATAATAAAATAACGTAGGTACACAAACAATATTATATTCGTTTTAGATATGAACAGCTTATACTTAGTTAGTTATTATAATTAGGAGTATATCACTGATTACCGTTTATTAGAAATTAACTTACATTTTATAAAGTAGTTACTTTTCGATTACGCACACTGATATTTTAAACTGAAATACTTACTGTCGTTTGTTGCTAATTTTGGATATTTAATTAATGTCTGTTAACTAAATCTAACTGCCAGTCTAAAGAGCCGTTGTTATTGAAGTATTGTTTGAATTTTTCCCTGACCGTTATTGCTTCTATTTGATTTTCTTCAAATTCTAAGTTAAAATTTTCTAAATTCTGTACGTTGTCTGTTCTTTCTCGGTTTAAATCTTGTGTTTGGCAGGGCTTCGTTATCCAGCAAATAATTATGCAAACAAACAGTTGCAAGAATAAACTTTTCAATTTGTTTTGGCTGATATTTTTTTTTTGGTATATTCCAAATTTTTGAGCCAATAAGCCGAATGATTGCTCAACTACTCGTCTTGCACGACTATGTCTGTAATTAAACTTTCTTAAATTCGTTGCCTTGCACCTTTGGTATATTCCAAATTTTTGAGCCAATAAGCCGAATGATTGCTCAACTACTCGTCTTGCACGACTATGTCTGTAATTAAACTTTCTTAAATTCGTTGCCTTGCACCTGCTGCCGGGGATAAGGTCGCATAAGGTTTTTATTTTATGGGAAAAGCTTCATCAGCAACAAAAACATGCGGCATTGGGTCCATTATACCTGGGATTATCTTATCATCAGGAAGATCTAATCACTGTCGCAATATTTTTTTTCCGAAATAGGAGCTCGAAAATATACCTCCATCGCTATTTCTTCCGTAACTACCCACATCTACCACAATAAATTTGTAATTCGCGTCAGAAACTGCTAATAAAACAACACTAAAGGTTTTCTTGTAGTTAAAAAACAGATTTCCACTGTTTCGAGGTGCCTGCACAACAACATGCTTACAATCAAGGGCACCGATACAATTGGGATAATTCCATTTAAATGCATATTCCTTCTCTATTTTTTTCCACATTTCTTTCGTCGGGGATGGCAAAACGATCGGTGATAGTGCATTCCAAATGGCATCTGTTGTTTCAATGATAATCGTACGCACTGTTTCGTAACCCATTAAAAAACTATGTGCCATCCTTTTGCAGCTCATGTTACTCATAAAAAATAACAAAACAGTGCTATTAGCAGTCAGTTTTTTTTTCAGTTGCCGATTGCAAGAAAAAATGGACGCGATTGAGAGATAACTAAAGAAAATCATTAAAATCACGTGAGAGTAAAAGTGGAGATGCCGCTAAACCAAAAAGAGCAATAAAGTTTGAAAAAGAACTCGAATTTCTAAGACCATTTCTAGACGATAACAGCCGCACATCAAACGTTAGCGATAATGAATCCACCGCTACTGCTAATGAAATCACGGACAGTGAGTTATCAAACACGACTACTTTAGATAGCGTTAATTCTGAGCGAATTCCTGCCAGGAAGCGTACGAAGCCGCCCACAACTGGAAAAGTCCTTGAAAAGTATTTAAAACAACAAGAAGTCATAGAAAAGTCTGACCAAATCACATCATTTTTTTTATCAATGGCGGAGACTGTTAGAAATTTTCCACGATCTCTGCAATTACAAGTAAGAAGGCAAGTTTTTGATATCGTGGAGAATGCTAAAGCTACGATGCTCGGGCAGGAAACCTCTACTGCTTCATCTAGTGCCTCATTTAGTTCGGTTGGATACACTTCAGATTATACACAACAGCAAGGATATTCTACTCAGATGTACAATAGGAATGAGTGAAAAAATATATTGGGTTATAGTTTATGATTGTTTTACAGCTATTTTCGAAATGACTGCAACTAGGTATAATTACTAATTCTATTGTTGATTGTTACATACTATACTTAAAATTGTTTAGCCTATTGAATTTTTATTAAAAAGAGAAATTAAGAATATTGTTAAGTCTAAGAAATCACTGTTATTGCCAATAGTCATCTTTGAAAATATCGATACGAACAAATTTCCAAAATACACACGTGTAACCGAATTGCCCATATAGTAAGACTGTGTCTACATGTTTTTGGGTCTTTTTTCGTATCGATATTGACATAGGTGTCCGGACTAGAGTTAATTTACGAGTGTAACGAGAAATTGTGATATAAATCACTGTCACCGTCACCAGTTAGGTATGAATAGGGACTGATTGTTGATCTCGACTATGTTTATTTAAGGGCTGATTTTTCAATTTCCAGATAACACTATCTGCCATATAAATTGTAGCTCTGTCCTTATCTTTTTTATGACGAAGAAAAGGACAGACCTACAATTTACCTGATAGATACCTAGTGGTATCTGGAGATTGAAAAATTAGCCCTAAGAAGTGTGTATTTATATCATCATCATCATCATTTCATCATTCTTCCTATTATTAGAAAATCATGTGATTAAAATTGCCACTAGTTATACTAAAGTAATAATTATTGATCGCCACTATACTATGTCAAAATGTTGCGGAAAATGGAAAAAATACAATTAAACATGTTGATTATAAAATTTAAAAAAAAACACGCTTTGTGTTGCAATGAACAACATAAAACACTGCTACGTTGTTAGTATGATTTTCTATTGTTAAAGTAAACTGGGTTTGGAATAAATAATAATTATAATAAGACGAAATATTTTTTTTACTCACCTTAAGCATACCGTCAATCTCTCTTCAACAGATATGGACAGCCGAAATTTTGTGTTCTGTTTTTGAAGTGTGGGTCTCAGCAACTCCAATAAGAAGTAGAATTTTGTTGCGGTCATTCCATAATAATCGTAAAACTTTCTTGAATCGAGTTTCAAACGAGGGTATCGTAAATTAAATTCGCCTTCACTTAATCTGTATTGCCACATAGGGTGAGCCCACGGTCGCCTCGCTTTTGCTGCTGTTCTAGCTCTTCCAATAAGCAGGCTACGACAATAATGCTGGTAAGTCTTTTTCTCCATGCCCGTCTGCGTAAAATATCCATCGTCTCTGGTTCTAATAGAATATGTAACAATTAGGTATATGAAGGAAAATAATGTAACACGTCTGTCCGATTCCCAACTCACGTTGTTACTAACAACCAGTCTCCAAAAATGAGATTTACAATTGCCGATCACCCGCTGTTGCCTACATCTGTTCATCGGACTCCACGGCTGTACGCGTGCTGTCTGACGTCTCGACGGCATTACAGAGCACGGGAGAGCCGACCGTCGCTTTTCGACTGTTGCAATAGCAAATCGCAGCCGATCGGGCGTCTCTACGGCCGCAAGGAGGATGAGACTGCTGAACGCAGGTGTACAACCGCGGAGACGGCCGATCGGCTAAATGCGAATAGTATGGTGTAAAACACTCGGCGAAAGCCGACTCCGAGTCGACTGGTTTGGGGAGACCCTTATGCATTACCGCTGGTTAAAAGAAAATTATACCTACTTTTTGATTTTAAATATAGGTAATTAAATTACTGTGCCTTTTTTTACTTGGCAAATGGTCACAACCGTTGCCATTTCATAAAGTCTGTGTCAAAAAGTAAAATTGTAATAGTTTTATTTACTGATTTATTATTGTTTCATGGATATTTTTTCGCAAATGTATTAAAAAACGTCGTTTGATACACGTGCGGAACTGTCATTTTAACTCGTCCCGACTCTTGTCCCTTGATTGCAGCTCGGGCCAAGATACTTCGGGACTCGTGTAAAACGACATACTTTCTGTTCGTGACGAACAAGAATAGCAGTCCCCTCACATTAACTTATGTAAATATTTGAGTGTCCCTCGCAATGTAAATAGTTACTCCTCCGTCCTAGTTACCCGATAAATATTAAGTTAGTTTTTTAAGCGATGTGATTTTAACTAGTCCTATAAGATAAGCGGCTACAAATAAAATATTTTCTTATTGGAGTTTTAATACAAACCTTAGCATAGATACATACTCAGCTCCACGGCTCTCTCGATACAACTAAGGAGCGAGCGCCGCGCAGGCGAGTATTTATACGAAGGGTGCGGGGGGGTGAGGCAGTATAAATATGGCGGACCGCCTTTTTCGCGGCCAATCGCCTCACAGCCTCCGCACCGACAACAGTAGTACGATATAAGAAATAAAAACCTAATTAGAATAAGGTTAACTAGGACATTATGCATATAAGAAACAAATCCTGTAAGAAAAGTATAATAAAGTACCATAGGGGGTGAGGTCGAGCATTTTGGTGGTGGGGCGGACCAAAATAGTATAAAAATGGCGGCCGTTTGTATGACGCCAGCATCGGGTCATCGCATCATTCAGGTTCCAGCTACTGCACCGAGTGGACGTCCCTACCTGTATACCACCGTCGCCGTCACCCTCTGATGCGCTGCACCGCCGTCACCCTCCGCTACGCACAGTGCTTTGGCCTGTGCATTACCGCCGCACACGGCTACTTTTTTAAGTGACCATCTGCCGACCATCTGCCGCACACGGCTACTTTCTCCGAAAATCGAAGAAACTGAACATTCGCCAGCAAGTGGCGTAGGGCGCTTCCGGCCTGCAATATGGCCGAAGCCCTAGCCCTATCGGACCGTGCCCTCCATGAAACGGGAAAGATGCACACTGGTCTCCTACTAGGTCATAAGTACGAAATATTGACCATGACTAATTTACGGTTTTCATTTGTCAATTTACTCACTAGATCCCAACCCTCACGAAACTATAAGTAGACCACAAATAATTACAAATTATCATTCTGTTTACGACCTCCGAAGTGAACACATCGCGCACGCCCCGTAATTAGCTTAGCAGTGAGTCATTAAAGTGTTATTGTTTTCAAGTGGATTCCTGGAATTGGTGATAAGTTACATATTTCACCATTATGGAAGTTACTGATAAGGGTATGTACTTTCATTTTACACTATTATTATTATCGTATTTACTTTCATTTTAGATAAAGATAGGTATAATGTACGTGTGCATTATTTGAGTAAATATTTTCGCAATGTCTGTTTATACATAGAGTTTTAACCATGTTCCCCCGCTTACCCCCGCTTCATTATGGTGTGGAAACAAAGATTAGGTATCCTTGTTTTAGGAATACTAGAAATTGTTTGCCCGTTTTTTATTTGTGATACTTTTAGTCGAAGAACATGAACCTATGCTGATTTTGGTTTATTTGATTTCAGGTACTTTTATACAATTATCCTTTTCACGGATGCATTTGATGGAAATCTGGCACACTGTGAGTGGTTCTGAGACTGAAAAGGCTCACTTTATGCTGAATAAACTACTGGAAATGGCGCCAGATGTTGAAAATGTTGATACAGAAAATATCCGTCGTCGTACCCGCTACATTAGTAAGAAGCTGACGGAATATTGGAAAAAAGCAAACAGATACCAGAAAAACTTAATAAAACAGCACGCTGAATGGTTAGCTACTACTGAAATTGTTGATTTGCCAAAGAATCATGCCAGCTCCATTGTGTCCACGTCTACAAATAAGCCGCTACAAGAGAGATCAAATATCGGGAGACCCAAGAAAGATTTCAATGATTGTAGTAAACGGAGTCAACGCAGAAGATTAGCAGAGCTTTCCAAACATGATGAATCTGCTATCAGAATGTTGGTGGACACATCAGCATCGTCGAGCTGCACTGAAAGTGAAATGACTGAAGTGAGCGCTGAAGAGGTTCTATCCCTAGTCACTGAGGCAAAACTGACGAAGCATCAGTACTTGCTAATAAAACAATTTGTAAATAGCAAGAAGTCACCCGTTTTTCCTTCCTATAAAAAGCTATTAGACGCTAAAAAGCAGTGTTACCCAGTAGAGATAAAAATATCAGAAACTACAGCAGAAGTAGAGTTACAGAGCTTGTTGGATCACACTGCCACTCGAATCCTAGATTCGCCAGCAGAAGTATTAAAAAGTACTCCATTAGAATCAATTGGTGATTTAGTACTGATAGGTAAATGGGGATTCGATGGCAGCACGGGCCATAGTGAATATAAGCAGAGTTTTTCTACTGTTCCAGATAAGGACGATTCAAGCATGTTTGTGACTTCTTATGTGCCTTTACGGTTAGTATCTGTGGTGGCTACGACTGGAGAACAAACTTTACTATGGAAAAATCCGCGACCATCTTCGACCAGATTTTGCCGACCTGTACGTCTCCAATTCGCCAAAGAAACCAAAGAATTGACAAATCATGAAGAAAAGTACTACAAAGATAAAATATCTAATTTGCTTCCCACAAAATACAAAATACAAGATTTGGAGTTGAATGTGTATCACGAATTGCAACTAACGATGGTGGATGGTAAAATTTGTAGTGCTCTGAGTGATTCATCAGCCAGTAGATGTTACATATGCAATGCGACGCCCAAGGAAATGAACGCGATTGATGCCTCCCTCCAGAAAGAAATAGACACATCTAAGTTACAATTTGGGTTATCTCCTCTCCACGCATGGATCAGATTCTTTGAATATCTGATTCATGTATCTTATCGGCTTGATGTGAAAAAATGGCAAGTGCGATCAGTTATAGAAAAGGAACAAATCGCCCAAAGAAAGAGAACCATCCAATGTGAGTTCAAACAGAAGTTAGGTCTTATAGTAGACAAACCATGTTCTGGAGGTAGTGGGACATCTAATGATGGCAATACGGCACGCAGGTTTTTCAACAACTCTGCTGTCTCTGCTGAGATAACTGGCATCAAGAAAGACGTCATAGACAGGTGTAGTACTATTTTACACTGTCTTTCTTCGGGATACAAAATAGACTCAAATAAGTTTAAACTCTTTGCGTTAGACACGGCTCGATTGCTTGTTCAAGAATATCCGTGGTACAACATGCCTGCTTCAGTGCACAAGGTGCTTGTTCACGGGTTTCAAGTGATAGACGAAATGATGGTATCCATAGGAGAACTCTCCGAGGAAGCTGCCGAATCAACTAATAAGAATATTAAATCTTTTAGACTTAATCATTCGCGGAAAGTTTCACGCTTAGCAACCAACACTGATCTTTTATACCGTTTATTATTACACTCAGACCCACTCATCACGAGCCTCAGAAAGCTACCCAAGAAAAAGAAATCTGTTCTATCTAAAGCAGTTCTTAGTCTATTAGAATTTTGAGATAGTATATTAGTACTAATAGTATAGACTAAGTTATGTTGATTGTAAACTTTAAGGCCATGACATGATTTTGTTTTGTACAATATCAGATGTACCTGTCTTTTTTGTATAATATTTTGAATTATTATGTAACGTGTAAATATTGAATAAACTAGATTTTTACTGTTGTTACTGCATTTCATTTAATTTTTTACTCCTCATATTTATTACTTTTCTACTCTATTATTTGTCAGATTTTCTACACAATTATGAATTAAAAATAATAGTATACTTGTTAATTTGAAACTTAAACACTCATTTTTTAGCCAAATAATTAGAATTGCACCAAAATACTAACTTTTCATTAGTAAATGTACTTATGACCGCGTTAGTTAGGACGCGAGACCACTGTGAGATGGGGCACTTTCTCAAGATCCTCGAGCAGCTCGAGCCAAACCTTCCCGGTTTCTCTGGCATCTGCCGAGCTGTGGAGGAACTTGTCAAGGGCATGTCCTTCTCAATCGAGGATGTGGTGGATGAGGGGGACCTGTCCTTGGCTCCATCTTCCGGCTCCGGGACTTCAGACGCGAGGATGAAGAAGTCGAGGAGGAAGAAAAGGAAGAAGTCAGTGGAGGTTCGGGAGTCATGTGGGCGTGACCGTTCAGAACACCATCGGTCGCGTGGGGCACGCTCGAAAATCCTGTCATCATCTCCTGCTCCCGTTTCCGCTCCTGCTCCTGCTCCTCATCCTGCTCCAGCTCCTGCCCTTACTCCTGCTTCTACTCCTGCTCCCATAGACGACCAGATGCTGTTTCAAGATGCTGTTTCCGCTGTGGAATGGCAGCATGTTTCAAGATCTAAGCGTCCGAAGCCGCCATCTATATCTCCGCCACCACCAGCGAAGGCAGCGAGGAGTTCTTCACAAAAAACTACTGCGCGTCAAATAGAAGGGAGCAGTCTCCTGTCAGGTGAGTCTTCCCTATCTGCTGCCTCTCCTTCCTCCGATCCTTCTGATCCTTCCTTTTCTGTCCCTTCTGTTAAAGCTCCCCCCCCCGATCATAGTCCATGATAAGTCTAGTTGGGAGAGCATCTCATCATACTGCAACACCAACAACATTAACTTCACTCGCGCGCGTAACACTGCTGTGGGCATCAGTGTATCGGTCACGCTGATTGCTGACTACCGCCGTCTTACCAAGCTCCTTGACGACCGCAAGGTAGCTTACCATACATATACACCGGCTGAGGACAGGGTCCTCAGAGTGATTCTGCGGGGTATCCCAAAGGAATTGGACCTAAACTCAGTGAAGTCGGACCTAATTGGTCAGGGTATTCCTGCCAGGGAGGTTCATCGGCTCCACAATCGCACATTTGGGAATCTCGACCTGGTGCTTGTCATTTGTGACCTTTCGCCTGAAGGCAAACATGTTTTTAATATTAAGTCTGTCTGTGGCCTTACAGGCATCCACGTCGAGATTCCCAGAAAGTCACACATAATTAACCAATGTCATAACTGTCAGCGGTACGGTCATGCGCAGCGTAACTGCCATGGCAAGCCCCGCTGTGTGAAGTGCTTCACACACGATCACTCTACACGGGACTGCTCCCGTGTGAAGGGGACGCCTGACCCGCCAGGTTGTGTTTTGTGCGGTCAATTGGGGCATACTGCGAATTATCGCGGTTGCCCCAAGGCCCCGCGCCTGACACGCCGGTTGGGAACGGTTTACCCCGGGCATCCTGCCCATCCTACGAGTGCTCGCCCAGGCCCTCCGCCCTCATCTTCTTTCCCATCCTTGCCTAGTAAACCTTCCCAGCCTTCTTCTTTTCCGTCTCCTCTAGTGCCTCCTGTGGCCTCCTCACCAGGCAAATCTTGGGCCTCCGTATTGTCCCAGGACTCCCGCCCCTTACCTCCTAGTGCTTCGGCACCCGTAACCTTGGTTCCCTCAAGTGCACCTCTGGACTCTTCTGAATGATCGCTTTGCAGCTTTGGAGGAGAAGCTGCGTTATGCCAGAGGTGACGAGATCACGCAGCTCCTCAAGGAAAATAGTGAGCTTCTAGCCGTGTTCCGTGGCGGCCTCATCTCCTCAACGGTTTAGTATGGACTCGGGGCCTAGACACAAGCCGCGCTCATTGATTCTGGGGTTCTGGAATTCTAATGGTGTGCGGGGTAAAAAGGACATGTTAGTTGAGTTCGTCAAGGATCATAACCTTGACATTCTTTTGATCCAGGAATCGTTCCTGAAGCCGAGTGCACGCAACTTCATTATTCCTAATTTTCTTTCAGTTCGGAACGACAGACTTAACAGTAGATTTGGGGGTACCCTCATCTACTACAGACGTAACATACTCTGTTGCCCTCTCGATCCCCCTCCCCTGATTAATTTGGAGGTATCTGTCTGCCGCCTCTCTCTGACTGGGCATTGCTCAGTTGTAGTGGCGTCAGCCTACTTATCTCCAAATAAGGACCTACTAACTACCGACTTGCAGTCTCTCTTTGCCCTAGGTCCCTCTGTCATTGTGGCAGGGGACCTTAATTCCAAACACCTAGCCTGGAACTGTTTGACGACTAACACTAACGGACGACGCTTACTTAAAATTATGGACGAAATAACCGTTGACCTTATTTCTCCTCTAGAGCCGACCCACTACCCTTTTACTGTTGAGCAACGACCGGACATCCTCGATGTGGCACTTCTGAAGAATGTATCCTTAAGGATGCGTTCAATAGAAGTGCTACACGAGTTGGACTCTGACCATCGACCGGTTGTTCTCAGGCTAGGCCCCCCGACCGATTCCCCGCCCACGACTAAAACTGTGACTGACTGGGTGAAAGTCAAGGAGAGCCTTTTAAAGGCTGACTTGACCCACCTGACTGCTCTGACGTCTAACTTGGCAGCCCCGAATGACATTGACAACTCCATTGACTCCCTCACTAGGCTTCTTAGTGACGTCGCGTCCAATGCCTCGAAAGAGGTGGAGGACGTGGCTGACAAGCGCCCTCCTCTCACAGAGGAGCTGAGGGGCCTTCTGAGGGAGAAAAATGCTGCAACTCGAGCGTATGACCGATACCCGACTGAGGAAAACAGGAGGAGGTTGCGTGCGCTCCAAAACGAGACAAAATCTCGTATTGCCAGCTTTAGGAGCGATTCCTGGGACAATTTTCTCCGGGGGTTTACCCCGCACCACCAGGCCTTTTGGAATATTACCAGGGCTATGAAATCCGATTTGATGGCGACAATACCACCCTTGGTGAGAGGCCCCGATCTTCCTCCGGCCTTTGAGGATGATGAGAAGGCCGAATGTTTGGCCGACAGTTTGGAGCGGCAGTGTTCCCCGAGCAACTCTTCCACGGATGATGTTCACATCCGTTTTGTGGACTCTGAAGTGGAGAGGCGATTGGGGTTAACTGTCGAGGAGCCACCTATCGCTGCAGTCTCGCCTACTGAGGTGCAGGAGGCCATAAGCAGGCTCAAAATCCGCAAAGCTCCTGGAGCTGACGGAGTGTCCAACAGGACGCTCAAACTGCTTCCTTCTTCATTAATTTTCATTCTTGTTGCCATTTTCAAAGCCAATGGAAGTCTGCCAATGTTATTGGCATCCGCAAGCCAGGTAAGGCCAGCTCTCTTCCTAGTAGCTATCGCCCTATTAGTCTTCTTTCTTCCTTGGGCAAGGTGTACGAAAGGATGATTCTTTTCCGTATCCTCTTCTGCATCAATTCCAACAATATCCTAATCGATGAACAGTTCGGTTTTAGAGCTAAACACTCTTGTGTTCATCAGGTTCATCGTTTAGTTGAACATATTCTTTCTGGCTTCTCCGTCTTTAAAAAAGGCATTCCTACCGGTGTGATCTTTCTGGACGTGGCTAAGGCTTTTGACAGGGTCTGGCATAATGGGCTTATCTATAAGCTTTTGCTTATGGGTATGCCCACCAACCTTGTCAAGTTGCTGTGGAGTTTCCTCAGTAACCGCAGTTTTAGCTACCGTATGGAAGGATCGTCCTCTTCCCCTCGTCCTATTCGTGCAGATGTTCCTCAGGGCTCTGTACTCTCTCCTATATTATACTCTCTTTTTACTAACGATATTCCCACTCATCCTTTCGCTCACCTTGCCCTTTTCGCTGACGACACTGCACTCTGATCCTGCAAGGGCCAGACGGTACCTTCAGGAGGCCATCTCTGCTTTGGGGGATTGGTTTCGCCTATGGCGCATAGAGATCAATGTGGAAAAGAGTGCTGCTGTCTGGTTTCACCCTTCCCGTCTCTTTCTTAATGTGGAGCCGATCAGCCTCCATGGCAGTACCATCCCATGGTGCTCCAAGGCGAAATACCTTGGAGTTACCCTCGACCGAAAACTCAGCTTCCGTGCACACGTTCGCACAGTCCGGAATCGCGCTCGTATGGTTTCTGCCAGACTGAGTTCCCTCATATCCCGCAGAAGCACTATGTCCACAGCAAACAAACTCACACTCTACACCACATGCATTCGACCCATTTTTTCATATGCCAGCGTGGTCTTTGGCCACGCTTCGCCTCATGTCATTGATACTCTACAGTCATTTCAAAATCTCACACTTCGAAGGATAGTTGGGGCCCCGTGGTATGTCCGTAATAGGGCTCTCCGTAGGGATCTCAACTATCCTTCGGTCAGACACACATTCAAGGAAGCGTCTAGGCGTTTCTTTGGCAATACACCACATCACTCAAACCCTCTCATCAGACTGTCATCGGACTATGTTCCAGCTTCCACTCCGACTGATCCGGACATTCTCTCCACTATTGGGGCGCCCATCAGGTGGCCCAAGCATCTTCTTTTTGACCCCGTAGACTCTATTCAGGTAGCAGTTATGGAAGGCCAATCTGCCAGGAAACTTCTCCGACTCCCTAGGACTTCTCCTACCCTACTCTCCCTGACCGCAGGCATGACGATCGACGCTGGAGTGAAGACATCAACAACCCCACTACTCGCCGCAATAGAGCGGCGCTCGGTGCTGTCACATAGCACCCTTATCTTTGAAGCGACACCATATGGTGTCCTTCACCGCCATGGTGAAGCTGTCACGGTGGCCACACCAACAGCAAAGGATCCCTCAAAAAAAAAAAAAAAATATGACGCCATCAATTCTGGTTGTAGCCTCTGTACCGAGAGCACGCGTTCACCCAGTCGCTCCCGAGTGCTACCGTCCTCCCTCGCCCGCGCTCACGCGTTACGCGCTTCACCCCGCTACGCCGCCGTAGCCATCGTAGAGCCCTGCTCCGATGTGCTACGCGCCAGCTGTGCGCCCCGTACCGCGAAATTGCGCTTCGCAAATGCGATTCGATATTCGCTAGCGCCCTTCCGATTCGATTGTTATTGTTTTGGATTGCAGTGTGTGAATTTAGTTAGTTTTAGCAATAATGAGACAGGACTCGAAATAGTTGTTAATTGTGTAGTGTAAGCTAAGAGTGAGTGTTACTCCTACCTCCAATCATGGACCCAGAAGTTAACAACAAGCCCCCGAGGGCTTGTCTCAGCGAGGATCTACTGGACCTCTTACAGCTCCTAGAAACTAGGATGCCCCAATTTAAGGGCATCACATCGGCCCTTCAAGAAATGGCCAACAATCGTTCGGCCCCGATGAATGCTAACCCGGCCCCAGCCCCTCCGCCAACGGCCTCACCCAGGTCCACCCGAAGCCTCTCCCCGCGTCACCGGGAGTCAATCAAACCACCAACCCCAGTGCCCGTATCTCAAGATACGGACACATCCATGGAGACACAGGACACTGAAGGCCCTTGGATAACTCCGAGGACCAAGTCAAACAAGAGACCCTTCTCTACCCCGTCACCTGCCACTCCAGCGGCAAAAGCTGAAAAGGCAGCAGCAGACCAAGTCCCGACCCAGCTCCTACCAGGGAATTCTTCAGGTGAGCCCTCTGACTCTCCCTCCTCTCCCCCTCCAACAAACCTTGAACTCCCCCCTCCTATAATCATCCACGAAAAAACAAAGTGGAACGAAATAAGTTCGGCTCTCAGCGCCAAAAATATAAAGTTCAACCGAGCGCGCAATACCGCCCTGGGGATCAGCGTTCAAGTCCCGACTATTAACGACTACAGAGCGTTATCCAGTCTGCTAGACAATCATAAAATAGCCTATCATTCATACACGCCTGCTGAGGACGGGGTCCTCAGGACGGTATTGCGCGGCATCCCCAAAGAGCTGGAGACGGACTATATCAAATCAGACCTTATGGCTCAGGGACTTCCAATCCTGGAAGTCCATAGGATGAGTAATAGGTCCAGAGGGAAGCTTGATCTGGTCCTGGTCGTGTCCGAACTCTCCCCTGAGGGGAAGCAAATCTTTAACATATCTACAATTTGCAAACTATCTGGCATTAGGATCGAGCCTCCGCGTCGATCAAATTATGTGGCACAATGTCACAACTGTCAAAATTATGGCCACAGTGCCAGGAATTGCCACGCAATCCCTAGATGCGTCAAGTGCCTGGGTACCCACGGCACGAGGGAGGTGTAAGAGGGAGAAGGGGACTCAGGACCCCGGTAGTGTCCTGTGTGAGGAGCTGGGCCACACTGCGAATTATCGTGGATGCCCCAGGGCCCCGAGGCCTTTGAACCGGTCGGGTCCAAGGAGTGTAAACCCTCCCCCTTTGGCTGCCTCCTCTCGGGGGTCCCGGGAGCTTGACGCTTCTAACTTTCCGCCCATTAACACATCTTGGGGCAATCCTAACCCCCTCCCCCGATCTCCTGCTCTGACTTAACCAGCCAGCTGGGCTGCTGCGTTAAAGCAGGATTTCACTCCCACCCTCGGGGGACGAGACGACCACCAGTCCCCCCTCTGACATCTCGGCTTATCCACTAGTATGCAGAGCGCTCGCAATCCGTGAGCGTATCGCAGTGCTGGAGGAGAGGCTGAAAGGTGCCAGTAGGGTCCAGACGATTTCCCTACTCAATGAGTACGAGGACGTAATCGCCAGTTTCCGGGGCACTCCTCTCCCTTAACACCTTCATGGATCGCACAGCGCAGAGAAAAACCGAGATCTCTCTCGATTGGCTTCTTCAACGCCAACGGCGTGAAGGGAGAGAAGGATCTATTTGTCGAATTCTTTCGGGAACACGACCTTGATCTCTTCTTAGTTCAGGAGTCCTTCCTAAAGCCGAGCGAGCGCAGTTTCCGAATACCGAACTATGTAACTATAAATCACCGACCCGATATACTGGACATGGCCCTTCTGAGGAGCGTAGCCCTTCAGCTGCGCTCCATAGACGTGCATGCCCTCGACTCTGACCACAGACCGATTGTACTAAAATTAGCCCCGCGTTATTTTGCAGTTGGCAGAAATTGACGCAGACGACGAGTCGGAGCACAGTGAAGCGTCGCGCGGTGCCCTCGTCGAAAAATGGGCCGATTCGTCACCTTTCGTAGGACCCGGAGTGCCAGCCTCAGGCGTGCTCACCCAAAGGGGGTGTGCAAAACAAACCGAGGTGGGGCCGCCGGCTGAATGCAGCAGCCCCCGTACAGGGCACGTCCGGACATGAGGCGACGAAGATGATTCGCCAGACAATTGGCAGACCCCCGCGGACAGTCGGCGCTTAATGCACCGACAGGCATCCGAGCATCCAGTGTCGCGTGTGACGTGGGCAAATGGTGAAGAGACTCCACGCGACAGAGCGCCGCGCCCGGATCAAATAGAGCAACTGGTGAGAAGATTTGCAGACATACCCCCAAGGAGGGGGCCTAACTTACACAAGTCCTTTTAGGAGTTGTCTATATTCTCCGGGGGGAGCGCAGATTGGCTCTTTTACATAAAGAGATATGAAGACACCACAAAAGCGTGTGGTTTTAGCTAAGCAGAAAACATGTTCAGAATGCAAGCAGCAGTGCAGGGACAGGCCAAGGCGTTAGTAGAAGACCTCATCAGGACCAGTACGGATCCGCGGGAAATCATCTCACCCGTGGACCGTATGTATGGGAGCCCCGAGTTGCAACTAAGTAACGTAATTAACAAGATACGTGGTTTAAGTACATTAAGAGATAATGATAGCGCGGCAATACGTTTGTTTAGTGCGACTGTGCGGTCGAGCATGAAAAGTTTAAAAGCTGAAAGTTACGTAAATAATCCACGGATATTTAAGGAGCTATTAAATAAATTAACGCCCGCACAGCGCACCGAAAACGGCCGGTATGCGCGATCACTCTCGAATTTAAATAATATTGATTAAAGTGTCTCACCTACTTTAGAAGTATTAATGCAGTTTCTAGAAGAACTCGCCGATACGACATGTTACATATACCCCAGAGTTGACAACGGCAGCGGCATTGACCGCGCCGTCGAGGCCACGGGGTAAAACCCTATCGCATAAAATAAATGTAGTGACGTCACAAGGATCGTCCGATTGTTCTCTCTGTAAAGGGAGACATCAGCTGTTCATATGTAAAGTTTTTAGACTTACCTATAGATGCGCGGTGGGCGCATGCCAAAGAGGCGCGGGTATGTTTTAAGTGTTTAAATGGAACACACAACAAGCTGCCATGCCGGGCTAAGCGTTGCCCGAAGTGTAATTATCCGCATCACAGTTTATTACACAAAGCCCGCAGACCGTGCGAGTTGCTACGAATTCAGAGGCGGCGGCGGACGGCCTAAGCGCCGCCGGGCCACCACTAGCAGTGAATTACCAGGGTATAAGTCGATTGATGATTTCCCTACTCAATGAGTACGAGAACGTAATCGCCAGTTTCCGGGGCACTCCTCTCCCTTAACTCCTTCATGGATCGCACAGCGCAGAGAGAAAAACAGAGATCTCTTGGCTTCTTCAACGCCAACGGCGTGAAGGGACAGAAGGACCTATTTGTCGAATTCTTTCGGGAACACGACCTTGATCTCTTTTTAGTTCAGGAGTCCTTCCTAAAGCCGATTGAGCGCAGTTTCCGAATACCGAACTACGTAACCATACGTAATGACAGACTGACTAACAAACTAGGCGGAACACTGATCTTCTACAGACGAAGAATGCACTGCTCTCCTCTAGACCCTCCGCCCCTGACGTACTTATACGGGAGAATACAAAGGGTAGACGTGAATGGAGTACGATCACCTGGGTCATTGGTCTCAATGGGCGTACCACAGGGCTCAATATTGGGTCCATTTTTATTCCTCATCTACATTAATGACTTACCTACCTTATAAAGGACAACCATGATATAGTATTGTTTGCTGATGATACGTCACTTGTGTTCAAAGTTAAACGACAACAGCAGTTTAATGTCGATGTAAACAATGCTATATCAAAAGTAGTCGTTTTGTTTAGTGTTAATAATTTATTACTGAATGAGAAAAAGACGAAATGTATAAAGTTCATGACTACTAATGTGAAAAATAGTCAAACTACTGTAACTATTAAAAATGACAAACTAGACCTAGTTAATGATACAGTGTTTCTTGGTATAACGTTAGACTCCAAGCTCCAATGGGGTCCTCATCTTGCTGGATTGGCGGGTAGACTCAGTTCAGCAGTTTTTGCAGTTAATAAGATTCGGCAATTAATAGACTTAGATACCGCTCGATTAGTTTATTTTAGTTACTTCCATAGTATTATGTCATATGGTATTTTACTGTGGGGTAGTGCTGCAGATGTAAATAGCATCTTTGTTCTGCAGAAGAGGGCTATTCGTGCTGTCTACAAGATGGGCCAGAGAGACTCGCTTAGAGATAAGTTTAAAGAAATTAACATATTGACCATGCACAGTCAATACATTTATGAAAACATTATGTATGTTCATAAAAACATCGCTAAATTTAGAAAGAACTGTGACATACATAATGTTAATACCAGAAATAAATATAAGCTCGCAGTGCCCTTCACGCGGCTCCATAAAATAAAAAACTCTTTTATGGGTAATTGTATTAGGTTCTATAATAAGCTCCCAAGTAATGTTACTGAACTATCAGTAAATAAATTTAAGAGTTACGTTAAGTGTAAACTAATTTCTAAAGCATATTATAGTATTAAAGACTATATTAATGATAACAATGCTTGGGACTGAATTGCTTGTAATAAAATGTTTAGTCCTTACGACAAAAGGTTGCGAATGTCGTAAAAAAAAAGACATCCGACAGAGTTTCTTACAGGTTCTTCTCTGATCGGTCGCCATTTGAACCTGCAGTCAATTTAGGCTAAGTCGCTACTATGACGTTTCAAAAGAGTTTATTATTTGTCGACCGACCAAGGTTGTTCGCTCCCGAAGCACGGCGAAAAAGATGGTAGCTACTTTTGTCTCAAAATCAGGGCATGTTGCGACTATTTCACTTGAGGATCGTAGAACAGTTAATGCTGACTGGTATACTACAATTTGTCTACCTGAAATCGTTAATATACTCAGGACAGAAAACTGCAACCGACGCATCATTCTTTATCACGACAACGCTAGCCCCCCACACACCGCTCGTCAAACAAAGGAGTATTTGGACCATCATAACATCGAATTAATGACTCATCCTCCATACAGCCCCGACCTGAGCCCTAACAATTTTTATACTTTCCCTAACATTAAAGAAAAGCTACGCGGTCAACGTTTCTAGACACCGCGTTAGAACAGGCGTTTTATTTTATTTTACCAACAACGAACCACCACGCTCCACTACGCCAACAGCGGGACAATATAGTTGTTCGACGTTCCGCATAAAGCGTATTAAAATATTTGAATAACACCAGTGATTTCTTCAACGACTCTGAAATGGATGATATATTTACACGTCCTTCTACAAATGACATGGTGTACCATTTACTTGTGAGGACTGATGATGCAGGGATAGTAACCAGGCAGCAATCGCTCCATGAAAGATCGACAAACACAACCTACCGCCAAACAGCAGTGTTCGCATTGTTGTGTTCCGGTTTGGGGATAAGACAGCCGGTGAAATAACTAGCATCGAGGCATTCCATCTTAGCCCTCAGGGTTGGCAACGCATTTGCAGTCTTAGGATTGCAGTCTTGTGAATGCAAATGTCTATGGGTCACAGTTTCCACTTACCATCAGGTGGCCTGTGTACTCGTTTGCCTACTCAATGCCATAAAAAAAAAAAAAAAACAATAAATGTAGATACTGCAGCCAGTTCAATAACAGCAAGGAAAGAATTAGGACCGTAAGTACGGAAATTGAACCGACGCCTTCCACATCAAGCCTCCCAGCACGCAGCTCGCAAACTACAGCAAACACTCGACGCTTTGCCAAGATGGCTGTCGACTTGGCGATTATCGGTGAATGTAGGCGGTGCCCTAGCCACCGGCCAGAAGAGGCTCCCGCCACCACTGAAACTGTACGGTCAGGAAGTCCAGTAGTCACACGCAGTGACCTATCTGGGAGTCACTATCGACAGGGTATTATCTATGAAACAGCACGTGCAAAACGTCAAGATGACAAGAGCACGTCTACGTCCAGTACTTGCCAGCAACCTTCCCATGCGCACGAAGCTGGGAATATACAAAACATGCGGACCCGGCTCACGTACGCAGCCCCCGCCTGGTACGCCTTGGTCTCGGAGACCAACCGGAGGAGACTCCGTGCGCAGGAGTCCCAGTCCCTGCGCACCATAGTAGCCACCCCACGCTTCGTGCGCAACTCAACCATCAAGCAAGACCTACGCTGGCAGGGGCTGGACGACTTTATAGAACACCTAGCACGAAGGGTTTTCGATCGTGCAGATAACGGTCCGCACGAGCACCTCAACGGCATCGCACCCATGAACGCACGCCCACCGGACTGTAGGACTCGCCCACTGCCAAGAGAACTCGTCAACAAGAGAAAATCCCCTGTCCGTGACTCGATGAGCACAGCCAGGACCATGCCATCTTCGCAAAGCCGCAGAATGGCCAAAGATCCCCGGCAACAGCCGCAGATAGGCAATTAAAAGCCGCAGAAGGCGCATCAAAAACCGTAAATTGGTGAAAACCATGAAGGTATTTTAAAAGCCCGGCCCATCGCTTTGGGCCACGACCCCGCAACTAGCTAAAAGTGCAACGCACTAATACCTTTCTCCACACCCCACCCTCGCTCGCTTCGCTCGCGAGGTGTGTGTGAGAAAATCAGAGGAGTACAGTCATTCCCACGGGGTGGAATCTGCCTCACTCATTCGCTCACGTTATGCTTTGACAGCTTGAGGCGGTCACGGATAAGTGTTTGCCATAAAGGAACCAATAAATTCATTCAATTTGAATGATATTATAGTATTGGAATAGGTTGCTTTCTGATATTGTTTTTCAATCTGTGATATTTATAAACATTCATTCAAATATTTCAAAAATAACCCCTTTTCGTTGTTATCCTTTGACGGCTAACACGGAATTTTCGTTTTCAATACAAAAAGCAAAAAAAGACAATGCCTATCAAGAAATGCGTGGTTAAGCATTGTACGTCTACTGTGTATAATAATACTTTGTTTAGTTTTCCCAGGGATAAAGATAATCGACGCATCTGGTGGGAGCTGCTGACGCCACACGCTGGTAACCTGCGAAGCGGCGGTGCAGCCCACATACTGAACCTCAAAGTGTGGTCATCACACTGAGAGACAGTATTTGCTGCTTGGAGGAGTCAAGCTCAGGAGGAAGCACATAGCGTACCCGACGCTATTCACAGCAGAGTAGATTTCGTCAGGGCAACCTGCCGTCGCTGTTGTTCAGTGTAAGTATCTAGGATTTCATTTTAATGCAATCGGACTTCTGAACATAATGTCATGTCGCCGCTATACCTATTGATGAAAATATCTTTCAACACTGATAATCGCTCATGTATTTCTTTTTTTGTTTTTCTTTAATATTTTGTAAGGATTTGGAAAGGCTAACGAGCACGAAGGTTAGGTAATTGGGATCTGAGACCCCTACAATCAACCAATTTTAAAACTGTCAGTGCATTTCTAACCCTGAGAACGAAGACGGGATGCATCTAAGCTAGTATTTTCACTGTTTGTCTTATCCCCACACCGGAACAGCAATGCAAGCAATGCCGCTGACGGTATTTAAATATAAAGAATGTGTGTGTAAGTGTTACTTGAAAACTTATTTGCAAGTGTTGATTGATATGCACATCTGTACATCATAATCCTTATTCGGGTTGACCCATTAAGTTCAAGGCTTTCTTAAAATTGACTCTTGACGCGCTTTAAATCAACTGTCCCTTATTACAACATGCCTTTCAATTAAATTTTAAACAATTTCAAAATCTAATGCTTTCTTTTCAGCTGAAACTAATGTATACACATTACATGGCTACGAACAAGCGTGTAACGAGTCAGCTGATCTCTGTCCAGTTAATTCTTAAAGATCAAAATATTCTATGAAAGTAATTAAAGATACATGTTATAAATATACTTAAAACAAGTAAATAATACAACAAAATGTCAAGAATTAATTTCATATTTATAGGAAGCTTTATTGTTAACTGATAAACAAAAGAAATTTGGTAATGAAGTAAATTCTTTATAAATACTTCAAAATCAACATATAAAATAATGTAGATTTCATACTTAATTAAATCATTAAATTCATAATATATTTGCAAAAGCATAAATAATTGATAAAATCAGGTTTATAATTTAAATATAAGTACTTATGTATACAAAATTCGAATTTAAATATGGCCGCCGCGCAGCGTCGTGGGTGCGCTCTGGTTGAAGGCAATGTAGCCACTGGCGCAAGTGAAGCCAAAGAGGCCAATGAGGCCGATGAGGCTGAAGAAGCAACTGTAGATGGTAGGGTATAAATACAGGGGTCGTAGACCGGTTTAGGTACACTCCGACTGATCCGGACATTCTCTCCAGTATTGAGGCGCCCATCAGGCGTCCCAAGCATCTTCTTTCTGACCCCGTAGACTCTATTCAGGCAGCAGTTATGGAAGGCCAATCTGCCAGGAAACTTCTCCGACTCCCTAGGAGTAGGGGTCACCCTACTCTCCCTGACCGCAGGCACGTCGATCGACGCTGGAGTGAAGACCTCAAATCCCCACTACTCGCCGCAATAGAGCGGCGCTCGGTGCTGCCACATAGCACCTTTATCTTTCGAAGCGACACCAAATGGTGTCCTTCACCGTCATGGCGAAGCTGTCACGGTGGCCACACCAACAGCAAAGGTTCACTAAAAAAAAAAAAAAACGGTGTAGGTCATAGCATCGCATTCAGGTTCCAGCTGCTGCACCGAGTGGACGTCTCTACTTGTGTCCTCTGATGCGCTGCACCGCCGTCACCCTCCGCTACGCACAGTGCTTTGGCCTGGGCATTACCGCCGCACACGGCTACTATTCAAGTGACCATCTGCCGCACACGGCTACTTCTGTCCGAAGACTGAAGATAGTGAACATTTGCCAGCAAGTGGCGTAAGGCGCTTCCGGCCTGCAATATGGCCAAGCCCTTGCTCTAACAGACCGTGCCCTCCACGAAACTGGGAAGATGGGGCACTTCCTGAAAATTCTTCAACAGCTCGAGCCAAACCTTACCGGATTCTCCGGCATCTGCCGAGCGGTGGAAGAACTCGTGAAGGGTTCCTTTTCCATCGAGGATGTGGTGAATGACGGGGACCTGTCCTCGGCTCCATCATCCGGCTCCGGGACTACTGACACGATGATGAAGAAGTCGAAGAGGAAAAGGAAGAAGAACTCAGTGGAGCTTCGGGATTCACGTGGGCGTGACCGATCTGAACACCATCGGTCGCGTGGGGCACGCTCTAAAATCCAGTCGCCGTCTCCCGCTCCTGCTCCTGCTCCTGCTCCTGCTCATGCTCCTACTCCTACTCCTGCTCCCATATTCGACGACTTGATGTCATTTCAAGATGCTGTATCCGCTGTGGATTCTATAGCTGATAAATGGCAACACGTACAAATATCTAAGCGTCCGAAGCCGCCATCTATATCTCCGCCACCACCAGCGAAGGCAGCGAGGAGTTCTTCGGCGAAAATTGCTGCGCGTCAAATAGAAGGGAGCAGTCTCCTGTCAGGTGAGTCTTCCCTATCTGCTGCCTCTCCTCCCTCCGATCCTTCTGATCCTTCCTCTTCTGTCCGTTCTGTCAAAGCTACCCCTCCGATCCCATGATAAGTCTTGTTGGGAGAGCATCTCATCCTACTGTAATACCAATAATATTAACTTTACTCGCGCGCGTAACACTGCTGTGGGCATCAGTGTATCGGTTACGCTAATAGCAGGCTACCGCCGTCTTACTAAGCTCCTTGACGACCGCAAGGTAGCTTACCACACATACACACCGGCTAAGGACAGGGTCCTCAGGGTGATTCTGCGGGGTATTCCAAAGGAATTGGACCTGAACGCAGTGAAGTCGGACCTACTCGGTCAGGGCGTTCCTGCCAGGGAGGTTCTTCGGCTCCACAACCGCACATTTGGCAATCTCGACCTGGTGCTTGTCATCTGCGACCTTTCGCCTGAAGGCAAACACGTTTTTAACATCAAGTCTGTCTGTGGCCTTACAGGCATCCATGTCGAGATTCCCAGGAAGTCACACATAGTTAATCAGTGCCATAATTGTCAGCGGTACGGTCATGCGCAGCGTAACTGCCATGGCAAGCCCCGCTGTGTTAAGTGCTTGGGCGATCACTCTACACGGGACTGCTCCCGTGAGAAGGGGGCGCCTGACCCGCCAGGTTGTGTTTTGTGCGGTCATTTGGGGCATACTGCGAATTATCGCGGTTGCCCCAAGGCCCCGCGCGTGACACGCCGGTTGGGAACGGTCTACCCCGGGCATCCTGCCCATCCTTCGAGTGCTCGCCCAGGCCCTCCGCTCTCATCATCTTTCCCATCATTGCCCAGTAAACCTTTCCAGCCTTCTTCTTTTCCGTCTCTTCTAGTGCCTCCTGTGGCCAGTGCCTCCTGTGGCCTCCTTATCAGGCAAATCTTAGGCTTCCGTCTTGTCCCAGGACTCCCGCCCCTTACCACCTAGGGCTTCAGAACCTGTAACCTCGGTTCCCTCAAGTGCACCTCTGGACGCGTCGGCTTATCCCCTTATCTGCAAGGCGATCATTCTTAACGATCGTATTGCAGCTTTGGAGGAGAAGCTGCGTTATGCCAGAGGTGACGTGAACACGCAGCTCCTCAAGGAGAACAGCGAGCTTCTAGCCGTGTTCCGTGGCGGCCTAATCTCTTCAGCGGTTTAATATGGACTCGGGGCCTAGACTTAAGCCGCGCTCGTTGACTCTGGGTTTCTGGAACTCTTATGGTGTGCGGGGTAAAAAGGACATAATAGTCGAGTACGTCAAGGAACATAACCTTGATATTCTTTTGATCCAGGAATCGTTCCTGAAGCAGAGTGCACGCAACTTCATTATCCCTATTTTTCTATCAGTTCAGAAATGTGAAAGAAACTGTCTGTCTTTTACATTTTCACAACTAAACCGCTGAACCGATTTCTATGAAAGGGTATAGCAGGATAGCCTAAGAATAATTACCCCAGCGTTTTTGGGTCGAAACTATAATCAAACGATGCCTTTTGAGGTTATATCCTGCACAAAGTTTCATCCCTCTGTTACCCCCTGGGGGTGAAAAACACCCGATTAACCCCAAAACTGTTTTTTTTTTCCTAAACTATGAAAGTGGCGAGTTTCAAATTTTGTACAAATAATATTGACACTAAAAGCTATATGTTAAAAAAATATGACTCTCCTAACCCTTTGAATTCGTGTAAAAAAAAAAACAATAATAAAAAAAACACCCTGTATAACAAGTTCGGTTCATGGTACACACACCATTTTTTTTTTCAAATATGAACCAATTTATATTGTGCATCATACAAAAGTTTCATCAACCTAGTCCAGAAGGAACATTGCGAAATTAATATGAATGTACTATTTAGTAGGGACTACTCATTATAGAAGGAAGAAAACTTTCGTTAAACAAATATCAAGTAATGACTTATTGGACTTTCCTGAACTGACAGAGAATGATTTACAAATATTCTTTGGAGGTTCGTATCAATTAAAGCAGTCAATATGCTACTTAGCAGAGTTGCAAAATGCAGGTGGTTCGATTAATATTGAATTTTCAAGAGAAAACGAAATTCTTAGAATACATAATTATAAAGTCACGTCATATAAATAAAAAGACATACCATATTTTCATACGTTATGTGCCCAATAAAAACGACTACGGAGGTATCAGCGATCACATCTGTACTTGCCCCAATGGAAACCGAACAGCAGGTTGCTGCTCGCATATTGCTTCAATAATATATTATTTATCCAATGCGAGATATAAATCAAAAATTATAAAACCAGCTGAAATTCTGACTAACATATTTGATAATTACTTAGACAATTTGACAATTATTAACGAAGACAGTGATGACGATTGATTGAATAATAATTGTTTTTTACTTACTTACTCGTAATGTATACACAGTAAAAGTTATGTTTTTTTTTACACGAATTCAAAGGGTTAGGAGAGTCATATTTTTTAACATATAGCTTTTAGTGTCATTATTATTTGTACAAAATTTGAAATTCGTCACTTTCATAGTTAAGGAAAAAAATATTAAAACAGTTTTGGGGTTAATCGGGTGTTTTTCACCTCGGGGGTAACAGAGGGATGAAACTTTGTGCAGGATATAACCTCCTCAAAAGGCATCGTTTGATTATAGTTTCGACCCAAAAACGCTGGGGGCAATTTTTCTTAGGCTACCCTGCTATACCCTTTATAATGTCTAACTTGATTCAAGGCTAACAAGGATAGAGATTAAAGTTTATAAATATATTTAATAATAAATTATCTAGCATCCACAATAAATTCACATAAACACAACACAAAGCACAAATTTTGAAGGCAATTGTATTTAGCGGCAAAGTCAAAACTACGATTTAAGTAGGTATTATAATTATTATCGAAATACGTTTTAGATATATATTTTTTGCCTCTTACAATTTAAAAATGACACTATTATTCTTTAATCGATTTATCTGATAAAGGAAACCGTATGTTGCAGTGCGTCTGCCATTTTTTCGGGTGTAGAGATGTCTCAGTGAACCAAAAGACCATACCTACTCAGGATCAGAATTAAGATCCTCATTCAACTAGCCGTATCTGATCCGAAGATTACGTTTCACGGCTTGAGATAAGATTATTAATTAAGTCTCAGTCTGGTGACGCATCTTGTGATGGGCATCTCACTCAAGACGAGTCTATTAATACGGGCCTTAGAGTTGTTGGTATTTCTGTAGCTCTGCCTACTATTTATGAAGGCGTGATGTTATGTATGTATGTAATTAATATTTAATTATTTCTTTTCAGGAGTTAAATCTTCTTCAAAAAGAATCAGGCTCACAAATAATATTAAGACGCTGTCACCTAAGTGCAAAAAAATGTACAAAAAGTGCCAAGAAATCATAAATGCAACCGTCGTCTTCAGTATTCCTATGAAAATAGACTGACAAGGTCTAGTAAAAAAATGAAAACAGCTCTTTCAGGAAGATGTTTGAGAAAATGTCTCCTCAAGCACAAACCTTAAATATGCAGATTTTGCAATACAATCGACACATCAAGAGAAGGCGCTTTAATACTGAAGAAAAGCTCCTTGCTCTATCACTGTCCAGACAAAGCTCAAAGGGGTACAATTTTTTGCGAAAAATGTTCATTTTGCCATCTAGACGGATTTTGAATAAATTTATTTAAAACGTGCGAATTACCCCAGGTGTGAATCCTAAAATATTTACTCAACTAAAAGAGTCCGTCAAGCACTAGAAACGGCAAAAGAAATTTTGCTCCATTGTGTTTGACGAAATGTCGATAACTTCATACTTGAAGTTTATTGATTTTTGTTTCGTTGATTTTGGCGAAGAGCCAAAGTGCAAATTTGCCGACCATGTCCTTGTATTAATGATAAGAGGTATCTGTAGCTCTTGGAGGCAAACCATTGCGTACTACTTTTGCGAAGGAACAACACCATATTCTACAATGAAGAATATTATACGTGACATTGTGACCGCTGTTGCAGAGACTGGCCTTATACCAATGGCTTTGGTATGTGACCAAGGCTCCATATTTCAGAGAGCAACAGTTCTCTGAAATATGGCATCACTTGAAAGCTATTAACAAATAGCTTTCAAGTGATGCCAAGAGAGAACCAATACTATGTATTAAATCGTCCAGCCTTAGCCAGTTGTTGAGCTATTATTTAAAGCCTGAGACACTTTGTTACACTATGACTTTGCCTTATACTATTTTTTTTTTATACTATTTATATTCAATGATTCAAATTACAATATGTTATATGTTTATCACGGCCACTTAAACTTTTTGACATTTATATTCTTCAAAATTCACCGATTTTTTTTGATTCACATTTTTTTTTATTAAATCAACAAAGAACTTTTTTAGTTCTGCTGTGTCCGAAAGTTTTTAGGGTTCCGTACCCAAAGGGTAAAAGCGGGACCCCATTACTAAACCTCCACTGTCCGGCTGTCTGTCTGTCACCAGACTGTATCTTATGAACCGTAATAGCTTGACAGTTGAAATTTTCACATTTAATGTATTTCTGTTGTTTTCGTTTTGCTCGATATTTATAACGGCAACAGGTAGACGCTTACAATATTCACATAACATTATGTTGTATATTTGCTTCAAAGATAAATAATTAAATGAAAATAAACGGGTTTTACCACTACATGTCTTCCCTGGATGTCTTGAGAGGCGACTAAGCCAATAAAGGCTTAATAAATAAATAAATATCAGGGGACAATCACACACAAATTGACCTAGTCCCAAACTAAGCTCTAGGCATGTAGGTACTATGGGTACTATAGGTAGACAACGATAAACATACTTATACAGGGTGCCCAGTAAATAATGGATAACCTTCTACCCATCCATGGGGCACCTCAGGCTCGTCCCTAAAAAGGACTTACAGGTTTGTTAAAAGTTGCATGGTTTTCGAGATAATCGAACTTTTCTATTTTCTTAATAATTAGCACCTTGCTTCACTGCAATGACTGCCAAGGTCACAAATAAAGAGATTTTGTCGTTCTGTTTGCTGTTAAATATTCTTTAATAGTGATGCTAACGGATGTGTCTTAGAGCATTATGGTAGCGACACTAATTTCTTGTTAAACATATCTTAATTTATAACTTCACATTTTGCTTTAAAGTTTGCAACTTTGCTTGTGGTGAAAAAAAATTGTATGAAGACCAGAGTGGCCAATATGTTGAAAAATAGTGTATCTAATACTGATTCTAAACTGGTATAACACATGGTGTTTACGTCTTTACAGATAAAGTTATTGCTGTTAGTATTCACTAAGAGCGAATTTTACCAAAACACCAAGTTATCGATAAGTAACTCTTTACTGACTAACCCAATCAAGTAAAGTAAAGTTAATTGTTATTAAGGACGAAGACTAAGCACATTAAGTGTAATTACTAATTACCTATCACTTTTGTAGATAAGAGATTATTAGTTTCACAAACTCGCAGACGAACTCACTCTCACACAAATTAAAGAGGGACGTATGTATACATTTAGGAACAAAGGATAAAGAACAGAGCTACTCCCCTGGGTGTTGAGATCTCGCCGTGTGTGCCACTGGTTTACTTCTCTCGTACGTAGCCAGGTCCAGCCAGTAATTTGATGCGATGAGGCGATATTCAAATTATGAGCGTTGAGTAACGGTATCGACGTGTCCCGTTATATCCGCCATGCGACGTTGTGTGTCCTGTCACGGTCGCCAATTTTGTTCAGGATAGAACACAATAAAAAGATGCAGATTCTTCTAATACGTATAATGATGAAATTACAATTGTTTCTAAAGGCTTTATTTTTGGAGATGCGCGCGCGCGTCCTATGCCGCTGTCTCTTTGGTTCTGGCTACCCGGCCGCCCGCGCCCCTTGTCTCCGCACGCCTCCCCCTCTGTCGCCATGTTACGTCGTCAACAATGATCTTTCGTAAGTGCGCAATTATAATTGAGGCAACTGTAATTAATTACTGTGAATATTATCAATTGACAAATATTTATTGGTAAGCGTTATTCAACAATAACGAACAATAAATTATAGGTTAGGTATTATGTACTTAGCATTGTTTCGAAAAAATCCAGATTATTACGTAACTAAGGCACGAAGTAATTAAGATTTATTTACTTATTATCTTGTCAATAACACCTTATAAATAACAATAATCGTATAAAATTACCGTCATCAAAGACACCAATTTAACTATTAGGTATGTTCCAGGTTACAAATGGCACATGGTTGGTATTAACCGACTAATTTAAGAAGGACCTAATTTTGGATGAGACTAGTTACTTCAACGACTATTTAATTTGGTCACATAACATGGTTGCATCATTAATCTGGTGAATTCATATCAAATATAGACTTTAAAAGACGTACAAGTATTTTGAATAGCAGACGATCAATTGTTTTACGAAGGAATGCTGGGTAATAACTCGATGTAACAAAGTTTGTTTATTAATTAGGTACGACACGGCTACGAAATAAGTTTAATTATACGACACGACAACGATAGTAACGATAGAGTGGCTAAACGATAGGTACAATACGAAACGAAATTAATAAAATTAGCGACAGTTTTCTATAACTACGAAAATGGTTCTACGTCACTCCTAGCCATGAGGCAGGTTAGCTGTTCTCAATTTCAGGAGGATCCGCGGCCGAAGGACCAATGTATGTTGGCCCGCGATTCGGGTGATCGTATTAAAGCGAAAATTACAATGGTCGAATAATAGATGTCCTAGTGCCAGTGAAAATAAATCAAATGCAAGCCGACTCACCCAATTTCAGCCTGGTTTGCATCCGAGCCGGTACCGGTCTAGTTTCACTGGTTTCTGGATGATAATATGCTTGAGGATCTTGCACACAAGGTTGGAGTGGTATCGAGGTTATTCTTAGCGTTCCTTCCAATTTAACAAGACACAGGGCTTACGCGTCTAGCAGCGAGCAGCCATACCAATCGATCTACCTTCAACTGGCATTTTCAAAAAAAACAAAATATAACGAAAAGTACCCTACGTAAACTGTCACTAACAGATGCGTTCCGAATTACGGTACCAAGAATGCAATCAAAATAATACCTAAAACTAGATTAAAATAAATGGTGTACGGATCAAACAGTAACATTAATTAAAACGCACCACTATAGGTTAGAAAATAATCATATACGTTTTCAATAAAACCCATGCTAATAATCAAAAATCAAATATTCAACTGCCATCGTTCAAAGAAAGAAGACGGGTAACTGGAACAAGGAATATAACTAGAAGTAATAAACAATTTCTTATATCTCTTGGTTTTAACACGTTCGGCGCCGGTGACACATATCTGTGATCAAAAAATTCTTACTCCTATGCCAGTGACACATATGTGTGATTTTATTATTACGCCTTTTTCTCAATAAATTTCCATTTTTTTTTTTTTAGATTGAATGTACTGTTATGTTATTTAAATATTAAATCGAATTATGCGTTGGTACCAAAATCTGAGAGTTTTTGAAATTTATTAAAAGTTACCCTTATACAGTGCCGATGACACGAATCTGTGTCATTTTTTCCACACATTCCAGTGGTTTTCAAAGTTTTCATTAGAACTTACTATACATTTCACTGCTTTATTGGAAATTAGTTAACAGTTAATTCGTTGTTATACCCTGTGAAGCTAAGACGCCAAATAGCATATTTTATATATTTAGTATTTTTAAGGGTACAATCTTTCAAATTCAATCAGACTGTTTTTTGTTAGTAATTTTAATGCGAGGTGCCGGTTTTTTTTAATTTGGTGTATTTTTTCACCATTCATAAACTTGCCAGGGTATAAAACAAATATCGGTATCAAGGCTACTACCGGAAATCTCAAAAATCGCAAAAATCGCAAATTTCGAGCATTGGTCTCTGTCGCTCCAATGACGCCTTAATTCGACTGACAGAGCAAAAGAAAACATTGCTATTTTCGGCTGTGTTCGGTTATGTTTAAGATAACTCTAAAGACGCCGCTGTCAATAAATAAATGACATATGACAGCTCTGTGGTACTGACACAGACTCGACTTTTGTGAGCATTATTTCATTATTAACGTGAATAAGACTGATTGTGGTTGAAGGAAGTGAGTTCCGGTTTATTTTCGGTAAGTGAAAATTGTTGTAGTATTTTACTAAGTAATAGTTTATTATGATCAGTGTGTGTGTAAGTAAATGAATATATCACGGGACAATCTAGACCAACAGCAAGCTCAATAACACTTGTGTTACAAGTAGATAACAAACAAAAATCCCAACTTACAACAATAACAAAAATGATTTCTTTTGCTAGATGTCCGGTTTTTCAAAATGGATGGAGATGCGATTCCGTCGGGGTCTCAGACCGATATTATGAGTACAATTGAAGAAATATTGTCTACCTGGGAAAGAGATTCACCATATGACGACAATGCCATGCCACTGCAATTCACAGATGAAGAGCTGTATGGGATTCTTGCGGGCAATATTTTAGACGAGTTAGATTTAGAACGCATTACTGGGGATGAACTGATCCAAAATGAAGAAAACAACGAAGACTGGAACCATGAAGTGAATCTAGATACCATACCAGCTTCACTAGGTGCAGATAATGATGACTGGCAAGTGGGGAACCCACAAAATGAAGAAACACTATTTTTTTCTGGCAATACCAGTCTCAAACAACAACTACCAGCTACACCAATAGCTTATTTTGAAGCGATATGTGACAATGATTTCCTGTCATCAGTAATGGACTGCTCAAACAAATATGGAGACAAAGAAAAATTGCAAAGCAGGAATCAAAGCCGAAAAAGTTCATGGAAACCACTCAGTTTGATGGAACTAAAAGTGTTTTTGGCTTTGTTTCTTCATATGGGATTTATAAAGTTACCGAATCTGAGTGATTATTGGAAAAAAGATATATTTTTTCATCAAACAATTTTTGCCAAAGCTATGTCACGTAATCGTTTCCTGCTAATTTTAAGAATGTTAAATGTACAAATCAATGAAGTTGTTTCATCAAGTTATGAAAAAGTTAAATATTTACTTGATTTTTTCAATACAAAAATGAATGACTTATATTATCCAACAGAAATGCTTACAATCGATGAATCAATGATGTTGTGGCGAGGTCGCTTAAAATTTCGACAATATTTGAAAGGCAAAAGACACAAATATGGTGTAAAGTTTTATATGCTAGCCGATGATTTAGGTGTAGTAGTAAGGCTACATCTGTATGGGGGTGCATCAGACAACATTGTAGGCGGCATTAACCATGTAAAGAAAGTTGTCCATCATTTATTGCAAAATCATAAGAATGTTGGCCACAGTCTATTTACAGATAATTTTTACACTAGTATCACTTTGGCTGAAGAATTATTAAACACTAAAATTTTTTGTACCGGTACTCTTCGGAGTAATAGAAAAGGAAATCCAAAAAATCTCTTAAAAACCAAACTTAAGCCTGGGGAATTATGTATATTTCATAAAAACAATTTATGTGTTATTAAGTGGGTGGACAAACGGGAAGTAATTGCCTTATCCAATAAATATAATGGTGATTTTGTCATGACAACTAATCGCAGAGGTATCACGAAATTAAAGCCAAATATTGTAGCCAAATACAACCAACATATGACTTCAGTTGATCGCCATGATCAAATGTTAGCATATTATTCATGCGAACACAAAAATGTCCGATGGTACAAAAAAGTTATTATCCATGTGGTGCAGATTATGATGATTAATGCTTTTTTGTTATACAACAAATACAGCGGCCACAAAATGACTTTGTACGATTTTCGTTTGTCGGTAATAAAATCTTTATTAAGCACAATTATCGAACCAAATCAACCAAATCGTGCATGCATACCAAATAGGGTTCATTTACCAGTGACAATGAAAAGAAATCTTAAGGGGGCAATAAAACGAAAGAGATGTGTTCGATGTTGGCAAACTTTAAAAAAAAGACTTGCATCCAACTATTGTTGCCCAGACTGTCCAAAAAGACCCGCCTTGTGTATAGAATGTTTTAGACCATTCCATAACTACTAGTGGTTCAAAAAAATTGAGCCACTTTTCCAAGACTGATTTATAACTATTTTTTTAGATATATTATTAACGTTTATTTTTATAGATATTCTACATGACTACCTTGTTGTGATGGTTTCCTAATATACAAAATTCGAAAATAAGTGCAGTATATGATGTTGTGATGATTTAATCTGTGATTTTTGATTGTAATATTGCTATTGTAATAATTATATTGTTAGAAATCATTATGGCGTTACGATCGCCGCAATCAAACGTTAAACTTAATAAACATTACTCTGAGAATGATGATTATTGATTACATTAGATGAAAAATTCATGTGGTGTAGGTACACATTTAGATTAATAACGACAATGTACAATATTTGACCTCCTCTCTATGGCAGTAGCTTATTCGAGCAAACAAAAGAAATACAGACACAATAAATGTTTGACCCATGCTTGTGATGTGTATGCCCTGTGAAGTATTTGCTAAGCCAAGACTGACATATGAATATTTGCTTTAATACTTTAAGAACGCTTTATTTTTATTGTTGATTTACAAGAATTTATTGTTGAAAATATTTGATTATATACTTAATTTAAATGAATATTATATTTTAACTGTTTTCAAAATAATTAGGTATACTGTTAAAATGGCTTACTAATATTTGAATAAAAAAAAATTGTAATGCCAGCGGGGCTAGTGATGATTCAATCTGTGATTTTACATAACTTGCCTAGTAAAATCCTTACCTACTTACCTTTAGTGTTAAAATGGCTAACTAATATCTGAATATAAAAAAATTGTAAAGCCAATGGTGCTAGTGATGATTCAAGCTGTGATTTCTTATTACCTACTTACCTGTTACTTAATATGATTATCTAGTAATTAATATTATATTTTAATATGTTTTCGAAATAATTAGTGATGATTAAATCTGTGATTTTACATAACCTACTTACTTAGTAAAAGCCTACATACTTACCCAATATTTGAATAAAAAAAAATTGTAATGCCAGTAGTGGTGTTAGTGATGATTGTTTCGGATTATTGGCTATTGTAAATAATACCGAAAGGTTTCTATACGTTTATGATGCGAAAATTTTATGATAATGTTCAACAATTAGTAAATAAGAGTGAAGGACTTTCAGTAATAAAAAATGTGAACCAATCATAACATTTTTATTATTTGAACCACAAGACTTCTTAATTATAAGTAGATACATAAAATTATTTTCCGGAATATTTGTCAAGTATATTTTTAATTTCACTCCAACATTCATCTAAATCTTCCTCCTTGACCATTTCCAATAGAATTCTAAATTGCAATGCTTTTCCATTTCTGCTGCACAGACACGGTGAAAGTACTCCTGGAGAAATCTCCTCAGCCTCCGGAACATTCTCACAGTCATTTTCTGGTTCTTCTGGTTCGGGGGGATTATGCCAAAAGTTTTTTTTAATTTTGACGACAAGACCTCCTCCAAGGTCTAGGGTTGGTGTAGTGCTCCGATCTGAAAGCAATACATGACCTTAATGTTAATAGTATTTTGATACTACAGATAATTAAGTACAGTGTTAACATTTGTACCGAAGTTTCTAATCATAATTGTTTATTTTACTAGTCAATTATTTATAATCATACAGGTCGTAAATAATAAACTGAAAATAAAGTATTTAAGACACCTATGACATCAGTCGCGAAATTTAGTGGTCATGGGTTTGATCTCCGCTACCAATGGCCTAGGTCACCTACATAATAATTTATTTTCAGTTCATTAGCACTACAGTTTGAGAAACACTGAGTAAAAAAGTAATAACTTACGATTTTCTTCCATTTTGTGAGTTTTCAAATATTTGGCAGTATTTTTTCGAGCACTAGCACCATTCCACTACATGTCAGAGAGACGACTGACGCCGCAAAATAAAAAAAACGCATTTTACTAATTTATCTATGAACTATGCCAGTTGACACGCATTCGTGACCATGTTATTCATACTGCTATGCCAGTGACACAAATACGTGACTACGATAATGTCGCCCGGCATAGCTTAAGGAAGTTAAGGACTCTGTGAAACGCTGCCGGCGTCGAACGTGTTAAAATATAAAAAATATGCTTCAAATCACTGATCCACCGCAACAAGACAATTCTATTGAAAGCTACGAGATCCACAGTTATAATCCCTATAATCACAGCTTTAAAGAAAACGATGAAATCAGAATACCAATTCATCAGCAAGATGTTTATGTACTACCATCAGCAAGTTCCATTTACATTGAGGGATATGCGGAAGTGTTTGGATTAGATGCCACAGGGAAAAAAATGTCGAAGGACATTAATTATATAAATAATCCAATATTGTTTTTGTTTCAAGACGTAAGATATGAGTTGAATGGTGTTGAAATAGATCGCATTAAAAATTGTGGCATTACAACAACGATGAAATCTTATGTATCAATGAATAATGGTGAAAGTAAAAGTGCGGCGTTATGGGGCTGGAATTTAAATGGATCCACAACAAAAGATGGACATTTCTCTGTTATTATACCCCTAAACAAAGTACTCGGATTTGCAGAAGATTATAACAAAATTCTTGTCAATTGTAAACATGAACTTATACTTCATAGAAGTAATTCTGCTCAAAATAGTGTTTTGACTGATAAAACTGATAATATAAAAATAGAAATACAAAAAGTTCAATGGCGCGTGCCGCATATTAGAGTTTCAGATCGTAATAGATTAGCATTACTCAAGTATTTGGAAAAAGATCGAGCCGTACAATTAGCTTTCCGAAATTGGGATTTATATGAGTATCCTCTTTTACCAAAAACCACAAAACATTCATGGTCTGTCAAAACTGCTTCTCAGCTAGAAAAACCAAGATACATTATATTTGGTTTGCAAACTGATAGAAAATTAAACAAAACAAAAAGTTCATCCCAGTTTGACCATTGTAATATAACAAATGTCAAATTGTTTCTAAACTCACAGTACTTTCCTTATGATTCACTCAATTTGAAATTTGATGAGGGCAAGTATAGTATATTATATGAGATGTATACTAATTTCCGTCAGTCGTATTACAACGCTACTATTGATCCCTTGCTTAATTTGAATACATTCATAAATACTCCACTATTTGTCATTGACTGTTCAAGACAAAATGACACACTGAAAACCGGACCAGTTGATGTACGATTAGAAATCGAGTCTTCGAAAGATATACCTGACAAAACGGCGGCTTACTGTCTGATCATAAACGATCGTCTTATTGAGTACAAACCTTTGAGTAACATAGTTCGAAAAATATCATGAACGTAATTATGGATGTTCAAGGCTTCAAAGATGAATACAATAAATTTATTCCAAAAGAAATAGCAATTATCTGCAAGAATAGTTTTCTTGTGTTATTGATAAAACCACCATATCCATTTTATGATTTAACAAAGAAAGAAAAATTACAAGTTGCGTGGATAGAAACAAACCAAGGAATTTTATGGAATGAGGGATATGTGCCGTATTTTAATTATAACAGGTCGATATTAAACTTCTGTAAAAATAAACGAATTCATACAAAAGGTCATGAAAAAGTGAGGTGGTTGAAGAAGATATTAGAAAACGATAATGTCTATAATATAGAAGAGATTAATTGCCCTAATTTAGAAACACTTTATGAAAAATATGCAAAATCATCTGATATGCAAAACTGTATTTATCATTCTAATGTATGCGCTTTCAAAAATGTATCTTGTATAAATAAGTGGTGTATAGAAAATAATGTTTTTTGCAAATAAACTGAATTCAATATATAAACATGTACCTATTTTGTTTTCTTTAAGAATAATACGTAAATCGAACATGTACCTATTTTATTTTCTTTAAGAATAATACGTAAATCGAACCGCTTATTTGGTTTAGTAATGATAAGGAGCAAATGTCAAAATTATTGTTTTATAAGTCTCGTCAAACCTAATTTAGTTTGAATAACTACTAAATCCTTTTGAATTTGAATAACTACTACTCGTAAATCAAAAGCATGCTTCATAAAAATAACCTTATCTTGAGTTGTATTCCGAACAAAATGTCGAAATTAGTAGGTGTCATAAACTAATCTGTGACTATTATAAATATCATTGTCTGTGTTTAGATCAATTAAATACTTGCATGCAAGATAAACTATAGGAATTGACTTTTCAATGCAGACCATTTAAAAAGTAGAAAACAAAAAATGCTTAAATAAAACAGACAAAGATCAGACACAGTAATTGTATGCGCTGCATCACAGAGCCGAGCGCAGCGAGGTGAGTGAGGCAGCGCATACAATTACTACCTACTAATAAGTCATTTATAAGGATAACGTATCTAGTAATTGGTTTATATTGTTTTTTTTTTTTTTTGTTTTGTTTTTATTTTACTAAGTGAAGCCGCCGAAACCAGACCGCTGAAGAGGAGGTTTTGAAGGCGTTGCTTTTGTAATAAAAACTTCGATTTAAGACTGTAGGTTTATTATAGGTAGCTGGTGTAAGTAGAAAATAGTGCCAAAATTATGCGCAGCTAAGTGGACGATTAGAAGGCAAGTGAGTTGCAAATTTTGAACAGTTCTAAGATTAACTGACTATTTTAGTGGGGATAAACGTTTTGATATTGCTTGAAGAGCTTAAGATAATTTAGGTTTAATGATTTTGGTAGGTACAATAATATTATTGAAAAACAATTTAAGTAGGAAAAAAGAATAAAATAAAATAAATTAAAATGTATACAATAAAAATGTTGCATACGCAACATACTCCCGGGCGTTGAGAGTACTCAATATAAGTAAATAATTAATAACTAAGAACTTAATGATTATTAACTAATGGGAAGTGGACAGATGTTATTGTACGCCCTCCGGATGATGCCCTTCTTGGTTAGGATGTCGGCGACCCTGGCGATGTTGTCCGCGCCCGGGTGCAGCTTGGTGACGCGCCCCAGAAGCCACAGGAGAGGAGGAAGGCCTTGGTCCCTGACGAGTACCATGGTCCCAGGCTTGAGTGCGTTCGACGTGCTGCGCCACTTCATCTTCTGCTGGAGGAGAGTTACATACTCATTAGCAAACCGGTTCCAGAAATGCTGTTTGAGCTTTTCAACTCGCTGGAATCTGTCGAGGCGTGTGACGTTTGCTTCTGTGAGTGGTATCCTGGGTATAGACAGAAGCGAGCGTCCAATGAGGAAGTGAGAGGGGGAAATGTATGAAAGATCAGAAGGATCAAATGATAGAGGGGTGAGGGGCCTAGAATTTAGAATACCTTCTATCTGAACTAGGCACGAGTTCATTTCTTCGTATGTTAAATGGGTTAAGGTAAGTACTCGGCGTAGGTGATACTTAACCGACTTCACGGACGCCTCCCATAATCCCCCGAAGTTTGGTGCATAAGCCGGAATGAATTTAAAATCAATATTATGCTGCTCTGCGACACACGAGTGAAGTTCTAACTTATTTTTGAAAATAAATTTATTAAGCTCGTTGCAAGCCCCAACAAAAGAAGTGCCGTTGTCGGAGTATAACGTTTTAGGTTTCCCGCGACGAGCCATGAAACGCTCGAGAGCTGCCAAAAACGCCTCCTTGGTTAAGCTCGTAACTAGCTCCAAGTGAAGAGCCTTAACTGAAAAGCAAACAAAAATTAAAATATATGATTTAATTGTTTTGCTGCCCCTACCCTTACGATCAGCTATCAGCACTGGCCCTGCATAATCCATTCCGGTGTGCAAAAATGGGAATTCTAATTGCGTTCTGTCAGTAGGCAGATTTCCCATCACTGGTTGAAGAGGCTTGGCCTTGAATCTAATACAGCGCACACAATTAGTAACGATTTTACGGGCTAAGTTTCTACCTCCTAATGGATAATAAGATTGCCTAATGCTCGACAATAGCAAGCTGGGTGGCGCATGTAATAATGCAAAATGTTGCCTTGTAAATATGAGTTTTGTTATATGATGTTTGCTACACAACAAGATAGGATGTTTAACATCGTAACTATAGTAAGAATTGTCAAGACGACCACCAACACGGATAAGTTTATCCGGACAAAGAAATGGGGTCAATGAATTTAATCTATTTTTAATAGGTAAAGTTCCACCTGAGGAAATAATATCGTATTCACAAGGAAACATTTCCCTCTGTGAGAAACGTAATAAGTTTATATTTGATGATTTGAGCTCTTTATAAGTTAAGGTTGATAAGGTTTTCATGTTTTTGTTCTTACTATTATGAATAAATCTGTAAATATAGGCTAATAATCTGACTATTTTTGTGAAGGTCGATGTATTAATAATCAATTTAGATATAGGATTTGCGGCTGTGTTTGTTTGGATATTTGTGTGAAATGACACTTCTGGAAGTGTTCCTTTGGGTGTGTTGGGAACTATGGGGAACTGTATATTTGTGTGATGGAGATAATTAGGACCAGTCCACCATAGAGTGGATTCGCTGATCTCATCAGCCTTCACCCCCCGCGACACAAGATCTGCAGGGTTTTGTTTTGACGGCACGTAGCTCCACGTGTGGCCGTAAGTAGATTCCTGCACTTCAATCACTCGGTTACGGACAAATTGCTTGAGACGATTAGGTGAGCCTGCGAGCCAACCCAACACTATCATCGAATCCGACCAAAAGTAACAATGATCAAACCTTACAGTAAGTGATTTTATGATCTTTGCCCAGAGTCTTGCACCTAGCAAAGCTCCGCAAAGTTCAAGACGAGGAATAGTTGTCTGCTTAAGTGGAGCGACTTTGTTTTTTGAAGCTATAAGACGAGTACACACTGCCTCGTTGCCATCTACAGTTCTAACATAAATGCAACATCCATATGCCCGCTCAGAAGCGTCTACAAAAATATGCAGTTGAGTCTGTGTAGGTGAATCACACATAACCCAACGATGTATATGAAGTTTATTTAAATGCGATAGTGACTTAACGAATGAAAGAAAGTTGTTTACAATCGCATGAGGAAGTTCCTCATCCCAGTCGCATTTTTCTTGCCACAGTGCTTGTAAAATAAATTTAGCTTCCACTGTGCACGGGCCCACTAGACCTAGAGGATCGAATACCTGGCTTATTACGGACAAAATGTTTCGTTTAGTAATTTTATTTGGAATTTTAATGTCGATTGAGAATGATAAGTCGTCGAAGGTGGAATCCCAATATAAGCCTAATGTTTTGCTAGACGAAGTGCTATCAAGGTTGAGTTTTTTATGAGTGTCATCCTTTGGAGCACAGATTGATTTTAATATATCAGGGCTGTTAGATTGCCACTTATGAAGATAGAAGTTTGCTGTCTCTAAAGTATCTATGACATCTTTAGTTACGTTAATTAATGACTCAACCGTGTCACTGCCACTCAAGAAATCATCCACGTAAAAATCATGTTTGATTGCGTCTTTAACACGAACGTCGTGGCACTGATCGGCAAGAGAAACAAGACATTTCGTCGCTAGGTATGGAGCGGACGCGGTACCGTACGTGACCGTGTTAAGAGTATAAGTTTTAAGTTGATCTGATGGATCGAATCTAAAGATAATTTGTTGAAGTGACCGTTGCGAAGGATGGACAAGGATAGCGCGATACATTTTTTGCACGTCACTTGAAATGATGTATTTGTGCTGCCTAAACCTCAATAAAATAGATAAAAGATCATCCTGTACTGTTGGACCTACCATCTGGATGTCATTAAAAGACTTACCGGAGGTTGTTTTGGCCGAAGCATCGAATACAACTCGAAGCTTCGTGGTCGTGCTTGCCTCGCGCAAAACACCATGATGTGGTAGAAAGTATGAGTCATGTTTTGAAATATCTGAAGATTTATTTTCAACCATGTGACCTAAATCTAGATATTCTTGCATGAAGTTAAGGTACATATTTTTAAATTCTTCGTCTCGCTCTTATTTTTTTTTCTAGTGTTAAAAAACGTCGTTTGGCCATTAAATACGAATCACCCAAGACCTCCGGTGACTCTTTCAAAGGTAAAGTTACAATAAAGCGGCCATCTTGATCGCGAGTTGTGTCGACGAGGAAGCCCTGTTCGCAAACTTGTTCCTCATGAGACATGCAGTGCGTTGAGGATACTGAATCAAGTTCCCAGAATCGTGTAAGTTGCGTTTCTTCTTGATTTGATAAGAATGAACAAAATGATGATGATGAATTACTGTTATTATTAATTATAATCCCGGAAATAATCCAACCTAATTTGGATTCTTGAAGTCTAGGTTTATTTTTTCCTAAATTAATGTAATTGGAACCTAAGACGTTCCAAAATACTTCAGCACCAACAAGAATGTCGATAATTGAGGGCTGATTAAATGATGGATCCGCCAATGTGACACCCGCAGGTATAAGTATATGCGAAGTATCTATGTAACATGACGGTACTGATTTATTTATTTCTGGCAAAACGAAACAGCGCACACTCGTCTTATAGTCACTATGATATGACTGGATAATGAGGTCGCAGGACTCGGTACTGTGTGAGGTTTGATTATTTATACCTGTGACCGTGGAGCTCACGCTGCGTCTCATTAACCCAAGCTGCCCACACAGATCTCGTGTCACGAAGTTGGAAGTGCTGCCGTTGTCAAGCAAGAGCCGGGCTTCGCGAGGTCTTCCATCCGCGTCGAACACTAGCACCAATGCTGTGGAAAGCAACACCGAGCGATTAGCGAGTGAAGATATGTCGGCTTGAATGTTGCCGTTAAAGTTTGTCTCTTGAATGGGTGCATAAGTGCTAGAAGATGCTTCTACATTTTTATGCAAAAGAGTATTGTGCTTATGTACACAATACTTGCAATGAGACAGCGGGCACTTTTTCTCGCTATGACCCGGACGTAAACAATTTTTACACACGTCGTATTGATCCACTTTACTAATGCGAGCATTTACGTCTAACTTACGAAACGCTTCACAAGTAAATAAGAAATGATTCTGTTTACAGAATGGACAAATAATAGGTTTAAATTGTTTAGTATTAGTAGTTGTAACATAAGATTTAAGTTTAGTTGATTCTACGTTTTGAAATGCCTTTTGTTTGTTATTTTTATTATCATAAAGAGTTTCAAGAAAATCTGCCCTACTATTTAAAAATTTAATGTACTGTTCCAACGTCGGAGAGCCCGATAACTGGTTTCTGTATTCTTCCCACTTCCTATGTGTGACGAAATCTAATTTTTTAGACATAAGGTATACTATAATAGTGTCCCAGTGGTCCACTGCCTCACCTAACGTTGCAAGTGCACGTAAATTTTTATTAGTTACATCCACCATATTACGTAACAAAGAACTGGACTCGCGCTGTATAGGTTCAAGGTTAAACAATGCCTGGGTGTGATTATTAACCAAAAGCCTCGGGTTGTCGTATATTTCTGACAATAACTGCCACGCTTTGTGGTAGTTACTGGAACTGAAATCAAGACTTTGTATGACTAGGGCAGCACTGCCTTTTAAGGCGGCACGAAGGTAATGAAACTTATTTATATCACTTATGCCGTGATTATTGTGTATTAATGAAATATACGTATCTCGGAACTCGAGCCAGTGCTGGTAGCTGCCGTCGAAGTGTGGTAGATCAATCTTTGGCAGGCGGACGAAGTCGTGCCGGGCGCTGGCGCATGAGCCGTGCTCGCTCGACGCGGACCCGTGACCACCGCTAGACTGGACGGTGGGGGCCAACAAAACCCGCGCAAGCGAAACCACGGAGAAGTACTGGTCCTCAAATTGTTCGCGCTCCGCGTCATCTGGCTGATCCGTGAGCAATTCTATTTCGATCTGAAAAGAATCGAATTCCGAAAACACAGGTTCAATTTTTCCTAGACGGCACTCCAATTCGGCAATTTGCACCTCACTTAATTTTTCGGATGTTTTTACTATCTTTAAATAATTGCCGAACTGCGTTAACTTAGATTTTAACCCGCCACGCCTCCTAACTAACTCTTTAATTTTTGCATCCGCCATCTTGTTGTTTTGATTGACTATGAGATTTACGATTATACTTATGCACGGGTGGCCGGCCGGTGAGCGACTGAATGCAGTTTTTTGTTGCTAAGGGTTCGAACAAAAGACTAGATGTGCAGGAATGCGGTTTATAATAGATAAGCGAGTAAACAAGTTCGATACTAAGGCTAGTTGGAGACGGCTTGATTATGTAGGCACAGAAAGTATGGAAAAATTTACAAATAATTAATTAAAGGATTGAAAGGGTTTTATGTTATAAGATTTAAATTGTAAGTAGAAAGTTAAAATAAATTCGTATGAACGATGATGATGACTATGCCTAGTTCGTATAGGGGTATTCTTAATTTAGTGGGAAATGGGTAAATTAAGATGCAAGAAGGAATATGGAACGGACTCACTCTGTCTATTAATGATACTCCGATGATTCTGGAAGCTTTTTGATGTTCTGCAGATCTCCGACGAACGTTCACCTGACGTCGGCAAACGCTGGGGAACCTCTTCTTAAATGTTTGGAGTCTTCCAAATATTGCCTTAAACGCAAAGGCTGACAAGACGATGAAATGTGAAGACTCCCAAGTGATATTTCTTTATCTTCGTCTTGGGAGCAAAGTCCACTGCTGCGTCGAATATGAAGATGGCAAAGTCTATTTCTTCTTTATGGAGCGAAGGACCATTATGAAGCCGCCGAAACCAGACCGCTGAAGAGGAGGTTTTGAAGGCGTTGCTTTTGTAATAAAAACTTCGATTTAAGACTGTAGGTTTATTATAGGTAGCTGGTGTAAGTAGAAAATAGTGCCAAAATTATGCGCAGCTAAGTGGACGATTAGAAGGCAAGTGAGTTGCAAATTTTGAACAGTTCTAAGATTAACTGACTATTTTAGTGGGGATAAACGTTTTGATATTGCTTGAAGAGCTTAAGATAATTTAGGTTTAATGATTTTGGTAGGTACAATAATATTATTGAAAAACAATTTAAGTAGGAAAAAAGAATAAAATAAAATAAATTAAAATGTATACAATAAAAATGTTGCATACGCAACACTAAGTGATAAACAAATAAATATGAGGGGACCATCTCACACAAATTAGACCAAGTCACAAACTAAGCTCCTTCAGTCGGCCTGATAAGTAGCTGCACAGTAGTTGTCTAGTTCCCATAGTACAAGCCTAGAGCTTAGTTTGGGACTAGGTCAATGTGTGTAAGATTGTCTTCATATATATTTACTTATTTTCATTTTTATACCTTGTCCCTTAACCCCTCGTGTGTCAGAGGTGAAGAATTATGATAAAAATCTTCGGATTATGATAAAGTCCGAAAAGATAACTTAAATAAAAAACAAAAAGCTTTTCAGATTTTGAGCACACATCTGTGTCAAGACAGAAAAGGGGTTACCGCCTTTGACATATTACTGCTGCGGTTCAAACATGATGTATAAGTGACAAAACACTAAAGTGTGTGCATCTACTCATAAAGCTCACCGTACTTACTATGGGTACTAGACAGCGATAAACATACTTATAAAGAGAAATATATACTTAAATTCATAGAAAACATCCAAGACTCGGAAACAAATACTCATAACTCGAACCCGGGACAAGGTACAATAAGGGGAACATGGATAATTTTTACTCTTACGCTCTCTGGAAAGTACTTTGAAAGAGAAGGATAACTATACGCGAAACAATAAATTGTCGTCTTATTTTTCATAAGATATGAAGCTTTAAAAAGTCAGTTCTGACCCCGTGCAAAAACACTATACAAAACCGACGACAGGAATGACGTTACATCTGTATTTACATTTTACGGAACTTATAAATAAATTTGCATTTATTTCAGAAGTTACTATGTTTAAGCCAATATCATTGAATTAAAATATTACGTCAATAAAAAGAGGATGCCGAAAAAAACAATCTACTCAAACCTTGAAAGAAGTTAATTTTAACAAGTTTTGATTCTAAATGAAATCTTAATAAACAGGTCAAAACTTAGTGTATTGCGTTTTATATGCTTTTATTCTCTTAAATCGTATCAATGAAACTGAATTTTGTTTTTCATGCATGTTCCCTATTTTATTTATTATTATTTATTTATTTTATTTATTTATTAATACATTACACTATCATTACAGGACACCCAATGCGATAGCGCACCAACAAAATATTGAACAAATAAGTCGGTAGATTATACTTATAAACTAACTTATTGTCTATTCACATTATACATTAAAACATAAAGAGTCACTTTATTGAATTCACACATTAATAAAATAAAAAATATGAAAATATGAAATATATAATGTAATATTTGAAATATGGTAGTAAGATAAATTGATTTGTGCGTCGTTTTGATGATTGTCTGTTCATCCTTCAATACATCTATCAGAGCCTTAGGGCCGTATTAATAAACTCGACTCAAAACGTGACCTGAGAACTCATCAATTGAGACCGTCTCGAGGCGTAATCCTGGAGCCAAGATGGTCGCTTATTTATAAACTCATTTTGAGAAGCTCTCCAATGAGACGGTTTTGAAAAACACATCTCATCGAAATGTCACTTTTGCATGATTCAAGCATGATTTGACCACAGATTATAAGAAGTTACCCAAAGATGAATGAATGAATGTTGAAAAGTTTAGTATTGCATGGTTTTTATAAAAAAATACATTTTTATTTAATATTAATGAATACCTACTATAGATGCCTTCAAACGTGTCCGCGTTTATTTATATTGCCTTATCATTAGATTTATTTAGATAAAATATTGACAATGTATAATAATTTGTTAAATTGTTCATAAGAAGTTGTTTGAAATACTTTAAACGCATATTTGTCATACGCTATTTTATATTTAAAAAAAAAAGTTTATTATGGCGGCAAATTAACTTCGTTGGTTTGAAAGTTTTTGACAACAACAGTAAAGAACAAGTGATTTCAAAATGGACGCGCGAAAATTTAGTTTTACCCAAATAGAAAAAAAGTTTTAATCGAATTTGTAACAAAGTGATTTCAAAATGGACGCGCGAAAATTTAGTTTTACCCAAATAGAAAAAAAGTTTTAATCGAATTTGTAACAAACAAACAAACAATTGTAGAAAACAAAAATACGGATGCGTCAACCGTCCGCGCCAAGAATGCGGCCTGGGACCAAATTACTTTGGAGTACAACGCCAGTCCACTCACTCATAACCAGGTAACTTTAACCTCACTACCAACTTCTAACAAAGTTTAATAATAAGAGTATTTTAGTTTATAAAATTCAATACTTTTATATTAATTTAAGGCCACACAGAAGCAGTTGCGGCGCTTGTGGGCCAACTTAAAACAGAGGCAGCGAGAGGCGTTAACCCGGGAGCGCCAACACCGGATGGCGACGGGGGGCGGGCCGCCCGTTGGCGCCGCAGATATAGTAGACCCCGACCTCAACAATTTTAACTCTGCTCTGCTCGTTGAGGTGCCTGGTGCTTTGGATTCCGGAGTGAGGAGGACAACGGGTTCGCCATAAGCCCTGAAATGGCGGTGCAGCTCGGACTGCCCCCCAGCGAATACGCTATAGTGAAGCACAGCGCTGGGGAAACTCCGAACCACCCACCGGGCGCAGTATCGCCACATGAGCAGGCATGTGATAGCGGTGCCCCCCGTGAGGTAGATCCTGTCACACAACGGACCCCCAACCCGAGGCAGAAATCGCCGACCACCTGGCGGAATACTTCAGGGACCCTATTGCCCCTGACGAGGACCCGATAACCTTCTCCCCTGGTCAGGTAGCCAGAGCGTTCCAGCTTACCAAGAAGCGGAAAGCCCCTGGTCCTGACAAGATTCCCAACGAAGCGCTGGCCCACCTACCACCACGCTCCGTCGCCGCCTTCACAAGACTCTTCAACGGAATCCTCAGGACCAGCCATTTCCCTCGCCCCTGGAAGCTGGGACGAGTAATCATGCTACCGAAGCCAGGGAAGAATATTCTCAAGCCGGAAAGTTACCGCCCCATCACTCTGCTCAGCACTGCCTCGAAAGTGTTCGAGAAACTGCTTCTGAAGCACCTCGCTCCACACTTCATCCCGCGCGAAGAGAGCAGTTCGGCTTCAGAGCCGAGCACTCCACCACCCAACAAGTCGCCAGAGTCCTGCATGACGCGGCCGTCGCTCTCAACAAGAGAGAGCACACGGTAGCGGTCATGCTGGACATGGAGAAGGCTTTCGACCGAGTCTGGCACCAGGGACTTATCCACAAGTTGGCCACGTCTACTACTCCACGTCGAGTAGTCAAGACAGTGGCCTCCTTCCTCCAGGGTCGCCGCTTCCAGGTAGCGGTCGAGAAGGCACTGTCCACTGAACGCCCTATCAGGGCAGGCGTTCCCCAGGGCAGTTGCCTCTCCCCTGCCTGCTACGCGAGATACACGGACGACATCCCCCTGGAGCCCGGGACCTCCCTGGCGCTCTTCGCGGACGATGCCGCCTACTACTCTGCATCCATCAAACTCCCGCATGCTGCCAAAAAGATGCAGAGGACCCTCGACGCCCTACCACCGTGGCTCGAGAAATGGAGAATGGCGGTCAACGTGAAAAAGACTCAGGCGATAGCCTTCTCCTTCAAAACGATTCTTCCACCCAAGCTGCAGCTGATGGGCCAAGAAGTCGACTGGTCCCCCTCGGTCAAGTACCTAGGGGTCACTCTACACCGTCGGCTTACCATGGCCCCCCACGTGAACACCACCATTGCGAAAACCAAAGCGGCCAGAAGCATTTTAAGACCAGTCTTGAGCTCCGAGCTCCCATTGAGAGCAAAACTGGCAATATATAAAGCCTATATAAGGACCCGCCTGACGTACGCAGCCCCAGCGTGGTACGCGCTGGTGAGCGCGGGGAACAGGCGGAGACTCGAATCCCAGCAGTCGCAGTCGCTGAGGACGATTGTGGACGCGCCGAGGCACATCAGGAACTCCACGATCTCCAGGGACCTGGCGATCGAACCCCTCGACGACTTCGTGTCTCGGCTGGCCACAACGCTGTTCGACACTGCAGACGGATCGCGTCTCCGCCACCTCCGCGAGCTGGCACCTCTCCACGCCCGCCCCCCGGACAAAAAGCCGCTACCACGGGACTTAGTCCGCGAATAGAAGCCAGGAAGCCAAAACCCGACACTCACCGCCACTGACTGATGGGCGCCTGGAAGTCCTAAGACTTACAGGCCAGTCCTCGTCCGCGCGGTAAGGCAACGGAAGCACACCACCATCCTCGGGACTACATCGCCCAAACTATTGACATGTCCGTGGTAGCGGACATCGACTGAAACTGCTTGAAATGGGGAAAAAGCCCAGGCCAGCCTCCCCGACCCCTTACGGGGTCGTGAAGACTACCCCGTGCTCGACGTACCCCTGGACGGCAATAAGACCTAGTCTGGATAAGAAGAAACGGCAGGCATTTTTTGCCGAAACTAGGTCATTATTTTCGGTTCAGGAAGTCGAACTGGAACGAGAGATTTCAGATCCGTGTGATCTATATCAAAATGAGTCCGATATAGATCATTCGTTCGATATATTAACCTCATAAAAAATATTATGGTATCGTGTTTATTTTAGTCACATTATGGTTAGCTATTTTGTTTTTACATTTTTACCTTTTATTTCTATATAGTTACACAGAAAAAATACTATTCTATCACGATTTTTTTCATTTTACTTTTTATTATAAATATTTATATAATTATGTAAGCAGAGTATTTGCATTCCGCTACGTCCCCCCTCTTACATAAGTTGAAAAAAAAATACGCCACAACATTTTATATCGCGGATGAGGACTCATGCCAACAGTAGGATCCGTGCGTACAACAGTAGGATCAGATGGTAGGAAAGTTGACTATGTCCATCCCCTGGTATGGCGTGCCAGATTAATCAAACCAAATAACACACTACAAATCAATGATAAACAATACAAATGTGACTTCGAATTAGCACAGATTTCCGCTTGTAGAAATGTTTTCCAAGGAGTAAAAATATCTGGGTGTTTCTTTCTGTTGCGGACGGCTAGCTTTAATTGTCTATAATTGTTGCGAACGGCTAGCTTTAATTGCATATAATAATTCGTTGATTGTATGAGAACGTAATTAGTTGATTGCGTAAGGGATAGCCAATTGATTAGCGTTAAGTATTATAGTAGGATAGAAAATTGTACTTAGCGTAGGATACATTAGGGCCGATTGCCGCCACTGAAATTAAAAGACAGTTTGGATGTTATTTTATTTGGTCCCCAGGAGTGCTCCACTACTATTAAAGTCTGAGCTATAGAGTGGGAGCGCTCCTGGGAGACGGGAAGCGTCGATCTCTGTAGTAAAAGGAGGTCGGCGCTCCCACAGCTGAGAGAAAGCTGGCCCTGCCGCTATTAAAGTCTGAATTATAGCGGCAGGGACCCCGTAGATAGTAGGGCGGCAACCCCCTACATCACTATGGCTATAAGGGAAAAGCCGTGCTAGAATAAATAGTGAAAATCGCACCTATAAATCATTGAAAATTGGGAAATGATTTATAGCCAATTAGAAGCAAGACGACATGGAGGGAGAGGACTCTCCATGGTAAGGAAGGGCTGTATATAAATCGGTAGAGTTTTTTGGAAAGTTGTAGTCGATCAGGATCCGCCCTCAAGAAATCAGGACGAAGTAAAGGAACAAGTGCCAAGTCTGAAAAGTGCATAGTAGGGAAAGTTCCAATTAGCTTAGGATCCGCTACCTCGTCGCTCCGCTCACTACACACGTGGGGTCGCACAGTGAGATTTCCGCGAGCGTCGATCAGCGACCTGGGTGTTCCCCTCACTAAATGCGACACGTGGGTCGCACTGAGGCAACCGCGAGCACAGGTCGCCGTACCCCTGGACGGTCGGGGTACTAAGTGTGCCACGAGGGCCACTATTGTGAGAAAAGGGACTCGAACTAGGTTAAGGGACTTGTTAGTGTTATAGAGTTTTTAGTATTATAGTGTTTATATTTTGTGACTTGAATTCTTGTAAATATATTTGTGATTAACATTGTGGTGTTTTGTTTGTGTCTGATCTTTGTTTTGTTAGTGTACTTTTGCCAGTGCCTAAATCCGGGGGCACTCGACGCCGGCCTGGTTGAGGCCGCGTCCCCCACACTTTCATTTTACCAAGGCAATGGACAAAAATACAGAGAAAACAGGATTGACTGCTGTGACGGGAGGTAGGCAAATTGTCACATACATGAAAAAATTACCCCTTTTCCTGTCATGGCTAATCTGTGAAAGCATGGGAAGAAATAATCGTAAAAAAGGTCCAATTTGCGAAGAAATTAACATCTTTAAGGAACACTTTTCCGAGCAGGGGTTAAAAAACCCGTCTTTGATTTCCTGCTGTTTAGAAAGGCTCAGGACCACTAATACTCTGGAGGCATGGCACCGACGCATTGGTGTTCGGCTACAGCAAAGGCTGACTCTGATAGTTTATGTATAAACTAATAACAGCTCGCTATCAAAATATGATGGTTCATGGTTTTTTTTTGTTCAAAAAGTATACAGAAAAAGAAATATATTATTTTATATAGGAAAATTAAACACGAATTGATAAAAGTTACTCGTAAAGAAAAAACGGCGTATGATTTTCTTCAAAATACATATACAACATGAAAAATAAAACAAAATAAAAAAGTTGATTTTCTGTGGCCCCTGTTTGAGTGAAATCACGAATACCAGAGATATTACAAAAACATAACAATAAAAGAAAGAAAGAAGGGGAAAAAATCAAAAAACAGAAAAAAACTAAGTGACCATCTAGTACAAATACAAATTAATGAAACACGCGCAACCAAAAAAGCAATAAACATTTAACTACGCACACTACACAGTTGTATGGCAACAATTTGTGCAGGTCAATCAATTGACTGTTGATTTACACCAAGTAAGGGCCAGAGTGATTATATTCTGTGACAAGGGCTCACACTATCAAGTTAAAAATAATAATATCTTTATGGGCATATCGTTACTGATGAAAACAATCTTATTGTGTTGCAGTCGCTGCACAGCTATCCAAAAAAGGAAACTTATTGAATACATTGCCAGCCACCCCTTTTTGCTAACGGGGAATTCAGTAGGCCACTCGGGTCTCAGAGGCAAGAGTACGAGTGGCGATATCTGTCACAACCTGGAAAGTCGTAAGTATTTTATTTATTTCACATAAATTCACAGCAGGTAAGTTTTTATGCTCGAGGCCAACCCCGGCCAACTCGCGCTCTGAATGGTCGGAGCAAGAACACCCCTGGGCTCGCCCTGAACTGATTGAAGGGTAAGCCAATGAAATAAAGATGGCAAACAAAAAAAGTTTTTTTTGGTTTTTTTTTTTTTTTTTGCGCTTGAGCCGCCGTCGCGACCGCACGTGTGCGGCGTAGCACACGAACGCCGCTCTCCGCCACGCCGCCACTAGCCATCGTCGAGTTCGCTCCGATGCGCTACGTCGCGCGCTACGCCCGCCTACGCCGTCGTAGAGCCCCGCTCCGACAGGATGCAGTGATGCCGCACACGGCTATGTTGTGAGATAGTGACTCTTAAGATAGTGACTTTTGTGTTGTGCTTAGCTATGACTAATGCCAATGCGCCACCTGCCTCCTCAGGCCTTCCGGGCCTTGGTGCCGACCTCTTCGAGTTATTGCGCCTAATCGAAGATCGCATGCCGCATTTTGCCGGCATTACCCAGATTTTGCTGGAGATCGCTGCAGAAAAGGCTATCACGGATCAAACTACTGCCTCGGTGTCACCGACTGCACCTGCCCCGTCTCCAATGGACCACGCAGATTCAGCCTGCGAGGAGACCACCTCCATTTTGGAACCCAGAGCCACCGGTCCTCGGTTCAGTAACAACAAGAAGGGACGATGCGGTCTCCGCTCCCGCCTAGGTGCGTCAAGTGCCTGGGTGACCATGGCACCTCTGAATGTGCCCGTGTCAAGGGTACTTCGGAGCCGCCTGGCTGCGTACTGTGCGGCCAATTGGGGCACACGGCCAACTACCGTGGTTGTCCGAAAGCCCCTCGTATGCCCAGCCGGGCTGCCCCGAGGAGCTCTTACAATTCTTCTCACGGTCCAAGGTCCTTCGTAAGGAGAGAGACTGACTTTCCACTCCTGGGTCACTCCCAGAGATCGCCCGTTCCAACCTCTGCGCCCTCAGCGCAAGTTAACCCGTGGGCTTCAGGCCCCCGCGCATGTCTCAGCCTCTCTCCGTACCAGCTGCCCCACGGAAGCCCGCGATGAATCCGAGGGCTGACTCCACGCCCACCCTAGACCTCACTGCCTTCCCTCTTGTATGCCGGGCTATCGCTATTAGCGAGCGCCTGGCCGTGCTAGAGAAGCTCAGTGTGGCCTCGGGACCCGAAATGCTTAGGCTCATCGCGGAGCACAAGGATATCATCGCGGCCTTCAGTGGCGCAGCCCCTAATTCACAGTAATCAATTATGGATAATTTTCTACATAACAAAACTAAACCCAGATCCATTAAAATAGGTTATTTTAATGCTAACGGTGTCCAGAGGTCAAAAAGACTTGTTGGTTGAGTTCACCAAGCAGCACTACCTGGATCTATTTCTAATTCAGGAATCATTCCTGAAACCAAGCACGCGCAGTTTCAGAATCCCTAACTACATTACTGTACGCAACGACCGAATTAATAATAGATTAGGGGGCACCCTAATCTATTATAGACGTAACTTGCACTGTTGCCCTCTCGATCCTCCTCCCTTGACTAGCATGGAAGTGTCGGTCTGCCGTCTCGCTATGACCGGCCATGGCTCGGTTATAGTGGCGTCAGCCTACCTTTCACCCAACAAAGACTTACTTAAGACAGACATCGAAACTCTTTTAGCCCTTGGTCCCTCTGTTATTATGGCTGGGGACCTTAATTCTAAACATGTAGCTTGGAACACGACAACGACTAACACTAACGGACTAAGACTTTTTAAGATAGTGGAGGACCTTTCGGTGGACCTTATAGCTCCACTGGAACCCACCCACTATCCCCATAACACTGACCATAGACCCGACATACTAGACATAGTGCTTCTGAAGAACGTGTCCTTAAGGATGCGTTCTATAGGAGTACCACGAGCTCGACTCTGACCACAGACCTGTTGTTATTAGCTTAGGTCCCCCCCCCGACTTTGCCCCGACGACAAAGACAATTACTGACTGGAAGTCTCTGAGACTTAAACTCGACAAGGACCCGACAGAGCTGACGAAACTGTCAGAGAGTTTGACCTCCAAGGAGGACACCGACATTGCAATTGGCGCTCTCACCAATTATCTCACTTCCATTATTAAAGACTACAAAAGTAGTGCCTAATATCACCGACCATAGGCCTCCTCTAACGCCGGAACTGAGAGAATTGTTGAGAGCCAAAAATGCAGCGACAAGACATTACGACTCCTACCCGACTGAACACAACAGGGTGAAACTGCGCGCGCTTCAGAACGAAGTTAAATCTAGTATCGCCAAATTCAGGAATGATTCCTGGAATAGACTGCTTTCCGATATAAAACCCAGCCACCTTGCCTATTGGCGACTGGCAAGGGCTTTGAAATCTGACACCGTTAGCACCATGCCTCCCTTCACTCGCCCGGACGACCCAGTCCCGGCCTTTGAAAATCAAGAAAAGGCCGAAGTACTGGCCTCTAACTTAGAGAAACAATGCTCTCCCAGCTCACTCTTCATTGACGACGCTCACATTTCGTGGGTCAATTCTGAAGTTCGTAGACGTCTCATTGACCCTCCTACTGACCCTCCCCTGGCTCCTGTCTCCTTGTCGGAGGTTCAAGACCTTGTCAGGAACCTTCGACCTAGGAAGACTCCTGGGGAGGACTGTATTCCTAATGACATCCTTAAACTCTTGCCTCAATCCTTTCTGCTAATCCTTGTAGCTATTTTCAACACTGCACTCTCTCACTGTCACTTCCCCGGAGCTTGGAAATCCGCCATTGTTATCGGTATCCATAAACCGGGGAAGCCTCGTACTATTCCTTCTAGCTATCGTCCTATCAGCCTTCTCAACTCTCTGGGCAAGCTGTACGAACGTATCCTTCTCTCCCGTATTCACTCCTTTCTTAGCTCCAACTCTATTCTTATAGATGAGCAGTTCGGTTTCCGTGCCAGACACTCCTGCGTCCATCAAGTGCACCGCATAACGGAGCACATTCTCGATGGTGTTTCTACCTTTAAAGGTATCCCTACTGGTGCAATCTTCCTTGACGTAGCGAAGGCTTTTGACAGGGTCTGGCATGACGGGCTAATCTATAAGCTTCAGCTTATGGGGATGCCCGATAGGCTAGTCCTAACGCTGAGAAACTTCCTCAGCGACAGAAGCTTTCGCTACCGAGTGGAAGGTGCGCTCTTCCCTCCCCATCCCATCCAAGCCGGAGTCCCGCAAGGGTCCGTGCTCTCTCCCATTCTCTACTCTCTCTTCACCAACGATATCCCTCGTCATCCTAAAGTACAGCTTGCCCTCTTTGCCGATGACACAGCACTTTTCACCTCCCACACCCTCGCCACCAACATCAGGCGTTACCTCCAGGAGGCGATCAACGACCTAGGTCGGTGGTTCAAACTCTGGAGGATTGAGGTTAACCCGGAGAAAAGTGCTGCAATTTGGTTCTCTAACAAACCCTATTCTGTCCACCGGGAGAGCATTGTCCTCTTCGACCAACCTATTCCTTGGGCCTCCGAGGTCAAGTACTTAGGAGTGACCCTAGATAGGACACTTAGCTTTAGGAATCATATTAACATTGTCACCAACAAGGCCAAGATGATTAAGGGTCGTCTTGGCCCCCTTTTCTCACGGCACTACTCCTTCGACACATCAAACAAACTCACACTCTACAAAGTGTGCCTTAGACCAATACTGACGTACGCCAGTGTGGTCTTCGGCCACGCTTCACACACACACATCGACACACTTCAAACATTTCAAAACAAACTACTACGAGGGGTGGCGGGGGCCCCATGGTTTGTCCGCAATGCGGACCTACATCGGGACCTCAACTTCCCCTCCATACGTCACACTATTAAAGTAGCGTCCAGACGCTTCTTTAATAACGGACCTCACCATCCTAACCCTCTTGTTAACCGAGCCACCTCCTATACAATCCCGTCTTCCGATCCCGAATTCTTTGCCGCGCTTGGGGCACCCCTCAGGCGTCCCAAGCATATCCTTATTGACCCCCCAGATCGTATCCAAACCGCCGTCGAGGAAGGTATTGCACAGAGGAAGCTACTTCGAACACAGAAGCGTCCGGGCCGCCCACCGAGATCAAGAAAACGAACCACTTACGTCCGAAAAGCCAATGAAGGCTCAACACGCCACTCAGCCACCCTCGCTACGCTCGGGCGGCCTTCAATCTAATGGGCAGGAGCCCAGCAGTGCGGTCTTGGCTGCACTGCCCAGCAATAGGTTCAGCGTACCTCCCAACTGAGGTACGCTACCTACGCCACAGTAAAGCTGTAACGGTGTCTTACACCAATAGCGTTTGTCAATATCAAAAAAAAAAAAAAAAGATTTTTTTTGGCGCTCTCTCCGGCTGTCTCGTTGACTTCGGTCAACACGGTTTCCGGACAGGCGTCTCGTTTCAATCCCGGGGTTTTTAGAAAAATCCACGCCCGTAGTGGTCGTACGAGGATACCTAACGGTGATAACGAATCGTACGGAGCGAGCCACAGACGCTCGTTTTCCCCCTTCTGGGGAAAACAATCTGTGACGGGGTTTGAACCACCGGCCTTTGCCCATAGCATAGTCGACACCAACTGTCTCCCTCCCACCCTACCCTATCCTACAGTCCTATTCCTCCTGTTGTGTTTGGCGTTGACCGACCCCGGGGGTCGCCGGCGTCTCGGAACTCGAGGCTGCTAGGGGTTGTAGGCACTCACCCCCGGGCAATAAGATTACCGGGGCCCATACTAGGGCTCACGTAGGCCACTCATCTCCCCGCCTATCCCGGCGGGGAGGCTCAGCTTAGTGCAAAATCGCGTTCGCACATCACTCGCGCGCACTCACGGTCACGATGTCCCAATTGGTGGACGACCTCCCCTGGACTACCGTTATGGCAGTTTTGTCAAAACGGTATCCGGGAGTCGCCCCCCAATTGGGTCGCATGGTGGCTGAGACAAGGTCAGAGCTTGAGGCTCTCGGCCAAGTCGAACAGCGTAGGTCCGCTCCTTCCGGAGCCACTACTATGTCTCGGGATAGATCCCGCTCGCCCCGCGACACTTCGTCGCACTCCGCGCGCCTTCAGCGTGTGACCCCTTTTCATCTGAGGATTCGCCGGTGGCTTCCCCATCGGCTCGGAGCGAGGCCGCGTCGCCTCGCTCCCTTTCACCCGTGTCTTCGGCCCCTTCGCAGGTAGGCTCTCCTCTTAGTGTCCGCGCGGCGTCGGAGGCCGAGCAAGACGATTTGTCCATGGACTGTCAGGAGTCCGTGGACCCTGCCGTTGCACAGGTCGCCGACGACGACGAGGGCTACACGGTCGTAGCTCGAAAGCGCAAGTCGCGCGACCAAGGCGCGGTTGTGCCTTCGGGCCCCTCCACCTCTTCTCCGCCGCCTAAACAGGCACGCGCGGTCGCTGGCAGTCCCCAGCCTCCGTCTAATTCTTCTGCACTTGCACCAATCCCAGCTGCAACTTCGTCGACCCAGGCTTCCCAGCCTGCTGTCCCCCGGCGGCTCCGCCCGCCCCCGATTGTCATCCAGGACAAGAAGGCGTGGGGACAGATCTCGGGTCTTCTGCGCGAGAGGCGTATAAACTTCCTCTCCGCCGTCAATACGGACAAGGGTATCTCGGTGTCGACGCAATCCGCGGCGGATCACCGGACGCTCACGTCCCAACTCGGTCACCTCAAGGTCGCGTATCACACGTACGCCCTTGAGGACGAGCGACAGCTGAGAGTTGTCGTTCGCGGTCTCCCTAAAGAGCTCGAATCAGAGCTCATTAGGGACGATCTGCAGGCTCAGGGCCTGCCTGTCCGTGAGGTACATCGAATGTACCGGTCACGCACCAAGAAGCCATACGACTTGGTGCTCGTCGTTCTCGACTCCTCTCCGGAGAGGAAGAAAATCTTCAACGTCCAGCGGATCTGTCCGTGCCTCGCTGTGTCAAGTGCACCGGGGATCACGGCACTCCCGGTTGTAACCGCACGCCGAGCACGCTCGAACCGCCTAGCTGCATACCGTGCGGATCAGTGGGACACACTGCGAATTATCGCAGTTTTTTTTGCCCTTCATCAAACACACCATCAAAGAAGTGTCTCGGCGCTTCTTTGATAAAGGTCCCCATCATCCCAACCCATTCATCAACCGTGCCACCTCCTACACCCCAAAACTTCCTTCCTCCGACCCCGACATCCTTTCTACGCTTGGGGCTCCCCTCAGGCGCCCCAAGCACATCCTGCTTGAACCCACCGACCCCATCCAGCTTGCCGTTGAAGAGGGCATCACACAGAGGAAGGCGCTTCGCCTCACCCGTCGCCGAGGCCGCCTCCCGAGATCGGGGGCCCCCAACTCTAAACAAGACACGGATGTCTCTCCGGACATGCAGCCCACTTACCATCGACGGAGCTTCCTCCATGGGTGCGGACCACACCGCACCCTAACAATTAAAGGGTCCCGCGTGCCCCCCTAAGGGCATCGCCACCCAAAGTCAAGGTGGAACAGTGACAGTGGTCTCCACTAACTGTAGTAGTCAATCAAAAAAAAAAAGTTTTTTTTTAATTTCCGACAGCACCTAAAAATTGTATTAGATAGGGCCAAGATGTTTAAGGGGCGTCTAGGCCCCCTCCCAAACCGACGTAGTTATATAAGCACTCACAACAAACTAACACTCTACAAAGTCTGTATCAGACCAGTCTTTACATACGCCAGCGTCGTTTTCGGCCACTCACTCGACACTTACATTTTAACCCACTTTACTTATGAACGTGGAATAAGCTTGGAATAGTTTATGCCATGCTTTGTCCTTATCTGTAATTGTGACATTTGCATCTGACAGAAAGTGACAAAGCATGGCATAAACTATTCCAAGCTTATTTCACGTTCATAAGTAAGGGGGTTGTTTTTGTCTCATGTTTTGAAATGTTTTATGTAACTTTCACATTTATTTTATTGCCGCTCGTCCAAATAACCGAGGATGTTCCTCTTTGTTTTATTATATTCCCCGAGGTACCCGGCCTGATATCTAACCCTGATCCCGAAGGTCGGGTACACTAAAGCATGGGAGGGTTCCAATCAGGAATAAATTAGGATTGCGCCCTCCCAAAGCTACTTAAAGCCCTACCACCGCCTTTATTAAGAGCGAGGTTGACTTCCCACTCCTGGGTCACAACCAGAGGGTCTCTCCTCCTGCCACAGCGCCGTCAGCGCATATTAACTCGTGGGCCTCTGGGCCCTCCCGTATTGCCGAGCATAAGGACATCATCGCAGACTTCAGGGGCGGTGCTAATTATCACCCTCGTCATGTATAGTAGCTGAGCTACTGTAGCTCGGAGTAAGTTAAGCCGAAATCGATCAAAATTGGATTCTTTAATGCTAAACTAGGACCTAATTACAGAGTTTACTAAAAATCACGCTTAAGATTGGCTGCTTGTTCAGGAGTCGTTCCTGAAGCCTAGCATGCGCTTCAGACTCCCTAACTACGTGACTGTACGAAGCGACCGACTGGATAATAGATTAGGGGGTACCCTAATATATTATAGACGTAACTTGCACTATTGCCCTCTTGACCCTCAGCCTGTCAGTCTGTCGCCTAGCTATGACCGGGCACTGCTCGGTTGTAGTGGCGTCAGCCTACCTTTCACCCCACAAAGACATACTCAGGACAGACATTGAATCCCTTTTAGGTCCCTCAGTTATCATTGCTGGGGACCTTAATTCAAAACACGTAGTTTGGAACACGACAACGACTAACAAAAACGGACAAAGACTGTATGGGATAGTGGAAGACCTTTCAGTGGACCTTATATGTAGCTCCGCTGGAACCCACCCACTATCCCCACACCATTAACCACTAACCCGACAAACCGGATATAGTGCTTCAAAAGAAAGTGTCCTTAAGGATGCGTTCTATAGAAGTGGTCCACCCAAAACCTGTTATCATTAGTTTAGCCACCCCCACCACTTTCCCGACGACAAAGATGATTACCGACTGGAAAGCCGTAAGAGCTAAACTCGACGAGGACCCGACTGAACTGGCAGCTATGACAGAAAGCCTGGCCTCCAAGGAGGACACCGACCTCGCGGTTGAAGCTCTCACCAACCACCTCACCTCTATACTTAAAAACTCCACAACGACAATAGGCCTCCATTAAACATTGGAGCTGAGCGAGTTGGTGCGAGCCAAAACGCGGCGACACGACACTACGACAATTATACGACGAAGTTAAAACTAAAGTTTCTGGCTTCAGAAACGACTGCAGGAACAAGCTACTTTTCGAAATTAAGCCCAGCCATCTTGCCTATTGGCGGCTGGCTGGGGCCTTTAAATATGACACCGTTAGCAGTATGCCTTCTCTCATTCGTCCGGATAGCTCCAATTCGGCGTTTGAGGATAACGACAAGGCCGAATTATTAGCCAATAGCCTCGAAAATCAATGTTCTCCGAGCTCCTTATATCCTGACGAGGCACACCGTGCATGGGTGGACGCAGAGGTGCGAAGACGTTTCGTCCTACCACCTTCGGAACCTCTTTTAGTCTCCGTGTCACTATTGGAAGTTCAGGATCTTGTCAGGAATCTTAGACCGAGGAAGGCACCAGGTGCCGACGGTATCTCCAACGATCCTAGTGGCAATTGACAATTCGGCCCTTTCCAATTGCCACTTCCCCGAAGCGTGGAAAACCGCTGTAGTCGGTGCCGACGGTATCTCCAACGATCCTAGTGGTAATTGACAATTCGGCCCTTTCCAATTGCCACTTCCCCGAAGCGTGGAAAACCGCTGTAGTCATTGGTATCCACAAACCGCGGAAACCCCGTGCTTCTCCTTCCAGTTATCTTCCCATCAGCCTCCTAAACTCCTTGGGCAAGCTGTACGAACGAATCTTATTATCCCGTACACTCTTTCCTCAGCTCCAGCTCGATCCTCATGGACGAGCAGTTTGGCTTTAGAGCCCTACACTTCTATGTCCACCAGGTGCACCGTACCACGGAACACATCCTAGACGACTCCACCTTTGGGAAGGAATACCTACTAGCGCATATTCCTTGATAAACGAGATTTTAATCGATAATAAAATATATGTAGGGTGTACTGAGACCCTACAGCAGTATTATTGTCTATTTAATATATCGTCCGTGCATTTATACTTTGAACAATGTTTTATTTTATCGTTGCAGCATACTCAAATTGATAATATGGTGGATGATGAAGAGTACACCTTCAAGCACTAATACTATCTCTTGTCTGATGGAGATGATATTTCACCACCTCGCATCAAAGGACACGACGATTCATCGCTTTTAAAACGAGAATAGATGTCTTCTTCGAGCAACCGAAGAATAAGAAAAAATGTACTTTATCAACGGTTGGTCAAGGATGGAGGGGTTATCATATATATCAACTAATACCGAAGACTGTGAGCATGCCCCTCACATGCTTAAAATCAAAGTATACGATTTTAAAAAGTTGGCAATTCCCTGCCCACGAACACTGGAAACATGCAGATGTGCGAGTAAAGTATTATGTACAGGACAAAGCTAATAACAGGCATTAATAGAGCAGTCAAGAAATAATATATGAAATAACAAAAGAAATCGCAGACTCAGAATGCTTCAAGAAATACTCCATTCAATTAGTTAATTATTTTCCTTATAGGAATCGCTTATCTCAAACGAGGCTTTAGTAATTGTAATAATAGACTAAGGTAATTAGTTGGCTTTAGTAATTGTAATAATAGACTAAGGTAATTAGTTGACTTTAGTAATTGTAATAATAGACTAAGGTAATTAGTTGACTTTAGTATAAATAATAGTGTTTTATACGACAAGTGTCATAGTCGTTTTGTGAATTCATTCAAGTAAAGAAATGGATAAATCATCAATGGAAGAAATCGTTGTTAGTGCGTTCTTTGCAAGTAACAAAATTAATTGCACCTTACAGACTTCGGAGGAATATGGTGCAGCATTGGCGTGTGTCAAAGCAGGACAAACAAAATATGGAGATGTATATCACGAGCAATGCATTTCGGATGTGTATGATGCGGCATTGGTGGACGCGGCTGTGGAAGTCGAGCAAATTAATGTTGGAGTTACTAATCGTGATCCGTGTACAAACTCAACTGTCATTCATGAAGTGTATCAGCAAGTTGGAAAAGGATTAAAAATAAATTTCAACGTCGTGGATGAACATCTAGAAGTACAGCAGAACCTATCAACATCAACGTTGATAAAACATTATGTGAGATATGTAACACATGGGCGAGACAAAAATATTTTAACCATCATTTACGAAGTAAAAATCGTGTTATTGGCTCAAACACACATGCACTTTACAGCATTTGGATCGAGAACATTAACTTACAGAATAAGTTCGATTTCGAAGCTTTTGTGAAACCACTTCAAAATTGTGACTAAATCGTATACAAATATTACACATGAACACGAAGTGTATAGCTACGGAGATTACGTGGAATGTTCTTACGATGAACTATCGATGTATCGTTCGCATACAGGCCCCGACTGTGCTACTCACTTCATGGAGTATAGCGAAAGGATGTTACTAATATTCAACGAAAAATTTGTTTTAAGAAAGCCCCTTTACCATTAACAGCTGCAAATATAGAAGTAAATTGCCAGTCATGTTTTATATGTATGTTTGTATGTAAACTCCTTCAAGTTCACTAGTGACTATACATTTTCGGAAAAATCTGGATGTAACAGTTTTACCGCGATCACTGCTAAATATTAAAGTAATATAAAAGTCCTAAATCAATAAGCCACAAGTAATATCTTTATCTTTCTCATCTTTCCAAAACCCTTTAAACAATGAATGCCCTGCTTTAAAAACTAAACTTAAAATAGCACAAGATAAGAGCCAGCATGTTCGGTCTAAGCCATATTGTAGAGGCACGTAGCACTAGGCACGAAAATGCAACGGTCGGAACGAAGCGGACCGTAAAGGCTTTTTCTTATAATTCAGACGCGTCACGTAGCCGCCCTCCAGGGACGAAAGCCTAGCTGCACAAGAACGCAAGCGAATTTGCAGTTACCTCTTTTTATCTCACGACCCCACCTATAAAACAGGATAAGAAAATTGGATTTAAAGAAAGGCGATATTTTTAGAAAGTAAATCTTCACTTTAAATTAGAATTCCCGTTACTTCAAGTCCTTCAAGGATCCGAAAATTATGATATCCGTATATAATTGTTTAGTAAGGAGTACCCTGGAATACTGCTCGCCGGTGTGAAATCCAGGTTGTAAAGTTCATTCCGATTGCATCGAACGAGTTCAGAGACGTTTCTTATACCACATGACATATGCTCAAAACAAATGTTAATCTATACCATCTTATGAAACAAGACTTGCCCAGCATAAAATGAAGTCACTGCACGACAGACGGAAAGCTTGTGATGTACTGTTCCTGTACAAACTCTTACACGGTCTAGTCGATAGTCCTGAGTGTCATATCTTATGAAAAGCATGTGAAGGTAGAAGTGAATTAAACAGTTTTAACGCAGCGCTCGTGTTTGATGTACGTCCCCCTCGCCTTAGGTAACATAACATGGCGCAGCCGGTATTTTAAATCGGAATAACTAAGCAACAAACAAACGATACCGCGACAGTGTTGTGATGTAATAATATCTATCAGTAACGATACCCAAAGTGCGAGCAGAATTATACTGTCGAGAGGTGAATTATAATGGAGTCGATTTTGCAACCACCGCAGCCATTTTTATTTGAAAACAGCATAGTGAATGTTACGTCGGGAAATCTCAGTAAAGAATGGGATAAATGGAAAAAGAGTTTTAAAATTTATTACGAGGCTTGCGAATTGGGGAAAAAGGATGAAAAAGTGCGAATAAATATACTACTACACGTAATAGGTGAACGAGGCCGAGACGTCTACGATCAATTCACGGGAAAACTAGAGACTGTTGAAAGTTTTAGAAAAATTTGATGCGTTTTTCGTTCCCAAGAAAAACCTTACTATTGAACGTCACAAGTTTTTTAAACGCGAACAAGGAGAAATGGAGTCTTTCGAACAGTACGTATTTGAGTTGAACAAAATGGCGGCCAAATGCGAGTTCATGGATTTGTGCCAGGACTTGGTGCGGGATAGATTAATCTGCGGAACTAAGGATGGGATATTACGTGAACGACTGTTGCGAGAGCCGGATTTAACCCTAAAGAAAGCGGTAGAAATATGTAATTTGGCAGAATTATCTCGAGCGCAGGCTGTCACCATTAAGTCAGAGAATACCGATCACCACGTTCACGAAGTACGGGACGGGATTGGATCTGAACAGCAGTCTTAACCCGCGGTGTTAAACATGATAAGAGGGCGGCACGAGTCATCACGGAAAGGTCAAACGTCAAGGTCAACACGGTCGCGTGGTTCATACGGGCAGTGGACTCGTCCGGGACTATCTAGGCCGCAGCAGGAACGATCTCTGGAATCACGGGAATTCCGGGGAAACCAGCGTAATCAGCGTCAAGGAGATCAGCGAAACTGGTCATATGCGCCTACCCATCGCGGTTGTTTGCAGTGTGGAGGAGTTCATCGAAAATTTAACTGCCCAGCATTTGGACAACAATGTTTGCGTTGTAAGAAAGTGAACCATTATTCAAGGATGTGTGGAGTTTTTGAGGTGCGCGAGGATTCCTCCGATCAGGTAAATAATAACCTTATTAAATCCGACTGGTTAGTTAGGTTGCAAATACGAGGCACAAATATTACGTTTAAGTTAGATACTGGTGCGGACGTGAATATTCTTCCTCTTAATAAATTAAAGCAATTAAATATGCTAGAATCGGATTTAACCGAGACTTCTTTGAAACTACAGGGATATTCTGGTAGCGAGATTCAAGTAGTAGGTAAATGTTTCTTAAAAGTAAAGTGTAAAACAAATGTATATGTTGTAGATTTCATAATAGTTGATACGGATTCGTCACCTATATTAGGTAAAAGTTCTTGCGAAGAACTAAATTTAGTGAAACGCGTGTTCACCGTTAGCAATAAACTGAAATTTTGGACGAATTCCCTGAAGTATTTGTAGGAATAGGCTGTTTGCCGGTAAAATATAAAATTGAGTTAAAAGAAAACGTTCAACCAGTAGTTCACGCGCCTAAAAAACTACCTGAGGCTCTTAAAGAGCAAATTAAATGTAAGCTTGCAGAAATGCAAGCACAAGGCATTATTACAAAGGTTAATGGCCCCACAGATTGGGTAAGTAGCATGACCGTAGTTAAAAAACGCAACGGTGATTTGCGAATATGCCTTGACCCTCAAGACCTAAACAAGGCCATTAGGCGTGAACATTTTAAACTACCTACTCTCGAGGAAATCACTGCTAAGTTGTCAGGGGCTAGGATTTTTAGTACCTTAGATGCAAAACAAGGTTTTTGGCAAGTAGCGTTACATGATTCGAGCACAGATTTATGTACATTTAATACGGCTTTTGGCCGATTTAAATTTTTAAGGATGCCTTATGGAATTTCATCTGCTTCAGAAGTGTTTCATAGAAAACTATTTGAATATTTCGAAGATATAGAAGGTGTGATTCTTTTTGTAGACGATTTATTGGTATACGCAGATTCAAAAGAAGTACATGCCCAAAGGCTTAAGGCTGTGTTACAGAGATGCAAAGAAATAAATATCAAGTTAAATCGGCAAAAATGTAATGTAGGTTTAACTGAAATAAAATATTTAGGACACACGATTACTCATTCAGGCATTAGACCTGACGATAGTCACATAACCGCAATTACGAACCTACCTCCCCCTGAAAATGCAGAAAGGTTTTTAGGATTAGTAACGTATGTGGGCAGATTTATTCCAAACCTATCCGAAAAAACATTTGTTTTGCGAGAGTTGTTAAAAAAGACAGTTGAATGGCATTGGGACCATCGTCATCAAGAATGTTTTGAAAGTATAAAAAAATATTTAATAAATCCCCCTGTATTGCAATACTATAGCCTAGATAAACCTATAGTTATTTCGGTTGACGCGAGTAAACATGGCCTTGGAAGTTGTATACTACAGGACAATCTGCCAGTCGCTTATGCGTCAAAGTCCTTAACAAAGGCAGAACAATCGTATGCACAAATAGAGGAGCTATTTGCCTGTGTTTTTGCATGTGAAAGATTTTATTGTTATATTTATGGTCGTAATGATATAACAATAGAAACAGACCATAAGCCATTAATAAGTATAATAAACAAACCGCTGGCAAGTGCACCCGCGCGATTACAAAGAATGTTACTGCGACTTCAGCCTTATTCTTTTAAGCTTGTATATAAGCCGGGTAAATATCTTTACATAGCTGATGCACTATCGCGGGCGGTTGCACCGGGCTCGAGCGAGAAGTCCGACCCGCGCGACTACCTCGACGCGCAGGCGCAAGTTTGTGCTTTAACAGCAGAAAATCCGCTTACCGACACACATTTTTTAACGATACAGAAATGTACTAAGCTCGACAAGGAAATGCAAAGGTTAACAAAAATAATAAGACGCGGATGGCCGTCGCACAAAAGTGAAATTGAGAATATGCTAAGGCCGTATTGGGATATCAGAGATGAACTCACACTAGCTTATGGTATTATTTGGAAAGGAAATCGGGTAGTAATTCCGAGCTGTTTGCGAGCCGAGATGCTCCGAAAAATTCATATTGGACACTTAGGTATTGAAAAATGTAGGCTAAGAGCAAGAGAAATAATGTACTGGCCTAACTTGAATGCTCATATGCATATTAGATTACTTGTCAAGGTGCCAAGCGTGTCTCACCTTCCGAAAGCAGAACTGTAAAGAACCACTTATCCAGCATGAGGTACCTCCACGAGCCTGGTTTAAAGTAGGAGTGGATATTTTTCATAATCACGGAAAATCATTCTTGCTCATCATTGATTACTTTAGTAAATTTGTCGAAATAACAAAATTGCGATCACTACAATTAGATTATGTTATAAGAAAAATGCAAAACATATTTACTAGGCATGGCATTCCAGAGATAGTGATGAGTGATAATGGTCCAGAATTTGCATCCGAGCACTTCAGAGAGTTTGCTAAGGACTGGAACTTTCAGCACGTGACTTCATCCCCTGGATACTCGCAGTCCAACGGACAAGTTGAGCGGGCCATCCAGACAATAAAAAGCATGATGAAGAAGACCAATTTTGATAAAACAGACGTTAATTTAGCCCTATTAGAATATGCAAACACTCCTATATCAACTGACTTAGCATCTCCAGCAGAACTTCTGTACAATAGGAAGTTAAGAAGCATACTCCCTTGCCCACCACAGTTACTTTCACCGAAAATCCAAAAAGGTGTTATTAAGGTATTAAAAAAACGACAAAATGGTCAAAAAAATTATTACGACAGACGTACAAGATGTTTAACCCCATTAACAATAGGGCAAAAAGTTAAAGTTAGGCATAATGGTTATTGGATGTCAGGAACGATAATAAAAGAAATAAGCATTAGGTCTTATATAGTACAATTACTGTCAGGGTCAACATTACGTCGAAATAGGAAACACATCATTGCTGATTCCGAATATCGTGTGGATAATCAACCGGCCAGGCACTCAGCCCAGTTCGATGACATAATCGTAGATAACGCACAGCTGATGTCCCCGCGCGCACCCTCTTCGCCCCGCACCAGTACTAACGCAACTGCACCCGACAATAGTAATATTTACTATCGTACTCGTTTTGGCAGGGAAGTACGTCCTCCTGATCGGTGGGGCTACCTGGCAGCCTCGTGACCTCAAATGAACTTCAGCATCATAAAATATAAGTACCTACTTGATAAAATATCACGAGCGATAACGTTATTATTAAAATAAAAATGTTTAAATGGTCGCAAAATGACGCCGATTGATTTTGCATGTGCGAGTAAAAATTTGTCTGTAATGTAATTATTTTTTATCATTAAACATTATTTAATTTCATGCAATTTAAATATATATATAAAACTATACTAATAATATTAATAAAAAAAGGTATGCTAATAATAAAGCACTGTAATCATGTATTTTAACAATGTATTCAAACAAAATATGTGGTTACACTATTATTCAGAACCCAGAATAGAAAGATTAGAATTGTATTATGATTAATTACAAGTCTTAAATTAATTCAGTGTATTTGACTAGTTTTAAATACAAACAAATGTGATAATAAACTAAAATATAAATAAAGTTTAATTAATTAATTTATTGATGTAAACAGCTTTGCAAGTTTGCCATAATGTTACTGTATGTTTTATTTATTCTTTGTTTTCGTTTTAAAAGGGAATTGTCATATCTTATGAAAAGCATGTGAAGGTAGAAGTGAATAAAACAGTTTTAACGCAGCGCTCGTGTTTGATGTACGTCCCCCTCGCCTATATAGTGAAGGATAAGAAAATGTACCTTACAAAGCTTATCGAGAGGAGTTCGAAGTGCACTAAAGACCCAAACCCGCTTGCAACAACTATGATTTTATTGAATCAGAAATATCCTATCGCCATTTCTAGATCTGAGGCAAGAAAATATGGAGTACCAAAAATGTACATGGCAAGAACAAATAACACCCAAGAAATCGAAGACTCACAGGAATGATCGAGTACTTGCAAAACTGGAAACCATAAACTGGTGGATAGAACAAAGCACGGAACCAAGTGAAAAGTTAATTAGACTGGCGGATGTGCTTTTTTCCAGTTTGGATCAGCAAGTTGAAGAGTACTACTCGTCAAATTGGGCCCAGGCAGCCATAAAATGGGGTCCTCCAATGCTCCAAAGAAATTTGGTTAGAACCAGGAATCCAATGGCTGAGATACCACAGAACCTCAGGAATTCTGCGATTAAGGAAGTATTTTTCCCCAACTTCACTACTCCGAATCCAGATCTGCCCACATCAATTGTGAAGGAACTTCGAGAAAAGATGGGAGTAATGCTGGAAGACAACATTCCCTTAACAAAGCAGTTGAGAATAATCATAAACTCATTAGACCCTAAAGAAAGGTATCTTCCTGTTTTACCTACTAGTGGGGGCTCTTCCATTCAGATGAAACATTCAGTGGTTCACAACAATCTCGTTGTCGTAAATTATGTGTCTCCAGATAAAGGAGTTTCAAAGCCATGGATCGACATACTAAAGAATTTTTTAGGATGTCTAATCTACGAGGGGAAAGTCGCCAAGATATCAGTTGAAGAGCTGAAAGAAATATGTGTGTCTACAAAGATAAAGCGACACTTCATTTCTTACTTTGCTTGACACTATAGCAACCAGTGATACCATCGAAATACTTTGGGCCAAAGCTATGTTTGAGAAGCCCACCACACTCGAACACAAAAAGGGACCAATGACTTTGTGCCCAGACGCGAGAGAAGGAAGAGAGGTTGTAATATACAACAAAAAGAACATCTCAGTAACGATGAAAATGGAAAATCAGTCGGCTTACTCGCTTTCAGCTTGTGCAACAGGTTACGCAACACTTTTGGTCGCGATGGCATGTTCAATACCTCTCAACCTTGCAAACGAGGCCGAAATGGACTACCCGTGCAGAACCACCCTCAGTGGGTGACTTAGTTCTTCTCAAAGAGGACAATGTTCCTCCATTAGAATGGCGGCGCGGTCGTATCCTTACTCTTCACCCCGGCAAGGATGGCGTCGTGCGTGTGGTGACCGTCAAAACCCCCACAGGTGTCCTGACTAGACCGACAAACAGAATAATTATTTTACCCATTGATGACTAAGGCTTCATAAACATAGTCATGTTTAGGGCGGGGGTATGTTCATAACCATCTTTAAATCGCTGCCCAGCGCTTCCCCGAACCCCGCGCCCTTTCCCTCTCCTTAGTAGTGCACGATAAAAAATATAATAATTTACTATTTAAATGCATCTTTGTGAGCTTAACAAGAGGCGACTTTGAAAACCAACTTATCCTTTCATTTCAAAATGGAACACTTTGTTCAAGAGTTAGTTTGGTGGATTTTAGTTTAGTCTTTATGGATTTGTATTATCGTGTTCATTTACTTCAAACATGGCATATCAAATTAGTTTTGATTTATTGGAAGCGTATTTTTTTAACAATAACAACCTCTCACGAAGTAGGCGATGGTATAGCGAAAAATACCCCGATAGACAGACACCGTCTCGTCACGTTTTAAGTAACGGCTGTCCCAAAATGTACGCAAGACTTACCATAGTATTAGTATGGTAAATCTTGCGTATATTTTGGGACACCCTTATAATATTGTAAAAAACTTGTTTTTTTTTAACATTGATCAACGCTTCCGACAACCACAGTAACAGCACCACACAATCAATGATGGAGAACTCGACATTCTACTCCACTTTTCGGCTTACCCGAAGACGTCAACTGAGAGAAGGTGAACAAGAAATTAGGATTTCATAGAGTATAACACACCGTGTACTAAAACAATTGCATCCAAGAGTTACATTAAGGACGATTACTTCAAAAATTACTACCAGACGACAGAGAAAGGAGACTTAATTTATTTCGTATTATTCAGATACACTTGCTTGAACATATTTATTTTTTTGGATTAGGTAAGACGAGTTTTAACTTTAATAAAAACGGGATGTACAACCGTCACAATAATCGTATTTGGTCTGCAGAGAATTTCTTACGAGTCATAGAAACGAAAAATCAAGTGCGTTTCTCGGTTTATTGCTAGTGTGAAATTAAAAAATCCGGTTTTCTTGACCCATATTTACCAAGGAACTCTGAACACAGCAAAATATTTAGAAATATTTCAGCTTCTAAGCGACGAAATAAGTAATCTTTCAGAGGTGGAACAACAAAATTAATTAATTCTTCAACAAAATGGGAGCGTCGGCTGATAACAGTCGGAAAAGCAAAATTTTGGACCGATTAGATGGCCGGCAATAAACCCAGACCTGACACCCCTTATACGTGAAAGATTTATGGTTACCTATCATAATGTCGAAATTCGTTACTCCGAATATTATTAGCCCGAAAACGTTTCCCTTTTTTCCACTTCGCGTAATTATTGTTTGCCCGAAATTACGTTTCCCATATTATTATGTCCCCTATTTTTATTTCGTCGCAATTTCATTTCGCTTATGATTCGAATCGCCACTTATTGAAATCCCGAAGTTTCATTTGCCAACTAATTTATTTGGCGTAAAGTTTTACTTCGGGGTCGCAATTCTAACCTAACCTAACCCACTTTTCTAGTGCCAGTTTGTTTCCGCGGGGTCGCAGTTCTAACCTAACCTAACCCACTTTTCTAGCGCCAGTTTGTTTCCGCGGGGTCGCAGTTCTAACCTAACCTAACCCACTTTTCTAGTGCCAGTTTGTTTCCGCGGGGTCGCAGTTCTAACCTAACCTAACCCACTTTTCTAGCGCCGGTTTGTTTCCGCGGGGTCGCAGTTCTAACCTAACCTAACCTAACCCACTTTTCGTGCCAGTTTTTTTCCGCGGAGTCGCAGTTGTAACCTACTTAACCCCCTGTTCTAGCACGAGAGTCGCAAAAACCAAATCATAACACAAAAAAGCGACAAGCATCAAATTTCCAAATGCCGGGAATAATTAATAAAATCTGTTGCAATTTTTTTTATGGCATTCGGTGTAATGATATTAGGGGAAATGAAATTTAGGTGTAACGTAGCATCGGAATTATGAAAAGTGGGGTAACAAATCAGTTGTCAAACAATAAAGTTGGCAAACGTTCTTCGGGCTATTGAGTTTCGGGAAAACGTTAATTCGGGGAAACAAACCAGCGGCGTTTCGTAAGTATGGTAAACAAAGCAGATGGATTTTAAAAATTCGGGGAACTGTTTTCGGACAAGTGAAAATCGGACAAGTCAGTTTCGGAAGATCGATAGGTTACCAAGATTTATTATACAAGAAGCAATATGACAATGTGGAAGATTTAAAAACGGAATTGAGACGAATCAATTCGAGTATTCACCATAACATGATAAGAAAATCAACAAGCAGCGACCTTATCAAATGATTGACGATTTGCATACAATATCACACAAGCATTGATAAATTAATCGGAAAAATGCCCGTGTTTACTTCAATTCCGAGTTTGTTTTTATTTGATTAATTGTTTTAGTTTTACGGTGGTCTATTATTTTAAGGTACTATGTTACTTAAGGGAAATTATTCTTTATCGTTTACTTTTTTTATTGGCATCATAAAAATACAGGTTTAATTGGTTTAGTTTTCCTTAGTTTTACTTATTTATACAGCGTATTATGAATAAATAAAATAAATACACCTAAATATTTGGATTTTTTCTCACTTCTGTTATTTAGATTAAATTCAAATCAAACGATCACACGGAAAACATATAATTTATCTTGATGAGACCTGGTATGATGCTCATGATACGTTGAAAAAAGGGGACAAAGAGCATCGGGGAAATGTGTGACCAACATTCCTCGTTCACGAGGAAAACTATTCATTATACTGCATGCAGCAAGTGAAAGTGGATGGATTCCAGGTTTACTTATTTCATCCAAGGCAATAAAAACTCAGTGCCGATTACCACGAAGACATGATTCTCAGCTATTCGAAAATTGATTTCGTGATCAACTCTTGCCAAATATTCCAGAGAACAGCGTTATTGCAATGGAAACGCATCATACCCTTCTCGCCAGATAGAAAAAAAAAACAAGTAAAGGCACAAGAAATGCAGAGACCTTTGACGTGGTATGTCTTATCCAGAAAAGGCATCAGCGAAACAGCTTTTGGGAATCCTCAGTAAAAATTAAAATCTATCAAAAAAGTCTACGCAGTGCATAAAATGCTTCAGAGAGCAGAACAGGAAGTTTGTCGACTTCCTCCGTATTACTGCATTTTTAATCCCATAGAGTTAATGTGGAGCAATTTGAATAAAACAATACGAAGAGAAAACATCACACCAACTGCAGCAGATAAATCTCCACTTATCTGTGCGGAAATAAACAGCAGTCGTGTAAAGCCCTGTGCGTCTCAGCAGTCATTTGGTTTGTCTCCACGGACTCCAAACAAGTCTTCACTTTATATAAATAGCTATATTTTTATTTTATTTCAATTTATTTCTTATTTTTACATTTTGACTGAGTTCGTTTATTTTTATTTCATTTTAATAAAAAAAATATTTTGACTATTAAGTGACCATCTGTCAAAAAACGAACAGCCTGTATTTTTATGAATCCAATGGAAAAAGTAAATGATACAGAATTATTTCCCTCAAGTAAAATAGTACCTTAAAATAAAGAACCACAATGAAACTAAAAAAAAAACCTTGGAATTGCTGTAAATACTTGGCATTTTTCCGATTAATTTATCGAATGGTTAAAGTGTGTGCCTTTTCTCGTATGCAAATCGACAATCTTTTGATCAGTTCACTGCTTGTTGATTTTTTTATCATGTTATAGCGAATACTCGAAATTATTCAAACACACCATGTTTTTATTTAATTGCAAGAATATTAATAACAATAATATTTTACTGCCGATGCTGATATTTGTACTTCTAACAATATCTACATTATTATTTCATAGTCAGCTTTGTTTATTAATTAACAATTCACTTATTCCACTTGACGAACTACCTTCTAGTAGTTTTCTTGATTATAGTGCACGATAAAAATTATTATAATTTACAATTTTAATGCATCATTATGAGCTAAACAAGAGGCGAATAAAAAATAATGTTGTTCTGAATTTCGAAGTGGAACACTTTGTTCAAGCGATTGTTTGGTGGAATTTTCTGTTGTCTTTTTTAATTTGTATTATTGTGTTCATTTACTTCAATCATGGCATATCAAGTGAGTTTTGATTTATTGGAAGCGTATTTTTTGAACAAGAAAGACCTCCAACGAAGTTGGCGATGGTCTAGCAAAAAGAACCCCGATAGACAAACACTGTCTCGTCACGTTTTATGTAACGAGTATCGCAAAATGTACGCAAGACTTATCATAATATTAGTATGGTAAATCTTGCGTATATTTTGGGTCACGCATATAGTATATTGTGAACAACTTGTTTTTTTTTACATTTTAATCAACGCTTACGACCACCACAGTAACAACACAACACGATCAGTGATGAAGAACTCGACATTCTACCCCACTTTTCGGCTTACCCGAAGACATTGTAGCCGGCGTCCATATAGCTGTGAAACATTGGTTGATTGATTGATTGACGTTGATTAAAGGAAACCAGGAAGTTGTCCTGAGAAGGACATGATTGACGTTGAAATTCTAAGAGTTACGTTTCGGGTACGACCAAACGTAACAGGGGCTCATACTGACGAGATGAAGCGGTACAACGCTCAGTACGGTAGAAGTGGACAAAGGAAAAATAGAACACCAATGGACGGAATGCGTGTTGCGCCGCAACACCAGATAGCCGGAAGAGAAGTAGTCCGCGTAGAGAATGAGGGAAATTTCAGTAGTGCAAAGATCAGCAATTTACAAGTTGAAGAACTACGTCTTCATGACTGGAACGGTTACGTCGAGCTAACGGACGAATGTCTTTTCGGTCTAGCTCTCTTTGAGTTAAGATCGGAACATCTTTACACCAAGATCGTTGTGCCACTCAAAGATCTGGAGGTCGAGCGCGGTATAAAAATAGTCCTTATGGCTAACCTTGATAAAACTGAGATATCTTTAACTAGCGGATCCCAGGTGACGATACCCCTACCCTATATTGACGTCTTCGCCGAGTTAGGTGTGGCTCAGTTCATTCACGAAACTAAGATGGTTGGAAAATTGATAACGGATATCAAGGAAATTAAAAGTGTGAGGGACAGATGGCTCCCCAACTTCGTTGGAAGCTTAGCTGAGATCGAAAATGTGCTCAATTCGCCAGAATTTTTCAAAATCACAAGGCCTGAGGTTATGGGCACATCTCTCTTCGCTTATACCCCAAGAACAATAGGGCAATATTTGCTCCTTGCCATGTGCGAGAGGTTGCGTAAACGCGTCAAGAGAGGCGTAGGGCTGAAAACGATGATCTATTTGCTGTCTCTGATAACAAGGTTCGCCAAGGATGGAAATTATGAGTCATTGACTTTACTTTTGCATAATGCTGTCGTCTGGATCACACAAAGCACCTGCGACGATTGTCTGATAAAAACAATGCGATACCTACATGGGCAGAGAAGCTTTGAGTACTCATTTCACTTAAGCGACTCTTTTTCGAAGTACATCAAATTCAACGCTGCGAAGACACTTAACATGAGTATAAGCGAGCAGTGCCCCAGAGATGGCACAGTGAGAATGACAGAAGAACAGAAGAGGTGCTTCCTACGTTCGATGGGTACGCACGCCTTTCTGATCTCACCGGATGCAAACAAGAAAATATCAGTCCTGATCAAGTTTTCAGACGACTACCCCGAGAAGAGAATTTTTTCAACAGGCCGAGAGCTAGTGTCTCTGCTATCTGTCATGGACTTACACGCCCGCGTCTTAAGGGCGCATGATTGGAACCAGAGCGTTTCCGCATTTAACGCCTGTTGGAGCGAAAGATGCTCAGACATAACCACTAACTCCGGAGAGATGATGAATTTCATGATAGATGATCTCATCAGTCTACGAAAACAGAGTAAGGAGATGCAATCGTGCACGACGCACTTAATATGCCTTCTCACGAAAGGTGTGCTACAGAGGGAATTAATCGCGAGTTATAACGCGAAAGATCCCCAGGAACGCCCGCATGAGTTCCTGGTGAGATTCGTGTTCTACGTGGCGCCCTCCCCATCACTCTCGGCATTCGCTGAGATGTATTATAACCGATTTAAGAGGATGAGCTTAGAAGAGAGGCGGCTAGAGATTTCTTTCACCTTAGAGAACTCAAAGCATAGCTATGCTTTGTGTCCAAGAGGAACTGTTGGGCCAGTGTCCAAAAAACTAAAGATAAGAAAGGCTTGCAGAGAGCCCTCACCGATAGATGGACATTGTGATGATAACGAAGATAGTGAAACGAATTCAAGTCATGATCTTGCGCCACTGCCTACTGATTGGGCAAGTGGGTCAACCATACACGAAAACCACGATGACGAGGAGCTGAAATGCGATCAGGAGATGGTTCAAAAAGTCATTACCTGTTTGCATTTGAAAGCGCCGATTGAGGATGATAAGGTCAGACATTCCAATCAAGTTGCGAGCGGTTCGACAAAGTACAAAGAAATTGAGGCCACTCGATTCCGATCACGCTTACCGTCACTTCCAGACGATATTTCTACAGACTGGAACCATATAATGGAGGTTGAGGAAGAACGACGGACAAATACTACTTTCGTATCAGAAGAGGGAGAGCTAGGGCCCTTGGCTCTGAGTGACGTATCTACAGGTTTAACGCTAAACGAGCATCGTTATGACGAAGCGAACTACTAAATGTATTCTAGAATTTTATGTAAATAGTCAATCAATCAATCAATCAATGTTTCACAGCTATATGGACGCCGGCTACAACATCACTGAGAGAAGGTGAACAAGAAATTGGGATTTCATAGAGTATAATACACCGTGTACTAAAACAATTGCATCCAAGAGTTACATTGAAGGACGATTACTTCAAAAATTACTACCAGACTTAATTTATTTCGTATTATTCAGATACACTTGCTTGAACATATATTTTTTTTTGGATTAGGTAAGACGAGTTTTAACTTTAATAAAAACGGGATGTACAACCGTCACAATAATCGTATTTGGTCTGCAGAGAATTTCTTACGAGTCATAGAAACGAAAAATCAAGTGCGTTTCTCGGTTTATTGCTAGTGCGAAATTAAAACAACCGGTTTTCTTGACCCATATTTACCAAGGAACTCAGAACACAGAAAAATATTTAGAAATATTTCAGCTCCTAAGCGACGAAATAAGTAATCTTTCAGAGGTGGAACAACAAAATTAATTAATTATTCAATAAAATGGGAGCGTCGACTGATAACAGTCGGAAAAGCAAAATTTTGGACCGATTAGAAGGCCGGCAATAAACCCAGACCTGACACCACTTATACGTGAAAGATTTATTATACAAGAAACAATATGACAATGTGGAAGATTAAAAAACGGAATTGAGACGAATCAATTCGAGTATTCACCATAACATGATAAGAAAATCAACAAGCAGCGAACTTATCAAATGATTGACGATTTGCATACAATATCACACAAGCATTGATAAATTAATCGGAAAAATGCCTGTGTTTACTTCAATTCCGAGTTTGTTTTTATTTGATTAATTGTTTTAGTTTTACGGTGGTCTATTATTTTAAGGTACTATGTTACTTAAGGAAAATTATTCTTTATCGTTTACTTTTTTGATTGGCATCATAAAAATACAGGTTTCATTGGTTTATTTTTCCTTAGTTTTACTTATTTATACAGCGTATTTTGAATAAATAAAATAAATACGCCTAAATATTTGGATTTTTTCTCACTTCTGTTATTTAGATTAAATTCAAATCAAACGATCACACGGAAAACATATAATTTATCTTGATGAGACCTGGTATGATGCTCATGATACGTTGAAAAAAGGGGACAAAGATGTATCGGGGAAATGTGTGACCAACATTCCTTGTTCACGAGGAAAACTATTCATTATACTGCATGCAGCAAGTGAAAGTGGATGGATTCCAGGTTTACTTATTTCATCCAAGGCAATAAAAACTCAGTGCCGATTACCACGAAGACGGATTCTCAGCTATTCGATAATTGGTTTCGTGATCAACTCTTGCCAAACATTCCAGAGAACAGCGTTATTGCAATGGGAACGTATCATACCCTTCTCGCCAGATAGAAGAAAAAGCGGCCAAGTGCGAGTCGGACTCCCCCATGAAGGGTTCCATAGCAGCAAGTAACATAATATAAAAGTTCGTTATAGCTTTGATCAATGTTTTTATTACTTATTAAAATAGACTACTTACTAGATCTCGTTCAAACCAATTTTCGATGGAAGTTTGCATGGTAATGTACATCATATATTTTGTTTAGTTCAATCATTCTCTTATTTTAGAAGTTACGGGGGGGGGGGGGACACATTTCAACACTTTGGAAGTGTCTCTCGCGCAAACTGTTCAGTTTAGAAAAAAATGATGTTAGTAACCTCAATATCATTTTTGAAGACCTATCCGAAGGTTTGATGAAAAAAATGTTTTTGAGTTTCAGTTCTAAGTATGGGGAACCCCCAAAAATTGGTTTTTTTTTTCTATTTTTGTGTGAAAATCTTAATGCGGTTCACAGAATACATCTACTTACCAAGTTTCAACAGTGTGGTTCTTATAGTTTCGGAAAAAAGTGACTGTGACATACGGACGGACAGACAGACAGACATGACGAATCTATAAGGGTTCCGTTTTTTGCCATTTGGCTACGGAACCCTAAAAACAAGTAAAGGCACAAGAAATGCAGAGACGTTTGACGTGGTATTTCTTATCCAGAAAAGACATCAGCGAAACAGCTTTTGGGAATCGTCAGTAAAAATTAAAATCTATCAAAAAAGTCTACGCAGTGCATAAAATGCTTCAGAGAGCAGGACATGAAGTTTGTCGACTTCCTCCGTATTACTGCATTTTTAATCCCATAGAGTTAATGTGGAGCAATTTGAATAAAACAATACGAAGAGAAAACATCACACCAACTGCAGCAGATAAATCTCTACTTATCTGTGCGGAAATAAACAGCAGTCGTGTAAAGCCCTGTGCGTCTCAGCAGTCATTTGGATTGTCTCCAGAGTCTCCACGGACTCCAAACAAGTCTTCACTTTGCAAAAAATAGCCCTTCGCTTATTTTGACACTTTGCGACTGCAGGTAAATAGCTATATTTTTATTTTATTTCAATTTATTTCTTATTTTTACATTTCAGCTGTGTGTTTATTTTTATTTCATTAATAAAAAAAATATTTTGAATATTAAGTGACCAACTGTCGAAAAACAAACCGCCTGTATTTTTATGAATCCGATGGAAAAAGAAAATGTTAAAAGAATTATATCCCTTAAGTAACATAGTACCTTAAAATAAAGAACCACATTGAAACTAAAAAAAACAACCTAGAAATTGCTGTAAATACTTTGGCATTTTTCCGATTAATTTATCGAATGGTTAAAGTGGTTCCTTCTCTCGTATGCAAATCGACAATCTTTTGATCAGTTCGCTGCTTGTTGATTTTCTTATCATGTTATAGCGAATACTCGAAATTATTCAAACACAGCATTTTTTTTTTAATGGCAAGAATATTAATAACAATAATATTTTACTGCCGATGCTGATATTTGTACTTCTAACAATATCTACATTATTATTAGTCAGATACGTTTATTAATTAACAATTCACTTATTCCACTTAAGGAACTACTTTGTAGTACAGTTTTCTTTATTGTAGTGCACGATAAAAAATATAATAATTTACTATTTAAATGCATCTTTGTGAGCTTAACAAGAGGCGACTTTGAAAACCAACTTATTCTTTCATTTCAAAATGGAACACTTTGTTCAAAAGTTTGTTTGGTGGATTTTAGTTTAGTCTTTATGGATTTGTATTATCGTGTTCATTTACTTCAAACATGGCATATCAAATGAGTTTTGATTTATTGGAAGCGTATTTTTTTAACAATAATAACCTCTCACGAAGTAGGCGATGGTATAGCGAAAAATACCCCGATAGACAGACACCGTCTCGTCACGTTTTAAGTAACGGCTGTCCCAAAATGTACGCAAGACTTACCATAGTATTAGTATGGTAAATCTTGCGTATATTTTGGGACACCCTTATAATATTGTAAAAAACTTGTTTTTTTTTAACATTGATCAACGCTTCCGACAACCACAGTAACAGCACCACACGATCAATGATGGAGAACTCGACATTCTATTCCACTTTTCGGCTTACCCGAAGACATCACTGAGAGAAGGTGAACAAGAAATTGGGATTTCATAGAGTATAATACACCGTGTACTAAAACAATTGCATCCAAGAGTTACATTGAAGGACGATTACTTCAAAAATTACTACCAGACGACAGAGAAAGGAGACTTAATTTATTTCGTATTATTCAGATACACTTGCTTGAACATATTTATTTTTTTGGATTAGGTAAGACGAGTTTTAACTTTAATAAAAACGGGATGTACAACCGTCACAATAATCGTATTTGGTCTGCAGAGAATTTCTTACGAGTCATAGAAATGAAAAATCAAGTGCGTTTCTCGGTTTATTGCTAGTGCGAAATTAAAAAAAACCGGTTTTCTTGACCCATATTTACCAAGGAACTCTGAACACAGAAAAATATTTAGAAATATTTCAGCTTCTAAGCGACGAAATAAGTAATCTTTCAGAGGTGGAACAACAAAATTAATTAATTCTTTAACAAAATGGGAGCGTCGGCTGATAACAGTCGGAAAAGCAAAATTTTGGACCGATTAGATGGCCGGCAATAAACCCAGACCTGACACCACTTATACGTGAAAGATTTATTATACAAGAAGCAATATGACAATGTGGAAGATTTAAAAACGGAATTGAGACGAATCAATTCGAGTATTCACCATAACATGATAAGAAAATCAACAAGCAGCGAACTAATCAAATGATTGACGATTTGCATACAATATCACACAAGCATTGATAAATTAATCGGAAAAATGCCTGTGTTTACTTAAATTCCGAGTTTGTTTTTATTTTATTTATGGTTTTAGTTTTACGGTGGTCTATTATTTTAAGGTACTATGTTACTTAAGGGAAATTATTCTTTATCGTTTACTTTTTTTATTGGCATCATAAAAATACAGGTTTAATTGGTTTAGTTTTCCTTAGTTTTACTCATTTATACAGCGTATTTTGAATAAATAAAATAAATACACCTAAATATTTGGATTTTTTCTCACTTCTGTTATTTAGATTAAATTCAAATCAAACGATCACACGGAAAACATATAATTTATCTTGATGAGACCTGGTATGATGCTCATGATACGTTGAAAAAAGGGGACAAAGAGCATCGGGGAAATGTGTGACCAACATTCCTTGTTCACGAGGAAAACTATTCATTATACTGCATGCAGCAAGTGAAAGTGGATGGATTCCAGGTTTACTTATTTCATCCAAGGCAATAAAAACTCAGTGCCGATTACCACGAAGACATGATTCTCAGCTATTCGAAAATTGATTTCGTGATCAACTCTTGCCAAATATTCCAGAGAACAGCGTTATTGCAATGGAAACGCATCATACCCTTCTCGCCAGATAGAAAAAAAAAACAAGTAAAGGCACAAGAAATGCAGAGACCTTTGACGTGGTATGTCTTATCCAGAAAAGGCATCAGCGAAACAGCTTTTGGGAATCCTCAGTAAAAATTAAAATCTATCAAAAAAGTCTACGCAGTGCATAAAATGCTTCAGAGAGCAGGACATGAAGTTTGTCGACTTCCTCCGTATTACTGCATTTTTAATCCCATAGAGTTAATGTGGAGCAATTTCTACATTATTATTTCATAGTCAGCTTTGTTTATTAATTAACAATTCACTTATTCCACTTGACGAACTACCTTCTAGTAGTTTTCTTGATTATAGTGCACGATAAAAATTATTATAATTTACAATTTTAATGCATCATTATGAGCTAAACAAGAGGCGAATAAAAAATAATGTTGTTCTGAATTTCGAAGTGGAACACTTTGTTCAAGCGATTGTTTGGTGGAATTTTCTGTTGTCTTTTTTAATTTGTATTATTGTGTTCATTTACTTCAATCATGGCATATCAAGTGAGTTTTGATTTATTGGAAGTGTTAGCGACAGCCCCTGTTAGCGACAGCCCCCTGTTAGCGACAGTCCCTTAGAATATAAGTTTTAACATGTAAATATCTTAAGTTTGTTGATTTGTTTTTTAGTGACTGGTATTTAATAAGAATTACTAGGTTAAGATTTAAGAAAAGTAAATTTTTTATATATAAGTAAGATGTAAGGAAGCCCATAAAAGCGGCTAGATTTACTCCCGAACTTGTAAGTGCTCCCTCAACGAAACGGGAACCAAAAACCTATTAAAAAAAGTGCTACAATAGACCGCCGAGCACGGTCATTGAACCCTCAGCCCATTAACCCAGTTCCCACGAGAACAAAGGACGAGTTACTGGGCCGAGGACCTCGAGCCGGAAGTATTAAAAAAAGAATCACAACAATAGAACATAAGGAATTTATATTATGATCGATCTAAGAACATTATATAACGAAAAATTTAACATTTCCAAATCAGTTAGGAAAACGGGCGGCCAATCAGAGAACGAGTTTTATCGACGATGTCCGCGGGGAAAAACCCCAGGGAAGTTTGGGACGCCGGAAATGAAGGCGATCTGATTGGCCGACCCGAAAGTAAAATTAAATGTAAGCCCTCTGAATGGGGTAGGCCGAAGGTGACGCCTGATGATTGTAATAAATATTTCAGCCTACGGTAAAAGGAATAAATACCACGTAGTTTGGAATTGTGAATCGAGTTTATTGGGAGTTATTGTGAGCAGAGTTATCGTTGGAGTTATCGTCAAGTTGTTAGTGAGTTATTGAGCAGAGCCAAGTCGAGTTAGTTATTGTGAGCAGAGTTATTGTTATTGTTGAGCCAGTTATCGTTTGTAGAGTTATTGTGAGCCAAGTTATTAGTGAGAACCTTAAAGTCGTTTGTTTTGTGTTAGTCTAGTTTTATAAAGTGTTAAATTCTGTTTTTGAACCCCATTTTGTTTTAATTAAATTCAAATCGTTATCGAACCCTTTGAACCCCTCGAACCTGAGTTATCGGGGTTAGATTGTTGGTGTGTTGCCAACATTTTATGGTCCTTCGAACCGGATCTAGCACCGCGGAGCCATGGTGCTTACAAGAAGTCAGGGCGGAGGCCGTGCTGACGACGACGAAAGACGACGATTTATTCAAGAACAGCGCCTTCATCGGGAACGGGAGATGCGCGAGCAGGGAGCTCTACGCATGAGTAATGTCGCACCGGGGTCGTCCGCGGATCGAGCGGACCCCCCTCGAACCGCGGCGGAGGCTCTGCGTCAGAGGGATGCACTCAATGACTCGCCAGCATCACCACCGGTGGAGGACAGGGGTGAGTCGAACTTAAATATACGGCGTCCGACGAAGCGAGGTGGACTATCCCGCGCAGAATCGATGCCATCCGTTCCGTGTACTCACGACCAGAGGCCCGTGCAAGGAGCGCAGTGTCCGACAGAACGCGATCGCGTCGCGTTCACGGAACACGGGCCTAAATCCGTAGCGTCGACGACAAATACGGAGGTAAGAAAGAGAGAGGCGGAGCTCGAGGCAGCAGAGCAGATTGCGGTGTTGCAACGCAAGGAGCTCCAGTTGGAACAGGAGCTTATCAAGAAGCGGCTCGCTGCTACTATTGATAGAATTGAGGTAGAAGGGTCTCGGGCTGGAGGATCAATTGCAGCGTCAAGACGGGTAGACGAATGGCTTGACAGCCAGCAACCCGGGAGAGCCGCACCAACGACGGTGAGATCGCGAGAGGCCTCGCCGCCGCAAAGAACGCGACTGAACGAGGTGCACGCTTCGACCCCTTTTACTCAAAGGGATCGCTCAGTCAGTAGGGGTCGGGCCATCGATCGCCTCACGGACCATCTAGAAACGATGATGCGACCGCCGTCGCGGCAGCTTTACGAGTTGCCCGCCTTCGCCGGGGAAGCGAACGAGTGGCTCACCTTTTTAAACAGCTATAGAGAGTCAACGGTAAGATACAAATTTAGTGATTTTGAAAATGTAGCCAGACTTAGACATAGTCTGAAGGGCGAAGCAAGGCAGTGTGTGCATCACCTGCTAGCGTCGACCTCAAGCCCAGATTTGGTGATCAGAATATTGCAAAAGAACTTCGGGCGAACAGATCTGCTCATAGACCGAGCCATTGAAGAGTTGAAACGAATGTCGCCTGTCGGTCCGAGTGCAATTGATTTAAATATATTCGCGATCAAAATAATGAACATTGTGTCGACGTTAGTAAATTTGGACAAGCGGAGTTATGGAGCTAACCCGCTGCTGATTAGAGAGATAACGGAACGACTCAGCCCACACTTGCGTTCGCGCTGGTGCGCGTACGCAAAGGAGCATCTTAAAAACGACAAAAGTGAACTCCTGTTGATAGCCGAGTTCCTGCTTGACGAGAGCGACGCCGAGTTAGAATTTTCACACGGGCGCCGAATAAGAAAATTACACCCGTGCCACCGATCCAGCGAGAAACTAGGCGCGCACCGATCCCAGCCGGCGGAGGAGCTCTCCGACGACCACAGCCGAACAGAACCTACAACACAGATATTGTAAGTAGTTGCTTATATTGCGGAGGCGGTCATAGCACACCTGACTGCCGCCGACTAAGGAGCATACCGATCGGAGCCCGCTGGGATTGGGCACGACATAACAGGGTATGTTTTAAATGTATGGACAAGAAGCATCGACGGGACCATTGCCCGGTGAGAGTGTCATGCGGTATTAACGGCTGTCCGCACTCCCACCATCCCGTGTTGCACGAACCTTTGAACCAACAGCAATACGGGAATCAGGCGCCACCTGTGCAAGCGCCACCTGTGCAAGCACCGCTAACGCCGGCGCCACGTCCTACAGCACCGCTAGTGTCATCACGCGCACCTTTAGCCCGCGCTATGACGTCACCGGGAGTGACACAACGCGCCGCGGCGTGCGCAATCACCGAACCAGAACAGATGCCGTCTTTTGACCCCGAACGGAGTTTTGCGGCGACCGACGCTAACCCTCAAATGGTCGCAAACGTTGTCTTATTGAAGGTAATACCTATCATCATTTCCGGGCCTCGTTGCGAGATTAAGACTCACGCGTTGCTCGACGAAGGCAGCACCGTTAGCCTCGTGGACGAGAGGTTGGCGGAGGCGATTGGGGCAACAGGACCCGAGACGCCGTTGTGTATCCAGGGTATCGGCAATATGGTTACGAGCCAACGGAGCCAACGAATAATAGTACAGGTACGTGGGATAGTGGATGAATCCCAACATGAATTGACGTTGCGGACCGTACCGAACCTGGGCCTATACGGACGCAACATCATAAAAAACAAACGCTCAGTAAGTACCGTCATTTAACCGGATTGAACGAAGCCGCGTTCGAAGACGGAGTACCTTATGTGTTGATCGGAGCCGACCATTGGCACCTAATGATCCCTCGGGAGATGAGGACGGGGCGCATTAACGAACCTGCAGCCCTACGAACCGACCTAGGATGGGTCATATACGGTACGGTACCGCGTTTAATCCAAACCGAGCCTGTTGAGACGTCGTTACATTTAGCGACGCAAGAACCAGACATAAATGAAGCCCTGAGACGATATTTTAATATCGACTCGTTGGGGGTCAAACTGGTGGACACAAAACGCCCTCACCAGGAACGAGCGGAGCAAATCTTTAGCGACACGGTAAGGAAGATTGACGGGCCACGCTACGAGGTAGGTCAGCTGTGGCGGGAGGATGAACCCAAAATGCCGCCTACGTATGCGATGGCTTTTCAAAGGTTACGGTCAATTGAAAAAAAGATGGACCGAAATCCGAACTTTGCGAAAGAGTATACAACACAAATAAATAACCTACTGGAAAAAGGTTACGCCGAACTAATAAAGAGCAACGAATCGTATAAAGACCATGATAAAGAATGGTATTTACCCCACTTCGCGGTAACGAACCCAAACAAGCCCGGAAAGGTACGACTAGTCTTTGACGCCGCGGCGGCGGTACAAGGACGCAGCCTTAATGATTTCCTATTAGAGGGGCCAGACCTACTGCAATCACTTCTAGGAATATTATTTCGGTTCCGGGAGGGGAGATACGCAGTGACTGCAGACATCCAAGAGATGTTTTTACAGATAAAGGTAAGGAGAGAAGACCAGCCCTCACAAATGTTTTTGTGGAGGGGCACTGAGCGAGAGGGCCCGCCGAGGCGTTACAAAATGACGTCGGTCATTTTCGGTGCGGCCAGCTCTCCGTTCATAGCACATAGCGTGCGGATTCGGAACGCGACAGACAACAAGGTACAGTACCCTATGGCAGTTGACGACATAGTCACCAACCATTATATGGATGATTATGTGGCTAGCTACAGGGATGAGAGCGAGGCATTAGAACGAGCCCAGAACGTAGCCGCCTCGCACGCGCAAGCTAGCTTCAAATTGCGTAACTGGAGCACGAACTCAACGAGACTACTACAGTGGATACCACCGGAGTTGCGAGCCGAGACACCCGCGCAACTCGGCGGTAAAGAACAGAAAATACTCGGGATGATGTGGTTTCCCGATACAGACGAACTGGGATTTAATACGGCAATGATGAGAGTCCCACCCGAGGTAAGAACGTGCGCAAGAGGGCCAACCAAGCGCGAGATGTTGAGCGCGGTAATGAGCGTTTACGACCCGATTGGTTTGTTGTCGCAGTACACCATCACCGCCAAAATACAACTGCAAAGGTTGTGGCAGTTGAAACTCGGCTGGGACGAGGAACCACCGACGGAGGAGATCCAAAAGTTCCAGTGCTGGTTGCGCGCACTCGACAGTGTTGCCGCGCTGCGAGTGCCGAGATGTTACTTGAAAGCGGGGGGATCGCCGCAACAAGAGCTTCATGTTTTCGTAGATGCGAGTGCCCAGGCCTACGCTACAGTGGCTTACTGGCGAGTCGAACAGGGAGATCGAGCGGAGGTGAAACTCGTTGCGGCGAAGGCTAAGGTTGCACCAACTAAGGCGCTAAGTATTCCGCGACTGGAGTTGCAGGCGGCGCTTATCGGGGCGCGGCTGGCGGCTTCAATTACTTCCCAACATAAAATCGAGGTAAGCCGAGTGGTGCTGTGGACCGACAGTCGGACCGTGCTGCAATGGGTGCGTAACGATGCGCGCCGTTACAGCGTTTATGTCGCACATCGGCTCGGCGAGATAGCCGAACTAACAACGGTGGAGCAATGGCGCTGGGTGCCCACCAAAGAGAACCCAGCCGACGACGCGACTCGCGCTGACAGTGCGCGACAAGTACGAGACATCGACCGGTGGTACACCGGCCCACTTTATTTACAACGGCCCGAGGCAGAGTGGCCGCAAGAACCAGCAACGAACCCCCGAGACGACCACGAAGAGGAGGTGAGATCATGCCATACAGCCCGACTAGAAAGCGCGCCGTTACCGGACATAACACGCTTTTCAAGTTACGATCGGCTGATCGGCACAACAGCACGAGCACTGCAATTCATTGAAATGGTGAGAAACAAGAGCCGCATACCGTTAGAGCTCCGCCACATTAAGGGCGCGGAGCACTTGTGGTATCAGTATGCACAACGGCGGGACTTCGCGGAGGAGCTACGCAATCTCGCAAGAGGGGAGCCCATATCTAGAAAGAGCCGATTATATGGGCTCGACCCGAGTCTCGACGAGGATGGAGTGATGCGCATGCGCGGCCGGATTGACGCCGCGCCGGTGCGCACTTATGATAAGCGTCCAGTAATATTGGATGGGCGCAATCCGTACGTGAAATTACTAATTTTGCAAGCCCACCAACGGTCCGCCCATGCAAACAACGAAAGGTTGGTAAATGATCTAAGACAGCGATTCTGGATTCTACATCTACGACCTACAGTAAGAGCGGTGGCGAGCGCGTGCCGCCTGTGCATCTTGCGCCGTGCGCGGCCTCGGGTGCCCGCGCTGGGAGATCTACCGTTGGTGCGGATCGAACCGTTCCACCGCCCATTCACTAATGCTGCGGTGGACTATTTTGGACCACTTACAGTGACCATCGGGCGGCGGCACGAGAAGCGCTGGGTGGCGCTATTCACGTGCCTTACCACCCGCGCGGTCCATTTGGAGTTGGCGCACTCGCTGTCCACCGGCTCGGCCATCATGGCGCTGAGGCGCATGGCCGCGCGGCTCGGGTGGCCGCGAGTAATGTACAGCGATAATGGAACCAACTTCCGGGGCGCGGATGCCGAGCTGCGCGCCGCCTACCTGGAGTGGCTGCCGTCCATGCGGCAACACGGACTGCAACACGACATGGAGTGGCGGTTCATACCGCCAGGAGCCCCGAACCAGGGCGGCGCCTGGGAGCGGATGGTGCGCTCCGTCAAGACGGCGCTGACGGCAACGCTGACGGCAACGCTGACGTCAAGGGCGCCTAAGGAGGAGGTGCTTGAGACCCTACTTGCCGAGGCCGAGCACACTGTGAACGCTCGGCCCCTAACACACGTGTCGGTTGAGGCAACCGACGAGGAAGCCTTAACCCCAAATCACTTTTTGTTGGGAGGATCCACGGGGGTCCCACTCACTGGCCCCTGTGAAGAAGCCGATCGTCGCACCTGGCGAGCCAGCCAGGCGCTCGCAGACCATTTCTGGGCCCGCTGGGTCCGGGAATATCTCCCGACGCTTGCCCCGCGACGCTCACCCGCGGCGGGCGAGCGGCAACTTCAAGTGGGTGACTATGTGGTCATAGTCGACCCCACCCTACCACGGAACGTGTGGCCGCGAGGAGTCGTCGAGGCGACCTACCCGGGACCAGACGGCGGCGTGCGGAGCGCGGACGTCCGAACCCGAGGAGGCGTGTTCCGAAGGCCGACGACGAAGATGGCTGTCATCCCCTTGCAACCCGGGTCAACATGACATGTTGACGGGGGGATAATGTTAGCGACAGCCCCTGTTAGCGACAGCCCCCTGTTAGCGACAGTCCCTTAGAATATAAGTTTTAACATGTAAATATCTTAAGTTTGTTGATTTGTTTTTTAGTGACTGGTATTTAATAAGAATTACTAGGTTAAGATTTAAGAAAAGTAATTTTTTTATATATAAGTAAGATGTAAGGAAGCCCATAAAAGCGGCTAGATTTACTCCCGAACTTGTAAGTGCTCCCTCAACGAAACGGGAACCAAAAACCTATTAAAAAAAGTCCTACAATAGACCGCCGAGCACGGTCATTGAACCCTCAGCCCATTAACCCAGTTCCCACGAGAACAAAGGACGAGTTACTGGGCCGAGGACCTCGAGCCGGAAGTATTAAAAAAAGAATCACAACAATAGAACATAAGGAATTTATATTATGATCGATCTAAGAACATTATATAACGAAAAATTTAACATTTCCAAATCAGTTAGGAAAACGGGCGGCCAATCAGAGAACGAGTTTTATCGACGATGTCCGCGGGGAAAAACCCCAGGGAAGTTTGGGACGCCGGAAATGAAGGCGATCTGATTGGCCGACCCGAAAGTAAAATTAAATGTAAGCCCTCTGAATGGGGTAGGCCGAAGGTGACGCCTGATGATTGTAATAAATATTTCAGCCTACGTTAAAAGGAATAAATACCACGTAGTTTGGAATTGTGAATCGAGTTTATTGGGAGTTATTGTGAGCAGTGTTATCGTTGGAGTTATTGTTGAGCCAGTTATCGTTTGTAGAGTTATTGTGAGCCAAGTTATTAGTGAGAACCTTAAAGTCGTTTGTTTTGTGTTAGTCTAGTTTTATAAAGTGTTAAATTCTGTTTTTGAACCTCATTTTGTTTTAATTAAATTCAAATCGTTATCGAACCCTTTGAACCCCTCGAACCTGAGTTATCGGGGTTAGAATGTTGGTGTGTTGCCAACAGGAAGCGTATTTTTTGAACAAGAAAGACCTCCAACGAAGTTGGCGATGGTCTAGCAAAAAGAACCCCGATAGACAAACACTGTCTCGTCACGTTTTATGTAACGAGTATCCCAAAATGTACGCAAGACTTATCATAATATTAGTATGGTAAATCTTGCGCATATTTTGGGTCACCCATATAGTATATTGTGAACAACTTGTTTTTTTTTTACATTTTAATCAACGCTTACGACCACCACAGTAACAACACAACACGATCAGTGATGAAGAACTCGACATTCTACTCCACTTTTCGGCTTAGAGGTAAAGCCCCAAATATGGACTAGGTACATAATATGGACCACACGAATATCTCGCTAGGTGGCGTTCCTATCGAAGTGAAGTAGGCCGCTTTGGACACCATTGAGGTGCGTCTCCCCGCCAGTGATTCGCTGCCAAGCTCAGTGCACGTATGTGTCAGTTATCGTCGATTGAAGTTTTTAGGCACATTTGATGGAAATTTTCGGTGAGTTTTGTAAGGCTGTTGCTTCTTTTATGACAACCGCTTATTATTGTACCTTGGTGTCCTAGAAACGTTATATTATTAGTGAACTTTGTTGTTGTAGCGTGTGACGACACGTATTACTAGTTTCTTTTTGGAAAAAGTTTAACGACAAATGACACCTGTTTATACTATGGACCAATAGTTAGTTTCAAATATGGACTAGTAGTCCATATTATGAACATGCTCGTAATATGGACTCGAGCCTTATGTCAATTTTTTACTTTATTATTTTAAAGGACTCTTAAAATAATATTTATTCCACAGCTGATTAGTGATTACAAGTTTCCTTTTTTAAAATAGGAAAAAATATGATAATTGTCATACCTTAATTATGATAGTCCATATTACGCACCCCTAGGCCGTATTATAAACATGGTGGTCCATATAATGTTACCTATTTTGAAAGGGTTAATTTTGAGATTATTTAGAATTACGAAGTTTTTGTTAAACGTTTGTTACTTTATGACATTTTTATTATATTTAGAAGATTGCCAGATAATTTCCCGACTGATTGGTTTTCATTGCATTTCTTTAACTTGGAAATCCTGTGTTTTATTTCATAAAATGTATATGGTGGTCCATATTTGGGGCTTTTCCTCTACCCGAAGACATCACTGAGAGAAGGTGAACAAGAAATTGGGATCCCAACGAGTATAATACAACGTGTACTAAAAGAATTGCATCCAAGAGTTACATTGAAGGACGATTACTTCAAAAATTACTACCAGACTTAATTTATTTCGTATTATTCAGATACACTTGCTTGAACATATTTTTTTTTTGGATTAGGTAAGACGAGTTTTAACTTTAATAAAAACGGGATGTACAACCGTCACAAAAATCGTATTTGGTCTGCAGAGAATTTCTTACGAGTCATAGAAACGAAAAATCAAGTGCGTTTCTCGGTTTATTGCTAGTGCGAAATTAAAAAAAACCGGTTTTCTTGACCCATATTTACCAAGGAACTCTGAACACAGAAAAATATTTAGAAATATTTCAGCTTCTAAGCGACGAAATAAGTAAGCTTCTAAGCGACGAAATAAGTAATCTTTCAGAGGTGGAACAACAAAATTAATTAATTCTTCAACAAAATGGGAGCGTCGGCTGATAACAGTCGGAAAAGCAAAATTTTGGACCGATTAGATGGCCGGCAATAAACCCAGACCTGACACCCCTTATACGTGAAAGATTTATTATACAAGAAACAATATGACAATGTGGAAGATTTAAAAACGGAATTGAGACGAATCAATTCGAGTATTCACCATAACATGATAAGAAAATCAACAAGCAGCGAACTTATCAAATGATTGACGATTTGCATACAATATCACACAAGCATTGATAAATTAATCGGAAAAATGCCTGTGTTTACTTCATTTACGAGTTTGTTTTTATTTTATTTATTGTTTTAGTTTTACGGTGGTCTATTATTTTAAGGTACTATGTTACTTAAGGGAAATTATTCTTTATCGTTTACTTTTTTGATTGGCATCATAAAAATACAGGTTTCATTGGTTTATTTTTCCTTAGTTTTACTTATTTATACAGCGTATTTTGAATAAATAAAATAAATACGCCTAAATATTTGGATTTTTTCTCACTTCTGTTATTTAGATTAAATTCAAATCAAACGATCACACGGAAAACATATAATTTATCTTGATGAGACCTGGTATGATGCTCATGATACGTTGAAAAAAGGGGACAAAGATGTATCGGGGAAATGTGTGACCAACATTCCTTGTTCACGAGGAAAACTATTCATTATACTGCATGCAGCAAGTGAAAGTGGATGGATTCCAGGTTTACTTATTTCATCCAAGGCAATAAAAACTCAGTGCCGATTACCACGAAGACATGGATTCTCAGCTATTCGATAATTGGTTTCGTGATCAACTCTTGCCAAACATTCCAGAGAACAGCGTTATTGCAATGGGAACGTATCATACCCTTCTCGCCAGATAGAAAAAAAAAGCGGCCAAGTGCGAGTCGGACTCGCCCATGAAGGGTTCCGTAGCAGCAAGTAACATAATATAAAAGTTCGTTATAGCTTTGATCAATGTTTTTATTACTTATTAAAATAAACTACTTACTAGATCTCGTTCAAACCAATTTTTGATGGAAGTTTGCATGGTAATGTACATCATATATTTTTTTTAGTTCAATCATTCTCTTATTTTAGAAGTTACGGGGGGGGGGGGGACACATTTCAACACTTTGGAAGTCTCTCGCGCAAACTGTTCAGTTTAGAAAAAAATGATGTTAGTAACCTCAATATCATTTTTGAAGACCTATCCATAGATACCCCACACGTATGGGTTTGATGAAAAAATGTTTTTGAGTTTCAGTTCTAAGTATGGGGAACCCCCAAAATTTATGGTTTTTTTTTCTATTTTTGTGTGAAAATCTTAATGCGGTTCACAGAATACATCTACTTACCAAGTTTCAACAGTGTAGTTCTTATAGTTTCGGAAAAAAGTGACTGTGACATACGGACGGACAGACAGACAGACATCACGAATCTATAAGACTTCCGTTTTTTGCCATTTGGCTACGGAACCCTAAAAACAAGTAAAGGCACAAGAAATGCAGAGACGTTTGACGTGGTATTTCTTATCTAGAAAAGGCATCAGCGAAACAGCTTTTGGGAATCGTCAGTAAAAATTAAAATCTATCAAAAAAGTCTACGCAGTGCATAAAATGCTTCAGAGAGCAGGACATGAAGTTTGTCGACTTCCTCCGTATTACTGCATTTTTAATCCCATAGAGTTAATGTGGAGCAATTTGAATAAAACAATACGAAGAGAAAACATCACACCAACTGCAGCAGATAAATCTCTACTTATCTGTGCGGAAATAAACAGCAGTCGTGTAAAGCCCTGTGCGTCTCAGCATTCATTTGGATTGTCTCCACGGACTCCAAACAAGTCTTCACTTTGCAATAAATAGCCCTTCGCTTATTTTGACACTGCGACTATAGAGAAATAGCTATATTTTTATTTTATTTCAATTTATTTCTTATTTTACATTTTAGCTGTTTGTTTATTTTTATTTCATTAATAAAAAAAAACATTTTGACTATTAAGAGACCAACTGTCGAAAAACAAACAGCCTGTATTTTTATGAATCCAATGGAAAAAGTAAATGATAAAGAATTATTTCCCTTAAGTAACATAGTACCTTAAAATAAAGAACCACATTGAAACTAAAAAAAACAACCTAGAAATTGCTGTAAATACTTTGGCATTTTTCCGATTAATTTATGGAATGGTTAAAGTGGTTCCTTCTCTCGTATGCAAATCGACAATCTTTTGATCAGTTCGCTGCTTGTTGATTTTCTTATCATGTTATAGCGAATACTCGAAATTATTCAAACACAGCATTTTTTTTTTAATGGCAAGAATATTAATAACAATAATATTTTACTGCCGATGCTGATATTTGTACTTCTAACAATATCTACATTATTATTAGTCAGATACGTTTATTAATTAACAATTCACTTATTCCACTTAAGGAACTACTTTGTAGTACAGTTTTCTTTATTGTAGTGCACGATAAAAAATATAATAATTTACTATTTAAATGCATCTTTGTGAGCTTAACAAGAGGCGACTTTGAAAACCAACTTATTCTTTCATTTCAAAATGGAACACTTTGTTCAAAAGTTTGTTTGGTGGATTTTAGTTTAGTCTTTATGGATTTGTATTATCGTGTTCATTTACTTCAAACATGGCATATCAAATGAGTTTTGATTTATTGGAAGCGTATTTTTTTAACAATAATAACCTCTCACGAAGTAGGCGATGGTATAGCGAAAAATACCCCGATAGACAGACACCGTCTCGTCACGTTTTAAGTAACGGCTGTCCCAAAATGTACGCAAGACTTACCATAGTATTAGTATGGTAAATCTTGCGTATATTTTGGGACACCCTTATAATATTGTAAACAACTTGTTTTTTTAACATTGATCAACGCTTCCGACAACCACAGTAACAGCACCACACGATCAATGATGGAGAACTCGACATTCTACTCCACTTTTCGGCTTACCCGAAGACGTCACTGAGAGAAGGTGAACAAGAAATTAGGATTTCATAGAGTATAACACACCGTGTACTAAAACAATTGCATCCAAGAGTTACATTGAAGGACGATTACTTCAAAAATTACTACCGGGCGACAAAGAAAGGAGACTTCATTTATTTACTTGCTTGAACATCCATTTTTTTGGATTAGGTCAGACGAGTTTGAACTTTAGTAAAAACGGGATGTAGAACCGTCACAATAATTATTTGTTTACGTATTTGGTCTGCAGAGAATCCCTAACGAGTCACCGAAACGAATAATCAATTGCGTTTCTCGGTTTATTGCTAGTGCGAAATTAAAAAAAACCGGTTTTCTTGATCCATATTTACCAAGGAACCCTGAACACAGAAAAATATTTACAAATATTTCAGCTTCTAAGCGACGAAATAAGTAATCTTTCAGAGGTGGAACAACAAAATTAATTAATTATTTAACAAAATGGGAGCGTCGGCTGTTAAGTCGGAAAAGCAAAAATTTGGACCGATTAGATGGCCGGCAATAAACCCAGACCTGACACCACTTATACGTGAAAGATTTATTATACAAGAAGCAATATGACAATGTGGAAGATTTAAAAACGGAATTGAGACGAATCAATTAGAGTATTCACCATAACATGATAAGAAAATCAACAAGCAGCGAACTTATCAAATGATTGACGATTTGCATACAATATCACACAAGCATTGATAAATTAATCGGAAAAATGCCTGTGTTTACTTCAATTCCGAGTTTGTTTTTATTTTATTTATTGTTTTAGTTTTACGGTGGTCTATTATTTTAAGGTACTATGTTACTTAAGGGAAATTATTCTTTATCGTTTACTTTTTTGATTGGCATCATAAAAATACAGGTTTCATTGGTTTATTTTACCTTAGTTTTACTTATTTATACAGCGTATTTTGAATAAATAAAATAAATACGCCTAATATTTGGATTTTTTCTCACTTCTGTTATTTAGATTAAATTCAAATCAAACGATCACACGGGAACATATAATTTATCTTGATGAGACCTGGTATGATGCTCATGATACGTTGAAAAAAGGGGACAAAGATGTATCGGGGAAATGTGTGACCAACATTCCTTGTTCACGAGGAAAACTATTCATTATACTGCATGCAGCAAGTGAAAGTGGATGGATTCCAGGTTTACTTATTTCATCCAAGGCAATAAAAACTCAGTGCCGATTACCACGAAGACATGGATTCTCAGCTATTCGATAGTTGGTTTCGTGATCAACTCTTGCCAAACATTCCAGAGAACAGCGTTATTGCAATGGGAACGTATCATACCCTTCTCGCCAGATAGAAAAAAAAAGCGGCCAAGTGCGAGTCGGACTCGCCCATGAAGGGTTCCGTAGCAGCAAGTAACATAATATAAAAGTTCGTTAGAGCTTTGATCAATGTTTTTATTACTTATTAAAATAAACTACTTACTAGATCTCGTTCAAACCAATTTTCGATGGAAGTTTGCATGGTAATGTACATCATATATTTTTTTTAGTTCAATCATTCTCTTATTTTAGAAGTTACGGGGGGGGGGGACACACATTTCAACACTTTGGAAGTCTCTCGCGCAAAATGATGTTAGTAACCTCAGTATCATTTTTGAAGACCTATCCATAGATACCCCACACGTATGGGTTTGATGAAAAAATGTTTTTGAGTTTCAGTTCTAAGTATGGGGAACCCCCAAAATTTATGGTTTTTTTTCTATTTTTGTGTGAAAATCTTAATGCGGTTCACAGAATACATCTACTTACCAAGTTTCAACAGTGTAGTTCTTATACTTTCGGAAAAAAGTGACTGTGACATACGGACGGACAGACAGACAGACATCACGAACCTATAAGACTTCCGTTTTTTGCCATTTGGCTACGGAACCCTAAAAACAAGTAAAGGCACAAGAAATGCAGAGACGTTTGACGTGGTATTTCTTATCTAGAAAAGGCATCAGCGAAACAGCTTTTGGGAATCGTCAGTAAAAATTAAAATCTATCAAAAAAGTCTACGCAGTGCATAAAATGCTTCAGAGAGCAGGACATGAAGTTTTTCGACTTCCTCCGTATTACTGCATTTTTAATCCCATAGAGTTAATGTGGAGCAATTTGAATAAAACAATACGAAGAGAAAACATCACACCAACTGCAGCAGATAAATCTCTACTTATCTGTGCGGAAATAAACAGCAGTCGTGTAAAGCCCTGTGCGTCTCAGCATTCATTTGGATTGTCTCCACGGACTCCAAACAAGTCTTCACTTTGCAATAAATAGCCCTTCGCTTATTTTGACACTGCGACTGTAGAGAAATAGCTATATTTTTATTTTATTTCAATTTATTTCTTATTTTACATTTTAGCTGTTTGTTTATTTTTATTTCATTAATTAAAAAAAACATTTTGACTATTAAGAGACCAACTGTCGAAAAACAAACAGCCTGTATTTTTATGAATCCAATGGAAAAAGTAAATGATAAAGAATTATTTCCCTTAAGTAACATAGTACCTTAAAATAAAGAACCACATTGAAACTAAAAAAAACAACCTAGAAATTGCTGTAAATACTTTGGCATTTTTCCGATTAATTTATGGAATGGTTAAAGTGGTTCCTTCTCTCGTATGCAAATCGACAATCTTTTGATCAGTTCGCTGCTTGTTGATTTTCTTATCATGTTATAGCGAATACTCGAAATTATTCAAACACAGCATTTTTTTTTTAATGGCAAGAATATTAATAACAATAATATTTTACTGCCGATGCTGATATTTGTACTTCTAACAATATCTACATTATTATTAGTCAGATACGTTTATTAATTAACAATTCACTTATTCCACTTAAGGAACTACTTTGTAGTACAGTTTTCTTTATTGTAGTGCACGATAAAAAATATAATAATTTACTATTTAAATGCATCTTTGTGAGCTTAACAAGAGGCGACTTTGAAAACCAACTTATTCTTTCATTTCAAAATGGAACACTTTGTTCAAAAGTTTGTTTGGTGGATTTTAGTTTAGTCTTTATGGATTTGTATTATCGTGTTCATTTACTTCAAACATGGCATATCAAATGAGTTTTGATTTATTGGAAGCGTATTTTTTTAACAATAATAACCTCTCACGAAGTAGGCGATGGTATAGCGAAAAATACCCCGATAGACAGACACCGTCTCGTCACGTTTTAAGTAACGGCTGTCCCAAAATGTACGCAAGACTTACCATAGTATTAGTATGGTAAATCTTGCGTATATTTTGGGACACCCTTATAATATTGTAAAAAACTTGTTTTTTTTTTAACATTGATCAACGCTTCCGACAACCACAGTAACAGCACCACACGATCAATGATGGAGAACTCGACATTCTACTCCACTTTTCGGCTTACCCGAAGACATCACTGAGAGAAGGTGAACAAGAAATTGGGATTTCATAGAGTATAATACACCGTGTACTAAAACAATTGCATCCAAGAGTTACATTGAAGGACGATTACTTCAAAAATTACTACCAGACGACAGAGAAAGGAGACTTCATTTATTTCGTATTATTCAGATACACTTGCTTGAACATATTTATTTTTTTGGATTAGGTAAGACGAGTTTTAACTTTAATAAAAACGGGATGTACAACCGTCACAATAATCGTATTTGGTCTGCAGAGAATTTCTTACGAGTCATAGAAATGAAAAATCAAGTGCGTTTCTCGGTTTATTGCTAGTGCGAAATTAAAAAAACCGGTTTTCTTGACCCATATTTACCAAGGAACTCTGAACACAGAAAAATATTTAGAAATATTTCAGCTTCTAAGCGACGAAATAAGTAATCTTTCAGAGGTAGAACAACAAAATTAATTAATTCTTCAACAAAATGGGAGCGTCGGCTGATAACAGTCGGAAAAGCAAAATTTTGGACCGATTAGATGGCCGGCAATAAACCCAGACATGACACCACTTATACGTGAAAGATTTATTATACAAGAAGCAATATGACAATGTGGAAGATTTAAAAACGGAATTGAGACGAATCAATTCGAGTATTCACCATAACATGATAAGAAAATTAACAAGCAGCGAACTGATCAAATGATTGACGATTTGCATACAATATCACACAAGCATTGATAAATTAATCGGAAAAATGCCTGTGTTTACTTAAATTCCGAGTTTGTTTTTATTTTATTTATGGTTTTAGTTTTACGGTGGTCTATTATTTTAATGTACTATGTTACTTAAGGGAAATTATTCTTTATCGTTTACTTTTTTGATTGGCATCATAAAAATACAGGTTTCATTGGTTTATTTTTCCTTAGTTTTACTTATTTATACAGCGTATTTTGAATAAATAAAATAAATACGCCTAATATTTGGATTTTTTCTCACTTCTGTTATTTAGATTAAATGCAAATCAAACGATCACACGGAAAACATATAATTTATCTTGATGAGACCTGGTATGATGCTCATGATACGTTGAAAAAAGGGGACAAAGAGCATCGGGGAAATGTGTGACCAACATTCCTCGTTCACGAGGAAAACTATTCATTATACTGCATGCAGCAAGTGAAAGTGGATGGATTCCAGGTTTACTTATTTCATCCAAGGCAATAAAAACTCAGTGCCGATTACCACGAAGACATGATTCTCAGCTATTCGAAAATTGGTTTCGTGATCAACTCTTGCCAAATATTCCAGAGAACAGCGTTATTGCAATGGAAACGCATCATACCCTTCTCGCCAGATAGAAAAAAAAAAAACAAGTAAAGGCACAAGAAATGCAGAGACCTTTGACGTGGTATGTCTTATCCAGAAAAGGCATCAGCGAAACAGCTTTTGGGAATCGTCAGTAAAAATTAAAATCTATCAAAAAAGTCTACGCAGTGCATAAAATGCTTCAGAGAGCAGGACATGAAGTTTTTCGACTTTCTCCGTATTACTGCATTTTTAATCCCATAGAGTTAATGTGGAGCAATTTGAATAAAACAATACGAAGAGAAAACATCACACCAACTGCAGCAGATAAATCTCTACTTATCTGTGCGGAAATAAACAGCAGTCGTGTAAAGCCCTGTGCGTCTCAGCAGTCATTTGGTTTGTCTCCACGGACTCCAAACAAGTCTTCACTTTATATAAATAGCTATATTTTTATTTTATTTCAATTTATTTCTTATTTTTACATTTTGACTGAGTTCGTTTATTTTTATTTCATTTTAATAAAAAAAATATTTTGACTATTAAGTGACCATCTGTCAAAAAACGAACAGCCTGTATTTTTATGAATCCAATGGAAAAAGTAAATGATACAGAATTATTTCCCTCAAGTAAAATAGTACCTTAAAATAAAGAACCACAATGAAACTAAAAAAAAAACCTTGGAATTGCTGTAAATACTTGGCATTTTTCCGATTAATTTATCGAATGGTTAAAGTGTGTGCCTTTTCTCGTATGCAAATCGACAATCTTTTGATCAGTTCACTGCTTGTTGATTTTTTTATCATGTTATAGCGAATACTCGAAATTATTCAAATACACCATGTTTTTTATTTAATTGCAAGAATATTAATAACAATAATATTTTACTGCCGATGCTGATATTTGTACTTCTAACAATATCTACATTATTATTTCATAGTCAGCTTTGTTTATTAATTAACAATTCACTTATTCCACTTGACGAACTACCTTCTAATAGTTTTCTTGATTATAGTGCACGATAAAAATGATTATAATTTACAATTTTAATGCATCATTATGAGCTAAACAAGAGGCGAATAAAAAATAATGTTGTTCTGAATTTCGAAGTGGAACACTTTGTTCAAGCGATTGTTTGGTGGAATTTTCTGTTGTCTTTTTTAATTTGTATTATTGTGTTCATTTACTTCAATCATGGCATATCAAGTGAGTTTTGATTTATTGGAAGCGTATTTTTTGAACAAGAAAGACCTCCAACGAAGTTGGCGATGGTCTAGCAAAAAGAACCCCGATAGACAAACACTGTCTCGTCACGTTTTATGTAACGAGTATCCCAAAATGTACGCAAGACTTATCATAATATTAGTATGGTAAATCTTGCGCATATTTTGGGTCACCCATATAGTATATTGTGAACAACTTGTTTTTTTTTACATTTTAATCAACGCTTACGACCACCACAGTAACAACACAACACGATCAGTGATGAAGAACTCGACATTCTACTCCACTTTTCGGCTTACCCGAAGACATCACTGAGAGAAGGTGAACAAGAAATTGGGATCCCAACGAGTATAATACAACGTGTACTAAAAGAATTGCATCCAAGAGTTACATTGAAGGACGATTACTTCAAAAATTACTACCAGACTTAATTTATTTCGTATTATTCAGATACACTTGCTTGAACATATTTTTTTTTTGGATTAGGTAAGACGAGTTTTAACATTAATAAAAACGGGATGTACAACCGTCACAATAATCGTATTTGGTCTGCAGAGAATTTCTTACGAGTCATAGAAACGAAAAATCAAGTGCGTTTCTCGGTTTATTACTAGTGCGAAATTAAAAAAAAACGGTTTTCTTGACCCATATTTACCAAGGAACTCAGAACACAGAAAAATATTTAGAAATATTTCAGCTTCTAAGCGACGAAATAAGTAATCTTTCAGAGGTGGAACAACAAAATTAATTAATTATTCAATAAAATGGGAGCGTCGGCTGATAACAGTCGGAAAAGCAAAATTTTGGACCGATTAGAAGGCCGGCAATAAACCCAGACCTGACACCACTTATACGTGAAAGATTTATTATACAAGAAACAATATGACAATGTGGAAGATTTAAAAACGGAATTGAGACGAATCAATTCGAGTATTCACCATAACATGATAAGAAAATCAACAAGCAGCGAACTTATCAAATGATTGACGATTTGCATACAATATCACACAAGCATTGATAAATTAATCGGAAAAATGCCTGTGTTTACTTCAATTCCGAGTTTGTTTTTATTTTATTTATTGTTTTAGTTTTACGGTGGTCTATTATTTTAAGGTACTATGTTACTTAAGGGAAATTATTCTTTATCGTTTACTTTTTTGATTGGCATCATAAAAATACAGGTTTCATTGGTTTATTTTACCTTAGTTTTACTTATTTATACAGCGTATTTTGAATAAATAAAATAAATACGCCTAATATTTGGATTTTTTCTCACTTCTGTTATTTAGATTAAATTCAAATCAAACGATCACACGGGAACATATAATTTATCTTGATGAGACCTGGTATGATGCTCATGATACGTTGAAAAAAGGGGACAAAGATGTATCGGGGAAATGTGTGACCAACATTCCTTGTTCACGAGGAAAACTATTCATTATACTGCATGCAGCAAGTGAAAGTGGATGGATTCCAGGTTTACTTATTTCATCCAAGGCAATAAAAACTCAGTGCCGATTACCACGAAGACATGGATTCTCAGCTATTCGATAGTTGGTTTCGTGATCAACTCTTGCCAAACATTCCAGAGAACAGCGTTATTGCAATGGGAACGTATCATACCCTTCTCGCCAGATAGAAAAAAAAAGCGGCCAAGTGCGAGTCGGACTCGCCCATGAAGGGTTCCGTAGCAGCAAGTAACATAATATAAAAGTTCGTTAGAGCTTTGATCAATGTTTTTATTACTTATTAAAATAAACTACTTACTAGATCTCGTTCAAACCAATTTTCGATGGAAGTTTGCATGGTAATGTACATCATATATTTTTTTTAGTTCAATCATTCTCTTATTTTAGAAGTTACGGGGGGGGGGGACACACATTTCAACACTTTGGAAGTCTCTCGCGCAAAATGATGTTAGTAACCTCAGTATCATTTTTGAAGACCTATCCATAGATACCCCACACGTATGGGTTTGATGAAAAAATGTTTTTGAGTTTCAGTTCTAAGTATGGGGAACCCCCAAAATTTATGGTTTTTTTTCTATTTTTGTGTGAAAATCTTAATGCGGTTCACAGAATACATCTACTTACCAAGTTTCAACAGTGTAGTTCTTATACTTTCGGAAAAAAGTGACTGTGACATACGGACGGACAGACAGACAGACATCACGAACCTATAAGACTTCCGTTTTTTGCCATTTGGCTACGGAACCCTAAAAACAAGTAAAGGCACAAGAAATGCAGAGACGTTTGACGTGGTATTTCTTATCTAGAAAAGGCATCAGCGAAACAGCTTTTGGGAATCGTCAGTAAAAATTAAAATCTATCAAAAAAGTCTACGCAGTGCATAAAATGCTTCAGAGAGCAGGACATGAAGTTTTTCGACTTCCTCCGTATTACTGCATTTTTAATCCCATAGAGTTAATGTGGAGCAATTTGAATAAAACAATACGAAGAGAAAACATCACACCAACTGCAGCAGATAAATCTCTACTTATCTGTGCGGAAATAAACAGCAGTCGTGTAAAGCCCTGTGCGTCTCAGCATTCATTTGGATTGTCTCCACGGACTCCAAACAAGTCTTCACTTTGCAATAAATAGCCCTTCGCTTATTTTGACACTGCGACTGTAGAGAAATAGCTATATTTTTATTTTATTTCAATTTATTTCTTATTTTACATTTTAGCTGTTTGTTTATTTTTATTTCATTAATAAAAAAAAACATTTTGACTATTAAGAGACCAACTGTCGAAAAACAAACAGCCTGTATTTTTATGAATCCAATGGAAAAAGTAAATGATAAAGAATTATTTCCCTTAAGTAACATAGTACCTTAAAATAAAGAACCACATTGAAACTAAAAAAAACAACCTAGAAATTGCTGTAAATACTTTGGCATTTTTCCGATTAATTTATGGAATGGTTAAAGTGGTTCCTTCTCTCGTATGCAAATCGACAATCTTTTGATCAGTTCGCTGCTTGTTGATTTTCTTATCATGTTATAGCGAATACTCGAAATTATTCAAACACAGCATTTTTTTTTTAATGGCAAGAATATTAATAACAATAATATTTTACTGCCGATGCTGATATTTGTACTTCTAACAATATCTACATTATTATTAGTCAGATACGTTTATTAATTAACAATTCACTTATTCCACTTAAGGAACTACTTTGTAGTACAGTTTTCTTTATTGTAGTGCACGATAAAAAATATAATAATTTACTATTTAAATGCATCTTTGTGAGCTTAACAAGAGGCGACTTTGAAAACCAACTTATTCTTTCATTTCAAAATGGAACACTTTGTTCAAAAGTTTGTTTGGTGGATTTTAGTTTAGTCTTTATGGATTTGTATTATCGTGTTCATTTACTTCAAACATGGCATATCAAATGAGTTTTGATTTATTGGAAGCGTATTTTTTTAACAATAATAACCTCTCACGAAGTAGGCGATGGTATAGCGAAAAATACCCCGATAGACAGACACCGTCTCGTCACGTTTTAAGTAACGGCTGTCCCAAAATGTACGCAAGACTTACCATAGTATTAGTATGGTAAATCTTGCGTATATTTTGGGACACCCTTATAATATTGTAAAAAACTTGTTTTTTTTTTAACATTGATCAACGCTTCCGACAACCACAGTAACAGCACCACACGATCAATGATGGAGAACTCGACATTCTACTCCACTTTTCGGCTTACCCGAAGACATCACTGAGAGAAGGTGAACAAGAAATTGGGATTTCATAGAGTATAATACACCGTGTACTAAAACAATTGCATCCAAGAGTTACATTGAAGGACGATTACTTCAAAAATTACTACCAGACGACAGAGAAAGGAGACTTCATTTATTTCGTATTATTCAGATACACTTGCTTGAACATATTTATTTTTTTGGATTAGGTAAGACGAGTTTTAACTTTAATAAAAACGGGATGTACAACCGTCACAATAATCGTATTTGGTCTGCAGAGAATTTCTTACGAGTCATAGAAATGAAAAATCAAGTGCGTTTCTCGGTTTATTGCTAGTGCGAAATTAAAAAAACCGGTTTTCTTGACCCATATTTACCAAGGAACTCTGAACACAGAAAAATATTTAGAAATATTTCAGCTTCTAAGCGACGAAATAAGTAATCTTTCAGAGGTAGAACAACAAAATTAATTAATTCTTCAACAAAATGGGAGCGTCGGCTGATAACAGTCGGAAAAGCAAAATTTTGGACCGATTAGATGGCCGGCAATAAACCCAGACATGACACCACTTATACGTGAAAGATTTATTATACAAGAAGCAATATGACAATGTGGAAGATTTAAAAACGGAATTGAGACGAATCAATTCGAGTATTCACCATAACATGATAAGAAAATTAACAAGCAGCGAACTGATCAAATGATTGACGATTTGCATACAATATCACACAAGCATTGATAAATTAATCGGAAAAATGCCTGTGTTTACTTAAATTCCGAGTTTGTTTTTATTTTATTTATGGTTTTAGTTTTACGGTGGTCTATTATTTTAATGTACTATGTTACTTAAGGGAAATTATTCTTTATCGTTTACTTTTTTGATTGGCATCATAAAAATACAGGTTTCATTGGTTTATTTTTCCTTAGTTTTACTTATTTATACAGCGTATTTTGAATAAATAAAATAAATACGCCTAATATTTGGATTTTTTCTCACTTCTGTTATTTAGATTAAATGCAAATCAAACGATCACACGGAAAACATATAATTTATCTTGATGAGACCTGGTATGATGCTCATGATACGTTGAAAAAAGGGGACAAAGAGCATCGGGGAAATGTGTGACCAACATTCCTCGTTCACGAGGAAAACTATTCATTATACTGCATGCAGCAAGTGAAAGTGGATGGATTCCAGGTTTACTTATTTCATCCAAGGCAATAAAAACTCAGTGCCGATTACCACGAAGACATGATTCTCAGCTATTCGAAAATTGGTTTCGTGATCAACTCTTGCCAAATATTCCAGAGAACAGCGTTATTGCAATGGAAACGCATCATACCCTTCTCGCCAGATAGAAAAAAAAAAAAACAAGTAAAGGCACAAGAAATGCAGAGACCTTTGACGTGGTATGTCTTATCCAGAAAAGGCATCAGCGAAACAGCTTTTGGGAATCGTCAGTAAAAATTAAAATCTATCAAAAAAGTCTACGCAGTGCATAAAATGCTTCAGAGAGCAGGACATGAAGTTTTTCGACTTTCTCCGTATTACTGCATTTTTAATCCCATAGAGTTAATGTGGAGCAATTTGAATAAAACAATACGAAGAGAAAACATCACACCAACTGCAGCAGATAAATCTCTACTTATCTGTGCGGAAATAAACAGCAGTCGTGTAAAGCCCTGTGCGTCTCAGCAGTCATTTGGTTTGTCTCCACGGACTCCAAACAAGTCTTCACTTTATATAAATAGCTATATTTTTATTTTATTTCAATTTATTTCTTATTTTTACATTTTGACTGAGTTCGTTTATTTTTATTTCATTTTAATAAAAAAAATATTTTGACTATTAAGTGACCATCTGTCAAAAAACGAACAGCCTGTATTTTTATGAATCCAATGGAAAAAGTAAATGATACAGAATTATTTCCCTCAAGTAAAATAGTACCTTAAAATAAAGAACCACAATGAAACTAAAAAAAAAACCTTGGAATTGCTGTAAATACTTGGCATTTTTCCGATTAATTTATCGAATGGTTAAAGTGTGTGCCTTTTCTCGTATGCAAATCGACAATCTTTTGATCAGTTCACTGCTTGTTGATTTTTTTATCATGTTATAGCGAATACTCGAAATTATTCAAATACACCATGTTTTTTATTTAATTGCAAGAATATTAATAACAATAATATTTTACTGCCGATGCTGATATTTGTACTTCTAACAATATCTACATTATTATTTCATAGTCAGCTTTGTTTATTAATTAACAATTCACTTATTCCACTTGACGAACTACCTTCTAATAGTTTTCTTGATTATAGTGCACGATAAAAATGATTATAATTTACAATTTTAATGCATCATTATGAGCTAAACAAGAGGCGAATAAAAAATAATGTTGTTCTGAATTTCGAAGTGGAACACTTTGTTCAAGCGATTGTTTGGTGGAATTTTCTGTTGTCTTTTTTAATTTGTATTATTGTGTTCATTTACTTCAATCATGGCATATCAAGTGAGTTTTGATTTATTGGAAGCGTATTTTTTGAACAAGAAAGACCTCCAACGAAGTTGGCGATGGTCTAGCAAAAAGAACCCCGATAGACAAACACTGTCTCGTCACGTTTTATGTAACGAGTATCCCAAAATGTACGCAAGACTTATCATAATATTAGTATGGTAAATCTTGCGCATATTTTGGGTCACCCATATAGTATATTGTGAACAACTTGTTTTTTTTTACATTTTAATCAACGCTTACGACCACCACAGTAACAACACAACACGATCAGTGATGAAGAACTCGACATTCTACTCCACTTTTCGGCTTACCCGAAGACATCACTGAGAGAAGGTGAACAAGAAATTGGGATCCCAACGAGTATAATACAACGTGTACTAAAAGAATTGCATCCAAGAGTTACATTGAAGGACGATTACTTCAAAAATTACTACCAGACTTAATTTATTTCGTATTATTCAGATACACTTGCTTGAACATATTTTTTTTTTGGATTAGGTAAGACGAGTTTTAACATTAATAAAAACGGGATGTACAACCGTCACAATAATCGTATTTGGTCTGCAGAGAATTTCTTACGAGTCATAGAAACGAAAAATCAAGTGCGTTTCTCGGTTTATTACTAGTGCGAAATTAAAAAAAAACGGTTTTCTTGACCCATATTTACCAAGGAACTCAGAACACAGAAAAATATTTAGAAATATTTCAGCTTCTAAGCGACGAAATAAGTAATCTTTCAGAGGTGGAACAACAAAATTAATTAATTATTCAATAAAATGGGAGCGTCGGCTGATAACAGTCGGAAAAGCAAAATTTTGGACCGATTAGAAGGCCGGCAATAAACCCAGACCTGACACCACTTATACGTGAAAGATTTATTATACAAGAAACAATATGACAATGTGGAAGATTTAAAAACGGAATTGAGACGAATCAATTCGAGTATTCACCATAACATGATAAGAAAATCAACAAGCAGCGAACTTATCAAATGATTGACGATTTGCATACAATATCACACAAGCATTGATAAATTAATCGGAAAAATGCCTGTGTTTACTTCAATTCCGAGTTTGTTTTTATTTTATTTATTGTTTTAGTTTTACGGTGGTCTATTATTTTAAGGTACTATGTTACTTAAGGGAAATTATTCTTTATCGTTTACTTTTTTGATTGGCATCATAAAAATACAGGTTTCATTGGTTTATTTTACCTTAGTTTTACTTATTTATACAGCGTATTTTGAATAAATAAAATAAATACGCCTAATATTTGGATTTTTTCTCACTTCTGTTATTTAGATTAAATTCAAATCAAACGATCACACGGGAACATATAATTTATCTTGATGAGACCTGGTATGATGCTCATGATACGTTGAAAAAAGGGGACAAAGATGTATCGGGGAAATGTGTGACCAACATTCCTTGTTCACGAGGAAAACTATTCATTATACTGCATGCAGCAAGTGAAAGTGGATGGATTCCAGGTTTACTTATTTCATCCAAGGCAATAAAAACTCAGTGCCGATTACCACGAAGACATGGATTCTCAGCTATTCGATAGTTGGTTTCGTGATCAACTCTTGCCAAACATTCCAGAGAACAGCGTTATTGCAATGGGAACGTATCATACCCTTCTCGCCAGATAGAAAAAAAAAGCGGCCAAGTGCGAGTCGGACTCGCCCATGAAGGGTTCCGTAGCAGCAAGTAACATAATATAAAAGTTCGTTAGAGCTTTGATCAATGTTTTTATTACTTATTAAAATAAACTACTTACTAGATCTCGTTCAAACCAATTTTCGATGGAAGTTTGCATGGTAATGTACATCATATATTTTTTTTAGTTCAATCATTCTCTTATTTTAGAAGTTACGGGGGGGGGGACACACATTTCAACACTTTGGAAGTCTCTCGCGCAAAATGATGTTAGTAACCTCAGTATCATTTTTGAAGACCTATCCATAGATACCCCACACGTATGGGTTTGATGAAAAAATGTTTTTGAGTTTCAGTTCTAAGTATGGGGAACCCCCAAAATTTATGGTTTTTTTTCTATTTTTGTGTGAAAATCTTAATGCGGTTCACAGAATACATCTACTTACCAAGTTTCAACAGTGTAGTTCTTATACTTTCGGAAAAAAGTGACTGTGACATACGGACGGACAGACAGACAGACATCACGAACCTATAAGACTTCCGTTTTTTGTCATTTGGCTACGGAACCCTAAAAACAAGTAAAGGCACAAGAAATGCAGAGACGTTTGACGTGGTATTTCTTATCTAGAAAAGGCATCAGCGAAACAGCTTTTGGGAATCGTCAGTAAAAATTAAAATCTATCAAAAAAGTCTACGCAGTGCATAAAATGCTTCAGAGATCAGGACATGAAGTTTTTCGACTTCCTCCGTATTACTGCATTTTTAATCCCATAGAGTTAATGTGGAGCAATTTGAATAAAACAATACGAAGAGAAAACATCACACCAACTGCAGCAGATAAATCTCTACTTATCTGTGCGGAAATAAACAGCAGTCGTGTAAAGCCCTGTGCGTCTCAGCATTCATTTGGATTGTCTCCACGGACTCCAAACAAGTCTTCACTTTGCAATAAATAGCCCTTCGCTTATTTTGACACTGCGACTGTAGAGAAATAGCTATATTTTTATTTTATTTCAATTTATTTCTTATTTTACATTTTAGCTGTTTGTTTATTTTTATTTCATTAATTAAAAAAAACATTTTGACTATTAAGAGACCAACTGTCGAAAAACAAACAGCCTGTATTTTTATGAATCCAATGGAAAAAGTAAATGATAAAGAATTATTTCCCTTAAGTAACATAGTACCTTAAAATAAAGAACCACATTGAAACTAAAAAAAACAACCTAGAAATTGCTGTAAATACTTTGGCATTTTTCCGATTAATTTATGGAATGGTTAAAGTGGTTCCTTCTCTCGTATGCAAATCGACAATCTTTTGATCAGTTCGCTGCTTGTTGATTTTCTTATCATGTTATAGCGAATACTCGAAATTATTCAAACACAGCATTTTTTTTTTAATGGCAAGAATATTAATAACAATAATATTTTACTGCCGATGCTGATATTTGTACTTCTAACAATATCTACATTATTATTAGTCAGATACGTTTATTAATTAACAATTCACTTATTCCACTTAAGGAACTACTTTGTAGTACAGTTTTCTTTATTGTAGTGCACGATAAAAAATATAATAATTTACTATTTAAATGCATCTTTGTGAGCTTAACAAGAGGCGACTTTGAAAACCAACTTATTCTTTCATTTCAAAATGGAACACTTTGTTCAAAAGTTTGTTTGGTGGATTTTAGTTTAGTCTTTATGGATTTGTATTATCGTGTTCATTTACTTCAAACATGGCATATCAAATGAGTTTTGATTTATTGGAAGCGTATTTTTTTAACAATAATAACCTCTCACGAAGTAGGCGATGGTATAGCGAAAAATACCCCGATAGACAGACACCGTCTCGTCACGTTTTAAGTAACGGCTGTCCCAAAATGTACGCAAGACTTACCATAGTATTAGTATGGTAAATCTTGCGTATATTTTGGGACACCCTTATAATATTGTAAAAAACTTGTTTTTTTTTTAACATTGATCAACGCTTCCGACAACCACAGTAACAGCACCACACGATCAATGATGGAGAACTCGACATTCTACTCCACTTTTCGGCTTACCCGAAGACATCACTGAGAGAAGGTGAACAAGAAATTGGGATTTCATAGAGTATAATACACCGTGTACTAAATCAATTGCATCCAAGAGTTACATTGAAGGACGATTACTTCAAAAATTACTACCAGACGACAGAGAAAGGAGACTTCATTTATTTCGTATTATTCAGATACACTTGCTTGAACATATTTATTTTTTTGGATTAGGTAAGACGAGTTTTAACTTTAATAAAAACGGGATGTACAACCGTCACAATAATCGTATTTGGTCTGCAGAGAATTTCTTACGAGTCATAGAAATGAAAAATCAAGTGCGTTTCTCGGTTTATTGCTAGTGCGAAATTAAAAAAACCGGTTTTCTTGACCCATATTTACCAAGGAACTCTGAACACAGAAAAATATTTAGAAATATTTCAGCTTCTAAGCGACGAAATAAGTAATCTTTCAGAGGTAGAACAACAAAATTAATTAATTCTTCAACAAAATGGGAGCGTCGGCTGATAACAGTCGGAAAAGCAAAATTTTGGACCGATTAGATGGCCGGCAATAAACCCAGACATGACACCACTTATACGTGAAAGATTTATTATACAAGAAGCAATATGACAATGTGGAAGATTTAAAAACGGAATTGAGACGAATCAATTCGAGTATTCACCATAACATGATAAGAAAATTAACAAGCAGCGAACTGATCAAATGATTGACGATTTGCATACAATATCACACAAGCATTGATAAATTAATCGGAAAAATGCCTGTGTTTACTTAAATTCCGAGTTTGTTTTTATTTTATTTATGGTTTTAGTTTTACGGTGGTCTATTATTTTAATGTACTATGTTACTTAAGGGAAATTATTCTTTATCGTTTACTTTTTTGATTGGCATCATAAAAATACAGGTTTCATTGGTTTATTTTTCCTTAGTTTTACTTATTTATACAGCGTATTTTGAATAAATAAAATAAATACGCCTAATATTTGGATTTTTTCTCACTTCTGTTATTTAGATTAAATGCAAATCAAACGATCACACGGAAAACATATAATTTATCTTGATGAGACCTGGTATGATGCTCATGATACGTTGAAAAAAGGGGACAAAGAGCATCGGGGAAATGTGTGACCAACATTCCTCGTTCACGAGGAAAACTATTCATTATACTGCATGCAGCAAGTGAAAGTGGATGGATTCCAGGTTTACTTATTTCATCCAAGGCAATAAAAACTCAGTGCCGATTACCACGAAGACATGATTCTCAGCTATTCGAAAATTGGTTTCGTGATCAACTCTTGCCAAATATTCCAGAGAACAGCGTTATTGCAATGGAAACGCATCATACCCTTCTCGCCAGATAGAAAAAAAAAAAACAAGTAAAGGCACAAGAAATGCAGAGACCTTTGACGTGGTATGTCTTATCCAGAAAAGGCATCAGCGAAACAGCTTTTGGGAATCGTCAGTAAAAATTAAAATCTATCAAAAAAGTCTACGCAGTGCATAAAATGCTTCAGAGAGCAGGACATGAAGTTTTTCGACTTTCTCCGTATTACTGCATTTTTAATCCCATAGAGTTAATGTGGAGCAATTTGAATAAAACAATACGAAGAGAAAACATCACACCAACTGCAGCAGATAAATCTCTACTTATCTGTGCGGAAATAAACAGCAGTCGTGTAAAGCCCTGTGCGTCTCAGCAGTCATTTGGTTTGTCTCCACGGACTCCAAACAAGTCTTCACTTTATATAAATAGCTATATTTTTATTATTTTTCAATTTATTTCTTATTTTTACATTTTGACTGAGTTCGTTTATTTTTATTTCATTTTAATAAAAAAAATATTTTGACTATTAAGTGACCATCTGTCAAAAAACGAACAGCCTGTATTTTTATGAATCCAATGGAAAAAGTAAATGATACAGAATTATTTCCCTCAAGTAAAATAGTACCTTAAAATAAAGAACCACAATGAAACTAAAAAAAAAACCTTGGAATTGCTGTAAATACTTGGCATTTTTCCGATTAATTTATCGAATGGTTAAAGTGTGTGCCTTTTCTCGTATGCAAATCGACAATCTTTTGATCAGTTCACTGCTTGTTGATTTTTTTATCATGTTATAGCGAATACTCGAAATTATTCAAATACACCATGTTTTTTATTTAATTGCAAGAATATTAATAACAATAATATTTTACTGCCGATGCTGATATTTGTACTTCTAACAATATCTACATTATTATTTCATAGTCAGCTTTGTTTATTAATTAACAATTCACTTATTCCACTTGACGAACTACCTTCTAATAGTTTTCTTGATTATAGTGCACGATAAAAATGATTATAATTTACAATTTTAATGCATCATTATGAGCTAAACAAGAGGCGAATAAAAAATAATGTTGTTCTGAATTTCGAAGTGGAACACTTTGTTCAAGCGATTGTTTGGTGGAATTTTCTGTTGTCTTTTTTAATTTGTATTATTGTGTTCATTTACTTCAATCATGGCATATCAAGTGAGTTTTGATTTATTGGAAGCGTATTTTTTGAACAAGAAAGACCTCCAACGAAGTTGGCGATGGTCTAGCAAAAAGAACCCCGATAGACAAACACTGTCTCGTCACGTTTTATGTAACGAGTATCCCAAAATGTACGCAAGACTTATCATAATATTAGTATGGTAAATCTTGCGCATATTTTGGGTCACCCATATAGTATATTGTGAACAACTTGTTTTTTTTTACATTTTAATCAACGCTTACGACCACCACAGTAACAACACAACACGATCAGTGATGAAGAACTCGACATTCTACTCCACTTTTCGGCTTACCCGAAGACATCACTGAGAGAAGGTGAACAAGAAATTGGGATCCCAACGAGTATAATACAACGTGTACTAAAAGAATTGCATCCAAGAGTTACATTGAAGGACGATTACTTCAAAAATTACTACCAGACTTAATTTATTTCGTATTATTCAGATACACTTGCTTGAACATATTTTTTTTTTGGATTAGGTAAGACGAGTTTTAACTTTAATAAAAACGGGATGTACAACCGTCACAATAATCGTATTTGGTCTGCAGAGAATTTCTTACGAGTCATAGAAACGAAAAATCAAGTGCGTTTCTCGGTTTATTACTAGTGCGAAATTAAAAAAAAACGGTTTTCTTGACCCATATTTACCAAGGAACTCAGAACACAGAAAAATATTTAGAAATATTTCAGCTTCTAAGCGACGAAATAAGTAATCTTTCAGAGGTGGAACAACAAAATTAATTAATTATTCAATAAAATGGGAGCGTCGGCTGATAACAGTCGGAAAAGCAAAATTTTGGACCGATTAGAAGGCCGGCAATAAACCCAGACCTGACACCACTTATACGTGAAAGATTTATTATACAAGAAACAATATGACAATGTGGAAGATTTAAAAACGGAATTGAGACGAATCAATTCGAGTATTCACCATAACATGATAAGAAAATCAACAAGCAGCGAACTTATCAAATGATTGACGATTTGCATACAATATCACACAAGCATTGATAAATTAATCGGAAAAATGCCTGTGTTTACTTCAATTCCGAGTTTGTTTTTATTTTATTTATTGTTTTAGTTTTACGGTGGTCTATTATTTTAAGGTACTATGTTACTTAAGGGAAATTATTCTTTATCGTTTACTTTTTTGATTGGCATCATAAAAATACAGGTTTCATTGGTTTATTTTACCTTAGTTTTACTTATTTATACAGCGTATTTTGAATAAATAAAATAAATACGCCTAATATTTGGATTTTTTCTCACTTCTGTTATTTAGATTAAATTCAAATCAAACGATCACACGGGAACATATAATTTATCTTGATGAGACCTGGTATGATGCTCATGATACGTTGAAAAAAGGGGACAAAGATGTATCGGGGAAATGTGTGACCAACATTCCTTGTTCACGAGGAAAACTATTAATTATACTGCATGCAGCAAGTGAAAGTAGATCCATTCCAGGTTTACTTATTTCATCCAAGGCAATAAAAACTCAGTGCCGATTACCACGACGACATGGATTCTCAGCTATTCGAAAATTGGTTTCGTGATCAACTCTTGCCAAATATTCCAGAGAACAGCGTTATTGCAATGGAAATGCATCATACCATTATCGCAGATAGAAAAAAAACCAAGTAAAGGCACAAGAAAAGCAGAGATTATTGATTTTGACGTTTGACGTGGTATTTCTTATCCAGAAAAGGCATCAGCGAAACAGCTTTTGGGAATCGTCAGTAAAAAGTAAAATCTTTTAAAGAAGTCTATGCAGTGCCTAAAATGCTTCAGAGAGCAGGACATAAAGTTTGTCGACTTCCTCCGTATTTACTGCATTTTTAATCCCATAGAGTTCATGTGGAGCAATTTGAATAAAACAATACGAAGAGAAAACACCACACCAACTGCAGCAGATAAATCTCCACTTATCTGTGCGGAAATAAACAGCAGTCATGTAAAGCCCTGTGCGTCTCAGCAGTCATTTGGTTTGTCTCCACGGACTCCAAACAAGTGTTCACTTTGCAAAAAAGAGCCCTTCGCACTTAGCAAGTGTAAAACCGAGGCACTCTTGTAAAAGTACTCTTTAAAAGAATATTTTATTACGACGCTTTATTCACAATATGTTTTCGACATTATAATGTACAAACAACACTATATACACCAGTTCAAACGTGTTAACATTCCCGGCAGGGCCACCCAGCATACGGGTTGTTTTATTTATTATTTAAAACTATTGACATAATAGTTTTGATTTGATTTGTTATTCTTATTCAATATTTGTTTGACACTTTGCGAATGTAGATAAATAGCTATATTCTTATTTTATTTCAATTTATTTCTTATTTTATTTTGACTGAGTTCGTTTATTTTTATTTCATTATAATAAAAAAAACATTTTGACTATTAAGTGACCATCTGTCAAAAAACAAACAGCCTGTATTTTTATGAATCCAATGGAAAAAGTAAATGATACAGAATTATTTCCCTCAAGTAAAATAGTACCTTAAAATAAAGAACCACAATGAAACTAAAAAAAAAAACCTTGGAATTGCTGTAAATACTTGGCATTTTTCCGATTAATTTATCGAATGGTTAAAGTGTGTGCCTTTTCTCGTATGCAAATCGACAATCTTTTGATCAGTTCACTGCTTGTTGATTTTTTTATCATGTTATAGCGAATACTCGAAATTATTCAAATACACCATGTTTTTTATTTAATTGCAAGAATATTAATAACAATAATATTTTACTGCCGATGCTGATATTTGTACTTCTAACAATATCTACATTATTATTTCATAGTCAGCTTTGTTTATTAATTAACAATTCACTTATTCCACTTGACGAACTACCTTCTAATAGTTTTCTTGATTATAGTGCACGATAAAAATGATTATAATTTACAATTTTAATGCATCATTATGAGCTAAACAAGAGGCGAATAAAAAATAATGTTGTTCTGAATTTCGAAGTGGAACACTTTGTTCATTCGATTGTTTGGTGGAATTTTCTGTTGTCTTTTTTAATTTGTATTATTGTGTTCATTTACTTCAATCATGGCATATCAAGTGAGTTTTGATTTATTGGAAGCGTATTTTTTGAACAAGAAAGACCTCCAACGAATTTGGCGATGGTCTAGCAAAAAGAACCCCGATAGACAAACACTGTCTCGTCACGTTTTATGTAACGAGTATCCCAAAATGTACGCAAGACTTATCATAATATTAGTATGGTAAATCTTGCGCATATTTTGGGTCACCCATATAGTATATTGTGAACAACTTGTTTTTTTTTACATTTTAATCAACGCTTACGACCACCACAGTAACAACACAACACGATCAGTGATGAAGAACTCGACATTCTACTCCACTTTTCGGCTTACCCGAAGACATCACTGAGAGAAGGTGAACAAGAAATTGGGATCCCAACGAGTATAATACAACGTGTACTAAAAGAATGGGTATTGAATCCAGAGTTACAGTTTACTTTTGAGACTTACATTGAAGTACGATTAGTTCAAAAATTACTACCGGGAGACAGAGAAAGGAAACTTAATTTAGTTCGTATTATTCAGATACACTTTGCTTGAAGATCCATTTTTTTGGATTAGGTACATTATTGGGTCAGACGAGTTTAAACTTTAGCATATAAATAACAACGGGATGTACAACCGTCACAATAATCGTATTTAGTCTGCAGAGAATCAATTGCTAGTACGGAATTAAAAAAACCGGATTCCTTGTTCCATATTTACCAAGGAACTCTGCGTAGAAAAATATTTAGAAATACTTCAGCTTCTAAGCGACGAAATAAGTAATCTTTCGGAGGTGGAACAACAAAGTTAATTAATTTTTCAACAAGATGGGAGCTCCGGCTGAAGTTGGAGAGAAGCAGAATTTTTGGACCGATTAGATGGCCGGCAATAAACCCAGATGATGATGATGATGATGGGTGGGGACGCCCGGCCGGAACAGGCGGGCGGTCGATCAGTCTCCCGGTCATTCCGCCCTGTTCCCCTTGGTTGAGCCGTAGGTTACTGGCCCGGCGACGCTCCCATCCAGCATGGATCCCATCTTCCGGTTTTCCTACAGAACAAAAGTGCGTCCTGTAGGTTGATGCTTTTAAGTGCTTCTGACGATAGCTTGTCCTCTCCGAATGTGTGGTATCTCAGTGACGAGTACATGACGCACTCGGCTAGGACATGTTGGCTTGTTTCCTCTTTGCCGCAATGTGGGCATTGAGGATCTTGTTTAATGCCCATTACCGTTAGATGTCTGTTGAGCGGGCAATGCCCAGTCAGCACACCAGTTAGTATGCTAAGATTGTACTTACCAAGATTAAGGAGATACCTTGTCCTGTTTTGGTTCACCCTTCCTATCATGAGCTTGGATTGTCTGCACCCCTGTGTCGCAATCCATTCCTCATTCGTCTTTATTTCAATTTTTCTTGCAATGATTCCCTTCGTTACAGTCGCAGATATTGGGAGCACTGGCTCGGGGCCTAGGTACTGTTGGTCCGCTCCTGCTCTTGCTAGTTCGTCTGCTATCTCGTTTCCTGCCGCTCCACTGTGCCCCGGTACCCATGCCAGTGTAATTTGGGATGTGTTGCCAAGGGTATTTAATTCATTTCTGCACTCCTCCACTAGTGCTGATTTGACCTCTGGGTTGTCTAGTGCTTTAAGTGCTGCTTGGCTGTCTGAATATATTAAGACATTCTCCCCTGCTGTGTTTCTTTTTTGCCTGAGGGCCTGAGTACATTTCATGATAGCATATATTTCTGCTTGGAACACACTAGTAAAGCCGCCTAATGGTAATGTAGTATGTTCCTCAGACTTTTGGTTGTATATGCCAGCCCCCGCTCTTTTAGTTGATGATTTCCAGGACCCGTCAGTGAAGCATGTGGTTTTGGGTTCCAGCACTTCCTGTTCCCAGTTATCTCTTTCTCCTATGTGGATTCTGTATTTCTTGTCGAAGATCTTTCTTTTCCTGATTAGATCATTGTTAAGCATGATCATGTCCATGTTTATCATTGACTTTTTCTGGATGCTTGCGTGTCTCTTGTCCATCTCGGATCCTATCCACTCTCTACTCATTTTAATTCTATACCATTGTTCTATGGCTCTTTTTTCCACCTCAAGATGTACGGGGTTCAGTCCCAGCATTATCTCCAGGGCTTGTGTCGGTGCCGTTCTCATTGCCCCGGTTGTCATTAGACATGCCAGTCTCTGGACCTTTGTCAGGTCTTTTCTTTGTTCTTTTATTGCCGCTCTATGCCACCAGACTAGAGCTCCATATAGGAGTCTGGGTAAGATCACTGCCTTATATATCCATTGCATTACTAGTGGTCTTAGTCCCCATTTCCTGCCTATCGCTTTCCTGCATTGCCATAGTGATATTACGGCCTTCCTGCATTGTTCCTTTACATGTGTCTTGTATAGCAACTTGCTGTCTAGTATTACTCCCAGGTATTTTACTTCCTTTATTGTCTCTATCTCTTCACCTTTGATCTTGATGGGTGTTAGGATAGGTATCTTCCTCTTATTGGTAAAGATAACTATTTTAGTCTTGCTCGGATTCAGGTCCAGCCCTCTGCCTTGGCACCAGTTCAGAACCTGCTTGATTCCTCTTATCATGACTTCTCTCATTACGCTAAGGGATTTGCCCCTCACCAGGAGTACTCCGTCATCTGAGTATGCCTGCATGTGTATCCCTCCTCTATTACTTTCTCTTATGAGCGAATCCAGCAGGAGACACCAAAGGAGTGGTGACAGGCAGCCTCCTTGCGGAAAGCCCCTGCTAGTCTTTATCCTTATTGAGTCCCCCCCCAGCTGTGCTGTTATCGCCCTACCTGTAAGCATGGTCATTATCCATTTGCTTGTTGTGGGATCTATGTCATTCCTACGTAGGCATTTCTCTATTGCATCAAAGGTAGCTCTGTCAAACGCGCCCTCCACGTCGAAGAAGCAACCTAGTGCCATTTCTTTATCTTCTATTGCTCTCTCTATTCTTGTGGTCAGGTTGTGTAGGGCTGTTTCTGTCGATTTCCCTTCTGTGTAAGCATGCTGTTGCCCGTGTAAGGGCATCCTTGCTTTCTGCATGCTCATTCTTATCTGTATATCTATGATCTTCTCTAGTGCTTTCAGTGCAAACGATGAGAGGCTAATGCTCCTAAATGATTTTGCATCTTTATAATTTTTCTTGCCTGGTTTGGGTAGAAAAACAACTCTTACTTCATTCCATATTGCTGGAACGTGGCCTAATTGCAAACTTCTTTCGTAAATTTCTTTTAGGCTGCCCCAGATGTGTCTCAGTCCTTTTTGTAGTAATACGGGTATTACTCCATCTGGGCCTGCTGCTTTATACGGGGCGAAGGATTTGATGGCCCAAGCCCCCACCTCGTCGCTTATGCTGACGTTTGCTGTACCTGATACAGTTGTTATCTGGTTGCTCTCCTCTACGGCAGCCTCTGGTATGTTGTCCTCCCTGCAGTCGGGGAAGTGTGTTCTTACCATGTGCTGTAGTACTTCCTTGGGATCTGTTAGTTCGGTTGAGCCCACCACCAGACTGCCTAGTTGGCAGGATCTTTCGCTCGTCAGAACCCTAACTAGTCTAGCCGCCTCCGAGTAGCGTTGTATCTCTCCTGTGAATGTTTTCCATCCTTGTGCTCTCAGTTTCTCCCTTGCATTGGTGTATTTGTTCCTAATACTTCTGTATTCGTTCCAGCACTGATCATCCCTCTTTGCCAGGGCTTTCCTCAGCGCTTTCCGAGTTCTTTTACGAAGTTTTTGCATTTCTTTGTTCCACCATGGCTGGCCCTTATCTCCGTCGTACGTTCTTTCTGGACATGCTAGATGGTAGGCTTGTGATATGGCTCTGGTTAAGTCCTCGGCCGCCCTGTCCAGTTCCTTGCATGTCCTTGGGCTAATGTGGCCTGGTGTCCATTCGCTCAGTATGTTATTGTACCGTTCCCAGTCCGTTTTCCTTGGGTTCCTTATTCTTGTTCTTTCCGTGTAGTAGTCCAGGTCGTACAGCAGTCTTCTGTGGTCTGACATGCTGTCTTCCCGGTCCACCTTCCAGTCTTGTACGAGTTTGCTTATTTCCCCTGAGGTTATAGTTATATCTAGCACCTCCATTCTGGCCCTGGTAACAAAAGTTGGGGTAGTTCCTTTGTTGTGTATATCCAGGTCGTTACTTACGATGAATTCTAGGAGTGACTCCCCCTTTTTGTTAGTGTCGCTGCTCCCCCACACCTCGTGATGTGAGTTTGCGTCGCAGCCTACAAGAATGGGTGTCTTCTTACCTTTGTATCTGGTAACTGCTTCTTCCAGTTCTCTAGTTGGCGCGCTACTTTCACCTGGGATGTAGCACGTCGCCACTGCTATTTTAGTTTTCTCTCCATTTCTCGTCGCAAGGCTAATTTCCACTGCAACTAGGTCTCTGAAACATATGGTCATTAGGCATCCCATATTCCGCACGTTCCTACTTACATATATGCATGCCCTTGGGGGCAACTCACCATTTCTCTCGAAGTGGAGGTCACCACCCAGGCTTCCCAGTCCCGTTACCTGGTTTTTCCATACATACGGTTCTTGCATAAGGACAATATCAGTCTTTTCCCTCAAAATGTGTTGGCACAGTTCGGACATTGCATCCTTACAATGCTGGAGGTTTACTTGACATATTCTTATTTTTTTGTATGTGTCTGTGTGTGTGTAACTGTGTTGTGTGTGATGTTTGTCTGTGTTGTCCATAGCTGGTTGTATATGTGTGAAGTGTTATCCGCCTCCCGGTTTCCTAGGCTAAGGAGCCCCCGTCGGTTTCCATCTGTGATTGATGGTCACCGGCCTGGGCTGCCTCTGCCTGGTCCTCAGGTTGCGGGCTAGAGTTCCCACAGCTGCATTTGCAGCTGCAGGTCCCTCTCCCTATCGGGGTCTCCGGTGGCTTCACCCCTCTTGGTTTGTGAGGTTCGGACCTCGTCAACCGCGCCCGGATGCGTGTGGCCTGAAAGAACAGCCATTGACTGGCTTCCTCGCCCCACGCATCTTCCACGCTCTTGGGCACCGAGTAGCAAACCCTGGTACCCGTGACGAGCTCCTCCCTACTCACTGGCGTCCACTGCTGGATTTTCAGCTCCTCTTCCCTATCCCAGTTTTGGGCCTTAAGGTAGAGGAGCGGATCTTCCTGCAGTTCTTCTGGCGGGCCCGGGATCCAGATGTTGACCCTCGTCTTGTCCAACATCCGGGCCCGCAACTTGTGGCCCAGCGGCTCACCCAGGTCCTTCTCGAGAAGCCACTCCCTCGCTTCTGCCGTGGATGGTGTCACAAGGAAAAATCCCTCTGACACCAGCCCCGACATTGCGAATTGGAGTGGCCTCCCCCGAACTCCCTGGGTTTTGATCGCCTCCGTGATTAGGCGGCCTACAACTCTCCTGACTTCGGTCCCCAGTGCCTCATCCAGCGGTACGCCATCCTCCCTGCAGATCGCCACCGCGAACTCCCGTGCCTCCCTCGCGGTGGCACGGAGGCCCGTCAGTGAGTCACTGCGGTTGGGTCGCTTTGCTGGAGGCCGTGTCGAAGGTCCTTCGTCAGGATCAGTTGGCTGTCGCTTTATCTTCGGTGCTCTCCCCGGCGGCGGGGGCCTCCCCATCGCCTGACTGCGGCTAGGGTTTTCTCCCGCCGCCACCGCCAGCCTGTTCTGGTTTCTTCGGGCCTGCCTCGCCTTCTTTTTTTCCGCTTTCGTCCTCGGTCTGGTGAACCCATCACCCTCCGTCGGGGTTGCCACGTTGGTGGTTCCCTCCTTCGAAGTCGGCGGTGGGTTCAGCAGACGATCCTCCTCATCTGGTGTCAGGCTCTCCTGTACCAGCTCACTCCACGGCATCTGCGGGGGTCCCCCTTGCACCATCTTGTCGGTGCTTGGCATCCCTCCCGCTTCTGCCCCTCTCTCCGTCTCGCTTGTCGGGGAATCCTGTACGGGTTTCCTCCCCTGCTCCTCTATAGTTTTGTAGTAATTGTTTTTTCTAGTTTGTTCCATATAATGTCGGTTTGATGGGAAGAAATAAAAAGAAGAGGTGCGGCAGTGCTCCCTTGCCACACCTCCAGCTATATTTCACCTACACGGGGTACGCCACAGCCCGTGCAGAGTCGTATGCGGCGGCAATAAACCCAGACCTGACACCACTATTATATGTGAAAGATTTATTATACAAGAAGCAGTATGACAAAGTGGAAGATTTAAAAACGGAATTGAGACGAATCATTTCGAGTATTCGCCATAACATTATAAGAAAATAAACAAGCAGCGAACTTATCACATTATTGACGACTTGCATACAATGTCATACTTTAAGCATTTGATAAATTAATTCGAAAAATGCTAATGTGTTTACGGCAATACCAAGTTTGTTTTATTTATTTACTAGCGACCCGCCCTCGCTTCGCTCCGGGTTAAAGTATTATACATATAAACCTTCCTCTTGAATCACTTTATCTATTAAAAAAAACGGCATCAAAATCCGTTGCGTAGTTTTAAAGATCTAAGCATACATAGGGACAGACAGCGGCTAGCGACTTTGTTTTATACTATGTAGTGATTTTTTCACTTTTACGGTGGTCTTTTATTTCAAGGTACTGTGTTGCTTAATGGAAATTATTCTTTATACTACTTTTTTGATCGGCATCATAAAAATACAGGCTGTTTGCTTTTTTCATTGGTTTCTTTTTCCTTAGTTTGACTTATTTATACAGCGCCATTTTAATACACCTAAATATTTTGTTTTTTTCTCACTTTAGTTATTTTACCCTTATTCTTTTAAATTAAAGAATAAGGGTGAAATAACAAAAATTAGAAAAAATGGTTTGTTTCTTGTTTTTTTTCGCCTCTCCTCACGTTCGCTTTGGTACCGGCGTCGAGCACGACATCTTGTGTGCCAGCCAACCCTAGAAACATAACAAACAATTAGAAGTGGTCATTCGGTACTTTTTATCTACGACGGGGCGCCCCGCTATTCAAAAATACGTTGCACAACTGCAACTGCGTCAATGCACGCAAAATGTTTTTGTATAAAAAAACTGCTCGAAGCAATAATATCAACTCGAATCAACAAAAAGGTCAAACTGAAAATCAGCGCTGTCTACACCCGCAGGGACCAGCTAACGCTGAGCCTGACCCTTATGCCACAGCTAAAGGTTATACAATAAAATTGTTAAGCCATGTAGGCAATTTTCATTTTCTCTGTTTGTAAAAGTAGGCTGCGGGCCGAGCAATTTAGGACCAATATAAAACAGGGTGGTTAATTTAAAAAAATATACATCTTGTAAGCCCCGACAAAAAAAGGGGTATGCGTTTGTGTATTTTGAGCCTGTCTGAGACATCGTGGCTCCTAAACCGTTGGACCGGCTTGGACGCCGATCTTAGGGTTGCGTACCTCAAAAGGGAACCCTTATAGGATCACTTTGTTGTCCGTCCGTCCGCGTGGAGGTATTGAATTGAAATTATAAGCAAATACTCAGGCCTATAGTCCCTTGAAGCTGTGAAAAAAACAACCTTCCAAGTTCACGTAAAAAAAGATACGGCCCCTTATGCCGCTAAAAACGTATATTTCGACACTAAAGGGAATCAAAATTTATAGGGTACTTCTCAAAGACCTAGAATCCTGAAATTTGTCAAGAAGAAAGGTCTTACAGCACAAGTAAAGAAATAAATCCGAAATCGTTAATTTGTGGCTTCATCCCAAAAAAAACTAATCGCGAGTTGTTTGTCCCTCAATACAATTATACATTCTTAAGTTAGCACGGAACCCTCGGTGCGTGAGTACTACTCGGACTTAACCTTCTTTTTTAAATAAATCTAGTTTCATCGGGATTGTTCTTAGCTAGGTTTCATGAAAATCGGTTGAGCCGTTTAAGAGATATCAGCTCTGAAAGAGAGGTCGCCATTACATCGCGGGTTTTTACCTACACAGTTATTAATGATAGTCGCCACTAATGACCGTATTATTGATCTGACACTTGACTCTTACGAAAATGATTAATTGAAAAATTGATTTCACGAACCCGCAATATTTTTTAAAGACCTATCAAACGACACCCACACCTTGCGGTAGGCAAAAAAAAGACCATCCATCCCCACTTCACGTATAGGGGCGGGACCATAAAAATATTTTTGTAAGATTTTACATCACTATTCTGTAGGAATGACTCATATATATTCATGCCAAATAACAGTTTTCTAGTACCAAGAGTTTCTGAGCGTCCGCGGACGGACGGACGAACAGACGGACATTGCGAAACTATAAGGGTTCCTAGTTTGACTACGGCCTAAAACTAACCTGTTTTCTTCATGTTCTGTAACTCCTGCGGACCAGAAAGTACCAGTGACGTCAAGCTGGCACTGGTCTGCGTCGAACCTGGAAGCCAACCATCATCAATGTTACACATTGAGAAACTAAGTTTTTCGTTAGATAATAATGGTATAGGGTAAAATAATTTTCCTAATCAGTTTATAAATGACTGCCTTCCATGGTAACAAACAAGAATACAACCAATTTGAGACCTCCTTTTTGAAGTTGGTTAAAAATAAGTTAAACATCCAATTATTGTCATCCAAAATACCAGGTTAAGGCATGTAATCTTCACCATTTCCATTCCATCCAAACTATTATCGCGGACTAGCTGTTGACCGCGACTTACTCCGCTTAAAACTCGGTTATCGCTATTTACTCTTTTACTCTATTGCTATGTAAATTATCCAAAAACAAAGATAACAACCGTGTGGTTGCCGGTTTAGAATAGTGCCACTCCATGTCTTCCCGTGAATATCATAAGAGATGACTAAGGGAATAAAGCTTGTAGTACTGCTTGGCGGTAGGCTTGCAACCTGTCTCTAATAAACTAGTAAACTTCTTTGCCTGATTGTGCAAAATGTGGTTACAAAATTATAAACAAGTCTTACATTTCTGTAGCTCTGCCTAGCCCACTTTGGAATTGAAAGCGTGATGTTATGTATGTATGCAATAATAAGGAAACAAAAAGTTGACACGTTTTTCATACACTTTTTGTTCAGGCTTATTTCTAAAAACCGGTCCACAACTGACAGTTGACAGAAATCAGTAAACATACATAATAAGTTTCTGCCAAAACTTCATTTTCGGGACAAGCTGTTGTTACGGACTGTACTTTTTTTGCAAAGTCATCTGCTTATCAAGACCAAACTAATTAGTCCCAACATGGTGAGTATTATGTTAAGCATAACGGAGATCCTATCGCAACCTTCTGACTCCACCATCAGATCAGCTCTTAGATACCATAAAAAAAGTTCAAAATTGACTTGCATGATTTGAAGTAGACAACCTATAAACATACATAGAAACAGTGCAAATTAAATTAAATACATACATACAGCCCAACATAGAATGCTGGTTAAAAAGAATATGACAGAGGCATCACAAATTGTATGTTTCTTTATGCCATAATAAATTTGTCATCTTTTTATTACTTACTATAATGTGGGAGAGAGACTTTTTTCTCCGCAACTCTTGATACACCCCTATTTCAACAAGGTGTAACTCCATCTCAGCAAGCATGATCCGTTTCCTTAAAGGTGATCCGCACCTCTAACCTGTATAAAACATATCAAAATTTCAGTTTATAATGAAATGTGACCTAAATAAGATGTAGTTGCCTACATCATCACACCAGACTGGTAAAATCATTGCTGATCTCTAACCAAATTCCTACCAATCTCTCTAACCCTACAAATATGTAGTCTCAAATGTACTGTAAACCCTGTGCCCGTAATAAAATATTATTTTAATCCTACTAATGTTAAAACACAAAGTTTGCAAGTATGGATGGATGTTTGTTACTCTTTCAAGCAATAAATACGGGATGGATTTAGGTGAAATTTGAAATGAAAACAGCTTATACCTTGGATTAACACAGGCTTTCATATCGCTATTCCCTCGGGAGCTGATTTATACGCGTACGACGTCGCGGGCGGAAGCTAGTATATAATAATGTTTCTTGTATTTTAACAAGCATTGTGCATGCGTTTCAAAAAGTTGGACATAATTTTAGCATATAGTTAGACATGTCAAATATATGTATAAGGGATAAAAAAAACATGGTGTCATTAAAGCATTCTTAAAATTGTACAAGTTATCATGTCCATGTTTCAACTAAACCAATATGAAAATATAAAATAAATAAAAATAAAAATCTCAATAAGAAGAGAACACATATGTTTTACACATTGACCTGGTCCCAAATTACTGGAAGCTTGTAGTAAGGTACTTAAATACACGGAGAACATTCACTCCGGAACAAACAGTCATGCTCAGCTCACATATATTTGCCCATACTGGTTTCATAGGCAGGGTCACTTCTATTTGCCAAACATATAGGTGATTGTTGTTTGTTTTAAAAAAAACTACAATAGCAAACAACTCAATTAATATATAAAACATCCCTGAAATTATATCAGCAACTTCCATTTTCAGAGCTGATATATCTTAGGCAGCCAAATTGGTAGATTTCAGAAGTGTTTAAATGGTTTACCAAGCCTTATTTTCTTCAAAAACGGCGTTCTTTATAATATGACCTGCTCCTGTGGGATCACTCTACCCTAGGTTAAATAGATTATACAATAATATTAAGTATAGATGGGTATATACCCATAATATTAAGTATAGATGGGTATATACCCATCTATACTTAATATTATTAAGAGGAGACTTGTATGTATCTGTATGTAATGAATCACAAAAACGACAGGGCCGATTTCAAAAAATCATTCATGAATTCATCATTTGTATGCTACATTATTCCAGATTAACATAGGCTATGTTTTGTTCTTCTACGCGGACGGAGTCGCGGACAACAGCTAGTGTACGAATACAATAAGAATAACGTCCATTTTTTCAACTGTCTACTCGTTACGGGCTTTAGAAGAGTTAAATCATTATTTGAATTACTAAGTTATTTATTATCATGATGCAACAAATGGACAACATTTAAAATAATGCGTAGTACCATGGTAGTACCTACCTTTAAAGTAATTTATACCAACCTTATCCAGATTATTCAAGTTCAACATCTTAACTGATGTACAAGTTCACAACGGCAATAATACCAAAAATATTGAATACAAAACTGAACCACTTATAGTTTAATTACATATTCAGTAACAATTTCAGTAAACTGCAATAAATAAGCGCACCATGCGCACACGCGGGTAGTTAGGTACGTACGTACTACGTAGATAGATGGTAGGTACCTTCTTCTTTTTTTATTCATAGCAGCCACCGCGATATTCCGCAGTGATTTCGCCAATTGATGACAATTGAGTAGAGTAAAACAGACAGTAAACATAATCAGAATTAAAGCAAAACCTTTTAGTCAGCCATCTTCACTCCCTGACCCTTGGACCGAACCGAATATAACCGGATGCGGAAACTCGGAAAGCCGGAAACCTAAACTTATAAACTTTACGCCATGTTGCTAGCACATTTATGGTTAACCCGCACTGCGATAGAATTCCGCGCGATTTTTTTCCGCAAAATCTATGACTTATGGAAATTATTAGAGACTGCACGCACTTGCGAAAGGCCGTGGCAGGATAAGGGATCATCTTGTGCCTTAATAGCTTTTAGGCCGGTAGGCCTGCTCGTACATAAAATCGCTACACAAATTGATTTAAAAGTTAGTAATTTTTCGTCGGAGAGCTTCAAAAATCGCCCCCCAGGATGGTTACCACGAACCACTTAATTCGCAACTTCGGTTGCCTAGTCAGTGTCACTCTTCACTCGAGACTAAATTGAGAGAAAAGGATGGATCTAACGAACCGAAAGACCTTCGATTGTAAAAGTACGGCCTCAGCACTGTGATGTGAACACCACGGACCAGCCGTTTCATCAACCACCCCAAGATGCCAATTCGACTCCTAATTCAGGCTGCCAAGACGACCGCGAAACATTAAAGCATGATGATGGCACAAAATAAAAACGCGGTGGCATACCTCGGTGCACTGTACTGCTGGGCCTCACCTAACATCACTGAAGGAAGTGGAACAGCGTAAGCATTTGCACCTGTAGAATATGTTGTCTGGAGCGGACGATATTCGAACCTACTTGCAGGGTTGGGTTTTAGCCTGCAAACACTAAACGTTTAGGCCACATCCATCTACTGTTCGAAAAACAGGGTGGTTATCTATCACTGATGGAAAACATTCCCCGCGTTCGTCTGCGGGGGAGGGGGTCGGGTTTTTACTTTTAAAAGTTTTAATAAAATAATATATTTGTACTTAAATCTCATACGATGGAGACCTAGGCGGGTTGACACAAAATTTACAATTCAGGTCATAACTGCCTCACTATACGTTTTAGAACTATGAGATATATATCGCTAGAAAGCAAATTTAATTCTCTAACAATTGATTTCACTTAAAGTGGTAATTGGTAGTGGTAACTATTTAAAAAAATACATTTTCTAAATTAATACAGTGTGTTTCAACTCTCCTAGTATAGAGGTAAGATGAAACGGATACCTAGGTGAGTTGACACATTAGATAGATGAAGCATTTAAAAATAAAAAAAACGCACATTTAATTGAATAAAAACCTTTTAATGTTAAAGAAACGGCATTAGTCATCAATCAACAGTACAATATCTTTACTTATAATAGTTTACCTTAAATTATAATTAGTAAGGCAAATTGCAAGTAGGTTTATCCTAAATATTTTGTCAAATTTTAGTCTTTAATGTAGCTAAAACTACTTAATCAGGTAATAAACTTAAACAAAATGAAGGAACTTCTTTGAGATCAACAAACAAATAACTTTTGTAACTTAAAATGGTCTTCTCTTTATGACCTTACCTATGGAGACAACCTTCTTTGTCGTCTAATTTCAAGTAGGAATTTTTAACCTAAACTTACAATAATCAGTCGTTTTCTTGTAAGTACCTTAGTAATATTTAAATCTTTACTACCTACTAAAAATACTGTTAGTCTTCCATCTCACTAAAATTATAATAATATTCTTAAATACTTTCTATGAGATCAACAAACAAATAACTTAAATACTTTCTTCTTATGAAGTACCTACCTAAACCTCTTTGGGAAACATATTATGTAGGTATTACTTTGTTGGACTATTTTTAACAAACTAGAACATTATACGTAATAAGACATTGCACAAAGAATTAATAGATTCAATCTGATAAATAGTTTTGGCTGATATAACTTAATTCACTATTTGTGCATTCCGCGTGAGACCAACCCTTGCATTCCATACACTGCACCCATTCCTCGTTAGGTCTACTATTTTGATATGGCTCTAAGCAGCACAGACATAAACAATCATCATCATTTTCATGTTCACTGTCGGATTTTTGTGTGAATTTCTTCTTCTTGTTCTTTGTAGTCTTTTTGTTATTGTTTATTGCTTTCTTTTTTATGGTTGTTTTCTTTGTTTGCTTTGAATCATCAAAAACTCGCTTCTTCACGTTTCGTAATTTTCTGTTTGCCTATATTGCTTCAAGTGCTTCTTTTTCTGGAGTGTCTGTTAAAATTGTCGACTTAACCTTGCGTCTGTTCTGTGTACCTTTCCTTGGCGAAGCTTTAGGTAAAGGCCTAATAATCTCAGGTGTAAATGAGGCCGTTGCTATTCCTTCTAGGAATAGGGTTCTCAAGTTCATGGTTACGTTGAGGAGAACTAGTATTCACGCCAGAATAGGGTGTGGAAGAAGTAGACTGCTCAGGTTCATAGCTCGGGTTAACAGTGTGACTATTCATGTCTGGAAGAGAAGTAAGCACATTTGCACTCGGACTGCAAGGCGAATTCCTTTCTGTTATAGGAGTATTATGGATCGCAACTGAAGTCTCATTATGAACAGAATCTTCTGTGTTTGATGTAGATTCTGAGGGGTTGGGTGAATCCCACGAAGCAGGATATTTTTTGTTGTACTTTTGGGCAAGTTGATATGCTAGTCGCTTTGCTTCTTTAGTACTCAGTCCATAATTGGCTGCTGCACAATTTACAAAATACTCTGCCAATATTTTTTCTTCTTCAGCAGTAAATATAAAGTTATGCACATACCCCATTGTGACGGACATCTCGTCATTTCCATTGTTTTTTTGTTTTTTCTTTATGAATCGGTACAAGGAAGAATAATGTACCTAATTGATATGATTTGGCAGCATCGCGGAGACTTTTGCCCCTTAAATTGACTTCCTCGGCAGCCAATTCATAAATTTCCTTACTGGCCTCGCCTCTATTTGTCTTCCGCACGTAATTATTTGGCATTCTAAACAAAACAAGAAAAAGTTTAATAAAATACCGAGGTGAGTTGCAACAAACGAGGTGGGTTGAAACAAGGTGTTTTAACTTACCTCTCCATTGAAATTTACGGTTCTTATCAAGTCATTGCGATTATAACCTACAAGCCGTTAGTTTACCTAAAATATGAAATATGAATGTAAAACTAGCTTAATCATGCTTTAAAAATCATCTACACTCAGCACAACATCTGATTCATTACATATAAATAAACAGTATCGAAAAAATGATAAAAAACTTACTTTTCGCACAATTTTGACCACCGACGCTGTATCTCCGTAACCGTTCACCTGGCGGCCGCGACGTACGTGTACTGACAAGTCTATTAGACCGAGCTCAAGGTTTGAAATGCGTTGTTGCCATACTTCTATTCGCTACAGTTCCCGAGATATTGGCGTTGTGTCAACTTACCTTTGTTGCAACCCACCTAGGTCTCCCCTACCTACAGTACTAAATTGGCATGAATACAGTAACTACCAATAGGTTTAATGTATCTTTTAATATGTTTAAATACTCTTAAAGAGTAACGAACGACCAAAATGAAATAAATTAGGTTTTCCTTGTATTTGCATGCCTACTATTATATTATAAGGTCTTGACATTATTGGAACTTGTACTATCTCTCCATCTGATTTCACTATGTACCTAATGTTACGCAAATGAAATAAATAAATAAATACAAATGTGTCTTACCAAAATTGACTACCAATCAAGAACAAGTTGACCAAGTATTGCTATTATTCGATTCTTCAGCTGATTAAATGAGGTTCAAAACGGTGTAAAAAAATGTTTGTACATATCGTACTTTAAAGTTTAGATTTAAAAAAACATTGCTGATGTGTTCATACAAATCTCGTAAATTACGTATGAACGCGTCGGCTATGGTATTTTAAATACTAAACTTTTTTAAACTTTTTTAAACTACGATATGTACAAACATTTGTTCAGTACCATTATGAACCTTATTTAATCAGCTAAGGAAAGGACCCACCATGCTGGCTGTGCTCAAGACGACGTTTTGCAAGCCCTTCAGGTATCCCACTGCTACTGCATCTTTATACAGGACATGCGAAGTACTGAACGTACAGAGAACAGACGAGTTGGGAACCTCCCACCCATAGTTCATAGTTCATTTTATTGATAATAATAATTACAGGTCAAGTACACATTTTCCTTATTACATAATAAAAGATAATAAGTAATGATATAAGTAATAATTGTAACACTAATTGGTACATAATAATAATATAAAACATTGATTCATTTTCATAAAAATAGATCCCTGTAGTCGTAGAATGCCTTCTCTACGAGCCATTTCTTTAGCCTGCATTTAAAAGTCCACAGGTTATTTGCAGCGATAACATCGTCAGGAAGATGATTATATATCTTAGGGCCCATGACGTGTGTTAGTTTCTCCGACTTAGTGAGTCGGTGCGCCACGGGCAGCAGTCGGCCGGCGCGCGCGCGTCGCGTCATGTGTTTGCTGGGGATCTGGTGTTTCGGGCATGCGTCCAAGTTGGCTCGCACGTACATTGCCACTTGCAGTATCAGCAGAGACGGTAACGTCAGGATACCCAGAGATCTAAAGTAGGGTTTTACGGAGTCTGTTTGGGCAATACGCACAATCGCACGTACAGCACGTTTTTGAAGACGGAAGACTCGCTCCCATCCACTAGCCCTACACCACAATTCCACACCATACAGCAAGTGTATGTGTACCGAGGCGAAGTAGCATGTGCGGACCATCTCACGAAGCACTACACGAGCCAGACGTCTCAGGGCGAAGCAAGCCGCGGATAGCTTGCCGCACACTTTGTCGATATGAGCCGCCCAGCAAATATGGTTGGTTTATCGATAACTTTACTATTGCTATTGAATCGGGGCAGCACTCAAACATCTGACAGTCCGCCATTTTATGTTTGCTATGGTAGTTTAGGTAGGCACGTTTAATCCGTAGGTATGTCATATCTATTCTCTTCCTTTATCATTGTTACGAACAGCGGCTCTACTTTGTAATCCGTAATTCAAACTTCGGATCGCCCTGTCACTTTTTGCAAATTACTTACGCAACAAGAACAAAAGGGATAGCAATAGACGAAGTTCGAATTACGGATTTCAAAGTAGAGCCCCAGAACAAGCGCTTTTGACAGTGACATACACATAGACTTTGTCGTCACACTCGACTGACGCCATTGGTCAAAATATCGTCTGACCAATAACGCTCCGTTTCAACCGCTTTGAATTTCCCACTTTTTTTTGCACATTTCAATTAATATTTTCACATCGAAAAAGAAATAAAATTAGGAAATATTAATAGAGACGTAATGAGGATTCAAAATAGTACCCAAAAAATATATATTACTCTCATCTGTTTCAAGTGCATATTGTCTATTGATTCACTTTGGATGAAAGGCTCAGAAATTAAAGATAAATGCTGTTTATAACTACACTTTATAAGTAAGTGTATAATTTTATTACCCTAATAAAAGGCGTGAAATCCGTTCGTTTAACCTCAAACAGTCTGTTACTTTGAATGTAATTTCATAACTGCCCTGTTATCATCGTAGTATAGTAATATAGTATCGATGAATGGTAAAAGTAAACAAAGGGATATAGGGACAGAAAAAGCGACTTTGTTTTATACTATGTAGTGATAAAACTTTAGTCATTACTCATTTCGGAATAATATTATTTTATTTAAATAATTTCGGAATGAAACTTTCTCAGTATACTTTTTCCCAAAATCCTTAAAAATAGTAATCCATGATGAAACATGATTCTTTGCTTTCTTTGGCATATTCCATATACGTCCTATATGATACAATTACAAAAAAAACATGTTATTTTAACATTAATTGTCATAATGAGAAATTTACAAGTTATTTTCGATATTTTAAGAACAACCCTAGCTGTCAAATTCTCCGGTTTGTTTATTTTCAAAATATTGTAAATAAAAGGCAAATCTAGAATAAGAATAAGAATAAGAATAAATTTATTTGAAAAAAGCATACAATCTTGAACTAATCTTGATCTATGGATTAATAATAATGTAAGTACTACATATTTAAGTCCCCCAACAATGACAAAACTGACCAATATTTTAACAAAAACTTAAACTTACCGATGAAATGTTCAATATTTATATTTTTGCTGTTTCTTGCACCACATCCTAACAAACTACACTTAAGAGACATTACGATGAAGTTTCTCTTTCAATCTATGTGTAACTTTTGGCAATATATGATACGGAAAACAAGATATTAATCTTTTTTTAAGTGAATTCGGCATGGTTGACACATCAGATACTTATGACAAGCTAATTCAACATGGCTGACTAGGCACGTTAGGTATTTGTATGAACGTCAAATTATAAATGTTGCCATTATTGCACCGGCTGGCGTACTGTCATCTCTTTTTATTTAGGAACATAGAACTAAGTTAAAAAGAGATAACATTATTTTTGAGTGTTCGATGTCGGAATGCATAGTATTTACATAACTGATTATTTGTATAATGTCAACGTGTCACATCCATTCTCTTCCTTTATCTATGAGTCGCTCTTAAGATTTTAAAGTGCTTCTTAAAGAAAACTTTTAATTGAATAATTTACCGCATTACGCTGGCTTATGTGTCATGATGGGCGATCGTGCTGCAGGGTCATTACACAAATGAAAAGTTCCTCGAATGGTTCTTTGAAGCACGAGGCGAGTAGCGGCTTAGCGTGGCGAGCATGTACGTGTAACTGCGCCAATGCGGTGTGAGGGTGTGACACTAAAAAAAGTTTTGAATTAGGTAGGTACCTTACCTACTTGTTCTGCTAACTTGATAACTTCCTAAAATTATTTAATTGCGTTTGTGATGTTTGTTTTATAGATTTGAGAGCTTATTTACGTACTTACTTCGTAATTTAGATGTGCAAGAACAGTAAAAATGTGTTCCTTAACATCTCCATCGTGTGCTGGTATTCAAAACCGAATGTTGGGCGGTGTGGCTGTGGAGGGCGAGCAACGCCTGCCAAACACAGATTTCAGCTCGCAGGATACTAATTCAGATATTGACTCAAAGATCATGCAGTTGGAATTGAAAAGAGCAAGGTATTTATTTTATTTATACTTACTCTTTATCGTAAGCAGTTTTGTTTATTACCTTTTATTCGTTGCGGGATTATAATTTGTACAGTAAAGTTCACAGGTTCTATGAGTATATCAAATGGAATTGTGCTTTGAATGTTGAACCAAAACATTTGTTACGAGTGGGCAATTATCAGATATATGTTTTTAGGGAAAAAGCAATTGGTTCTGAACAACCCATCTTTATTCTAATTATAATGTTACATGGTTTTGCAACACAACATTTTAGTGGTATCATCTTTGTTTTATATCAATACAGTTATATGAAATTGCGATTATTTGAACTTTTTTAATAAAAAGAATAAACTGATCCCTTTTAGGATCACTTATTTGTCCATTTGGTTTGTGAAGGGTACCCTATTTTTAGTTATTTATTGATGTCTTAAGTTGCAATTAGTGTCAAATGCTAGTTAAGACAAAAAAAACTCAAAATACCTAATTAATTGAATTGAGTTCTCAATAATACAAGCTATCCAACACCAAGTACTCTGATTTCTATGTAAAATGGACCCACCATCAAAAAGAAAGAAAGAAAGTGTTAGTGTTTAAATATTTGCAAACTCCTTATTGCAACATAACCATGTCTCACAAACCTTCAAATACCATTATTTTGTGGTTGATGGATTAAAACAGTTGAAAACTTACATTTATGGGTAGTTCTACCAGCGTTTCAACCGCTTTGACTTCGGTGTCGCATTTTTAACCATTTCCTGTACAAGTAGGATAACCATTTTCGGTTATTTTCTAGGAGTCCAGGCATTCTTCAAAATAACCGAAAATGGTTATCCTACTCGTACAGGGAAATGGTTAAAAATGCGACACCGAAGTCAAAGCGGTTGAAACGCGGTTGAAATTGATTTGCTTATTTAAGGGTACACTTGCAATATAAGCATTTTTTTTTAAGAGAGGAGTATAGAACCATATTGTTATCATTTCCTTAAATACAGTTTTGTTATTTTCTCCTTTAGCATGCGGTTATACTGATCTTAAGTCCAGGAGTACCCGAGACCTTCAAAGAGCGCTATTTTACAATAACTTTATAGTTATATTGTCGCACTATAACTCGTATCATAACATTATAAAATTCATACCCATACATAGTGATATTCATCATAACAATTTTTTTTTTATCAATTTACTAGCGACCCGCCAGCGGCTTCGCCCGCCGCATTTTTTTTTTATGTCACTTTGGGGTATGAAATATAGATGTTGGCCGATTCTCAGACCTACCCGATATGCACACCAAATTTCATAAGAATCGGTCGAGCCGTTTCAGAGGAGTTCAATAACGTACACTGTGACACGAGAGTTTTATATATTAGACTAGCAACCCGCCAGCGGCTTCGCCGCTGCATTTTTTTTTACATCACTTAGGGGTTTGAAAAATAAATGTTGTCTGATTCTCAGACCTACCCGATATACACAAAAAACAATATTAAAATCGGTCCAGCCGTTTCGGAGGAGTTCAATAATGTACACCGTGACACGAGAATTTTATATATTAGATAATAAATATATTTTCTATAATAATAATACTTAATAACATTATTATATCACCTCTTTTATTCAACTTATTTTTGCTAGTTAGCAAAATATAGCAGTACCAGTAACAATATTTTTCATAACATTATGAAGTTTTGGCACCTAGATGTTCCATACCCTAATATTTTTTTTTAATGATTAGTAAACTTTAATACCTAACTAAAAGCATTTAAAATTTTATTTAAATATAAAAGACTGATTTAACCTCGTGAGGCTAGGAGATTTTTGTAAGTGGGAATTTAAAACTCAATCAATCAATAGCCTTTATTACTCTGAATTAAGAAAGCTTTACAGTAAGTTTTGATGAAATGTTTATATTAAATTATATCTCTTAATTCAGTGTGCCTCATGGCAAAGACCTCTAACGATATCCACTGCTGTCTGTCCTTAGCGACTCTCCTCCAGTTGCGGCCAGCCGTAAGTTTCATCTCATCCTCCCATCTTTTGTTTCGTCTACCTCTGTTCCTTTTGCCATCTCTTGGGTACCATTTGATAACTGTTTTGCAAATTTGAACCTACCTGCAAGCAAATAAAGTTCATGCTGAAAATTGCCATTTTTAAATTGGAAACTAATAAAAATGAACTTTATACTCATTCAAATATAATTGAAACTAAATTGCCTTCATTATGTAGATACCACCAATGGCACACCGGGTCTCACGAGGTAAAATGAAAAAATTGTCTGATTATTTCTGTAAGTCCTGATTTTTATGCTCATATTGCAGTTGATAAAGCATTGGTCCATTGCATTTTTTTGTTTTGTACATAGGAAGTATAATATATATATACATATATACCAGCGACCCGCCAGTGGCTTCACCCGCTGCAATATATTTTATTTGTTTCTTTCATGCCAGTTAGGGGTATGAAAAATACATAGTAGCCGATTCTCAGACTTACTGAATATGCATATAAAATTTCATAAAAATCGGTCGAGCCGTTTCAGAGGAGTATGGTAACTTACACTGTGACACAAGAATTTTAGATATTAGATATATATATATATATATAATGTCTTGTTCCATTGATATATTACTGCATGACACCTTGGTTGTACCAGTCAACACGGTTATGTGGGTTTATTTCTATTGCTCAGGTTAGAAGCCCAGATCACTCTCTCCAAAACACAAACCATGCTTGCTGAGATGGAGTTACACCTGGTTGAGATAGAACTCCGACATGAGTTGTGGAGACATAGATCAGAGGCACACATTCAACCACCTGCAAGTAAGTAAAACCTAGATGAGTAATACTCGTAGTGTTCTGTACCCAATTGGGGCCAATTAGGATCTTATTTCTAAGACTGTTGTCTGTCCATCCGTCTGTCCTAAATTAAAAGAGCTATATCTTTGGAACCATAGTAGATTGCCTGTTGATGTTTCTACAGAACATTTTAATGGCGGATTGCCTAATAGAGTAAAATAATGAATCCCCATTCAAGAACTTAAAATATTACATTGTTTTTTTTTTTGTCCTATTATGAAAACAGTCGTTTTAATTTGGTGTGATTGTAGTGCAAACAATTAAAACCTGCCAAGCGTGTATCGGGCGGTACGGAACCCTCGGTGCGCGAGTCTGACTCGCACTTGACCGGTTATTTTTTATAGCCTTCTTGCTATGTCTATTAGTCCTACGCTTACCGGCGGACAGGACGGCAGAGGATATCAAATTTATCAATGTAAATTGTTTGCTATTTTGATTGAAATAAGGTATAAATTTCAATGCTCTAAGACCGACCTCCCCTATGCCCTATGTCTTCTTCATATGACAAATGAACATACAATACAAGCCACCTGATGGTAAAAGCTGAGGCGGAAAGATATTTGCAAAACTGCATAATGTATGTATGCATTAAGATGCCAAACTCAGGATTAAGATGGAATGCCTTTATGCTATGTCATTTATAGGGTTAGGACTTATGGTGGCATACCGTGGTTCTAGAATCCATGGAGTCACTATTTCCTAATATTCACACCACTTTGATTATTATTAGACCTTCAGTATTCATATAAAAAAAAAAAAATTAAACAGCTGAAGGAACTTAACACAATACAATACAATACAAATATTATTTATTGAACACCACATACAAATACAGCATGAAAAGTAAAATACAAATAAAAACTTACTAATTGAGTCAATAGAGGGTCTTATGGCTAAGTAGCGATCTCTTCCAGACAACCTTACAAAGAAGAGAAGTGTCAAAGAAACAGAAATAAACTGGTAGGCGGTGCAAACTAAACTAACAAATGGAATATTAAAAAAAAAGTAAGTAAAAATAAAAAACCAAACATCCAAGTGCACGATTCAAAAGTTTGTTGTGATAGGACGCATTATCTACGATAAGTACGCTATTCGTTTAAGGTTCGGTATTAATTTTTCTTTTAACCATTTTTCGTAGTTGACAAAGTTCATCTGGTCATGGTAATCTCCCGTTTTTTGGTTTGCCTAAAACATTAACAAAGCGTTTCCTCCTGCGTGCACTATTATTAACCGCTGGCCTGTACTGATTTGTTTTTTTACACCAAATTCTGTTCCATCGGTCCAAGCCTCTCTGGACACATGTGAAGTGTGGATGTAAGTTTCATCAGTACACAGATAGAAAATATATTTTAAGTTAAGAGGGAAAACCCTCTCAAACACTGTTTTTTACATAGAATAATATAACGCTTCATCTAATAAAAGTGTCTTTAGCTAAAGGGATCATACTTTTTCAAAGAAGAACCAAAATTGTTCAGTTCCATCTTTATATATCATCATAGCAAATAGGAACGATTTAAGTTAAAAAAATATTTATTTGCAGCAAAATATTATACAGTTTTAGTATGAATATGCTAGTTCTTGAAAAACGTATTTGTTTCAAGTAACCTTCATCAAACCAAAGATGCCTCCAAGTTAAAAGAAGAAACACCAAATTTTTCCTATAAGATTGTTAAGTTTTTAAGTGTAAACCATTACTTCTTGGTTTGATGTTTACAATCTACGGTCGATATATAAGAAGTTCAAATATAGAAATACACGGTTTTACGTCAAGATTTAATACATTCTTGGCTTGATTTTAATATTACTTGGTTTGATGTTTATAAACTCCATTCGAGATTCAAGAAGATCTTAAATAAAAAAGTAGCACGGGTTTACGTCAAGATTGTGTACATTCTTGGTTTCATTTTACAAATTCTTGATTTGATGTTTACAAGCTCCATTCGAGAACAAGAAGCTTAAATCAAAAAATTACACGGTTTTACGTCAAGATTTAGTACATTCTTGGCTTGATTTTAATAATACTTGGTTTGATGTTTATAAACTCCATTTGAAATTCAAGAAGATATTAAATATAAAAATTAGCATGGGTTTACGTCAAGATTGTGTACATTCTTGGTTTCATTTTACAAATTCTTGATTTGATGTTTACAAGCTCCATTCGAGAAACAAGAAGCTTAAATCAAAAAAATAACACGGTTTTACGTCAAGATTAAGTACATTCTTGGCTTGATTTTACTAACTCTTAGTTTTATATTCTACAATGTCCAAACTACTACATTGAAGATTCAAGATGTTTAAATAAAGAAATAATGCTCCATTTAAAACAGTAAGATCTTTAACGGTGTGCAGAGCGTTACTAGTTTCTTGTGGTGTTGCCACTAAAAAATATTTTCATAAAATGGGTATATTTATAGGGATGGGGGTTCCTTATTTAATACTACACGTATTTTCATTAATAAGAATTTAGAAGAATTAATAAGAATTAACAAAGAACCCCCCACCCTCAAAAAATAATCTCAGTCCAGTCTCATTTTATTTGTCTTTCAGTCAGAGCACTTTTCTTCCTACGATGAACAGATTTCTTGTAAAACACAAAAAAACGTTTAATCCAGGACCGTACTCGTGTTCAAATCATAATATGATTTGAACACGAGTACGGTCCTGGATTAATAAATTGTTAACCACCGTTTTATTATTTATCTGTAAGAGACAACGTCACGATTAACATATATATGTTAATATGTTAATCGTGACGTTGTCTCTTACAGATAAATAATAAAACGGTGGTTAACAATTTATTTTTTAATGGACCGTCTTTCGGCTAATTCTATCCGACTAAAAAGTGGAATAAGACTTACTCCTACATTAGTCTATAGAAATTTGGCGTTTAATCTGGGTATAACACCTTATTTCAGTTTGGTCGAATCCACGCTAAGCAAACACTGTATGATGTACTGACTGTATATTGGTGTTCTATCTAATCGAAATATTTTCACGTACAATTAATACTGGTCTGCCATTTTCATGGTATGCCATTGGTGTAAAAGTCCTGTGAACAGTGAAAACGGGAATCCATGAATTTTCTTAACTAAAATTTGATGACTTCCTACGCAGGAACTTTATATAGATCAATAAACACATTGAAAGCGCTATCAATAAAAAAATATTTTCCTATCGGTACAAGAAAAGTTCATTAATAAACATCTACAAAAATATTTTATACTAGCTGTTGCCCACGACTTCGTCCGCGTAGAAAAATAAAACATAGCCTATGTTAGCGATAGTGTTCAGCGATAATTGTAGCACATTTCTAATTATTAGAATGAGCATGTGAATGCACTAGCACTATTTGTGTTTGTGGAAGTGAACGGAGAGAGAGGCACAGGTCTTGATTAATACACAGTGGTGCGCATGACGTTGCAGTAATAATATTTATTATATATACGGTCACAGCGGTCACTTATTTTAATAAACATTTTAACACAACGTAGAAAGCAACCATCGTCCCAGAAGGCGGAAAAAGGAAGGGGCGATAGCAGTGTTGCTATCTGTCATAATGGGTAAACATTAAAAGCAATGTTATAAGGGATACTATAAACAATCCAACACTAATGATGAATGAATTTTTGAAATCGGTCCAGTAGTTTTTGAGTTTATTCGTTACATACATACATACAAAAATATAAATCTTTCCTCTTTATAATATTAGTATAGATTATATTAATACTTTGTGATCTATCCAAAGATGATGTTTAATAATTAATAAGTAGATACCTACCTTAGCTTTATTACGATTGATTCGCAGAAAATCGAGTCTTACTTTCAATAGGTGCATAATACTATAAAGTCAGAAACAAACTACTTAGTTCGACAAAAAAAAATATATTTTTGAAACAAACTTATCGGGAAATAAAATTTATAAACTGGCAACACGACTGGGTCTGCGACAGTGAGTGAGTGATGCACAAGAAAGTTCCCTTCCCGCTTCCCGCCGTTCGCGTACCTAACTAAGTTCCAAGTTGAGTTTGCAACGGTCTGCATTTCATTTCATTTCCAATGTGGATCGTGGCTGCTAAAGACAGGTACTCTTCTAATCTGTGCAATTTGGTTCTGGCTGGACAAATAGAAGAAATAATATAATACAAATGGAAGAAACGAGCAACTTGCTTCATTCTTGGTTGATGCCACCTGAGGTAGTAAAGAATTTCCTTGGTAAGTTTTAATTCTCAGTTATTCAAGTAAATATTAATGTTTAATAATATACTTAATTATGTTATATAGTAGCGTGACCCAAGCAAGCTACTTGACCGGGTAGTGGTAGGTAATTACCTACTTCCAGCGTGAAGCGTCCATATAACGATTCCAATCGCCTTTCCTTATTATGCCTTAACCTCCTAGCGCCCAGAGGCCTTTTAAAAGGCCTTTTGATAATCGATAATCTAATTTTAAACTTTCATTAGTAAGTACCTATGTACTGATTTCGATTAACAACATTTTTGCCATGGGCGGCAAGAGGTTAAGCCTCAAAGTTACAGAGACCGGAGGCGGCGCGGTCTCGTTCAAAAAACTGTCTCCGTCCGCCACGTTTTAGGCTTTAAAGTTCAAACCGGCTATAGGTAGGTATAGATAGCGGCGCGGTGCGGCACGGTTTATGCAGCGAAATGGCGCAACTCGAATTTTATATATGTACCTACTGATTTACGAGTATAATGATCTAAACGGCATTAACAATCGCGTCATAGCTGCCTCTGAACTACTTTGAAGTATTTTGCTCCGCTCCGTTGCCGCCGGCAGTGCGTTAAGCGCGCGGTTCTTTTGTGGTATTCAGCGCTAAACGCATTGCGATTGACCGCCGCTGCTATGGACCTGGAAACGATCAAGTACACTTGTAAGATGAAAATTTCCATCTTGCTCTCACTTCATGTAACAGGAATGCGATGGATAGCTGAGACTTGACAAGTGCACTTGGTCATTTTGGGGATGCTGTGATCTGATTGGACTAAAATACCTATCTGAACATGCTCTTACCTCCAAAAATATAATTGTAGACTGTGCTTATAATGTTATTAAATTTTATATTTTTAGATAATGATATTTTGATTGAAAAATTTAAAGATTTAACCGATGCATATCTGAAAGAACTGTGTCCTCATATAGGACAAAGAATGTTATTAAAAACCCACATCCATGAATTGCTGGATTCAAACAAGAGGTTAAAAATGCAACCGGGCTTTCATTGTTAGAAACTTCAGGTGCATTAACTGATGAAGGTAATATCCTTATAAATATAATTATTTTTAGATGCGTAATGTATTACATAATTTCAAAAAAGTTACATAATGTTATAAATAGCGTTGATTATTTATAACTGAAAGTCATGTTTTAATTATTATCATATTTGATTTGAATACTTATATTTTAATGTGGAATATTCCATTAGTGAATTGGTTGAGCTCATCATGAGTCTTGAGCGTAGGTATTATTGATGTGTGTAGATCTACAAACTATTTTTTTTTTAGATAAAAAAATACCTGTGCAGATGGCCTTATTAGGGTACTTAGTACCACCTAAGGGACGGTTTTCGAGAAAAATTAAATTTTCTTCAGCAGAGGCAATAGAGAGCCTCCTTGTACAAACCAATGTAAGTTGAAACTCTTCCTCATAGTTAAACTTTCAAACTTCAAAGAATTGACTACTACAGGACCTTTTTTGAAAGGTGTCCTGAAAAAAATCATGCTTATAGAAGTTTGTCTCGAAAGTATACTACTTTTTTTTTAATATTTTTTGATTTTTATTTACCGAGAAAAAATATTGAATATTGTCAGCGTTTGCTACGCCCGCTTTGGAATAGTGGTCGGAATGACGTCATTTTGTTTGTAACCGCGTTCTGTTTTTTCAAGTCTAGCACTAGCTGTGACGTCAGTTGTACCATATATGGTGTTTAAGCTCTTTAGCCAATAGCAGATATTTGTTTATTTATTTTCTCAGTAAATAATGATCAAAAAAAATTTATATAACACTTTTGAGACAAAATTCTATAAGCATGATTTTTTTCAGAACACCTTTTAAAAACGTTCCTGTTGTCAATTGTGTATGCAGATAAAGTGATTCTGTGCTTATGATTGATTAGTACTTATACTTTGTTTTCAGAGTGCTGGTGACATCGATAAAGTGATTCGAAACCAAAAGGAGATTTGGGAGCTTGCACAATTTTGCGGCACTTTACATTATAATTGACGATGTAAAGTACGTCTTTCAGTCCGCAGCTACGGCATTTGATACATTGTTCAAAATATACCACGTGCTACACGCTAAGTACCCACAGGCAGCAGATTACCTTTATCTAATTATACAGATAAAAGTATATGAAATTAAGACTAAATTTGACAAAATACCACCACATATCGTAGAGATTTTAAACCTGTAGTTAAGGAGATATACAACCTAAAATATCGTCAATATGTTGTGCCCCGAGTGTAATAAAACTATTCAGAACTTTAAAATGTACATATTGCATTTAGACATAGTACATAAAATTACCAACTATTTTGTATGTCCTGTAATTAATTGTACACGAACTTATGATACGAAATATTCCCTGAAAGACCATTTAACTGTTTTTCACAAATTGTTTAAAGAGCGTAAACTTGATAGTAATGAAATAGATGTAACTCAAGAAACACGAAGTATGGGTGATACAGGTTCAAATATATATTGTGAAGCTTTAAATTTAAATAATACGGTCACAAATACTGGGCCACAAGTGACAGGACCAATTTGTGATGTTGGTTTTACCTTAGAAGATGAGTTAAATCAAGTTAAGAAAAGTCTTAACTCAAATGTAGTTGGGTTTGTAATAAATTTATACAGTATGCTTAATATTCCTCGAAGTAAAGTAAAACATTTAGTAGACAGCTTCAAATCATTGCTAGCGGATATTATTTTTCCCCTGAAGAAAACGATTAACGTTTTAAAAAGTAACTATATGCTTGATGAAAACTGTTTCAAAACTATAAACAGTATTATTGGAGCGGTTGAAAACTGTTTTGATTATTTTGATACAGAACATAAAATAATAAATTATTTTAATGGGGTAGGAAAATTTGTGCAACCTGTTAAAATAAAAATTGGTGTATCCAAAGCACAACACAAAAGGAGCAATACTGTCTTAATGCAGCTTAAAGAGGAATTTATGTGTCTTTTGCCATTAAGGAAAACTTTAAAAATGTTTTTGGAATTACCAAACGTTCTAAATACTGTATTAGATTACCAGAGAAAATTAAGCATGGATAACGGGATATTACGAAGTGTAGTCAATGGAACTCTGTGGAAAATACAAATGGAAAATTGTTCAGATACACTAATTCCTCTTTATGTTTATTACGATGATTTCGAAAGCGGTAACCCCTTAGGTAGTCACGCAGGAAAACATAAAATAGGTGCCGTGTATACATCTTTAGGCAGTATGCCTCCTCAATATGCCAGCAAATTGGAAAATGTATTTTTAACATTACTTTTCTATTCAAATCAAAGAACCAAATTTGGAAATCAAAAAATTTTTGAACCATTACTATCTGAACTAAAATTTCTTGAAACAACTGGCATCAACATTTCTCACGTTAACAAAGTAATAAATATTAAATTTACACTGATAGTTTTGTGCGGCGACAACCTAGGTTTGAATTCAATTTTAGGCTGTGTAGAGAGTTTTTCAGCAAATATGTTTTGCAGAATTTGTACGATAAACAAAACAGAATGTCAAACCGAAGTAATTGAAAATCAGAATAAAATCCGCAATAAACAGGATTACAATTATTACTTAGAAAACAACATGGGTCTGAAAGAAAACTGTGTGGAACAGTTCAGAACGATTTCATATGTTTGATAACACAAGTGTTGATGTAATGCACGACCTTTGTGAGGGAGTTCACAGATATAGCATGGCAGCTATAGTTAAATCATTATTAGGCAAAGGTTATTTTACACTAGAACACTTGAACTCTAGAATTAAATATTTTAATTACAGCAGAATGGAGAACAATCACCCCCCACCTATTAATAAACAACATTTAGCTAATGGTTCAATTATTATTTCGGCTTCCGAAATGTTATGCTTTGTACGAAATTTTCGTTACATCGTTGGTGACTTGGTCATTGTAGATGATGAAATATGGAAATATTACTTGGCCTTACTAGAGTTGACTGAAATTTTAACAAGTCAAGTTATTTCGATAGAACATGTCGAATATTTAACACAACTTATCAAAGAACACCATATTATGTATTTGGAATTATTCCAAACTCATTTGAAACCAAAATATCATTTCTTATTACATTACCCGTCCATAATAAAAAAGTCCGGTCCACCTATATTTTTCTCTACATTTAAATTTGAAGCTAAGCATAAAGATCTAAAACGTGTGGCACAGTCAATAACGTGTCGCAAAAATTTATCTTATTCCATTGCATTACGGTGTGAATTGAAAAGTTGTGCAAGATTTCTTTCTGAAAAAGGGTTGGAAGATAATATTAAGATCGGCAAACAAAATCACTTAAATATTCCCAATGGATTGGAGAATGATTACTGTTCTGCGTCGTCATATGAAATCAACGGCATAATTTACGACACATCAAGTGTTTTGCTTCATAAATATGTAAACGATGAGCCAGTATTTATAATTACCCGCCGTATACTTGTGAAAAACATTGATTTAAAGTCAATATTACTGTTATGTAACAAATTACGGATTTGTGACTATAGTGAACATATTAAAGCATATCATGTTGAAAGCAGTGACGACGTTAATTGTGATTTAATATCTCTAACAGATTGTCGCGATTGCTTGCCTATGCCACTTCGTTCTGTTAACGGAAAGTGTTATGTTTCATTTTACAAATAGTTTATTTATTTATAACTAGCAACCCGCCCTCGCTTCACTTCGGTAACACACGTACATAAACCAGCATGTATTTATTATACATATAAACCTTCCTCTTGAATCACTCTACCTATTAAGGGCATATTTTTTTAAAAAGTGTACATACCTAGTTAAGGACTAAAATTAAGAAAATTTAACTTTTCCATTCCGTTACGAAAATTAGTGTTACATTTATAAACTGACCTCATACGCCAATAGGCGGTAACTCAAATTCAATAACTGAAGCAGATTCAATCCTCACACGTTAGTAATATGGTTGCACTTGCTACAAGAGTTTGGTCTGAGATACCACCATTTGTCTTATAGCAGTACAGTTAATTTTCGTAACGGAATGGAAAAGTTAAAATTTCTTAATTTTAGTCCTTGACTATGTTTATTTTGTAAAAAGTATGCCCTTAAAAAAACCGCATCAAAATCCGTAGCGTAGTTTTAAAGATATAAGCATACATAGGGGCAGGGAGACAGCGGGAAGCGACCTTTGTTTTATACTATGTAGTGCAGTGGCTCTAAAGGCACTTGCTTCAATAATTTACAAGGACTATTCACGTATTAATGGGAATAGCCTTTTTAAATGATTCAAGTTATTATACTTTTATTTCCACTGGGTAGGTTCCTATTATCTATTTATGTAACAAAAGAAATTGTTGATATTGTTTGTTTGTTTTGTGACACACACTTAATAGAATAGACCATAGACCTAAGTTCTATCTAACCGGGGCAAATTGAAATGAGGCGCTTGAAGTGCTTCCCGGTATAAGATTCCTTTAAACTACTTGTATATGTCTCAAATGAAATTGAGGCTTTGTGGCAATATTGTCTGTATATATCTAAGTCAGGAGTTGGCGTATTTCTAGATCAAGAATGGTCTACTATGTAGTTGAAATCTAGTGGGTGGTATTCACGGTCTCTGGTCTTGGAAAATAAAAGAGTTGTAGTTTGTATCTATTAATGTTCAAAATCTATTCTATGTCCTCATTTAGGACAAAGAATAGATTCTAACCCACAGAACCATCAATTCATCCAGACATTATTTTAGATACGAATAAGGAAGCCGTATTAGAAGTATTATATTACTAACTTTTACTGATTTTGATAAGTAGGTATCTTATTAGGTTATACCTCTTATTGCTGCTGGAAGAGCGGGGCCTTCTGACACAAGTATATTCCTATGCTTACTAGAAGGGCCCAATCTTTGTATTGTTTTTAATTATGTGATAAGATAACCAATAAATCGTTTTTCATTTTCAAGTATATCAGTCTGTGTCGACGCTTTCATAAAAATAGTAAAGGAGAAATTGTATTGTAAAATATTATTGTAGATATTGAAACTGGGTAAAAGTAAAGTCAAATTTATTGTAAAAAAACGGTTATGAAAATAACAAACATCTCTAAATAATACACATAAATACCAAATTAAAAAAATAATAGATTTTCAACATATTTTTTATGATGACTTTGAGCCTAGATTCACCACTTTTCGTTTATTTTGTGATGAGGCCTACAGTATAACCATTTCTATGGATAGTGCTGTTCCTCCGTGAGTTTAATGATACAACTCTTATTTTCCTGTACCTACAATGATCTACTTTTAAGTAATATGGTATACAATGACACAATTCCGATGGCGAAAAATTAGAGTTGTTTCATTGACAACTTTAAGCACAGAATTTATATAATGTTTTCAATGATTGTACTCGAGACCATATGATTGTAATTTTGTCGAACTGTTTTATAGCATAATATATAGCTTTCTCAGTTTCTTATATCTTGTATTATTCCTACACTCTATATTTTTCTGTTATTCTGGATTGATTAGATTGCTTATATTAATAAATGTTTAGTTAAAACAAGTGTTGATAAAAGGTACTGTTTTTAGATTAACCAGATGGCGCTACATGTAACTGAGGTTTGCTTTTGTTGATTGTGACGGAATTTGTACTGTGATAATAACAACAAATATTCGCCACTATTTTAACAACACTAACAATACCAGTAATCTCACTCGCAGTAAACTTGAGAACAGTAATAGGTTTTGTCGTGTGGTACTATACTATACAGCACGACTAAGGATAATTTTGTTATTTCTTTGGCAATACAAATATATTTAAAAAATGTACTTTTATGTTCTTCACATCTTAAAAAATGTATTCTAATTTAACATGGTCGTGCTAGTTAGACGCTTTCTGACACGACCACGCGAGATTTTAGATACTGAGGTGAATTACACAAATTGTACAAATTAAATGTCCTCAAAATATTTTTTTTTATTCTAGTGTTTCTTTATTGCTTAGTCTACTTTTCTCTTATGTTCTGAGCGCCTGAAGTAAATTGTTTTACAAGCGTGTTCTCTATCAAGCAAGCACTCAAAACTATAGTGAAATAAGCAATAGAGCGGCAATAGAATAAAAATAAACAGTACATTTTGAGTACATTATTTTGTATTATTTGTGACTTTTATAATTCACCTGTGTATCTTTAATCTCGCGTGGTCGTGCCAAAAAGCGTCTACCAAGCACGACCACGACCAACGTCGAAACTATAAGAGCACATTTCTTACAATCTAAAGTACATAAAAGTACCTTTTTTATGAATTTGTACCCTAGGTCGTGCTGTATAGTAAGTACCACACGTTCTTTAATTGAACATTTCCGGAATTACAGAAAAATATTTACCCTTTTGCATCGAGTAACAATTGACATTAGACAAAAAATATTGTATCTTACTTAGAAATACAAAAAGTATCAATGAAATAATATTAATTCTTTACTCAAAAGGCATCAATATAGAATCAAAAGATTTCATTACTTGTCTAAAAAGTTCAAGAGTATAGAAGTTAGATATTTATTAATTCAATTAGAGAAACGTAAAATTTACATTAAAATATATTCGATCTCTACAGAAAAAGCTTAAATATATAACCAAGAGATTTTATTACTTGTTAAAAAAAATTAAAAAATTTAATTTAAAAAATAGGTTTATTCAAGGTAAGAAATTGAAATATTAAATTCAAGTCTTTTTTTTTTAAATTCAGAACTTAATATATTTGGTACAAGATACCTTATTGTTTCACCCAAAGAAACATTAAATTTTAATTCAATTATGTCAACTCTTTACCTAGTACCGTAACAACTTTGAAATTGAGAAATTAATGTATTTGGTATAAGTACCTACTTGTTTCACCCCAAGAAACACTAAATTTTACTTCAATTATGTGCAACTCTTTAAAAAGAACCGTCATAACTCTTAATATGAGCCATTTTCTCAATTAAAAACAAGAAAGATTCTTGTTGTTGTTAAGAATTGGCTGATTTGATTCTGAATAACAATTATCACTGAACAAGACGGTCACGCTCTTGGAATAAATGTTAAAGTTTTAAAAAAAAGATTTTTTTACTAATCAACGTAAAGATATAAAATTGTTAGTGTAAGTAATAAAGTTCGAAACATTTTGAGTTTTATATCAAGTAATTAATTTTTTCCTGATATGGGAAACTGGAAATCTCTTGACTTAAATAGGTTTCTTTGGCTGAAGAGATTTTTTCTATCTGTGTATAAACTAGTGGTCTATCTTTAGACCGATATTCCGCAATTTTGGTAAGGTAATTTATTCTTAGCAGTCGTATGTTGTGTCTTTCCATTTATATTTTTCGGTTGTCCTCGGTCTTTTTCCATTTAAATCCTAATTTTTGTATTTGTTTTCGTAACGTGGAAATGCCAAATTTGTAATCTATGTCGGATTTTAACACAGAGTGCCTATAATGTTGGAAATTGCTAATGGGACAGCTGAAAATTGTATATAGTTCTCCGGATGACTGAGGTGAATTTCTTTGTTGATGCGAATTTCTCACTATTGCTCTCAGACGCAATGTTATAAACAGTAGAGAGACAAACACCTGTAGCTTTTTCATCTAACTGGGCAGCCGTGTAAGGGGAATTTAAATTTTTCTTCAGTTCAAGTTCAAAATATTTATAACAGTTAAAAATAATTAGCTTACTTTGACTCTCAATCGGACCAAAATTAAATCACTGCCATATTTTTTGAAAATTATGTAACTTACGCTTAGTCGTACGGGCTGACACAAAATTATTCTGATAGTTGTGACAATACAATAAAATCAGACGTAAAAATATATGCACAACGTAAATAATATTCACAATTTGACACTGACATTATTTTGGTATTTACTTCTTCAATATACATACATACATACATAAATCACGCCTGTTTCCCAGAGGGGTAGGCAGAGACCACTTCTTTCCACTTGCTACGATCCTGACAATACCCTTTCTTCAATATAATTATAACAAACCTCTTTTTATGCTGATAGTACGAGAAAATAGAAAATTCAAATATAGAATGCCTGTAAACATACAATACTACTACTTATGCAATTCCATGCTCTCGTTAATTTATCTATAGCGTCCGCACGGACCCGGCACAAGGACCTAACCTTACCGCCTAATAGCAAAAGACACAAATTAATTTAGTAACAGATTTTTGTGAGTTGGCGTTTAAATCTACTAGCAACTAAATAAAGTTAAATAACCTTTGCTCTTAAATGCCATTTAAATGAACGTTAATAAACAAATTATAAATAAATATCGAGGGACAATCTCACACAAATTAACCTAGTCCCAAACTAAGCTCTAGGCTTGTGTTATGGGTACCAAACAACGATAAACTTACTTATATACAGAAATATATACTTAAATACATAGAAAACATCCAAGGCGCACAAGTAAATACTCGTGCACAAATATCTACCCTTTACAGTATTGAACCCAGCACCGCTAACTTCAAAGGCAGGGTAGAAACCAACTAGGCTAGCGTGTCGTCAAATTAAAATGAACTTTATGGTTGTTAAAATAAAGTTAAAACTAAGTTGCCTTGATTATGTACCTCCCATGGAACACGAGGTTAATACTGTTAATAGCGGTCGGCTGGCTATCGCTGTCACACTTGTGCTTAGGCCATAAAGAAAGTTTAGCGTGTGTGAGCAGGAACCTAAGCTATTCTTTCTGAAATTTGATCAGGATGCTTAGTGAGTGAACATAGTTACCAATAAGGTATACAGCGTGTAAATTTCATACGGGTATATACTTTATCCAGACGTAGTTGAAGATCATACAAATCATGCGAAAAATATATTTATAGTACACTTTGTTAGTAAGTACATAATTAGTAATCTAATAAAAGGCGAGAAAGCCGTTCATTAAACCTTCTCAAAAATTAGGGTAGTAATATTGAATGGAATTTGTTCCTGAGTCTTAGATGTTTTCTATGTATTTAAGTATGTATTTCTCTATAAGTATAAGTATGTTTATCTTTGTCTAGTACCCATAGTACAAGCCTAGAGCTTAGTTTGGGACTAGGTCAATTTGTGTGAGATTGTCCCCTGATATTTATTTATTTAATTTCATAACTGCCCTATTATCAGGGTAATGTCGTATGAAAATTCATTATTACCCTATTTTGTTTTTTTTTAAATACTAGATGACGTTGTCAATCAACCCACTTTGACACGCACGCAAGTTGGACCCTGAAAATTGGGGCGTATCCAGTTTAAAAAAGTTTCTTTTTGCGGCTTTACTTTGAAATCCGTAATTCGAATTTCGGATCGCCCTGTCACTTTTTGCAAATAATTTACGCATCGAGAGCAAAAGGGATAGCAAGTTCGAATTGATTTCAAAGTAGAGGTCCTATTTGATGGCGCGCTCGTTCTTCCTCAAAATAACTAATGTGTTACTTTTGTATTTTATTTATTTTAAAGTGTAGTATAAAGCAGTATATATCACTCGAGGGTAAGTACAGATTACTTAACTCGTATGGTTTACAGCCCTCCGCTTTGCGTCGGGCTGCAAATGCACACTCGATTAGTAATCCGTGCCTTACTCCCCTTGTTGAATAAACTACTATTTGATAGTGACTTTTATTATTGTTATTAACGCGTGCAACTTCCTATTAAAAACGAAGTGTGAGACCGTCTATCAATCGTCAATGTATGTCAGTCGCTTAGATATACTGTCGCTACACCCGCACGCACTTGTGGTTATTGTAATAAGATACGAATTTAATTCCTCCGCTCGCATTGTTTGTTTACGCGGCGGCATCCTTTGAAAGATCCACTATCTAACCGAACGAGCTACAGTGCCTGTATCCAAGTGCAAGAGCGACATGTGGAAAATATGTGACTATCTCTTAGACTTTTTTTGGCGAAGTAAACACATTTTGTTTTGAACCGTGATTCGTGACTTGAAGTTTACGTAGATGCATAATTTAATTCGCGAAATGTGTGATACATTGCTTGCTGAGTTAATTAGTTAGAAAAGTAAAACACAAATCAAGTTGCTGTTACACATTTTACGTTAATTATTGTGTATATTAAAGGTTGTTAAAATTTTTGCGTATGAATTTTACACACTGTATGACATAACTTAATAACAATTGAACTATGGATGATTAAGTAACAAAACAGAAAAAAGAGGCCACCTTTTTTCTGTTAAGTAGACTATTTACACGAAGGTTAAAAGTTATCGACTTTGTCATATATGCTATATATATTGTATATTAATTTGTACAAATATAAACATTTCAAGACAATACTATAGTTCATTAGAAAACACAAGGAACCTGTACGTACATTTGTGTTTTTTGACTAAACTAATAAGAACATTCTCACACACAGCCCTCAGAAAAAAAAAAAAAAAAACAGTTTATTGACTAAAATTAACTTAATTCTTATTACAGAATCCCAAACTAAAAGGCCGTACAGGCGACTGTTGGTAAGAAAACAAATCCGACCAACAGTACGGCCCCACTACAGAAAACCTAAATCTTGTACCCAGGACAAACCCAACGAGACTACTGACGTCATCGTCAATGTGGAAAAAAACGAACAGCTTACTGATGGAAGCCATCCAGTTGATGACCAACGCCATCAAAAGCAAGTTGTTGGATCTGGCCAGACCACACAAGGGGAGGTTGTAACCAATGATCTAAAGCTAGACGCAAGTCAACTTAATCCGCAGAAGATAGCAGAGAATCCACATCTTAATGCCTGGTGACGTATTTTCCTTAGCTATTTGTTAAAATGTACATGACTGTTTATGACTGTTTCACAGCTGAAATGCTGAAAACAGTTATAGTTAAATTTGGTTAGCTTTAGAGAAGGACATTTGCAGTAAATGACTTCTTCGCAGACGGAGTCTCCGGCAACAGCTAGAGCTAGTTATGTGTAATTTGATTAGTATTGAAATTCATTAAGTGGTTTCAGTTGTAATGTATCATTATTATTAATAGACCTTTGCCAGCGCGCAAAGACGTCCACGCAGTTGTTCATTTTAGAAATGTTAGATTTTTCTGTGATAAATATAAATAGTATACCTACTCAATACCAGTAGATACCCTTACCATGAGTTATAGTGACCGTACTTGCTAGCGAATCGAATGCTTGAATGTGAGGGATCACAGTAATGAAAAAACCAAGAGCATGTCGGGCCATGCTCAGTGTAGGGTTCTGAAGCCTTTAAGTACTACAAACATAAAATCAACCAGTAATAACTAATTTTCTAATTAAAGTCAATTGGTGTCGTCTTAGATGATTTTAGTAGTTACCTACCTAGACACACTTTAATCGCCTGTATCTCAAGAATTAATAATGTCTACTTAGTAGTAATAGTTTTCCTTTCAAATTCGTTATATGCTCTTTCATTGAAGATATTTTTCAGATTTTGAGTATTTGTAGTTTTGGCTGTAGGAAATTAGCGCTTTAAAGCTTAATATTTCATAAACGGATCACTTAATCGAATGTGTTTACAAACCCGTAATATTTTTGAAAGACCTATCCAACAACACCCCACACTATGGGGTAGACGAGAAAAAATAAATACATCCCGACGTTACATGTAGGGGAGGTACAATTGAAACATTTTTTTTTTCTAGATTTTATTTTATTTTTTTATTGGCGTGACTAATATGTATATTCATGACGAAGTACAGCTTTCTAGTACTAAGAGTCTCTGAGCTAGGCTGCGGTCGGACGGACGGATGGACGGACATGGCGAAACTATAAGGGTTCCTAGTTTGACTACGGAACCCTAAAAACAACAGTATAGCATTGAGAGGGACAGAGAATTCGACTCTAGGGAGTGTGGTTACTATTACTTATTGTAAGGGTAAGTACACGGGTTATAATTATAAATTACCTCTCTACCACATTATCATCAATCGATTGAGGCAATGAAAGTGAAAATGGGACAAATAAATAGTAGCACAATTTCTCTTTTACTACTAAAAATATAAAATAAGATTAGAAATTAGTTTCAAAACGTCTATATGTATGTATATACAGGGTGGCTCATTCAAATCGGTCAGTATGGGAAAGTCTGAAACTATAAGACATACAAAGATTTGTTCTTAGGAACCATGTCACCGATTTTGATAAAAAGAAAAACTGCATTCATACATTTATTAAAAAAACTGTACCCACCTAGGGAATCGAACCGGGTTGTTTTGAAAAAATAAACTTACACTATTTCTATGCAGATATCGATTGTGTAGGTCTTAAGCAGTAAATGTTTCTAAGAAACATGATGAAATTACTAGCATAGAGGCATTCCATCTTAGTCCTCAGGGTTGGCAGCGCATTTGAGGTCTTAGGATTATAATCTTGAGAATTCAAATGTCCATGGGTCTCAGATTTCACTTACCATCAGGTGGCCTGAGTGCTCGTGTGCCTACTCCTTAACATAAAAAAAAAAGAAGTCTTTAGAGTTTTTGGTATATCTGTAGTTCTGCCTACCCCATTCTGACAATGATGGAGTGATGTTATGTATGTATATAAATCTTAATTAAGGCTCAAGTCCAGCTTAGCTGTGTTAATCCAGATTTAAGACTAACACTCGGTCTAAATTTTTCTGTAAGTGGCCCTGAATGTTTCAGTGTCTCAGACACCAAACTGTTTTTTTTTTCGGCATATACGCAGAATTAACTGCAATACAGTTCTGTTTAGAACCAGTTCCCGTTAGCAAATATAAATAGAAAGCCGCTAACCATCAAATAGTATGATCTCTAAGGGATGATGTGATGAAGCGTGATGATCATAGAATCTTCACAGTATATAAAGTAGACCCGTAGAGTAGGAGCTTGGACATCAGATTGGGCTTGAAGAGCCGTCAATCACAACTGGTTCCATTCTAATTTAGCTTCTAAGAAATATTTTTATGAAGAAACATTCATCGCACCTCGGTAACTCCATCTCATTTATTATTTTATTTTTAGGATTGACCCACAAGATGCCGTGCTTATCGCCAACTCCAGGGATGATACCGACGCGAAACATGCTGGCCAAACAGACCTATTTACTGAAATTAATAAGACACTTATTGAGACGGAGATAGTTCAAGATTATATTATAGGCAAAGATAAAGATAAAAATCAATATGTCAGCCGCAAAGACCACAAATCCGATGACTCTAAAGCGAAAACTATTAAAAAAGTTAAACGACAGACACACGAGAAGACTGCGTCTAGCAATACCTGCGTTCACAAAGATGAGGAGGCTGAAAATAATAACATTGACATGCATGAAACAAATACCGAAGCATCAAGTGCGAGAAGTCAGAAAAGTGAGAAAAAATCCAGCACTAATGAGAAACACACAGCTGTTAAGAACAATAGTGACATAAAAAAGAATAGTAACAAAATTTGCTCTGTGACTATGGTACGGTTGAATGATAACGTTTCCCTAGAAGTTAATAACAATGATGTTAACAAACAGAATTCAGAAACAGATGGTGTTGATGCTGTTGATACAACAATTTCTCAAATAAAGGACATTGAGAGCACACCAAGAGTGAAACGGACTTTGAGCGGGACTAAGGAAGTAAATAATGTGAACGCTATTGAACGTACAAAAACAGGCGACGTAAATAACATTGCTCAAAAATTACCAAGTACGTGTGTAAAAGTGGTTCATAAAGAACAAAATACAATAAAAAAATACAGTAATGAGAAGAAACAATCTCAGAATAAGAATGTACAGGACAAAGAAAATCTAAGTTATGTAAGCAAAGAAAGGCATAGATCTCGTGATTCTAAAACGGAATCTAGCAATAAGGATAAGAAATATGAAAGCAAAAGAACTACGTCAACTTCTAACAACAACAACAGGCATAAAAGCAATGCCGACAAATCACATGATAAAAGTCGCAGAATTAAGAACACTAGTAGTCACAGACATCACAAGGATGGAAATGATGCTAATAAAGGCAATGCTAAAAATAAAGAAAACCAGACCAAAGTATGTTTTGATCGAACTGAAGTTGATGAATGCAATAAGATTAAAAGTAAATCTTCTAGTGTGGAGAAAACGACTGTAATGCGGACCTCCAGCGGGTCTGAAGGAGCTAAAACTGCTGTTGGAGACAAAGAGACAGAAAATAATGATAAATGCATGTTAGGATGGGAAACCGATGCGTTGGACAGCAAGTCCAACATTCTCGATAAAACTACGCAAGAATTACAAGATATGGGCAATAATTTGCTGTTTAGAGAATTGCGAAACTGTACTGTAAAAAAAGAGAGATCGCTCTCGCTGTCCAGCCTGGAAACTTTGAAACTTTATAGAGATTATTAAGTAAGATTATCTGCCTCATCCTAAGCTAACGATCCAGAAGTAGCCTTCTTATAAAACTTGCATCTAATTGTCTCCGATCATTAACTTGCGTCCGATTGTTTTCAATCATGCTTAGTTTTAAGTTGCAGTGGATTCAAGTAACAGACGTTTCCAGGTAAAAGTGTTTGGGTGCTACTACACTAATCGATCGATTGTTTATTGACCGGCATCCATCAGCGATAGCTATCACACCAGTCGATCGATGGCATCGAGCGACGGTCGATCGATTCGTATGGTAGCACCCTTTAAGAGCTACAAATCAGGGTAGTTGTTATCAACATTGCCTTTTTAGTCGCTGATAGTACAAATAGTTAATAATTATGTTTTTATTACCAATGATACTATTATGATAATGTGGTGCTAAATCGCCCGGTGGTTTGACGCGGCATTCGCTGTGGAGTCACCCCGCGGCAAACACACTGTTGCGGCATAAGTTTGTCCGATTACTCTTGTGTTGAACCGTATGAAACAACGTTATATAGACGAGATTACTGTTACAGGTGTAAGAGAGAGAAAGAATTAATTTTACAGCTCTGTAAAACATCTCACGGTGGTCCTCATTCAATTGATTCCTGCGAACGTTAAGGGTACACGGACACACGGACACAAGTTTTACTTTTTAGTATCTATATTTTCTTACAGGTTTATTTATTTGCAGTTTTAATAGTGCGCCTACCTGTTTTTTTTAATACTTCTTTTTAAACTTTTTTAAAGAAAAGTTGCATAAAATCAAGATGACGCATTAATTAACCCGTCAGGTGTCCCGTAGACTAATCAGCCTATAGTTTTTTGTTGCGAAATTTCCGCTACAAAAAGTTTATATAGTCTACGGGACATCTGACGGATGAAACAAAAACAAAGATATTTTCGAACCTAGTGGTACAAAATCACTTTTTTGTGGCCAAAAAAAAAAAAAACCTGTACAAAGTTAGTATAGAAATTCGTTGTCCACCCGTCGCCTTAATGACTGCTAAAGCATTGTTTCTTCGCAGGCTTAGGGATGATGGTTAGGGAAAATCAGAATGGCAGCGTGCGGCTCGCTCTGCGTTTATTCCAAAAGTGAACATTAATTACTGAGCCTCTATTTTACAGTTTTTATGTATAGCGCCACCTATTGGCGATGTCATGGACTAATTACTAAAAGCTATAACTAAGTAGATCTTAATCATACTATCAAGCCATCAAATTCCTCGAGATTGTGGTAGATGGCGCTGTCAGTCATTGACATGCTGCCACCCCCAACTTGGCTATTATACAACAACATAACAATAACTCCTTTCAGGATCATTTCATTAGCGACACGTTTTCTTTATTAAATTAATTAAAACTGTAGGCTAGATAGCGACACTAAGGGTCATAATCATTAAACGGCAAAGTGGTTGGTACTGTACTGAATCGATTAAGTGGGCAATAGGTAACAATAAGAAATGAGTGTAAGATTAAATTGAAATAAACTAGCTTCGGAAATTGTACATTATACCTGACCCCTTGCCATTCAATTGTATGAGGTTTAAGGAAACTACAATCAAAATAGGATTTATTGATACGCTAAGAAATCTAAAGTAACATTTTAACTCTTAAACTATGCGATTTACGTAAGTAACTGAAATGAACACAGTCTATTTACTATTCTATAGCATTCGTCGGTAATGGGCAAATATTATTGAACGCTCGTTTTATGATGCCGTTCGCTGTTTTGATGTCGACTACCCGCGCTCGGCCGTCGTGTCCCGGGCTGCAGCGCACGACGCGGCCCATCCTCCACAGGCAAGGCGGCAGGCGCGGCTCCCTCACCAGCACCACGGTACCCTCTTGAAGGGCGCGGCCCTTGCAACTCCTCCATTTGGTACGCTCCTGTAGTAGTCCTATGTAATCTCTTGACCATCGGCGCCAGAAGTCCTGTTGCAATTGCTGTAACCTTTGGTAATGGGTTAGTCGGTTATTCGGTTCATCCGTATAGTCATAGTCAGGCATTGCGGTTGGCGTTCTACCTATAAGGAAGTGGGCAGGCGTCAAGAAAGTAACATCATCACTATTTGAATTTGGTATTGGGCATAAAGGACGAGAATTTAAAATACCCTCAATTTGAATCAAAACAGTGGAAAATTCCTCATAAGTTAGTAATGCTAGGCCTAGTACTCGGTTTAAATGAAATTTACAACATCTTATAGCTGACTCATGTAGTCCACCCATATGAGGAGTGTATGGCGGCAAGAACCTCCATTTGATACCCACACCTGCACAAGAGGTTATTATTTCGTTAGAATTTTCGCCTAAAAATCTATAAAGCTCGGTTATTTCGTTACTGGCCCCATGAAAGGTAGTAGCATTATCGCTAAGAATCTCCTTCGGTTTCGATCGTCTGGCTATAAACCGTCGTAAAGCCGAAAGGAATGCTGATGATTGCAAACCAGAAATTAATTCGATGTGAACTGCCTTAGTAGTCATGCAGACAAAAATTGCAATGTAACATTTATCAGTTCTGTAACCACGTCCCCTCCTGTCCCTTATCGTGTACGGACCACCGTAATCAAGTCCCGTATACAGAAAGGCGGGGGCCGGGTTCACTCTCGTTGGTGGCAAATCCCCCATGATAGGTATCTGCGAAGTAGGTTTGGCTCTGAAGCATGTTACACACTCGCCGACGACCTTATTTGCCATACTCTTACCATTTATCGGCCAAAATCGTTCTCGAACCGATGATAATAATAACTGAGGTCCGGCGTGCATCAGTTTAACATGTTCGCTGCGCATGATAAGCTTGGTAAGTATGTGTTTTTGCGGTAGAATAATAGGATGTTTCTTGTCGTGCATATAGTGCGATAACGCTAAGCGACCACCTACTCTTATTAATTTATTTTCCATAAATGGGTTTAAATTTAATAAATTGGATGATTTTGGAAGTGGTTTAGCTGTTTCGAGTAAATTATATTCATTGGGAAAAGATTCCATTTGCGAAAATTGGATTAATTTGTTTAGGGCCTGATTCAACTCTTCGACAGAGAATGGACCCCTCAACATGTTACGTTTATTAAAATAGTTATTAATAAATCGAAATATGACTGCAACACAATTAATTAATTTGTTTACGTTGGACCATCTTTTAAAAAGATGAGTCATGAACTTGTTTGGTTGTGTTGTGTTCGTAGAAACGCTACACAGAATAGATTCGTTACTCGGTAAATCGAAAATCGTCATTTGTAGAGAAGGCCACTCATTAACGGGCTTTTTTAGCCACGAGGATCCTTCCCACCACAGGGTGCAGCTAGCTAACTTGTCTGCATGCAACCCTCGGGTCAAGTAATCCGCGGGGTTCTCATTGGAAGAGACCCAGTGCCAATTGTCTGTGTTTGTTAAGTTGCGTATTTTAATTACTCGGTTTTTTACGAAACACTTTAGGTTACTAAGGTGCAGTGATTTTATCCATGCCAGTGCTACTGTTGAATCGCTCCAAAAATAGATTTTTGTGAAGTTACGTTTGAGTGCTTTATTTACTTTATTGTACAATTCTGCTAACAATAATGCGGCACGTAACTCTAGTTTTGGGATGGTTTCACATCGTGCCACTCTTGTCTTAGCGCATAACAGTCGAGTTATGATTCTCCCGCACGCATCTACAGTTCGTATATAGATCGACGCTCCGAACGCCGCTAATGAGCTATCGGAGAAACCATGCAGTTCTAGCGTTACGTAATCACTGATAAGAGCGTGTCTAGGTAATGCGAGGCAGTTTAACGTAAACAATTTTTTATAAAAGGTTTCCCATTCGGTAACAAATTCGCTAGGGAGTTTTTCGTCCCAGGCTATTTTGTTTTTCCATAATCGCTGGATAAAGCATTTAGCGATAATTATTACTGGTGCTATTAGCCCTAACGGATCAAAAATAGCAGACGCTAAAGATAAAACCTTTCGTTTTGTTAGTGGTTTTTGCACTGTTTCTCCTTTAAATTGGTACATTAAATTGTCGTTATTACTGCACCACGCGAGTCCTAGGACTTTGTGTGTATTGTTAGTAAGTGACGTCGGTGATGTGTTTTTATGTGTGTTCGTGGTGTTACTCACGGTTTGTAGTATGTTCGGGGAGTTCGATTTCCACTTTCGTAGGTTGAAGTTCGCGCCGCGGAGAATTCGTTCGACGTCAACAGCTGTTTTGGCTACCTGGTGTTCGTCATCACCGCCATGGAGCAGGTCATCTATGTAAAAACTATTAGCTATCGCAGCAGCCGCCTCCGGGAACTCGTCCTGGTTCTGCTGCGCGAGCTGGAGTAGGCAACGCGTCGCCAGGTAGGGGGCACACTTAAGGCCGAAACTAAGTGTTGTTAGAGTGTAGGTAAGTAATGGGTCGGTTGGGTTCTCACGCCAGAGTATACATTGTAAATGTCGTTGTGATTGGTTTATGTATATCATTCTATACATCTTTTCGATATCTGCATTTATTACATACTTGTTTATTCGGAATCTTAGTAATATGTTTACTAAATCGTCTTGAATCACGGAGCCTTTGTATTGTATGTCGTTAAGCGACTGACCTGTACTCGTCTTGAAAGATGCATCAATAACCACCCGCAGTGGTGTGGTCGTTTTATGCTGGGTAAGGACTGCGTGATGCGGTAAATAGTTACAGTTTTCGGTTTTATTTAATTGTATCATATGACCTGCATTTTTGAGGTCCTGCATGAACCGTACATACTCTTGCTTGTATTTGGGGTCTCGAGCGAATTTAGATTCCAGGGTTTTAAATCGTTTGTAAACAATCGAACGCGACTCGCCCAGACCTGTCACTGACTCCCTTAGGGGGATGGTCACCACAAAATTACCATCAGAAGTTCTCGCGTGCTCATTGAATATTTTCTCGCACTGAATGTACTCATCATCTGGTAACGTCGACTCTGTGTGACCTTCATTAGAGCTCCAAAAGGCTTGCATCGCGTTCGCTTGGACTACATTACACCTCACCCGCTGCGGTGTTGCGTTGGCGGTCAGTGCTCCTGATACCACCCAGCCTAACCGAGTCCTTTGGAGAATCGGTAAGCCGTCACCTAGTCGATGCTGACCTATGCACAAAAGGTGATAGAATTGCTCGGCTCCTAAAATCAGATCTATTTCCCCTCCTTGATAGAATAAATTATCGGCTAAATTGAATCTTTGAGGGATATTTAATTGTTGAGCGTTTGTTATGTAAGAAGGTATATTGCAAATGTTAGGTACAATAAAGCACGCTAAATTGGTAGAAAATGAGTCATCGTTTGACTGCACCGTGATGTTACATAATTTGTTTATTTTTGTAACATTTTCGTTAAATCCCAAAACTTCTAGGTTTAAATTTGTCGTTGGTAAATTTAATTTGTTGTATGCACTTTCGGTTATGAAATTCGATTGAGACCCCGAATCGAGCAGAGCACGCAAAGTGTGCAATCGGTTGTTTTTGTCTAAAACCTTGACTCGCGCGGTAGACAAAATAATAGATTTTGTTTGTGTCGATATCGGTAAAGAGTTGCCGTCTAGTCGGGCTATCACTGTGCCGTTTTGTCGTTGGTTAGTTATCAAATTAACGGAGTGTGATTCGATAATCGGTTTATTCGGTTCGGTCATGTTGTGCAAAGTCGATTGTCGAGGCTGTGGTGTCATTTCAGTCGCGTCGGATTGTGTCCAAGGGATGTGTAAGAGTGTATGATGCTTACCCTTGCACTCACGACAGCTGCTTGCACGGCAGTTAGGTAAGATATGGTTTGAGGCTAGGCAATTCAAACAAAGGCCTAACCTTTTCACTACACGAATGCGTGTGGGTGCATTCAGAGCCAAAAACTTCGGACACTGGTTAATAAAGTGCCCTTCCCTACAGTTGGGACATTGATTACGACTGGTAGTACGTCTCGGTGTTACCTTACTGTGGGCATGGGACGGAGGGCACGTGGTTACCAGCGCCTTCCGAGGAGGGAGCGCGCCGGGACCGGTCCGCTCAGGCGCGGGGTTCGCGTGACTCAGCGCTTCCAGCATATCCGCTCGGTTCCGCAGAAATGATTTGAAATCCTGTAATGTAGGCAGTTCACGCGAATTAATTTTCTCCTCCCATCTTTGTTGCATGTTTTTCTCTAGTTTTGAGCTAAGTAGAAATATAATTAATATGTCCCACCCCTCGGTTGCTATTTTTAATGATCTGAATGTACGCAAATGCTTCGAAATGTTATCAGTTAGCGCTCTAAGCGCTAATGCTGTGGTGGGTACAGTATCGATGTCTAACAGAGCTCTCAAGTGGTTATTTACGAGCACTCTAGGGTTATTAAATCTTTCACAGAGTAGCTGCCAGGCTATCGAATAGCTTTCCTCAGCGTAATCTAACGAACTAATAACCTCCAATGCGCTATCCGCTAAACAACCTTTTAGGTATTTGAATTTTTGAATAGGTTTTAAACTGGTTTGGTTTACTAGGGCATCGAACGTATCTCTAAATTCAATCCACTCGGTAATATTACCGTTAAATGTTGGTAAGGAGATATCTGGATATTTAATTGACTCACAGGTTCCATGTGCCGAGCATACATTGTCGCTGGGGGCTGCTACCGGCTGGTTTGAGGCCCCAGCCTGCCTTAGGTAACCTTTACTAAGGGAAACACATTGGAAATAAGAGTTTTCAAAATTCTCCCTCTCTAACAGCTGTTCCTCCACGTCTGTGCACAGGGTCTCAATTTTGTCCTGCACCGTCTCAAATTCTTTAAAAACACTAATGATTCTGTTTAATCTCAACTCGAGATCTATTAATTGATCAGCTGTTAAAGAGTTCGCGTCCTGTTTCGATATAAATTTTTTATACAATGTTAATTTTCCCTTTACTACTCCTCTTTTTTTTATCAAGCTTTTTAACTTTTCTAAAATTGTGTCACTAGATTCATTCTCGGATGAAGATGACATATTGTATTTAAATTCAAGAACGTAGATGAGGTTGTGGTTAAATTAAGTACAATAGGCTAAATAGGTAAGTACCTACCCGTTAACAGGTTACACAAATTACAAAATCTTATCGGTATTGGTTTGATCTATTGCTTTAAAAAGCCCAAAATGTGCTTAAATTGACGCCGCCCACCTACCTTGATAGGTTCAACCTGCTCTTGTCCACGTGTACCGACTTCCTTTGTCTCCGACTTTCCTTCGTTTCGGCTATTTTCTTCAAATTTTCGTCGATGGTTGACTCTTGAAATATAATTTGGTATGTCCTTGTTGAATATGTTCGAATATTCTTTGGTATAAGGCCACCGTCTGCCTTTCTTCTCGTAGAAGGTTCCAGGCGCCACGTGCTCGGTACGGCGCGCCGTCGATGTTCCCTGTCGATATTTCGAGTCTCTTCGAAAATATCGCAAAATCCACTTCGCCTCCTTCACTCCGTGCGTACTTCGAGCGAGAGAATCGTCTTCGTCGGGGTCACCAATGTTTCTTCGCAGGCTTAGGGATGATGGTTAGGGAAAATCAGAATGGCAGCGTGCGGCTCGCTCTGCGTTTATTCCAAAAGTGAACATTAATTACTGAGCCTCTATTTTACAGTTTTTATGTATAGCGCCACCTATTGGCGATGTCATGGACTAATTACTAAAAGCTATAACTAAGTAGATCTTAATCATACTATCAAGCCATCAAATTCCTCGAGATTGTGGTAGATGGCGCTGTCAGTCATTGACAAGCATTATGTTTGATGACTCGTGCTCTCGAGCGATCCTCTGCAACAGTGTCCTAAAGTCTGTGTTAATTTAACTCTGAAAAGATAAACTTGGTAAACAAAACCAAACGAACCAATTCACCATGATTACTACTCGATAATCACGTACTTTTAAAGATTAAATGAGAGCTCATTTGATCTTTAATGATTATTATAATGTTCATAATAAGTTCAAGATGAAATAACTATTCATTATACGTTATTTTTAATATTTGAGGTTATGTGTCGAATAGTGCTAATTTCCAAGTTCAATTGACACAGACTTTACGCTTAGAACGGTTACTACATTCCTTAGATTCAGTAGAATGCTACTTAACTTAGACTGACAGAAGCTCTATTCCAATTGTTTAAATCCATATTTTCTAAATCTTAATCATATTGTTGACGATATAAAGCTACTATTGTCATATAACAGCAAGATGAGCTAACATTAATTACAGTTGTAGCCCAGATCTGATGTAAAGTGGCTTTTCATCAGGTGTGTACTAATATGTTAGTTAGGCCGGCATTACACCTGTAAGTTATTCCTGTAAGTTTCGAGACGCAACTATGCGTAAGAGGGAGTGGCACATATCTGCATCTCAGTCTTGCATAGCTTTGTTTTAAAACTTACAGCAATAACTTGCAGGTGTAATGGAAGCCTTATGTTTTGTATTACTGTGACCTTCAGAGCTTTTATTGTAGTTTTAAGAAGTTAAGATTTTTTATCACGTGTGGTTTAGTAATCTTTGATTTTTTAAATTTATGACTTAATATACTTTTAATTTGTAAAAGTTACACTTTTGTATGTTTTAAACCGAGTAGCTTTACAAAAGAACTTTATACGCCCCGTTTTCGATTTAGATTAGGTATTTGAAATATTATGGTCTCAATTGAAAAATTAAATTCTTTTGTAAAGTCACAGTCAGTGAGACACGTCAGAGGATGATAGTTAGGAGAAATCAAACGTCAGTGAGTTCTTGCCTCATTTGTTGTACGTCAGTATGTGATATACTGACGTCTGAGGCACGAAAAAGTGCTATCTGCTGCCTCACGGTTAAATGCTTTACATGGAAACATTTTGTTTAATTTGACTTCTTGACTCTATTTAATTTGCACCGAGTTATGCATTTTGCTTGTGGCATGTATTATTTATTATGGTGTTTTCAACTTCATATTGCCTACATGACAACTCGATTATTTTTTTTCACATGACCATGTCATTTTGTAGATTATAATACTAATACAAATTGTTGTTGATTTTAATAAAAGGGTCTTTTATCGTGATTATTCTTGAAGACCAGTGCGGTCTGTTGCAGTGGAAATAAATTAAAATGAATTGACCATCCTTTTACTCATTTATTACTCACATTTTGGCACAGAAGTTTCACATATATAAAGTCAATGAAAATAGGATAAACCAGGAACAGCTTGGGAAAGCGCGTCCTGCCGGTAGGATTACCAAAGAGAAAGAGGAAGCGATACAAGCATAGACAATATATTACATACGTGCAACATAAACCTAACCATACACTATTTGGTATTGTAAGGGTGGTTATACAACATAAGATATTTCTACACTTCCCCTCACAGCTTACAACACCATTGCAACATGCCTAAACACAAAAGAGACAAGAAAGACTATACACACATGACAAACAAACATTTGTATTTCTTAGCGTCTCTAATGTAAGGAATGAACCTAATATAATATTAATTATATTAATGTTAACATTGATCACAATGTTTACCTAGAGAGAGACTTCAACTCTATACAAATTTACACAATAACATGCTATCACATGACACAAACACGGATCAATCAACAGTTATAAGCATACTATCACATGGCTGTACATTTACATTGTTACATGCCTACATTACTTAACATTCATGCCATGAATAAATTTGGAATGTTTACAAAAGCTCAGCGGTTTCGTAAGTACATCGGCTATCATTTCTTCAGTTGGTAAGTACTTAACAGTTAATACATTGTTATGGACTAAGTCTTTTATGTAATGATACCTGACATCGATGTGTTTAGTGCGTTTATGACAATATTCTTTAGCCAGCAGCAGTTTGTGTGCACTTTGGTTATCATTATACACGGTGATGCTTGGTTTCACACATAAAATCTCTGCTAAAAAGTTCTTAATGAAACACAAGTCCTTACAAACATCATTGATGGCAATAAATTCACTCTCTGTGGAACTAAGTGCAATACAACGTTGTTTCCTAGATTCCCAGTTTATAATGCTTGAACCTAGTTTTATAACAAAACCAGTATATGAACGTCTATCTAACGTGTCATTAGCCCAGTCGGCGTCTGTATATGCAGTTATATTTAATTCTTTACTCTTTATGAAATATAAGGAATAATGAATTGTTCCTGCTAAATACCTAAGGATTCTTTTAGCTGCAAGCCAATGACTCTTATTAAATTTAGAATTATACTGACTTAAGTGGCTACACGCATAAGCTATATCAGGTCGACTGCATACAGCTAGATACAGCAGTGAACCCATCAGTTCTCTATAATTATAAGTTTCATCACACAGAGTTTCATCATCACTATCGAGCTTACAACCTACAGTCATAGGTGTTGATACAGGTTTACAGTTTTCCATATTAAACCGCTTGAGCACTTTCATAATATATTCACTCTGATCAAGTTTTAAAACATCTTTCTCTCTTGTAACATTTATCCCAAGACAGTTCTTTAAAGTGCCTAGATTTTTGCAATTAAATTCGTTTTGCAATACATTTAGCAGCTCATTTTTACGCGAGCTGTTATTAGAAAATATGTAAAAGTCATCTACATACAATGCTATGATTAATAAAATATTCTTATATTTACTTATATAAATGCATGGTTCATATTTACTTTGTAAGAACCCATTTTCACATAGTATTTTGTTTACTTTGTTATTCCAAATTCTACTTGCTTGTTTTAGACCATAGATACCCTTTTGCAACAAACAGACTTTATCTTTATTACCATTATCAAAACCTGGTGGTTGTTCCATGTATATGGTTTCCTCAAGATCTCCATTAAGAAAGGCTGTGGTTACATCAATGTGATCTATGCTCAGATCAAATTGACAAGCTAAAGCAAATAATATTCTCATAGTACTGTGTCTTACGACTGGTGAAAATGTGTCCTTATAATCCACACCATGAACCTGCGTATAACCCATGGCAACAAGTCTTGCTTTATATTTTTCAAAGTTACCAGATGCATCCTTTTTAATTTTATATACCCATTTCGATTTTATTACATTGGTATTTTTAGGTCTATCAGTTAATCTCCAAACTTTATTAGCTATCAGAGAGTCATACTCACTTTTCATGGCAGTAGACCATTCTGTGCTAAGTGGACTATTAATTGCTTCCTTATAGGATGCAGGTACACTTTCATTGTCGACAGACGTGACGTTATGCGCGACCAGGGAGAAGTCAGACGTATAATCATCATACCTTTTTGGTGGTTGTGACCTTGTAGACCGTATAGGTCTAGAAGAACGATCAGCAGGAGCACCCACTGAGGGTAGCTCTTCCCCTGAATGTGACGGTCGCTGCGACAGCGCTATAGGCTCGCACGACGAGTCACTTGGGACTGACTCTTCTTCATTCTCACTGCCGGTACAGTAGTGATCTGGATCTGAAAAAACCATGGGAGAATTGTTAAAGCTATGACTAGACATAGGGGTCTCATTGATTTGACTAGACATTAAATTAATTTCATTATTTTTATAATTATTATTAAATGTCACTTCATATTCATAAAATAAATTGTCATTGTCTTTTTCATTAAAATTCACCATGTCTAAATTATTGTAAAATTTATTTTCTAAAAATACAACATTCCTTGACAAAATTACATTATGGGGGTCAAGTGGGTTCAATAACCTAAAACCTTTTGTTGTTTCACTGTAACCAACAAAAATGTAAGGTTTACTTTTAGGATCTAGTTTGCGACGTTTCTGTTTAGGTATAAGCGAGTAAGCAATGCACCCGAAGACATGAAGGTGACTAAGGTCCGGTTTCGAACCTGTCCAAACCCCTTCAGGAGTTTGTCCTGCTAAAGCTCTGGTGGGGCTCCTATTTTTCAAATAAGCTGCAGTCATCACTGCCTCACCCCAAAAACGCTTGCAAAGACCAGCTTCTAACAGCATGCATCTCGCCTTCTCCAAGAGTGTCCTATTAAGACGCTCAGAGACACCATTTTGCTGCGGACTGTAGGGCACAGTCTTTTGATGAATGATGCCCTGTCCCTTAAGAAACTCAGCAAAACTATTATTGCAATATTCTGAACCCCCATCTGAACGAAGTATTAAAATTGGCAATCCAAGTTGTTTTTCAACTTCATTTTTAAAATTAATAAAATGGTTAATTACCTCAGATTTATTCTTCATCAAGTAGATATAGGTCTTCCTGGAGTAGTCATCCGTCAAACTTAGCATATACCTTGCACCTCCAAAGCTGTTCTCCTGCATCGGGCCTGCTACATCACTATGTATAATTTCTAAAGGTTTTTTAGCTCGTGTAGCCTCGCCTACGGGGAACGGCAAGGCAACTTGCTTCCCGAGCAGACAGGTCTCACACTTTGCTTCTGAACATACCTGAAATTTGATACCGGTTGCAAGATCATCCCTTAAAGAACACATTCCTTTAAGATTAAGATGGCCAAGACGCTTGTGCCAGAGCTCAGCTGGCAACATGGAGACAGCGACGTTAGCACTCTTTGTTTCTTGTCTATTACACAAAAACATGGAAGAATGCACTTCCTGCAAAGTATCCCGACTACACCCTTTCCACTCATATAATCCATTTATATTTGATGCAGAGGTAATCATATTGCCATGAATTTTACAATTTTTATAAATTTTACATTGCTCTTTGTCAAAAATAACAGTAAATCCTTTACCACAAAGTTTACTAACAGACAACAAATTAGCTGACGAATTAGGAACGTACAATACCTTGTCAAGCTTATTGATGACACCATCTACAGTCATTTCACCGATGCCCTCCGCTCTCATTGACTCACTGTTAGCCAGTGTAACCTCACTGCCATTGCCTGGTAGCTCCTGATAGTTGCTTAGCAAGTTCTTGTTGTTGCAAAGATGATTGGAGCACCCAGAGTCCAAATACCACGACGACTTCTTGACAAAGAATGCTGTTGTAGGTGCATCCGCAGCCAGTAGCGAGTGATTCTTCATCTTGTCTTTTCTGTATTTGAAGCATTTGTTTTTAATGTGGCCTATTTTTCCACAGTAATGGCACGTTGGTTTCACAGCTTTCATGGTAGGACGATTATGAGACTTGGAAAATAAAGCAGTCTCTTCAGTGCTAGAGTTGTTTGATTTCCTCGACTCCTCTTGTAGTAGTCTGGATCGCACCATTTCTACAGTTAGGTCAGCATTTGCTATGTTAGCAGTCTCTAAATTACTGACTAGGGCGTCGTATTCACGAGGCAAACCGCTCAGCAACAGTTCGATTATTTCCTTGTCTTCAATTACTTTATCTATGTCCGCCAATTGATGAACGAGAGACATAATTGATTCCAAATAACGCGACATGCAGTTGAATTGATTATATTCAGTTTTATGCAATTGTCGAAGCAGAAGAACTCTACGATATAAACCTTTATTTTCAAAGACATTTTTTAGGTTAGTCCATGCTGTCTTCGCTGTGTCGGCGTTACAAACATGTTGAAGGCATGGTGGTGACACGCTTAAACCGATGCGGGCTAGAGCGCGGTTAACACGAGATGCGTCATTGTCTGTTCCATCTACGGCATCCCATAAGCCGTCGAGAATTAAAAGCATTTTCATTTGATACTTCCATGTGCAGTAGTTTTCAGCTCCACGCAATTTTTCTATAGCGTTGTTTGAATGACTTGTAGTTATAGTTGGCTGATTGTTAGTTTCACTAGCCATTTTGTAATGAGTACCTTAGCGTCTCAATCTCCCGATGCGATGCGACGACCACGCCACGTGTTCGATGTGGGCACGGCAACGACGGCGCGGCGCACGACAATCACGACGACGGAGAAGAAGTAGCACGGCGAGCAGCGTTGTTATGCCAGCGCCATTGTGCTCAACGAAGCGGCACTCTAAATTTAATGGTGTTGAAATAGGCTGGACAATTTATTCGACTGGGGCCACCATAACCTCTTGAAGACCAGTGCGGTCTGTTGCAGTGGAAATAAATTAAAATGAATTGACCATCCTTTTACTCATTTATTACTCACATTTTGGCACAGAAGTTTCACATATATAAAGTCAATGAAAATAGGATAAACCAGGAACAGCTTGGGAAAGCGCGTCCTGCCGGTAGGATTACCAAAGAGAAAGAGGAAGCGATACAAGCATAGACAATATATTACATACGTGCAACATAAACCTAACCATACACTATTTGGTATTGTAAGGGTGGTTATACAACATAAGATATTTCTACAATTATGGGTTACCTGTGCACCGCACTTTCAACCAGCTCCATTGCCCTACACCCTAAGAGTGTTAACTAGAAATTACCCTTCTGTCCTACGACAAGACTAAGGATGAAGCCAGACGAACGTAATTTTTGATTTGTGAGTCGCGTAATTTCTGCCCATACTCCGACTCTTGCGTCGCCGTGTGAACAAAAAAGTAGTTTTATATGAAACCGAATGTAGCAGAAATTTGCGACTTACAACTCAAAAAATTACGCTCGTCGCTTCACCCTTAAAGTTCCTAAGACCAGGGCTGGGATTCTACACGGTAATAACGATATCTTCTTCTTTCTTCTTTTTTAATTAATGGCGGTCCACACAGTGATTTCGCCAATGTCAAGTGAATAGAGTAAATCAGTAAACAGAATAAATCAAAAGTAAAAGCCGGGCATTTTTCAATCAGCCATCTTCCCTCCCCGAAGGTTACCGGCAATCCCAAATAACGATATCGTCTTTGACGTGTTTCCGTATTGCCAACGTTTTGATAACTCTTATGTCATTTACAATAATGGTGACTATGAACGATTATAAAACACGTCAAACGCGATATCGTTATAACGCAGTAGAAAAGAGGCGCAGTAGGCTTTGTATTCAACTCTGTAAACCATATTGCTTTTGACATGTTATCGTATTTTCACCATTATTTTCTCTTATTCACTTCACAGTTATGGTGGCCGAGTTAAAAATAATACCACAAGACCATAACATGTCAAAATCATAGAGAACTAGGCCCCGTCCCACAAAACTTAACAGTGTACACAATCGACAATTTTGAAATTATCCGTAATATTAATTATTTTCCATAGGGAAAAACCCTACAATTTTTGTCAAATTTTAAACTCACGGTCAAATGATACAGGTCAGAGTGCGTTTTTCATGCAAACCAGGCCAGGGGTTGTTTTGAGTGAGGTTTAATGGTTGGATACTCCGAGGTTCAATAGAGGTCAAAAGTTCTTAAGATACCCTAATTGATCGCACAATCAGTTAACACCACAGTGAGAGAGTTTGGGTCAGCAATTGGATTTCCTTACATTTTATTGCTATATTAGATGTTTTTCTGAACATGCCCAATTCCGGCGTTAACCGCAGATTCAATCAGTTGGGTATCCTAGGCACTGGACGGCCTGTATCGATGCTAGGGGTATCAGTCATCAGATTTCATTCAGCATCCCCTGGCGAAGAACCAAGGCTTCGAAATAGCCCGAACTATGAGTGAGCAACTTAATGAAAAAAAGTAGTCGCCTTTTTCCGTTAAGTTGACTACACGAAGGTTAAAGGTTATCAAACTGTGTCATGTATGTATGCTATCTAGGCCAACGTATTGTCGTGATAGTTTTTCTTTCAAATCCATACTTACTTTTTTGTCTGTCTGTTTGTTACGCTTTCACGGATAAACTGCTGAACCGATTTAGGTCTGATTTTTCAATGTTCAGATATCGTTATCTGTTAGATAAATTTAAGCTGATTCCTGTTTTTCATAAGAAATTAGAAAAAGACAGCGACAGTTTTAACTGTCAGGTAATGTTATCAGGAGATTGAAAAATCAGCCCTTAGATGATTTTTTATGAAGATGTTTTGAGTCCGGAAGAAAAAAAATGTACGGAGTTAAAGGCTTAATGAAAACAAAAACCACGATCGCGTCCTTTGTGTAACGAAAGTTAGTCATACAAACTATATGGCTAACTCTCGTAACACAGAGGAATCAATTAAGTTTTGTTTTATTAAAGCCCTTAACTATGTACAACTTTTTTTAAAACGTCTACAATAGGGTCTTGTTTTTACCCTTTGGGTACGGAACCATATAATCCAACCGAGGAAGAGGTTTCCTCTTAAGACATTCTGCATAGTGGATCCACCTTGTCTAAATATGTGAATTCTGAGTAATCCACTAAAGCGGTATGGAACAATAAATAAATAAAATAACCATTTACTAAGTAAAAGTTTAATTAAGAAATTCATACAAGGATAATAATCACGTCTTATCAAAAAGAAAAAACTCGATTCTCATTAAAATATAAAACATAGTCAAAGGAGTTAATCTTTAACAGTTATTAAACATCCGTAATAATAATAACAAAAAAATAACAAAAGAACATGGTAACATTTAAGTCGTAAAATTGAACCAGATTTTCAGTATTTTTCCTGAGTAGGTAATAAGACAAACAACTTACACTTTCAATTTTCAAGACGCTGAGGCTATCAAATCAAAGTAGCAATGAATTGTTGTGCCAGCCCAGCTCAATCAATCTGCTTTTAAACATAAGTACCTAGGCCTAGATGCTAATTTAATACAAAAAATATGTTAGTCTTTTGAAAACTTTGGTTAAATTAAGAAAACAGAATCATCAGAAAAAGGAACAGAAGTTATAACAGCTAATACATTTTAAAATGCCTTTAATACAAAAACGAGGGTCTCTATCGTTTGACGAAATTAAATATGCAGTAATTTCACTTAATGATAATGTGCCGTAATATTCATTTGCCATAAAGGCATTTTTTCTGAAACCGTGTAATATTCAGAATTGTAATAAATAAAACAAACCTATCCTAACCTATTGGGCTCCATGTGATGGCATCTAAAAAATACCTGAAAGGTTTACGATTTCAGAAAAAATGCCTTCATGGCAAATGAAATTATGGTAATGTGATATTAGGGAAAATGAATGTTATAGCCGGTGACCATTATGGCAAATGATATTAGTGCAAATGAAATTATGACAAGTGAAGGATACCCAAAAAGGCATCAGATATAAGGCAAAAGAAAATGGAAACTACTGCTGACCAGGTCCAACCAGCTCATTCTTCACCAAATTGTAAGCTGAATACACAATATCCTCTGGAGTTAGCAGCAAAATAGCGAAAGTCAATTTGGTGAATTCATTGCATGTCGCAAATTTTAGAATATCCAAGAAGTTTTTGGCTGTAACCAAAGAGGGCAGCTTCCGGATGCACAAATCTCTAAGATGATGCATCATGAAACGGTCAGCAATCAATAATAGAGTCTGTAGTTCAACTTCATCAACTGGTAGTTTGCCCAAGTACATGTAATCCTTCAGGTGAATAAGTGTCTGTAGAGTGACCTGATCTCCATTTATCTTAATGTGCCCATCGACAGTCTCCTTCCACTCCCCGTGAAGCATGGCCTTGAACACCTCGCTGTGGGCAACCATGCAGGCCCTGTGCACTGGCACCTTGCCATCATTTGTAACAAAACAGAAATCAGTAAAATCTTGATCATTATAAAACATCTCACATCTGCTGAGGGTTGGCGTTGGCACCTGATATGCTTGGACATATATGTGTATTTCATAAGTGCACAGTTTTCCATATTTATAATTTGGTTTTGTTATAAAGATCAGAGTTTTAGTTGCAGTCTTAGAACACGAAAATTCTTTACTATATTTAGGGTCTACACAGGTTACCTTTATATTGATAAGAGTATCCTCTTTGCATTCAAGTTTCTTGTATACCATATATACAGAAATATTATCGTTTTCATTTGAGGTATTTATTTTAAAGTTTACTGCAGCCACATCATCAACCAGTTCTGGGTCTGCGCGGCTGCCCCAGCATTCTTTGATGGTGGTATAATTAAACACCCTCTTGCTAAAGCCATGCATAGTGAATGTAATCCTGTAAGGTATGTAAAACTTGTTTTACCACATAACATAAGAAACTAAAGGTTCAAATCCTTTACCATTTATAAGAAGATCTTTCACAAGATTTTGGATTTATTTTTAATTGTAATAGTCTGATTGTGCAAAAAGTTATTTAGTTGTTGGTATTTCTGAGCTCTGCCTACCCCACTATGGGAATAATGGCTAATGTTATGGTTATATGTAACAAATAATCACTGAAAATTATGAAAAAAAATAAGTTTAAAAAACTAAAACTTGACTATGAAAAGTACAAAATAAAAAATAAGTTTAAAAAACTAAAACCTGACTGAAACAAGAAAGAATGAAACAAGTTTAGACCTTTGTTATGTTTTGAACTACATACGAGTATTTACCAAAAAGTGGTATTTTCCTATCTGATAAAGAATAGAACCTCTCCTAGTGTTTGTATGATCATGTAGAGTCCAAATTTAGGAAAATTCAACACATTGTCAGCAGTCATCACCTCTGAGTGGAACTGCATCCATTATGATCGTCATCCTGTCTACTAGCAAACTATTAAAATATTGTTTGTAGTCAAAGGCTTGAAATTATTATAGCATTGCGCAAAGTTTGGACTTTGACTACGAACAATATTTTTAATAGCTTGCTAGTAGACAGGTTGACGATCATAATGGATGCAGTTCCACTCAGACCAGACATTTTTGTGTAATCAGGGAAAATACATTAAAAAAATATCCCAACAAATTGAGAACCTCCTCCTTTTTTTTAAGTCGGTTAATAAAACACCTATTATTTACCTAAAACTATACTAATCTAAAAGACCAGACGGCATTGTTAATTATTGGTAAATTATTTTGCATAAGTATAATTTATTTTATTTTTCTTTATTAAGGAAAACAAACGGCTAACATTATACATGAGTATAACAACATAAGTGAGTAATTCATAAGCCAACAAAGTTTTTACCAATGTATGTTACACTTAGGAATTAACTACACAAAGCTAACAACCTCTATTAAAACATGCACTTAAAACAGTATCTCTATAGACATGGAGTGAAATGAAATGATTAGTTTCTATAACTTAAGATAAAAGGTAATTAATTGTAAATAATTATAACATCATTTTAACCGCACTTACATAGCTGCCAAAATCATTATAAAATATGTCAGTATGATTATACTTACAATTATGAGCGGAACATGCTCTTTTAAGGAAGCGATTTGTCTAATAGTTCTAACTGCAAAATTGTATAATGAACCAATTTTTTGACCGAGTATATAAACATGAACATTTCAATGAAATGTTACCAAGCAGATGTAATTCAAAAATAAAAAATTATTAATTAATAAATAGCAAAATAATTTACCAAAGTATAATGTATCCATAGGAGATATCAATTCTATTTCATAAAATATCTTGAGCTACGTGAACCAGAACTACTAGTCATAGCTGATAAAATATTACCTTCTATCCATATGACATTTAAAAGTTTGCCATGAATATGCCACCCTCTGAACCAAACCAATAAATGTTTATTATTAAAAAATGTATTGGTTACTGTCTAATACCTAACTAGAAAAGTACCTAGCAACAGTAGCAACAAACTTAAAACACACAGACCAGTAGAGAATGTTTAAAAATAAAATTGTTGATCAAAATATGCTGATCAATGGTTTAGTGTATTATGTTATTACTAGCGACCCGCCCTCGCTTCGGTCCGGATTAAAGTATTATACATAAACCTTCCTCTTCAATCATTCTATCTATTAAAAAAAACAGCATCAAAATCCGTTGCGTAGTTTTAAAGATTTAAGCATACATAGGGATATAGGGACAGAAAAAGCGACTTTGTTTTATACTATGTAGTGATTAGTCAATCACACACATAGGCACAGATTAGAAGGTATGTCTACATAGGTACTTGATGAGGAGTTATTCCCAACTTATGAATCTGCATAGACCCCGGTTCCCTGAAAATGACCTAATCCTGAATTACCTAACTTCAGAATAAGCTTGTTTTGGAACCAAGAATATATATACATTATAAATACGTACTTAGAAGGAAAAATAAATACGTAAATACATACAATCAGACGACTCTGAAAACAAATTGTCGTGACGAAATATAGTTTATCACAGTGTAATTTATTTATTACTTACACGCGAGATGGCTGAGAAGTATTGCTGATATTACTATCCATGTCTCTCTAGTAGGTACTTTTAAGATAAATCTTGATTTTATTCTTGGCTTTCTGTGCCGCTCAATTTTCCACTAAAACTGCTACTGATGCCAATTACTGACTCCGAAGGTATATCATGACATGATTTACGAGTCAATCATGCAACAAAAAACAATGCTGAAAGAAGAATCCAGGAAAAATTTAACGCACCGCGATAAAATAAAACAACGGTCGTTCATACTTCATTTCAATAATAAAGGAAGCTTACCTTATCATTGGTTCATTTGCACTTTACAGTGTTAACAGGTGTTGCCACTCATCTGGGACTTCCAGGTCCAGGGTATCACTTTGATATCAGTAATTCGAACTTCGGATCATCTTGTCACTTTCTTGCGAAGAACTGAAGAATTGCGAAGTTCGAACTATAGATTTCAAAAAAATAGAGCCTGAAGAATTCACGGCAGTGTTGCCAACAAGTCGGGACCTGGTGTCGCCCATTTTCAGAGCTTGAGTAGCCTAAAGGAGCCCAATTTAACGAAGTTCCTATTATTTTTTTAGTACATGTACTGCCGAAGCAGGTACCCTATTTAACGAAGGACGAAGCTCTTGATTTTCCCACTATTTTGCTTTTTGCGTGGGTAGACATAATTTTTATTTTGCTTATGCTCATTTTTGTTATGATTTACTCATTCAACTAAAAGGACCTTTCATATTTTTCGAGTAGCCTAAAAGGCTACCAGTCGCCTTTAAGTTTTTTTTGTCGCCGATTTTGAATCTGCGTAGCCTAAATGGCGAAAAGTCGCCTTCGTTGGCAGCACTGATTCACGGAATTATGTATGTAATACTTACTATTTCCATGGAGGAATTAATGTTAAAATATTAAGGCTGGGTTCACACGTACAGTTTCCTGATTTGGAATGGAGACCGTCTAGCGCGACGCAGGGTGAAACTTTTTCAAGGCGAAGCCGTGTTGAGACTAATGAGAGTGGCTAAAACATTCGTTTTGTTTTGTTTTGGACAATTTTGGGGTGTCTCGCCGAGCCGAGTGGTTCATCCGCCTCAGTCGATAAAATGACATTAAGACGCCCGTTAACGATCTTGCAATTCAGTCTGCTGCTTATGCTGTGGCCACATCTGCGGGAGTAGACGATCGAATATTCGATGTGTGAGACTTAAACACCTTTCTTTCTTTCTGTTAATGTTAAAGTAAGAGATGCTTACCGATTCTTCTCCAAAGATGTGGCTGCAGCGTTACTGCAGGATCGGTAATGCCATCACACTTATATTATAAATGCGAAAGTTTTTGTGTTAGTTCTTCACGTTGCAACGGCTGAACAGATTTGGATGAAATTTGGAATGGACATAGCTTATGCCTTGGATTGATACATAGGCTACTTTTCATCCCCGAAAATTTTAAAGATCCTGAGAGACAGTCGAAATGTACGTGGACAAAGTCGCGGGTAGATGCTATAGCAGTAGTATATATAGTAAAGTAAAGTAGGTCATCTCCGCTCCTTTAGGAGCTTCTGTTACCTATCCGGTCTAACCGGTCAAGAGCATGTCGGACCATGCTCGTGTATAGTTCCGAAGCCCTGACCATAACCAAAAAATAAACTATGTTGAAAAACAACAAGTAAGTATGAATTAATTTTCTATTTAAAGTTAGGTATTTGGTGCTGTCTTAGCCTGAGTTTTAGTAGCTATAAATACTTTAGTCGCCTGTATCTTAAGAACCAATCAAGTCTACTTAGTCATGATAGTTTTCCTTTTAAATTCGTTGTATGTGCATTTAAGATATTTGCCAGATTTTTAGTATTTGTAAACAGTTTTGGCTGTAGACGGTGGGGACAAACAACTCTAGCGAAAATGGCCCTTTTAGAATTCAATTGATGATTCTAATTTCCTAAACGGTCCTCCAGATCTAAAAATTGATAGTGACAGACCTACTCGTATACATAATGGTGTTTTAACTATATCCTACAAGTCCGAGGTCGGCCCAATAGGGGCGCCCTTAGGCATGCTAGTGTAAAAACCCTTTACAGCGTGGACTCCCATCAGGAGTCCGGCGAAGTAGTCAAAGCCATCAGAGGCTAACAACGTAGGTCCCTCAAAAAAAAAAAAAGAAGATAAACGAACGTAAAAATCAATTCAATATAAACCTTGTCGTGTTACGCGTCGGTAGAATATGAAATGACAGTTAAAGTCGTGCTTTCTCGCTCATGGCGATTGGTGATTAGCGCTTAGCGCTCGTGCACGGCGTCTTAGTTTGTGTACGAATGACAACTGACGCGAGTTGACGCGACGCTAAATAAAAAGGCGGTCGACGGCGTCGCTGCAATGGGTGCCGAATATTTGACCAATAGCCGTCGAAGTTTGACCCGCGCAAACGTACTGCATTATAATTGGCCAAAACGTTTTCGCGCCTTCAAATAAAACGTTTTCTGCGCAGGTACATTGTTGTAACTTATATCTGTGGTGCTACTGTACCCTACATTTTATAACTTATTTATTATTGATAAATATCTAGGTATACGAGTACAAAGTTTCAGTTTTGATACGGACAGACAGACGAACATGGCGAATCTATAAGGGTTCCTAGTTTGACTTCGGAACCCTAAAAAGTGCCTCTTTGTCCACAATTAATGCAAATCAGGAAATATTAATGCGTAGTTTTGAGTAAAAAATAACATGTACGAGTTTAATGCCACGTTTATTCAGTATGTAAAGGAGTCTGTGCCGAAGCCCTCCGCGCGCATGGCGTCGGCGAGCCACGCGCGCAGGTGCGGCACGTTGACGTAGACGCCGGGGACCGCGTCGCCGCACCCGATGCCCCACGCCACCATGCCGAAGATCGCATAGCGCGCTGGCTCCGTCTTTGGGTTGGTATCCTGCAAACAGGGGCATACGTAAATTAATGTACCTACCTAATATGTACTACTAGATGACGCCCGCGACTTAGCACGCGTAGAATTTGTTTCCTCCTATTTGTAGGCTTTTAGGGTTCGATAAACAATTACTACTAGATTCAAGGTGGCGTTGATCGATCAGTTAGCCAGTCAGTTTCTTTTTTTACCAAGCAGCTTTTAAATGGATATTCACCGGTCTCTCAGCTAATATTTAATTTGATAGTTTATGCCTATCCTGAGTTGTTCCCATTGTCTCCAAGTCAGGATCTGATGATGGGATCTTAGAGAAATCAATAGGACTCAAATATTATAGGCATGCATTAAATGACTTTAATATTTTCAGTAGTCCAGATATCTCATTCAAAAAGTAACATTTAGTCAAGTGGAACTGAGGATGAAGACCACAAATGGCCACCGGAACTCCTCATCGGTACCTATTTTAAGGGTGGCGATACGAAAAAACAATATTTTACAAATCAATTTATTTTTGGTCCTTTTTTTGTAAGTATAGTAGTTAGGGGTCGCTAGTTTAAGATAAGTTAGACCCCCTCTTACCCCGATGGGGCAGACGAGCGGCGAGCCGCCGTCGCCGCGGCACGTGTCCTTGCCGGGCTCGCCGCCCGCGCACGTTAGCGACGGGTGCAGCACGAAGTGCGACCCCAGCCGGGTCTTGCGCAGCGAGTTCTGGCATTTCTCGTGCGGCACCCAGGGCAGTTCAATCTGAAAAAAAAAACATTTGAAGTCAGAAGCTTGTACACTTTAGAGAATGCAGAACGAGTTTGCATTTTTTCTACAAAAAGGAAGAAAGAGATGCATGACATACCTGACGTTATTCAAGATAATATAACAAAAATGTCCAAGTGTCTAATATCTCCATACTTTGTTTTGCTATGTATTACGTTGTGATACATTGCAAAGTTCCGAAGTAATAGTAGTTTATTCATCAAGGGGAGTAAGGCACAGATTACTAATAGAGTGTGCATTTAGTAATCTGTACTCACCCTAGAGTGGTATATATACTGCTTTATACTACATTTACGAAGAAATAAAATACAAAAGTAGGAAAAAAAAATCTCAAGGAAGAACGAGCGTGATATCAACCAGCAACAAAAGATCGTTTTTAATTGTTAATTAAGGCGCGCCGCACAGTCAGCGCGGCAAAAGAATTTACAGAAGGTAAAGACGCCCCGATTCGCAGGGTCTTAAGTGCATGCCCGTTAAAGCGGGTTGATTGACAACATCATCTAGAATTTAAGAAAAACAAAACGAGATTATAATGGATTTTTATACGATATTACTACCCTGCTAACAGGACAGTAATTATTTAATCATTAATATTACTGCTCAGATTTTTGAGAAGGTTTAATAAACTGCTTTGACGCCTTTTATTGGATAGTAATTAATTATACACTTACTAAGAAAGTGTAGTATAAAGTCAATTTGTGTACTTATAAAAATCATTTTTATTTATTTCAAAAATGAAAATGACATTTAGGAGCAAATGCAATTGAACTTTATTTTATTGATAGTAGATTCAAATTCCCGCTAAAAAAATCTCCCTTGATCCCCCCCCTTGCGAGCCTTGGAAGTTTTCTATGTATTTAAGTATACATTTTTGTATATAAATAAGTTTATCGTTGTCTAGTACCCATAGTAAAAGCCTAGACCTTAGTTTGGGGCTAGGTCAATTAGTGTGAGATTTTTCCGCGATATTTATTTGTAATTTTTTTATTACTGTTCATTTAAATGGCAGCTTAGCAAAGTTAATTTAACTTTATTTAGTTGTTAGTAGTTTCAAATTCCTATTTTAGTATTTAACCTTGTTGGTCCGTAGTCTGTACCAACAAGGCTAGCGTGGGGAACCTGACCTTCTTGAGGACCACGGCGTACTTGTCCTTGTCGTTGAACTCGTGGCCCCAGCCCATGCTGTAGCAGCGCGCGCCGGCGGGCGGCGCGGAGGGCGCCACGCAGCCGACGCCCATGTGTGGCGCGTTGCCCAGCTCGAACGCCGCCTCGAGCACCAGCAGCGCCATGCTGTTGTACACCGACGCTGCAGACAAACGAGTCACTCAGTCTCCAGTCTCCACAGCTGGCATTACAGTAAACAATTTGCAAAAGTATTAAGAGCCGCCGTATAAGCGGACGGTGAAGCAAAAAAAAACATATAAAATTCGATAACGTTTTATCCCCTTGAGGCGGAATTGCGGGGTGATAAACGTTATCGCCCGGAGCTAAGTTTGTATGGATTATTTTTGACAGCTACGTATTTAGGCATCGCTTTACAATCCTCTAATATTATAAACTAATCTTGGATACCAGTCACAAGATACGTCTAAGTAAACGTCAAACCATAGAAAACTGTAATTTTTGACGCACCTTAAAACGAGTTTTGCAGTCGAGATCAGTTTATTAATACGGCGCGGCCCTAAGTGACGAGACCAAGACGGGACACCACTATAAGTGGGGTCATCTAGGATGATCCCTGGGATAGATTGACAGCTCGTGTGAACACGAAACAACAATTTCTTTGAGTTTATAAAGAATACTTTGGAATATATCCAACGTTTAGCTATTAAGAATATAAATTACTAACTTTTTTATGCCTTTTTTAGGGTTCCATACCCGTAGGGAGCAAAACCCTACACTATTAATATGCCTACGCTGTCCGTGCGTCCGTCTATCCGTCCTAACTTTAAAGTCCGTAAAACTCCGTCCGTTTTAACTTTTTTTTTTACTTTGACATGCGTTATCACGGCGAATTTATGAAGAAAGTGAAATAATAGTAGTTTATGCAACTGAACTGATGCATAATGAGAGGCCATAAAATACGAGTGTGGTTTAATGACACGAGCGTCAGCGAGTTTCATAATATGATCACACGAGTGTTTTAAGGCCTAATTATGTACAGTTGCTTACACTACTTTAAAATCAAACTACACACATATACAAAACAAAATAACAACTTTTCATAATCCTACTTTAGTAACAGCAAAAACCAACAAACAAATGACAACAATAATAGCGGCAATTTAATCCTCCGTCAACACGAATGTTTATTTTTATTTTAGACAAACGAATGAAGTCCCTATTCTCATGTCACTCGATATCAAAAGTCGTGCGGTTTATAGGTATTAAAAAAATATACTGTATTGACGTTTAGTATCATAACTGTTTTAATATCTGTGGATACTAGAATCTCTATTCTAGTATCCACAGATATTAAAAACCGGCCAAGTGCGAGTCGGACTCGCGCACGTAGGGTTCCGTACAACTATACATCTAAATAAATGTTTTTCTTTATTCTTTATTATATTGGAGTTGATTGAATGAAAGGTAAAATGCGGTTTAGGATTTGTAACGTAGATATTAAAAATACATAATATAAAAGTTCTTGTACCTCGTTGTAACTTTGATCGATGTTTTAATAATAGTGTTTTTTTTTTAAATAAGATATTGATAAGTAAACATTATAATTAGGTACTATATGCGAGCCCATATAGGCTTGTGATAGCTAAACAAGCTAATATATATTCCAGTTTGACAATAAATATTTCCAAAAATATTATCAATTTGTGTGCCTCCTCGCGTAGTTGGACAAGGTGGTAATAACGTCCTATATCCAGCGTTCTCCATGAATGACAGTAAACAATTGTCTTTTAAAAAATCTTCGTTGAAGTCTCCAAAAAGTAATGTTGGCATATTGTTGTTCAAAAAAACGTTTTTGTTTATGAACTCCATGAAAGTTTTGTTTGTACATCTGGGCGATTTGTATAATGCAAATATTCTATGATTATTATATTCAAATGAAACTGCTTCAACGTGACCAAAAGTACTGGATTGCTGGAAGTAACTTCTGGGAGACGTGATGTGTAAGTCTTGTTTGACCCACGCTGAGATTCCGAAACCAGGATTAGAGGCCGCTGTCTTAGGCCCATTGGTTCTAACGATTTCTACGAAATCTGGTAGAGTGAATGTATCCTCAGTGCAACTCCAAGTTTCTGATGTAAAATATATGTCTGATGCTAATATTTGTGGGTCACTGGCTATATCCGGTATGTGTTTTTTCAAGGACTGTACATTATGGTACATAATCTGTTTGAAATTATGGCTCTCTCTAAGAAATTTAAAAATGAGTACTACTGGTTTCTCACGCAACTTTGCCATTTCCTTTACAATAGCATCTTTACTAGTTGGGGGGCGGGGTGCTTTGAATGATTCAGTCACTATAAATAGACCTTGCGCTGTTGTTGCACGAGAACAAGCGACATATATCATAGACCTTTGAATCGTAGGTTTTAAATGGACAACAACTCGTTCTAATGTTGTACCCTGACTTTTGTGAATGGTGATGGCTTCTGCTGGAACTAATGGGTACTGACTTCTGCGAACTTGTAAATGTGATGATTTATATCTTTTTATTGTGTATGTGACTGGTTCTAACGGAGTCCAATTTCTACTTAATCTAATTTTGTATCGACTTAGTGAACTAGCAACTTTATTTCTTTTAATTTTACCAATAATAGCATCATCGAAGTTCAACCAAATCCGCAACGGCCGTTTTTCACCAGTTTTTTTGTTAATAGCATAATCAATAGCTGTTAATTCTCCAGAAGAACCGTTAGTTAGACCATCAGCAGTGTCTATGTTAATTGTCAACATATATTTTGCGCCTACCTTCAATATTAAACTTTTAGGAAGTCCATATGTTTGTTGAGTTGACAACCTGGTAACAGTTTCTAAGGCTTTCTCCTTCATAGTGACATTTGGTTCTCCTGAGACAGAATCGATTGCTAATGACAAAGCACCTTCACTATCCATAGTCGACAGAACTTTTCTGTTATGGTCGTCTACTTCTCGGTTGCTAGCATACAAATTGACAGCGCCTCGAGCATCATCTGGTAACGTAGAATGACTAAAACAACGACTTCTAAACAGTTCTATGTCGTCATTCGTCATGGTTCCACTTGCTAAATTATTTAAAGCCGTAGCAAAGGCAACATCGTCCCTCTGTCGCATTATTTGGTTTAACTCAGTAAGTTGAAATAGATCCCAAATAGGTGTACCCGAAATTTCGGCAAGAGGATTTCGTGAATTAGGCTGGAACACCCAATTATCACCAACTGGTGGTAATTGTCTTAAGTCACCTACAACTATAACTGATATTCCAGCAAATAAATCTGATGTATGAAAAATTTGCTGCAACCGGCGGTTTATTTGGTAAAAAGTTCTAGACCCAAGCATTGAAACTTCGTCAATAATGATTAATCGCAATTTCGATAATTTTGTTGCAAGTGTGTTGGCAACACTTGGTGAAAGTTCAGGTAAAATACTTCCTGCTTGTGAAATTGGTAAACCTAATGCACTGTGAACAGTTTGACCACCTATGCCAAAAGCAGCTTTTCCAGTAAAAGCTGTAAGTAATATCTTTAAGTCGTCTGGGTTAGAACCAGGTTCTCTATTAAAACTAAGCGTCAATGCTTGAAACAAAGCTTTTATTAAAACACTTTTGCCGACTCCAGCTCCACCGCTCACAAACAAATAAATAGGAGAAGACGAATTAGATATTTTGTCAGTAACGTGAAACAATATGTCTCTTTGGTCGGAATTAAGTTTTCTGGTTAAAGTTAATACCTCATCTTCGGTTAATTGTTGAGGTATAGCTATGTAGTTGCAACTGTCACCACATAGCTGTGGTCCTGGATTACCACCTGGTATCATGTAGTCAGCGACGTCTCCTACCTGGGTCTCAAATTCAAAATCATTAAAAGGATTTTCATTAACTCCCCTTCCGATAACTTCTTCTTCACTTTCTTCAATAAGCTCTGTATTTTTTATAGCTAACAGTAAAGTTTCGAATTGCTCCGGTCCTCCTAATTTATTAAATTGTTCGCTCTCAAGTTTTATTTTTTCCTTCATTTCTATGAATTTGTCCTTTAAGTTTGGTCTGGATTAGTTAATTCTTCTTCTTCGTTTCGCCATGGAATATACAGCATAAGCTGCTCTCTATAAAAATTATCTGGATCGTCTAAAAAACTGAAACGTCTGAAACGAATTATCCTTGGTCTTGCTTTTCGTCGTAAAAATCCTAGATTGTCTTGTAATGGCCACCAGTTACCAATCATTTCATCTGTTTCGTTTTGAGAACAGTCACTATCTGAACTATTATTTGGTTTTGTTACTGATATACGTGGACGATTTTTCGAATAAACAAAATAGGCTGCAAAATAAGCTAAACTAATGTCTTCTAGCGTAATAATCAATGAAATTATTTTGGAAAATGTCAGATGAATTTTCATCCATGTTTCTAATTTCTTGCATACTCATTAAAATATGTACTCTTTCTTGGGGTAAACTAGTGTTCAAATATATTTCTGCTTCACTAGCGCGTGATAATGGAAGACCTGATATACAATATATCGCCTCCTGCGCAGAAATTTCACTGGCGTTCAGGAATACATTTGAAATACTACGTAGAGACTCCTTTACACAACTCTTTCCTTTCTTAGCCTCTTCTACAGCATCTCGAAGCAAACGTGACATTCCTTTATCAGCTTTATTTATATAATCTACAATATAAACTGCGCAAGCAAATGGATCTAAGATGTACTGAACATCCATGTTTGCCTGATGTAACTCCAAGATTTTCTTGGAGAATGAATTAATGTAAACATCTTTTGGAGATCGCTTCAAAAATACTTTCGGCCTTTTCATAGTACTTCTAATAGCTAAAATGTAATCATCATATGTAACATTACAAACGTCTAAAAACTCTTCAAATGTTTTTATTTCTTCTGGCAAACTTTGTAGGATTGATTTTATATTCCTAGCTAAATCTTTGACTCTTTTATAACAAGCGTCATCTTTTGGGAGTTCCACTAATACTATGGTACAATCCATAGGAAAAAATGGAATATCGAAGCGACATGGTCTATCAGGTTTAGGTCTGCATGCGTGGGTGTGTTTGTGTGTCTGAAGGCGAAGAAGGTCATCTGTAATCTCGTTACTATCACAGGATACAATTTCATCTACAAATTTAACTACATTTTGAACAGTATCCGAATTTCCAGGTACGAAAATCGGTGCTTCTTGAAGCCATAACATTATGTGAGCATGGGGCGAACCCCTGTGCTGAAACTCAATCCTATAATAAAAAGCGGCCAAGTGCGAGTCGGACTCGCCCATGAAGGGTTCCGTAGCAGCAAGTAACATAATATAAAAGTTCGTTGTAGCTTTGATCAATGTTTTTATGACGTATTAAAAAAAACTACTTACTAGATCTCGTTCAAACCAATTTTCGGTGGAAGTTTGCATGGTAATGTACATCATATATTATTTTTACATTTATCATTCCCTTATTTTAGAAGTTACGGGGGGGGGGGACACACATTTTTCCACTTTGGAAGCGTCTCTCGCGCAAACTATTCAGTTTAGAAAAAAATTATAATAGAAACCTCAATATCATTTTTGAATACCTATCCATAGATACCCCACACGTATGAGTTTGATGAAAAAAAAATTTTTGAGTTTCAGTTCTAAGTATGGGGAACCCCAAAAATTAATTGTTTTTTTTCTATTTTTGTATGAAAATCTTAATGCGGTTCACCGAATACATCTACTTACCAAGTTTCCACAGTATAGCTCTTATAGTTACGGAATAAAGTGGCTGTGACATACGGACGGACAGACGGACAGACATGACGAATCTATAAGGGTTCCGTTTTTTGCCATTTGGCTACGGAACCCTAAAAATGGCTGATTCTGTATTTACCAAAAGGACCTTCAGGACAAGACCAGGTTTTGCGAATTTCTCTTAGTTTGGTTTCAAAATAAGAAGCACATATCAACGGATCAGATTGAATTAAGCGCGCCTTCGTTTCATATGTGAGTCTTTCAGCATCGGATTCAGTTATTTTTTCACCATCGATAATTTGTTTCAGTATTATCAGAAGTTCAGTCCACTGGGCCTCCGCAGCAGACAGAGTCACAAAGAACGAAGGCACTCCGAATTGCCTTATCATTCCCAAGACTTTCTTTTTCTCTGCCTCCCAATGAGATGGGGAATTTCTTACACCCCGAAGAACACGATATCCGTCATCATGTTGCACTAAATTATCTATATAATTAGCATCCAAAACATTACACGCCAGAACAGGTGCCCCTTTGACGGTTTTTTTTCGTAGGCAGGTGGATATGCTATTTTTTATTGTAAGCATCTGTTGTTTTTTCAGAGCAGTAAACAGGTAGTCTGGTCGTACAGCTCGGCGGTCATATCTAGATATTTCGGATTTTATTATTTCTGCATGGCTCAACTTAATTTTAAAGTCACGCTTAACACCACAATGAACTTTAATAAACGCCAATTCTTCTAAATTTTCATCAAATAGTAACGATTTAGGGACGTGACCTTCGCCAGGAGCCATTACTATTACGTCTTGATTGTCATCTAATAGAGTTTCGGTACTTCCTGGATTAACTGTTTCTTCTTCCTGTCCTTTATCTGCAACACCTTCATCACACGTACACTCAATATTATCGTCAAATTCTTCAACATCCCAAGATTCATTTAAATTGATTGCATTTTCTTTAAACAAGTCACAATTTACCAAGTACTGTGCGGCTCTACGAACGTATTCTGGTCGAATTTGTTCTTTGCGCCCATGCCTATAGCATAATTTTCGTCGTAATTCTACAGTAACCACATTATCATCATTAGTTGATCGAGGTAGTGCGCTAACGATATTGTTGATGTGTACGGGCACGTTTACAACGTTTCCTACAAGTCCGTGTTGAAAACCTAACCCTTGACCTTTTCTAACAATTTTTAAAAACACATGACGAGGGCTTACCAGCCTCTCTTCCATTGGCGTTAGTTGTTTTAGTACCTCAGGAATATCTGGAAAAACTAAGCCATTCACAATAGCTAATCGTGGAACATTGCCTTGAGTGATATATTTTGCACAGGTACTACAAAATTCTCGAAATATTTCACTGGTTAAGTTTTGTAACTTGAAAGTATTTGTAGCAAATTCTTCGCCAAACTTATTAGTAATGCCTTGTTTTGACAGTTTTCTTATCGAATTTATATGCCACAATCTTCCACAACAACTACAGGGATGAGTAAAACCTTCTTTGATGTTTTTATAATATTTCATAGCTGTTTTTTCCCAGGATGCCTGATTATTTGATCGAATTTCCTGCCGTGCTAAGGTATCACGTTCTTGTTCAATTTGTCTGTATTCTTCATTTTCTCGAACACTTCGCCGAGCCTGAGTGTTGCGTTCTTGCTCCATCTGCCTGTATTCAGGGTCGAGTCGTGCGACTCGGTGAGCCTCAGTGTCGCGTTCTTGCTCCACCTGCCTGTATTCAGGATTTAATCGAGCAATTTTATGAGCTTGAGTATTGCTCTTTTGTTCAACTAATCTGTACTCAGGATTTAATCGTTTGCTTCGTCGAATAGAATTATTATTTTCCTTTTCCGTTAGCTTCTTCCTTTTATTACTTCTTATAGAATTGATAGCCATTTTATTTCTTTGTTTTTCTCTTTCGGCGACCTCATTATTAGATCTTGAAATCCTTTTCCTGTTCGCATTTTTTTCTTTAATCTCATGTACATCCGGTTTAAGTATTTTACTTGTTTCCCCTGCAAAATCATTTTCAATGTTTTTACATATTGCAACCGCATTTTTTTTCATAGTTCGCTGTCTTTGTTTCTTCTCATTTTTCTTTTTATTTTGCGTTTCTAATTTGAAAGCTGTGTTATCAAAAAGATTTACGGGCGGGCGTCCAGGAACAGATCTAGCAGTAGATGGAAAAGGCAAAAAATCGTTGCTCAAAATCATACAGCGCAAATGAGATCTCATCATTTCTGGTACATAATTGTGTAGAGAGGGATTCATTTTGAGCGCTAAAGAAGTGGCAAAAGCTATTGCATATAGCCCGCAATCTATTGCATTGGGTTGACGTTGCACGCTAGGAAATTGAATATTAAATTCTGCTAGGTATGGAAACAATGCATTAATATATGTTTTTTGAGTTGGCTTTAAACAATTATAAAGACTATCGTACACGCGTAGTATACCATTGATATAATAAATACAAGACCAGTGTCCTATTGAACCCACATCGCCATCATAAATAATTTGGAGATGAGACTCATCTGGCGGCACAGGTTCAATGAGTTCCGGGAACTCGAACAGACCCACTTCCCGCGGACGGAAAGATGTATGGCGAGACAATTTTTCATGAAATGCTCGCACGACGTCATCTTCCAGGACGTTATTTGGGTTTAATACATAGGAGAAAATATCATCAGCTGAGGAATTCATACTTAAAATAACACTTAAGTTTTATTCTAATATAAGTAGGTATTATCGAAGTAGGCAGGTATTATGAATTTAGATGTCAGGAAATGAACAGAAAATCTCGAAACTTTTATTAGGTTGACGTTTTATAGTAAGTATTTACGTAAAAGTATTATTTAAGATGTATTTTTTTACTCGCAGTATTTACGAAGAATAATTTCGATGTAAGTTATTGAAATTAATTTTATCCAATGAAAACAACATCAAATCGTACACGTACAATATTAGCATTCGCAAGTGTATCGAAAAATGAGCTCCGCGCACACGAGTGTCAATGACGGCTGCCCTCACGTGGCTGCCCGTTCGGGTAAGCGTAGTCGGGAACCTCCCCGCGCGCGCTCCCGCTACCGATAAAGTCACGCCCCAAGCGAATTGTTGTTTACTTGGGAAACTATTACCGATTTCTTACTCGTATTAGAAAATAATGGTTCACGGTTTATGCATAAGGTTTATGTTCATAAAATTAAATGTTTTTCTTAATTCTTTATTATATTTGAGTTGATTGAATGAAAGGTAAAATGCGGTTTACGATTTATAACGTATTAAAAAAAAACTAATTATTAGATCTCGTTCAAACCAATTTTCGGTGGAAGTTTGCATGGTAATGTACATCATATATTATTTTTACATTTATCATTCCCTTATTTTAGAAGTTACGGGGGGGGGGACACACATTTTTCCACTTTGGAAGCGTCTCTCGCGCAAACTATTCAGTTTAGAAAAAAATTATAATAGAAACCTCAATATCATTTTTGAATACCTATCCATAGATACCCCACACGTATGAGTTTGATGAAAAAAAAATTTTTGAGTTTCAGTTCTAAGTATGGGGAACCCCAAAAATTTATTGTTTTTTTTCTATTTTTGTATGAAAATCTTAATGCGGTTCACCGAATACATCTACTTACCAAGTTTCCACAGTATAGCTCTTATAGTTACGGAATAAAGTGGCTGTGACATACGGACGGACAGACGGACAGACATGACGAATCTATAAGGGTTCCGTTTTTTGCCATTTGGCTACGGAACCCTAAAAAGGGTCTCTACCCTCTTGAGTTTTGACAACTGTTCCAAATTGAAACTCGTAACCTAACGTAAATCCCTACTGTTATAAAATTACAGTACAGATTTTACCTCCTACCACAGACAAGAAAGTTCTCATAGTAAAATTGGTTGTGATAATGCTGCTCATTTCCTACGGTTTCTGAACGCATTTTAGAGCACTAATGATATGTACGTAGATGAAGTATTTTCCAACTTATATTTATTTTTATTTTACGTAATAACTGTTAAACATAGAAGCGTCAATTTTGGTATGATTATATAACACACCGTGAAAAACAACAAATACTAAAAAAAAATACAAGTGTGAGTTGGGCTCGCGCTGATTCGATTCGAAATCGAATTTATATCGCAATCGATCGATTATATTTGATCGATCAGTCAGTCAGTCAGTTTCTTCTTATATAAATATATGTTCGTGAGCTCACGCCTGTAAAACTCGGGATGCTGGAGGATCTTCTTGACGTTGCGGTCTTGGTGCGGGTACACTTCCTTGTCGGTCTGCGTGTCGTACTCGCCGCCGCGGCACTTTACCTGGAAACAGACAGAAACCACGTGACAACCTTAGCCATAAAAATGAGGGGTATGGTAAGAGCGGTTTCGCACTACGTCCAATCCGAATCCGATCCTAACCCCCGATCCCCCGCAAAGTGCACCCATGAATGGAGATTCACGGATGACGGAGAGAAATCAGATTGGATCGGACGGACGTAGTGCGAAACCGCTCTAAGAGTGTTAGAGGCCTTAGGGGTTTTTAAACACGAGTGTGGTTTTATTGAACGAGAAGATCAAATGAGTGTTTTAAGGCCTAATTATTTACAGTTGCATACATTATTTTATCTACAAACATATTAAGTATAAGTACCTACTCTAAGATGGGCTTAGAATATGAAGGCAAAAATCCTGCATTTCTACCAGCGCTAACTGTAACATACCTGAAAGCTAAGCTAAGTTTCATATTGACTATTCCAAATTGACTATTTCAAATCCGGTCTCCAATCTTGGTTGAGAAGCCCATTTCAAGACTCGTCGAAATTTACAGATGTCTGACTTGTGAGAAGGGAAACTAGGCCAAGATCGATTTATCACTACGGTCCTTAATGTCCGATGTCGGGTTGTATAGACTGTAGGTACCTGTTTCGCTTCCTTGTTCTCGATCTTGTGCGCGGCGGTGAGCACCACGGAGGGGTGGATGATGGAGCCCCCGCCCAGGTAGTCTGACTGGGACCACGCCGAGCTGCCGTCCTTCCGGCTGCCCAACACAAGGGTCAGATTGTCTTACACTTTCGCGGTTTTCGCACATTTTTGTCGACTTAACCAAGTAATACCGGGAAGATAGACATAAGCAACTGACAACATGGAATCTAGACAAATCATGAGGGGTTCACAAGTTGTCGTGTTATCGTATTGTCAACTTATTTACCTGATAAGTAGTAATGGCGGCCAAGTTAAAAACAATACGATACAAACAGCAACATGTTTTTACCCAGTAGATGGCCCTATGTTTTGAGAATTGTACCTACTATTTGTTGACTTACTTTTTGCAGGTTTTCCTTTTTTGTAGCAGTACCTAAGATATTTTCATTTATTTATTTACATTTCTTTTGTACCACTAGAAAAAAAAAAACTTGCACAAAGTAATATGGAAGGAAACGCATCTGAGTACGCGTCGCCTTAAAAAACGCAACCGCGTCTTGCACTCTATGATTTACTACTAAATTGGAATTCGGATATTAAAAAACTGGTCGCGTTCTGATCTGCAATAAAAATTAAGAGTCCGCTGAGTCCGTCCGTCAAGGAATTCAATATGACAATGATACATCGCAAGTAGCAACGTACTTGAGTATGGCGACCATCCAGGGGAAGTCACCGAAGTCGGCCTCGCCGTCGTCGCTGCGCACGCGGAAGGACTGCGCGCCGGGGTTGGACCAGCCGCACGCCGCGGGCGCCACGGCCGGCGGCGGCGGCGCCTGGTCGCGCGTGCTCCCCAGCTGGCAGCATACCTGCAGGTAGTGCGGGCACTCAAGCTGCCTGCCCACAACAACCAAACGTAGCACTCAATGGTGGCCCTCAGCTTGGGGCTGCGTGTTCGCGTATTTGCTTCATTTGGCCAAAAACTACCATGTGGAGAATTTATTCGTCATTTGGAAAGGAAGGATGAAAAACGATTGACGAAAGAAATATACAGTGCGATAGTGAGTGGAAGGGTCGGAAGGAGCCGCCCTAGGTGTATTTTTTTAATCAAATCGGGGAAATACTGGAAAAGGGCCGAATCTTAAGTACCCGAAACCGACGTGCATGCATAACTCGATGTATGAATGTGGAAGAAGCGAAAAGATTTGTGAGGATCGTAGCGGGAGGAAAGAAGTGGTATCTGCCTACCCCTCTGGGAAAGAGGCGTATATTTGCCATATTTGTACGGGAAGCCAAACACACAAATAGGCAAACACTCGTATCCGCCCGCCTGTCGGTTTTTGGCTACAAAATTTAAAATGTTTATTCAGTAAATAAGCCATAATATCTTTTACACGTCGGTAATATAAGGTGACTCTGCTAGCGCTTTAGACAAGACCATCATTGCGGAAGCGCTGCAGGAAACCCCAGTTTTTCATTTTGGTTTATTGCAAATGTTTGCGTTCACCGTCTTACACTTGGCTCGCTCAGTCGTGTGAGCGACAGCACCAAGTCAAGACCACAGGTTAAGGATATGTCTATCGTTTTGACTTTTTAATTCGATATTATCGCTGCAAACATTCAATATAATTTCTGTTGGCACCCCAAGTGTGGATGTCGTGTTTGTGGTGTTTGGTTGGACTTCGACGAATTTTAAGACAAACACGGCGAAAACGCTACGCGACCACGGAACCCCGAGTGCGACTTTAATGTCGCAAAGAGGTAAGAGGTGTTTCCGACGCATTATTTTTCATTTTTTGTGGTCTAATATGTCTAACCTTACCTAACATAATTTTTTAAGGCCATGTAATCTATGTAATATGAAATGGTTAAAGCACAAATACGTATTGCGTAATGAAAGTTTGTACAATGATACCTACGTTTATTTAAATATTTATTTCTGTGTATAAGTAAGTTCATCGTTGTCTAATACCCATCATAGTACAAGCCTAAGAGATTAATTTGGGAATAGCTCAATTTGTGTGAGATTGTCTTCTGATATTTTTAGGGTTCCGTAGTCAAACTAGGAACCTTTATAATTTCGCCATGTCCGTCCGTCCGCCCGTCCGTCCATCCGCAGCCTAGCTCAGAGACTTTTAGTACTAGAAAGCTGTTATTTGGCATGAATATATAAATTAGTCACGCCAACAGAGGTATAAGTAATAAAATTTTGAAAAAAAATATGATTTATTGTACGTCCCCTACACGGGGGATGTATTTTCTTTCTCGTGTACCTCGTAGTGTGGGGTATCGTTGGATACCTAGGTCTTTCAAAAATATTCGGGTTTGTGGAAACCATTTTTCGATTAAGGAATCCGTTTAGGAAAAGCGCTAATTTTTGTTAGACTAAGCCAAAACTACAAATACTAAAAAACTGAAAAAATCTTGTATGAAAGCACATATAAGGAATTTAAAAGGAAAACTATCACGACTACGTAGACATCATTGGTTCTTGAGATTCAGGCGATTAAAGTTTTTATACCTACTTAAATCATCTAAGACGGCACCACATGACTTTAAATAGAAAGTCAGTTATTACTTGTTGAATTTTGTTTGTAGTACATAACGGCTTCGGAACCCCATACTGAGCATGGTCCGACATGCTTTTGCCCCTTGCCTCTTGGTTTTTTTAATGCTATAATGTTCATTCGAATAAAAAGTGGTGTTCCTGCATACCTTATGTCCAGGATGGTGGCTCCGTCGGTGATGACGGTGCCGCTGTCGGGGTTGCACAGGTAGTGCAGCACGCACACGCCCGGCTGGTGGTCCTTCGTCTCGCAGTCCGTGCTGTTGTCGGGCGGGTCGAACACCGCCGCCAGCCGGTCCCTCTCCGCCTGGCTTACTTCGCCTCCTCGGTTCTCAGGCTTGGCAGCTGGAAATATCAAATATTTTACTAACAACCGCTCTCAGACTCAGTACTAGGGACTATAGTAGATTGTTCGGGTCGCGACCCGTGGTCGCACTACTTCAACCCACTGCCCTTTTCGACGGAGCCCTGTCTAGTGGCAGGGCTCATATTTCAGGGCGGTTTGCCCATCGGGCATTTGAAGATACCTAACAATAGTGGGACAGTGCCCTGATTGTTCAACAAGAGACTAAGGTAAGCCATTATAACACAAGATATTTATCCAGCCGAGGAAAGCGAGGGTGGATGAAGTTCGGGTGTCATTAAGGCTCTTCAGTCTCGAGTTAAGCACTCTACTTTTCACTTCGATTGAGAGAAAATAAACCTTAAATAAAACCAAACCACGTCACTGTAATACAGAAAGAGGCAACAACAAGGTTGTTTTTGAGTTTAGAATATAAAAATAGTCTAAGACAACATTTCCGAAACGAAGACTAAGGCGGTGGCGGTTGTGTGCACAGCCCCAGCCTGCCCTCCATCGGCTCCATCGCGCACTCCGACAAGGGCAATTTCATCAAATGGCAACTTTTAGCTGGCTGTTTGTGTTTATCTAAGACTTTTACTTACAGGGAAATTAAAAAGAAAATGTACTTTTAGTTCCTAGGGAGTAAAATGTCGTTTTAGTCCCTGGGGATTAAATGCATCACTTTAGTCCGCCTATTATGAGTCATTTTAGAGCGTGAGAAGTGAAAAAGCCCTTTTTCTTTTTGATTTCTTTGGACAGCCAGCCAGCCAGCTACATGTTGTCCATGGCGCGCTGGTCTAGCTTCTCGAGCGCCTACCTGACGACACGAGCAAGTTGCTTTGCTCGTGTCATTTATGGCCCATTATAGTACCTTTATAAACAATCTACTATTTCAATTCTAAAATTATTCATAATAGCATGCATTTAATCCCTAGGGACTAAAGTACTGTTTCTGTATTCCCTTATAAGTAAAAGCCTTTTAATACATGTTGCCATTTGATGATGTTGCCCTTGTCCTCGAAATGCGCGGTAGAGGGCAAGCTGAGCATACAACCTCCACCGCCTCAGTCTTGTTTTCGAAATGTTGTCTATGGACTATTTGTTATGTTTTACCCACAAAAAACCTTGTCGTTGTCTCTTTCTGCATTACAGTGACGGGTTGAGAGTAGAACTGATAGCGCCATCAAGTTGTATTTTTTTTAGGTGTCTATGTAAAACTATAATAATTTAAGTATTTTTTTTCTCACACTCGAATTGAAAAGTAGTGTGTTTAACTCGAGACTAAAAACTTTTTCTAGTCTCTAGTCTCGCGTTGTTTGGGTGGATAAATATTTTGTGTCATAATGGCTTACTTTAGTCCCTTGATCTATTGTTAACTTCGTTCAACAAGGACCTCGCGTGATGTGTAGAATATAATATATAGAATATGTGTATATAGAATAGGTTTGAGGTGTGCGTGGGATCCTTACTGGTGCGGCCCTGGGTCGGAGTGAGGTCCACGTCGGAGTCGTTCCCGGGCGAGCCGTACAGCTCGATGAGGCGCCGCCGCTCCTCGTCGTCCGCCTCCTGGCTGCGCGACCAGGACAGGCACAGGAGGAGGAGAATGTACTGCCTGAAAACAGTAACAAAGAACTAGTTAAGAATATTAAAACAAACTAAATGCGCGTCGTGGAAAACTCTGTTGGAACGAAGTGTTCACAAACAATAAGCAAAGAGCACGCAGCACGTGTTTTGGTAAAATAAACTTAATTATATGTACACAACTACACACAAACTATGAAACAGCTATTGCGTATGTCATGTACACACTATACCAGAGGCTCTACTTTGAAAATCGAAGTTCGAAGTTACATTAGCTCCAGCCCTTTCTCTCGACTTAGTCTCGAAGTTTCGAATTAAGGGGTTTGTGGTAACCATCCTGCGCAGCTGGTGCGTACACTGGCTGCCTTGAACCAATTAGCGCGCACCTACGACTGGGCACAGCCAATAGCATACGCGCTATGGATAACCGTCTAAACTAAAGAAAGGGTCGTGACGGAAACTCGTAAGGGAAAACTCACACTTTTTTTCCGCCTAGCCCTCATCCGCCAGGCCTTTTGCCCAATTGCCGAGGAAGGAGTATTAGGTACTGTTTTTGACGAAGGTCAGAGATTCTACGTGATATGAGACTATGTTTGAAACAATACTGGGCTGGGACTCTACACGGTAATAACGATATCGTCTTTGACGTGTTTCCGTATTGTCAACGTTTTGATGTCATGTACAATAATGGCGACTGTGACATAAACGATTCTAAAATACGGTAAACGCGATATCGTTATAACGCAGTAGAATAGACGCCCTGCCGTTCACATGTTATCGTATTTTCAACGTTACGTTACGTTACGTTACGTGTGTGTGACGACACGTTGGCCTAGTTGGGAGTGACCCTGCCTCTGAAGCCAGCGGTCCTGGGTTCAAATCCCGGTAAGGGCAGATATTTGTGTGATGAGCGCGAATATTTGTTCCTGAGTCTTGGATGTTCTCTATGTGTTTAAGTATGTATTTCTCTATACATGTATGTTCATCGTTGTCCAGTACCTACCCATAGTACAAGCCTAGAGCTTAGTTTAGTAGAGTTAGTAGTTAGTAGAGTTAGTTAGGGACTAGGTCAATTTGTGTGAGATTGTCCCCTGTTTTGTTTTTTTTATTATTATTTATTTACCTGACTGTAATGGCGGCCGATTTAAAAATAATACTACATAGATACATAACATCACGCCTTCATTCCCAGAGTGGGGTAAGCACAGCTACAGAAATACCGACATATCAAAACTTGTTGGTAATTCTGTAACCATATTTTGCAAAACCAGGCTAAGATGTTTACCAGTGTATTTATTAGTGACAGGTTGCAAGCCTGATAGTATTACAAGCCTTTATTCCCTTAGTCGCCTCTTACGACATCCACGGGAAGATATAGAGTGGCACTATTCTAACCCGGCAACCACACGGGATACAAACAATACTATTGTTTATGTTTTAATGCGTGAAAGAGAGGTATTGTTTATATGTATGGTTCTTTGTTATCTCGTAGAGGCGAACACATAGCCCGATTTCGACAAACGACTGATTTCTGAGTTTCTTGTAGCATGTCTTCTCAGCAGTGGTCATCTCTTGGGATTATTGAAAGCGCTGGTAGAATTTTGGCGTGTAAAAGTGCCGGTGGGTGTAATAAACATAGCTTGGAATAATCAAAGCAAAAAAAATACACATGGATAAGGATGTAATAGAATATTTTTTTTTATGGTAAGTGGAAACTGTGACCCATAGACATTCGCATTCACGAGACTGCAAATGCTTTGCCAACCCTGAGGACTAAGATGGAATGCCTCTATACTAGTTATTTCACCGGCTGTCTTATCCCCAAACCGGAACATAACAATGCGAACACTGCAGTTTGGTGGTGGGAAGAATATTCATAATTATATTTTTGATTATATATAACCGCTTAAATAAAGTTTTTTAGAGTATTTCCATCAACATTTAACTTAACTCGGACGGTTGAGTTGAACGTAAGCAACCATCAACATGTCTGATACTCAATTAACTGGACCAGAATGTTCTTTTCAAATTGTGAAGCAGTTATATTAAGCGCAAAATAGCTCCTGACCTTTTTTAATGTCACCATACTTAAAATATTTAGAAATAACGACATAAAGTTTTACAAATTTTGCTGTCATAAATTCTATTCTATTCTATTGTCACGTGACGTGACAAAGCTATAGCGGAAATGCAAATAAACTAATTCAAACGCTAATTGCGAAAATATCCTCTTTAGATAATAATAGTCAAACACAAATGACGATTCTATTGGATCTTGTTATATTTCCGTATTTTGTTTCGCTATGATTAGTGTGAACTATGGTAATTAGTGAATTAATATATTTTATTTATTTATTTATTTAATAGGCATAGTTACAAGTTATAAACTTAACATTAGCACAAATATTTTAAAAATGAAAATTTTAGTTTACAACTCAATTACAACTACGCACGGCCTTTTCCTGAAGCAGCCGTAAAGATTCATGCAACGTAAACTAACATGCAGAACTAATAAACAAGAGACAAAGAAATAAAGTGTAAAAATTATAGTTATAATAGATCTTTGACGTTAAATTCGTATTAGTGTATTGTGTGCCATGTATTCGCATCTTCAAGTCGTATTTCGGTTTCGCGAGCCACATCAGAGCCCACCACAATAACGACCCGTGATGGACGTATAAGAGGAGGATGATGACGGGTGTGTTTAACCTTCCGAGTCCCGGGTTCTCGCTTGAGGACTAATGCCAAATACAAAAGGCACCATAGCCTCCTAAGGCCCAAGGCCCTACCCATTGTACTTACTAACTTTGTCATTCAGACCCCTTCGACAGTTGTGTAGTCACAGCGTACCACGATGCTACCAGTAGGACTTACTAGAAATCCTCCTGGTAAGACCGTTGGTACGCTATGATTACACAAGCACAATAACTTAAAAGAAAAGTTTTTTAAGTACTTGGGTCTGAATGAGTATAAACAATAGTACTACTGGAAGGACTACGAGCCGTAGTGACTACGTACTGAATTTTTCGTGGGCCTTAGCTATAATGAATACCACAAGGTGGTAATTACCATGTTACTAAAATAGGTTTTGGGTCTAACGAGGTTCAATGGCGGATTTTGTTAGACTTGTGACCTTTAGGCATGTATCTTCACTATCTTCCTTTGTTCCTCGTGGAGGCTACCCGGAAAATCCGATTTCGAAAGTTGTAAAAGAAAGTATATAACATGGTAAATATACAGGGCAATTTTTTAATAGGTGCACACATTTTAATATTTGCTTCGCTATTGTTAATCAATAACACATGTTGTGTTATTTTTACTCTAGCTTAAAAAATATTAGAGATATTGCCGATTCAATGATTCCACTAACTTAACGATATTCATGGCCCTCTAATGCAGGGGTGCGAGGAGAGGGGAGTGTTGTTAAGTAAGTTAATAAATGAAATTTCAAATTTGGAATATCAGTAGGAGAGGGGCTTGTTGTCTGATAAGCTGTACATGAAATTTCAAATTTCGAATATCAATACAGTGTATCGCATACCTACAGCTTGACAACCCATGTCATCATTTCTAGTGTGACTTTGTGTCCACTAGAGAAGGTAAAAAAGAGATAATTGGCACCATTTTTTTTAAATCGTTTTATTGTGTAATATATTATATTAACGATACAAAATTATATGTTAAAATTAGTGCACTAATAAAAAAAATACCCTGTATGCCCATGTTATACTTTATGTTAAGTATGTTATACTTTTCTTGCTTATATACGTAGACGACTATATCAAACACGCTGTTTTATACTGGACTCGTTACTAACGGGCCCAAATAAGATACCACTTCGGTATAGCTATAATCTTGCTTTCTTATCGTTATGATAGTTATGATACAATAATATTCTATAATTAGATACCTACTTATCTATATGTTACTTTTTAGTGTTCCGTACCCAAAGGGTGCCAACGATCCCTGTTAATAAGCCTCCGCTGTCCGTCCGTCTGTCTGTCAACAGGCTGTATATCTTGAACCGTAGTAGGTAGAAACATCAACATAAAAAAGTGAGTATAGTATTGCCTACATTACAACAATAATAAAATGAAAGGGGACCCCGCCAAACAAAAATGGTACCTACGGCATTTGACTCGCACAATATGACAAAATAGCGTTGTTTAAATAAGATTAAAAACTATCGTATCTAGCTTCTGAGAGCGTTTAAATCAGACGTTCGGGTTTCTCCTAAACAGTGTTAACATAATACGAAAAAATGTATTGTTTTCCTTAATACTTACCTTCAAATTTAAAACAGTTACACGTATAATTGATATAGCGCATTAGACCCTAATTGAGTTGCACGTACAATGTTTTCCGTGTGACAGTTGCTATGACCCCACTTGGTTACTATATGTGACCCCAGGCCTCTATTCAACTGCGTTATAACGATATCGTTTTTGACCTGTTTCCGTAGTGTCAACGTTTTGATAACTCTTATGTCATTTACAATAATGGCGACTGTGACATAAACGATTCTTAAACGTGAACCTGAATAGAGGGCCCTGGGGGGTTATCATGAGCTAGCTTTGCAGTTCTGTTTACGGTCAGCGTAAAGGACAGAGCTATGGCGGTTATATAGCTCTGTCCTTTTCTCTGAGCGTAAACAGAACTGCAAAGCTAGCTCATGATAACCCCCCAGATCAAATGACGTAATACCAATGTCTACGTTCGGCCGTTCGTCTTTGTCAATTGGTCGTTCAAATTAAGTTCACTATTTTAAAAATTGGTATTTTGTTACTAAGACTCCACTGTCCGTCTGTCGTCTGTCTGTTTATCACCAGGCTGTATCTCATGAACCGTTATAGCTAGACTGTTAAAATTTTCACAGATGATGTTTTTCTGTTGCCGCTATAACAACAAATACTAAAAACAGAATAAAACAAATATTTAAGCGGGGATCCCATACAAAAAAACGTGATATATTTTGTCTTTTTTAATAAAGGCTACAGGTAGACGCATGCCTTTTTTTTCTCGATCTTAATACAGGCACAGTAGTTACAAACAGACACCGGGACTGGTGGAACTAAAAAAAAAGTTATACTATAGTGTCTATTGTTGTATAGACAATGGTACGGAACCCTTCGTGCGCAAGTCCGACTCGCACTTGTCAGGTATTTTTTAACTTTTATTTGGTCTTTTTCTCACAAATGACTTCATTGCGTCCCACCTTTACAAGTATTTACAAGAAAATAATTTGATTTGTACTAACTGTTTGACTGTAAGGTCAGTTTAGAGCAGACCCTTGCAGGTTATGAACTCCTGGTGATAGAGTGACTGAACACCCTCACCTGAATGATTGCCAGCCAACTTAGAACAGCTTGACGAACTGGTTTCCTTCGAGGAGACTTGACTCGAAATCAAATTAAGCAATTTATTTCTAGTCTAAGAACCGCCTCGACATGTTAACTATCAACCATTACACTCGTACAATCTTTTATGATTAGGAGAAGGCACACGAGCACACAGGCCACCTGATGGTAAGTGGTATCTGAGAACCATACACATTTCTCAAGTCTACAATCTCAAGACTGCAATCCTAAGCTTTCAAATGCGTTGCCAAACCTGAGGAGGCTGAGGACTACGATGGAATGCCTCTATGCTAGTAATGACGGCCAACTTCTCAACTCAACCCACTGGGTTCCATTCCACCGCCACCGCCACAATGATATCAATTTTATTGTATTGTTAATATATTCAAATATAAATATTTTATGTTAAATATTGACCCATGCCTAAACCCGAATACCTATGTTAAATTATCATTAAATACATATTTGGCATTTAAAAGATAACGAATGAAGGGATTTCAAAGTTGTTCGTTTTAGAACATTTCTGTTAGGGGTCTATCATAAAAACTAAACTTGTTTATTAGAGATTTTTTGTATATTGTATACTAGCTGTTACCCGCGACTCTGTTCGCGTAGAGGTCGTTTATCGCGAGTAAAAAGACCTATGTCCATACCAACTTTCATCGGCGGCTTAGCCGTGAATGCGTAAGAGACAGACAGAGTTATTATCGCATTTATACTTGATATTAAGTATGTATGTAATGTAACCTAGAACTAAAACAAACAATATGACAAAAGCAAGGAAACTTTGATCTCTGATTTCTAAAAATCGCTACGGGCCCGAGGATCTATTTTGGCTGGTATTCGCAACTCGTGTCACCGACGCCGGTCAATGCCCGCGGAGATCTAGGTAAGTTTAGGAATTTTCTAGTTAAATTTTCATTTCGTCAACGAAGTGTATTTATTCACTATTAAAAAACCGGTCAAGTGCAAGTCGAATTCGAGCACCAGAGGTTCCATAAATATGTAGATTGTATGTTGGACCAGACCGCGTCCAGTACGGACGCGAAGTGGAAATTTCATAAAATTGGTGTAGCAATTCGCGTCCACCCTATTTTAACTGTCATTTTATAGAAAACAAGCACAAAACTCAGTCCTTATTATACGGTTAATGGGTAAGGTCTAGAAACAACAATTAATCCTAAATTTCATATACATCAATTAAAAACTAATCTTGAAATCTTGAAAAATTATTTGCATGAAACATCAGAATAATGTTCAGGGCCTCTATTCAGGTGCGTTAAAAAGATATCGTGTTTGACACGCTTAAGAATCGTTTATATCACAGTCGCCATTATTGTAAATGACATAAGAGTTATCAAAACGTTGACAATACGGAAACAGGTCAAAACGATATCGTTATTACCGTGTAGAATAGAGGCCCAGTTCCTGCTCGGGTTCGTTGACTATTACGAAGGCGCACCCCACTTTTGGAAATTAACGCGTTATCGCTACACTAATAACAATATTGGCTTTGTTTTGTTGAATAATACCTATTTATGTTTATATATAACATAGTTTAAACCGCGATAAGACCCGTTCGTGCATTTAAAGCTCTTTTAAGTTGTAAATTGCATTTCTGTCCTTTTACCGACCGCGATATAAAGTTTGCCTTAAAAAAGTCATCTTTTTTCAAAAAGCAAAGCAATTCTTTTATTTTTCCTAAAATAGGTACATAGATTATTTTCTAGTAAGTACATATATGTTATTTCTTGCGACAATTATATCTTAAGTCGTTCCTTGAAACAAGGAGTGGGGGAGGACAGGGTATTTCCATTACGATTCACGTTAATTACCGAAATATCTCAAAAGTAATCGACATTAAAAATCTAAAAAATGAATGATTTTCTTTCCTGGAGGGATCAAAGTGCGGCACTTTTCTGTTCAAGGACATTTAGTTGCCTGTTAAATTTGATAATTTCAGGTTTTAGAGAGTGTAAATAATGAAAATTGTTTGAAGACTAAGATCTTTTATTTTCCTCACACTTGTAGGTAATATGAAAAGCAGGATGTGGCACATGGTATCAAAATTATTCCCACCTCGGGCGTTAACACTCGAATCCCTCTATTCTATTTACTCGAGATTCAATTATAGAATCCATAGCTTCGTTCAGGATTCAAATTTAAATTCAAATTAAATTTATTGCTTGTTCATAATGTCACATGCCTAAAATGATATGATTCAATGTACGCCTTCGCCGTAAATATGTCATTTTGCTCCCTTGTGATACAATTATAACTATTTTGCCGCCTAAATTTAGTTAGTGACAGTTACTTCAGAGAAAAAGGGCATTGACACACACGGACAGACGGACAATAAAGTTGGAACCCTAAAAAGGTCATGTATGTATACACTTGACCGGTTTGTATTCAGCAGTAAAGGCAGACGGATTGTTAAAAAAACCGGGCAAGAGCATGTCGGACCATGCTCAGTGTAGGGTTCCGAAGCCGTTAAGTACTACAAACATAAAAATCAACAAGTAATAACTAATTTCTATTTAAAATCATTTGGTCCGTCTTAGATGATTTTAGTAGACATAAACACTTCAATCGCCTGTCTTAAGAATCAATGATATCTAAAATAAACTATCAGGACTACAGTCCTGATAGTTTTCCTTTTAAATTCCTTATACCGGGTGTTGCCTGTAATAGGAGCAATAAATTTAGGCGTCGTTTCCACACCACAAACGTAACAACATTTATTCTACAACTTTTGAAAATAACTTGTTTTATTTACTAAATATGAATGAATTTAGATTTTCCAAGCCAGCAATGTATTGCGAAAACTACGAGTTTGTAGGCTGATAGTAGATGTCAACTAGACTATTGGATGGAGTACATTGAAAATGCTATTTAGTTTTTTCGAAAAAATCCCAAATAATAAGTAAATTACATATTTTGTAAAAGTTGTAGAACAAATGTTGCTACGTTTATACAGTAGAAACGATCCCTCAATTTATTCCTCCTATTACAGGCAACACCCAGTATGCGCATATTTTAGCATTTGTAGTTTGGTCTGTAGGAGGGCGTGACTATCATGCCAAAATACAGCTTTCTAGTACTAAGAGTCTCTGAGCTAGGCTGCGGACGGACGGACGGACGGGCATGGCAAATTTATAAGGGTTCCTAGTTTGACTACGAAACCCTAAAAAGTAGTATGGTTCGAAGGCAAGACGAGTTAAAACGAAGTGGACGAGGCGCCCTTTTTTGGTCCTCAGGGCTTTACTTTTAATCTCCTTCGGTTTAGCCCTTCCTGCTGCCCTACGAGAATTCAAGATGCTTAGAGTCTGGCAAACAACCGCGTGACCTGAGAAAGCGCCGGAATTCAAAAACTATACATGTGGTATTATTACTAATTACATACACAACGTCACGCCTTTATTTCCAGAGTGGGGTAGGCAGAGCAACAGAATACCAACAACTCTAAACTTGTTGATAATTCTGTAACCACATTTTGCACAGTCAGGCTAAGATGTTTACCAGTGTATTAGTGACAGGTTGCAAGCCCATCGCCTAACAGTACTACAAGCCTTTATTCCCTTAGTCGCCTCACACGACATCCACGGGAAGACATGGAGTGGCACTATTCTAACCCGGCAACCACACGGGGGCGGCAACCACACGGGGAATTATAGTAGGTTTTTTTTTAATTTAGTAATACAACAAACAAAGTGTATATTTTTTTATTGCGGCGCTTTCTAAGGTCACGCTTTCGTTTGCCAGACAGTAACGCTAAGCATCATCAGCTTAGGATTTTCGAAAAGCGTTAAAAAAATATATGGGATTCTAATTCCAATTTTATGATTGCATTATCGGTGTTTCGTTTTTATCTTCATATACCGGGTGTTGCCTGTAATAGGAGCAATAAATTGAGGGATCGCTTCTATTCTGTAAACGTAACAACATTTGTTCTACAACTTTAAAAAAAATGTAATTTATTATTTGGGATATTTTCGAATAAACTAAATAGTATTTTCAATGTACTCCATCCAATAGTCTAGTTGACATCTACTGTCAGCTTAGCAACTTCGTAGTTTTCGCAATACATTGCTTGCTTAGAAAATCTAAATTCATTCATATTAGTTAACAATAAGTTATTTTCAAAAGTTGTAGAATAAATGTTGTTACGTTTGTGGTGTGGAAACGATCCCTAAATTGATTGCTCCTGTTACAGGCAACACCCGGTATACATATATTATGCATGTGTATTTATTTTTTAGTGCAATTTATGTATGTATGAGTGAGCAGATTAGATGAAAGACCGATCATTGAGATGATTGAATGAAAGGGTTGGCAAAGCTGAGTGAGCGAGAGGAGTGAGTGAGCTAGATAGATGACGACTACAAGAGTAATAAGACGTGTACGCTGGGCTAGTTTTTTTAATTTTTATTATTTAGTTTGCCGTAGTCCAGAAAATAAACATAGTAATCGATTGTTTAGTATTTATCTTAAAACACGGAAACTACATGTATTTGTAATATTATAGCATATTATGCTGTAAGTATACGAGTTTGTGTATACATAGTTAGACAATCTCTGCGTTGGCCAAATCATTTAGTTCGCCTTTTGTATATTAAGTGTGTTTGTGCAATGAAAAATTAAAAAAAAAGTGGCTTCACTCCATGTTAAGGTGTATTTCGCCAACGTAGATTATTTGGAGACGCTTCCATGAACTTATTACAGAAATAAATAAGTCAATTTAGGCTATGTCGCTACTATGACGTTTCAAAAGAGTTTATTATTTGTAAACCTACTTGAATAAAGATTATTCTGATTCTGATTCTGATACATGGATATCACACGTGAGGAGTATTAAAAAAAAAAAAATATATATATTTTCAGATAACTTAAGGTCCATAGAGTATTAGTAACAAACAAAGGTATCTTATTGTTCGGTAAAAGAGTATTTGGGCACGTGGGGTTAGCTCCACGACTTCCACGAGGGATTGATCAAATGACATAGGCGCTCAACGAACCATCTGGCAGTTTACGTCAATCAAATTGCAATAACGTTAACGATCATAGAATGCAGCTTGCCTAAGGCCTTGCCCTGCTTCCATATCATAACATTCATAAAATTGTTGACTGACCCTATTACGAAGACTCCACTGATGTCCGTCTGTCTGTGTATCTCCAGGCTGTCTCTCATGAACAGTGACAGCTAGACGTTGAAATTTTCACAGATGATGTATTTCTGTTTATTTACAATAAATACTAATATTTGTTGTAATTAAATATCGGGGGACAATTTCACAAAAATAGTCCTAAACTAAGCTCTAGGCTTGTACAGTCGACGTCATAAATATTTTTACACTTTAGTACCTCGTCACTTATATTCACTGGGACAATTTCATATATAATATATGTAATTGTATCAGTGAATGAAAGTGACAAGGTACTAAAGTGTAAACATATTTATGACGTCGACTGTACTATGGGTAGGTACTAGACAACGATAAGCATACTTATATAGAGAAATACATACTTAAATACATAGAAAACATCCAAGACTCAAATATCTGCCCTTAGATTTGAACCCAGGACCGCTCGCTTCAGAGGCAGGGTCAATCCCAACTGGGCCAACGTGTCGTCAATATAAAAAATGTAAATACTAAAAACAGAATAAAAAAAAAAATATATTTAGGTCCCATACAACAAACGTGAAAAAAAATATTGCCGATTTTTTCTCGATATTTATAACGTGAATGTTTTTAGTATAGGTACCTATTGGCTTTAAAAATAAATAATAAAATTGAAATAAATCAATATTTAAGGGGGCTCCCATACAACAAACTTGATTTATTGCCGTTACAGACAGACACCGGGACAGGTAAAACTAAAAAAGAAGTTATAATATAGGGTCGAATGTTGAACATAATGGTACGGATCCCTTCGTGCGCAAGTCCGACTCGCACTTGGCCGGTTTTTTAAATGGCTTTCACTCTTTGCTCTTTTGGCAATTATGCCAATGTCGAGTTCATGACAGCTCTTATTATCAAGTGAATAAGAGTTGTCAACAATATAAAACCAATATCGAAGCAAGATGAGCTTAACTAAAGTAGGATAAAAGCCCGGTACGCAAAGACATCGTCGGATTGAGTTGACTTTAACTACTGTAAAACACAACTGTTCTTTCCTTACTAATGACATGACAAATACGTTTGAAACCTATTTAAATTATACTAAAAACAAGTTTAGTATGCGTCAACATCATGGGTAATCATGGGTCATTTGAGGAAAGATAGGTGCCAAAAGTTAAAACTATAGTAAAAACAGTAACATTGAACAACTTTTTGGATATTTCTATAACACGAAATGACCTTCGTCTGCTGTAAACTTTGAGAATACTCGCCAATCGGGCTTTATTTAATATTAATATTAAATTGTTAATAAAACCCAAAACAAATAAATAACCCATCTTAACCACTTCGTTTTAATGACTAATTTAAATATTAATGCGCTAATTAAAATCGAATGGACTTAAAACACACAGTTATAAACTAGTTGACTCACCTCATGATTATTTAAACTATTAAAAAGACGTTGTTGACTAGATATTTTTCGTTTTGATACCAAAATGGCGGCACGCGTGCCTGCTCAGTGGGCCGCGCGCAGACTGCCTCTGTTGAGGAAAATGAAACTTGTTTACCTCTATTACTACCTTCGAACCGATGTCATTCTTCCTTATTTTTTAAAATGTTATTATATAATGCAATCCATAAATATTTTGTCTGTAATAATAAATTAATGAACAAGACTTATGTAAAAAAAAAATATGTCTCACGCTACATTTTAACGCGCATCTGCACCGTGCTGGTAATGCATCTGTCTCTTTCGCACAGGTTGTTAGAAACAAGACAAAATGCTCCATAGGTAAAATAAAATATTAAAAAAATTAACCGACTCCAAGTCATTATTGATTATTCTGTCTTTTCGGATCGGTTGGCAATTGGCGGAGAAATCAGGTAACACACACACAAAAAAACATACAAAAAACCACTTACAGACGAAGAACCTCATTCTTTTTTATGGTCGATTGAAAAGGGAATTAAAAATAGGGGGTAGGTGGACTGTGTTTTTAAATACTTGTAGAGACGATACTCGCGAACGTTTTAATTGAAAGAGCTATTTTCGTGGCACGATAAGTAGAATACGAATCCAAGAACGCCACTTCAGCGCTTGGGATGGCCTTCAGGCACCCCAAACATATACTTGATCCCCCTTGATCCGATCCAAATTGCCGTTTCAGAAGGCCAACAACACTTTAAACCTCGAAGACGTGGGCGTCCACTTAGACCTGAGTAATTCCCCCCCACAGACATCTAAGTCCCACCGCAGCGTGGGACAGAAGCTCAGATCCGGCGCTCCGTACCATCAACTTGGCCTGACTCAGCCACCCTCGCTTCGCTCGGGTGGCACAGCAACGACGTAGAAGTAGAAGAGAGCCGAGGCGCCCACTAAGGGGTGCCTCCCTTAACATCCTGGTGAAGTTGTTACAACTTCATCCACCAACAAAGATTGTCAAATCAAAAAAAGGAATAAATAACGCCACTTAAAAACCTGCCGTAAAGAAATATGTATCTAAGTGATGGTGAAAACCGCATCGAAATCCGTTGCGTTGTTTAGGAGTTAGCGTACAGATGAAGTTTTACACTAAGTGGTTAAAGAGTAATCAGTTTATTTGTAAGTACATCTATGTATCTTGGACTGGACTAGAGCCAAGGGTCAAAACCACCGATGATAGCGCTTATCTTATTAATATTAGTGCCGAAGAGAAAATACCGGCCAAATGCGGGTCTGACTCAAGCACCGAGGGTTCCGCACCCAAGCACATCTTATTTTTATGAAATACTAGCTTTTGCCCGTGACTCCGTTCGCGTTGAATTTGTTTATCGCTATTCCCTCAGGAACCATCCAAATTTTCGGGAAAAGTACCCTATGTCCTTCCTCGGGACTCAAATTATCTCCCCATAGCATAGTTCCTCTAAATCGGTTCAGCGGCTTATCCTTGAAAGCGTAACAAACAGACAGACAGACAGAGTTACTTTAACATTTACAGACTAGCTGTTGCCTGCAACATCGCTATTGCTCTTCCCTCGGGAACTGTCAAATTTTCTGGTATAAAACGTATGCTATGTCAAGGACATAGGATACATTTTATACCGACCATTTGATTCGGGACCTTAGTTATCTCGATACCAAATTTATCTAAATCGGTTCAGCGGCTTAGAAACAAAAAAGCAAACACACTTTCGTATTTATAATAATAGTACGGATTAATAATACCCTACATCTGCTCATTGGTCAATGTTTCATATCCGGTTCGAAGGACCAAATTATGTGCGGCAGTGGACTGTGGGTTGTTCTTGCGTGGAGATAAAGAATAGAAACGGCAGGCTTTCCATGAATAAAATTTATTATTTGCACAATACTTTTTACTTATTTGCACGATACAGATCAGCGCTCGGAAATCAAGTGAAAATAGGAAGTATGAATGAAAGAAACCGAATGAACGATCTGTTGGGGCTGCTAATACTTGCGCTGTCTTCATATTTCAGAAGCCCCGAAGCGACGCGACCGACCAGCGTCTTACGTCCATTCTACACATTTTCGACATCGATAACCTTCGCAGAACGGATTTTGTCTAAATACCTTATATTCTTATCTTGTCTTGTCGGTGGGTTCCTGATGGATACACTTTTGACCCTATGGGATATTTTGTGTTATTTTCCCTCTTTTATAAGCGCTTAATCCAATGCATCAGCCTCCACTCCTTCCTTAAAGCGGGTAGTGGAGTGCAATGGCAGTGCCTTGAAATCTTTTGGGTCTACCTAGGCTACTTGTACCTCAAGGTTCCTCTCTCACTACACTCCATAACCCAATGTCCGATCCTGCTCAGGTTCCTGCCAAAGATGTGTATAGCAAAAAAGGTGAACGGGGGCACAGTACGGGTAGCACAAGTTGCATTTTCTCGCTTGTCGCTCAGTGCGTCTCTATCGTTACATACTATAGAGACGCACCGAGCGACAAATAAGTTGCGGACAACTTGTGCTATCCCTCCTGGCCACCTTTTTTTTTGTTGACGGAGTTGAAATGCATTTACGCATCCTTCCAGCCTGGGGATGGCTGTGCAATGGGAGGTATGACGGACTCTCAAAGAACTACCGTCTAAATCCACTCCGGCATTTAAACCCCTTGGCCGGTAGTGAGGCACCGCGGTATCGCTAAAAGCATTGTCCACTGACGCGCCTCCCGGCTTGCTCCGAAGAGCCCCCCCCGTGTCTCCGCCAAAGGAGGAGACGGCTGTGAACAGCCCGCGACCATCTCCCCAAACCGGTAAAGCCGTGCAATGTGGGCCCCCAACCCACTGGCTCTACAAGAAGTTCGTGCGAGCAGCGAACCCCTCAGTTTGCCTTCCCTCCACGGTCTGCCTGTGGTGTAGGATGCTTTCCGGATACCCAACCCTAATGGGTTGGTCCCATACCCTTCAAACAAACTCCACAACAGCTGTCCCACCAATAACTACAGTGCCCCCTGAGATTCCAGAAGACAGGTAGAAGGACCCTCGGGTGACATGGGAGTACTTTCAGGGCAAGGCAACGGCCCCTGCCGCCCCGTCCCTTTCAGTAAACCCTATCACCAATCACAGTTATATTCCTCACTTCCATATCAACTACTCGTACACTTCCATCCATCCTCTCAAACATAAACGTTTATGTAGTGAGCTTTTTGGAAATTAAATCAGAATGATATTAAGTATATCATACATTCAAGTTTCAATCAACTCTTTAAATACATAATAATGGATCCAAGATTTAGTAAACACTCTCGCTCATCAAACAATATTTGTCCTTACCGGGAATCAAACCCAGGACCGCTACTTTCGTGAGCAGGTTCACTGCCAGCTAGGCTAGCAACATCATCAAAATACAACAATGATAAAACTTAAGCTCGCTGGTAATTAATTCGTTGGCGAATTGAGCAACGAGTTGTTTCAGAGTAAAATCTGACAGGGTCAACATCTTCATAATGATGCAGAACGAGTAAAACCGGTCGAACAACACGTCTCGCCGTATTGTGCATGCAAGTAACTAAATGTAGGCCTGTTGTACACTGACTATGAATCATTAAATATAGGTACCCTCTCATATAGGTACATAAGCGGATTCCTACATCCACATCCCTTCTCCAGTCGATATGCAACGAATTACGAATTAGTTTACACCGCCTGCCATGAATTTGTGTCGTCAGTTATTTCTCTATACAAGGTTGTCTGGAAGAGATCGCTATTTAGCAGTAAGACCGCCTGTTGTATACCTATGATTTAAATGTACTGTTCCGTGTTCTGTTTTTTTTTGTTGTTCAATAAAGAGTATTTGTATTGTATGCTTCTTGGAGCTGATATATTTTGGACGATTCTTGGTTCTAATATCGTTAGGGAAAAACAAACCATACCTTCAGAACAATAGTGACCTAATTCAGAAATTTTAGAGATCTCTATCGTAATCAATTCATGGATTGAAGTTTAAAAGCTGGAATTTTGAATTTGGTCACTATTGTTCTGAAGGGTGCGTATGTTCAAGAACTCGTGTTTCATTTGGTTGTTCCACCCGTCTCATGTCGTAAGTGCCGGTGTTACCATTTTGGTTGCACTCTAGTAGGTGCAGTTGTTTGTGATATTACAACTATTTACCTAAGTTCTCATAATTATGTTATAAACCTTGTTACGTATATACTTAACCTAAGTACAATGATTCGGGATAGGCTAGGACATTTTGGTAGAACACTGTGGTACTAAATCCTAAAAATCATGGAGTCGCGATTGGCTACTTCTTATCTCGATTATCTTGATTGTATTTATTACCTTCAGGGTTGTCATATTTCTGAATAAACTGTCGTAACGACCGACATTTTTAGTCTGGTTTATATTCCTACTAATGTTTCTTTGTTACGCTTTCACAGCGGACATTATCATTCATTAATTGGAGTGCGGAGTAAGACAGGGTGGATTAAGCTCCGCCCGGCTCTTCAATTTTTACATGGACCGGCTGATCAGTGAGCTCAGTGGCGCAAACGTCGGCTGCAATATAGATGACGTCTTCATTAACAACATTAGTTATGCAGACGACATGGTGTTGCTGAGCCCATCCGCCCGTGGTTTAAAGAAGCTCTTGGAGATTTGCGAGTCGTATGCGGAGGCCCATGGACTCAGATACAATGCTAAAAAGAGCGAACTGATGGTTTTTAAGGCGGGCTCGAAAACGTACACGGATTTGCCCAAAATCACGCTTTGTGGTACGCCGTTATGTTGGGTAACCAAATTCAAGTATCTGGGTCACTGGGTCACCGACGACTTGAGAGATAACTGTGACATTGAAAGGGAGCGCAGGTCGCTGGCTGTCCGATGCAATATGTTGGCCCGCAGGTTCGCACGCTGTACACGACCAGTAAAGGTGACGCTTTTTAAAGCTTACTGTCAATCCTTTTACACGTGCGGCCTGTGGGTCAATTTTACGCAGAGGGCAATCAGCGATCTGCGTGTCCAATACAACAACGCCTTCAGGGTGCTGTTGGGGCTGCCGTGGCGCTGCAGCGCGTCGGGAATGTTCGCGGAGGCGCACACGGACGGCTTCGCCGCAATAATGCGCAAACGGTCCGCCTCTCTCCTGGCGAGGCTCCGCGCTAGCTCCAACAGGATCCTGAGCGTGTTCAGGGACCGCTGGGACTCCGCGCTGCTGCGCCGGTGGACGCAGTTGCATGTTTTTGCACCAGCAGTGTGACAAATAGTCCCTTTAATTTTAATTTAGATTTTAGTTTTAATTTTTAAAGTAATTTTGTTTTTGTTTTAATTTTAATTTAGATTTTATTTTGTACTGAATAGTTATATGGATTGACATCTGAAATAAATGATTTGATTTGATTTGATTTGATTAAACTGATGAATTTGGAACATTCCACATTCAAAATCGAAATAAGACATTAGTTATTTTTTTAAACGCATGACTAGATGTTAGACAGCCAGAGTGACCCGACTAGTACCTTCTCTGGGCTTCTGTTTAACTGGCTCAAAACATTATTGCCTTTAACTGTAATCGTATTGTTTTTAACTCGGCCGCCATTACTGTCAAGTAAATAAGAGCTATCGTAACGTTGACGATACGATAACATGTCAAAGGCATGGAATTGACATAAGCGATGTAATCTGCCAATTACATCGATCGACAATAGTTCGATTTTCTAAAATCGCTAACTTAGCGTTGTGCATCTTGACTAGGCTCCCAGTTACGCTAGTTCCTGAGGTGTTATTCTTTTAAAAACGGCTTGTTTTCGAACGGTACGAGTAGCCGTCGGGCGAACTCATATGAGAGAATTTTACATACATACATAACATCACGCCTTCATTCCCAGAGTGGGGTATGCAGAGCTACAGATACCAACAACTCTAAAAAGACTTTTTATATTTCTGTAACCACATTTTGCACAATCAGGCCAAGACGTTTACCAAATTTTAATAGCTACCGAATTGAGAAAAACTTGCGCGTAACAATACCTCTGTCGAGTTGTAAAACGAGTTCCTTAAGAATCACCTACCGGGGTAAAATGTGGGACGAATAGAGATTTGTGGGGTGAACAGTACAGCGTAAAATAAAGCATATTCAACTAATCATAAGACTGCGATTTGAACGTAATTGTCTAATAGACTTTTGAATTTGTTTTGGTTCGTAATAGTAAAAAGTTATGACTTATTTTAGATCTCTATTCACCCCCATCTTACGATACCTGTTTAAGAACACGCTTTTTCAATTACCGGCACATAATAGTTGCCTCACTTCATTGTCCTACGACGCCGTTTACTTTAACAGTATGCACGCGGCTTAGTGAAGTATTTTCAGCCGCGTCAAAGAACTCCTAGTTTAGCTTACCACCGAGCTTACGATGCTACCCTTGCGCGGTTGAGGTCAACTTTGAGTTTCATTGTCTTGACATGACGACACGTTCGCTCAGCCTAGGGCCGTATTAAAAAACTAGGGTTCGATTTTTTAATCTCATCGACAAATGACGGGCTCTTTTGGGACCCATTCGTAAACAAAATACCCGCGTAATTAAATTTAAAATTGCTCATATATCATCAGTAAAGTTTAAAAATCGAACCCCTGATCTCGACTCTAGTGCTCGTCATAAATGACAGTTTTCTGTGGTTTGACGTTTACTTCGACGTGTGTACGAGTATCTTCTTCTTCTTTTTTTATTAATGGCGGTCCACCGCGATATTCCGCAGTGATTTCGCCAATGTCAAGTGAGTAGAGTAAAACAGTAAACAGAAGCCTAGATCATTTATACAAAACATTGCCTTTAATACCAACTTTTGGTCCATCTTTTTCGATTTCTTTCCACTGTAAGCCGTTTTCAAGATGGATTGATGGATGGATTATCATTTCTTGATTAGTTTTTAATATCTGTCTCAAGGACGTCGAAAATGGCTATAGGTACGAGTATAATATACTGTGTGTTTATTTAACTGTGAAGTTATGGGTAAATAAATACGTATTTTAGGAACTATTATTTTTGGGACTGTCCTGTATATTTTTTTATGCAGAAATAAATTTCATGAAAAATTCCATCACTATACATATAGTAGGTATAAAACAAAGTCGCTTCCCACTGTCCGTCCCTATGTATGCTTACATCTTTAAACCTACGGATTTTGATGCGTTTTTTTTTTATATAGAGTGATTCAAGACTCTTGAATCACTCTATATAAAAAAAAACGCATCAAAATCCGATGAGTGATTCAAGACTCTTGAATCACTCTATATAAAAAAAAACGCATCAAAATCCGTAGGTTTAAAGATGTAAGCATACATAGGGACGGACAGTGGGAAGCGACTTTGTTTTATACCTACTATGTATAGTGATTAGGGCTTGCAATTCGAATATTCGAATAATTCGAATATTCGGCTCTTTCTAATATTCGAATAATGCGGCGAATAGTATTCGAATATTCGAATATTTATGATTATTTGGACAGACGGATGTAACATCGCCCGGGGATGGTCGGCTGTCTCTGTCTCACTCCCCGATCCCATTCACCCACCTCCCACCTACTCTGTACTCTTACATTATACTGTATAACAAATTTCACATATATCATTATTGTTTCGTGTTGATTACATTAATAATTTAACACATACATATATATTTTACCATTTTCATTATTTTCTTTTAGTTATGTTGTTGATTCTGAGTTTTTTTAATTGAAGTATATAATCTTTGTGCAATTGATACCAAATCGTTGCTGTTCGTACATTCAGTTGTTTTTAACGCAATAATATTTAAATTCAAGTTTTTTTTTATTCATTCTATAAAGCCAAGGATGTATTATTTATTTAAGATGTTTATGTTGAATTTTTGAGCTTTCAGACTGGTAATAAATAAAAATGAGCATCCAAACCCGTTTTTCTTGAATTTTTAGGATTATTCGAATAGTATTCGAATTATTCGAATATGTCCAAATTAAAAGTCGAATATTCGAATATCTGAATCTATCGAATATTTGCAAGCCCTATTCAAGAGGAAGGTTTATAAGTAGGTATAATACTTTTACCCGGAGCGAAGTGAGGGCGGGTCGCAAAATGGTTTCTAAGACAGTTAAAGTACTGGATTTCCCCGGAGAAGAATAGAGATAGATGTATGGCACCGGTCGTAAGACAAGGATGGCACGACGTGAATCCAATAATTTGCATTTAAATTAGAATTTTACGCAAATCAAGCACAATCAGCATCATCAAGTTTTAAAAGCGGACCGACGGAATGGAATATTATAACGGTAGCATGGTAGTATCCTAACGGCAACTACAGATGCTCTCAACTTGCAATTACGGGCACGTTGCTGAGAAAAATCCTGTGACACACGAACAGACAGGCCGACACGGAAAATCTCACCACAATGTATGTATGTATGTATGTATGTATGTAAACTCTTTATTGCACAAAAATATAAATATTACAATTATAATACAAAATTAATGTACAAAGGCGAACTTATCCCTAAAAAATGCCCGGGATACACGAAGGTAATCCACCAATAGGAGAGCTGTGCTGAGTGAGGTGAGGAATTCTATATGGTGGATTTTTTCCTCGCACACCGATTAACTACCTCGCACAGCTCTAGTGGAAACGCAGCCTAATACGGGCCCTGCAATAGAAAGCTAGTTATAACAGTTATGACGTCACCTATCCTGGTTCTTAGCTTGGCTTGGTACAAAAATTGTGAAGATCAAACCAAGAAATAAAGCTATCCGATGGATCACGAAGGGAATAAAGAAGTCTAGCATTGGAAAACGAAAACTGAGATACGCTTACAATAGAACAAAAACCGATGCAGCAAAAAATTGATACCGGAAATATACTCGAATCTTAAAATTATGTATAAGACAAGCACAAAGAAAGAACAACGCATGCCATCTAAGTAAGTCTAAAAATAAATGCAAAGCTGCTTGGGATCTTATATAAAACCAAACAACTCAGAATCAAATACACTCAAGCATCGACAAAATTAAAATAAATGATACGATTATACATAATACGACAGACATTGCTAATTCCTTTAATAATTATTTTTTAAACTTAACTAACAATCATTATGACTACAAAAAACATGTTTTGAACATGTCATTTTTGAGTTCTAGTATGTTTCTGTATACCACAGATGCATATGAGGTCGAGAAAATTATTAAAGAACTGACCTCTACAAACTCTGTGGGATATGATGACGTATCCACTCTTATTATTAAGAAATGTTGTGTAATTATTGCACCAATCTTAAGCATTCTAATAAACATGTCGTTCCAAGAAGGGGTATTTCCAAATGCATTAAAAACATCTATCGTAAAACCATTACATAAGAAAGATGATAAACTTGATATCAATAACTATCGATATTTTCTAAATTTTTTGAAAAAGCAATGCACTAAAGACTAACCAAATTTTGTGATAAATACAACATAATTAAGAATAATCAAAATGGTTTTCAGAAGGGCAAATCTACCACCCAAGCAGCGTTTACTTTAGTCAAAGAAATTATGGAAAACGTTGATCAAAGAAATCCGGTCTCTGTAGTGTTCTTCGACATGAGCAAGGCGTTTGATTTCGTATCCCATGATCGCCTGATACAAAAACTGGATAGGCTCGGCATCCGGGGGCTAGCACTTAACTGGATAAAGAGCTACCTGAGTAACCGAAGTCAGTACGTGGAAATACTAAACTGCTATGAGAATGTGATAGGTAGGTCATCGCTTGAGCATAATCCAGTCGGAGTTCCCCAAGGAAGTATCTTGGGTCCGTTATTGTTTTTATTATAGATTAACGATCTCTCAGAAGTAACCACTTATTAATGCGTCCTTTTTGCTGATGATGTATCTGTCATTATTCCTTGCAAAGAAAGATGTACATATAATTATGATATTAATCAAACCGTGAAGTGTATTATTAATTGGCTGGAAATAAATAATCCAATAAACCACCCTAAGGTGGCTTCAATATCAGACCAACTCAATAACACAGAAATTATGCAATGTCATTCAGCTTACATAGGTAGAAAATCTTCGCTCAATCGATTGGGCGAAACAAGTTAGAACAGTTAGACAGTACACGTGAATTTAAATAAGCATTTATATTAATTTAAACCCTGAAAAAATCCCTCCTTTTCTTTAAGCAGTCGAGTACAAGCTAAAAAGTTGTATGACAGACTTAAATAGCCTACGTTTTTAGAGCACTTACGTCATTTCAAAGACAGTACAAAAGGGGACTACCCAAGACCAGTATGACTAGACTTGTCCTCCAACTTTGTAATGTTATATTTGCGGATGACTGGGGGCGCTGCCGCACAGTAAATTTAAAAAATAGTACGGAATTGTGTTAGTTGCAGTTTTCCCCGGCTACAAACATTAAGTTGGTTATGATTTATAATGGCGTAATGACATTAATGCTGCTCGTCCGGTTTCTAAGAATTCTAATGCATACATTGTTTACAAGATTAAAATAATGTGATATTCGGAATATGTGTATAGTGCTCGCAGTCGTCGGCAAATATAAGTTGGTAATATTGGTACTGTACGTGTAAAAAAAGGGTGATTCAGATTCAGTACAATACAAAGTAGACTTAATTAGAGTAAACATCCCAGTGAATAAACAAAACCACGTTTTCAGACTAAACATTTCTGTAAAAAAAACAGTTTTGAACTGTGTTTTGTTTTTGTATGTATGGATGGTATTTATGCAATAGGCATGGTTCTTTGTTGAGGGTTGATGGATGGATTTCAATAAGCAAGGTGTCATAAAACGATATGGTAGAATAAAACATGTATAAATGGTAGGTAAACGACAAAATCAAGACAAGGGGGTTTTTAAATCGTTTTTTGTTATATTTGTATCATCATCAATTAAGTCATAAATTAAGTGCCTTTTCCGACATTTTTAATTAAATCCTTAAAGCCGTTTCTGCGAAACCAATGTTTATAGAAGAATTGCTCACTTAAAGTAAAGACAAGTTGGTATAAGACAAGAGGTCACCGAACAAGCAAAAATTCTTGCCTAAAATTTTAATGAGCCGGTATCTCTAACAGACGGCTGGTTATCGAACGTAATATTTGATTAAGTACATTCAGAAACCGGATCGTTACAAAACAGGATTTGTTAATACCTACGTTTATTATTACTAGCTTTTGCCCGCGACTCCATCTGCGTAGTAGTCGTTTATCGCTGCTCCCTCGGGAACTGAACAATTTTCCGAGTTAAAAACTACCCTATGTCATTCCATTGATTTGTTATTTCTTATTTATTTATTATTATTTATACCTATGTATGTTCACCGATTACTCCGTCAATTGTGGAAAGATTTTGAAACTTTTTTTTTAGTTTGATAGAGTATACTTTTGAGGCGCTCCAACTATCACCAAATCTGAATCTGATGAGGGGATCAGTGAGGAATTGAGGGAGCTCCTCAAATATTGTAGGCAAACATATAGCGATTTTAGTATTTTTAGTAACAAATCTAGCATTTGTGTTCAGAAAGTATCATTTGGGGAAGTGGAACTGATGATGAAGACCAGAGATGGCCTTCGGAACTCCTCAACGGTACCTATTTCAAGGGAGGTGATTAGATATCTCGTTTAAGATAGTTGAGCGACTACAACGAATAATATATACTCGTTGAAATATGACTATGACTTTACGGCGACGTTGCTTGCGGCGCGCTTGAAACTTAGTTTCATATCACTAGTAAGTGGGACTACGGGACAGCGTATTATGATCACTAAAAAGTATAAAAAACTACCTTCAAAAACGCAATAAATAACTTCTTTCAAAATTGTAGGCACCACCTAATAGGTTAGTCCCACTGAAGTCGGCGACCACAATATTTTCACCATAAATGCCGACTTCACTTTTTTTTACATTTTGACGATTTTATTGTGAATTCATTGATATTGTGACATAGAAAAATGAAATTTTCAATATGAAATAAATGCATACCTTCCTACCGGAACTCAAACTTTCTCCATACCAAATTTCATCTAAATCGGTTCAGCAGTTTTATCGTGAAGTGATAACAGACAGACAGACACACTTTTGCATTTATAACATTAATTATGGATGCCTCGTTAAATTCAAACACAATTGTACATTTCGTTTAAGAGTGCTGCCCTCCATACTTTTATTGTGATTTCTAAATCAAATCAAATTTTATTTGTGAAACATAGGTAGTAAGGATGGTACAGTCTAATACAGTCTAATAAACTATAGTTATTAGTGCAACAAGAGAGCAACGTTATTTTTTGCTGCGAGTGTTGATTTTGAAACCCGAGCAAGCGATTCATAGAGTGCAGCGAGGGATTCAAAGACACGAGACGCAAATAACTTTGGTCTTGTGTTGCACATACAATTTTCACCTTAGCAGCGAGAAAATATAACCTTTATTATCTACACACATATCATAAACCCTCTATGATGCGTTCAAAAACCGCAAATTACGACTAGCATAAAGATACACTGTTTTGTTAAAACACATTTCTTAATTGTGAAAATTTTATTATTGCTTAATAATGAACTGACATAAAATTCGATATCAATATTACATTCAAATTTCGAATATCTTTGAAAAACAAAGCAATTTTATTTGACACGATTCTAATATCACTCGAGATGACATTTTATTCGAAATGAAATGTCAATTGCATACAATTTTGTCAAATATCGCTTGTTACTTGATATCAAACGATATTGTAGTAGAGGCCGACTCTAGTTTGTCACTGAATTTAAAAAAAATACGGGTGCCGCCATTTTTGACGTTCTACCTAATCTACCTATTTGTCTTGTCGCAAAAAATAGTTTAGTTTGTTTTGTTTTTTTATAATAATATATGTATGTAGATTGTAACTGTACATGATTAGGCATTAAAACACTCGTGTGATGTTATTATATAACAGTCACATAAACTACTATAAGGTAAAAAAACAACATGGTAAAAATAAAACGACATCCCCCAGCCGCCCGTGCGCCGCACCACGGCCACGGAACAAAAATTAAAAAGTTACTTTGTCTCACGCTCGCAGCTAAATCGAATTTTGCTCACTGTTTTTAAACAACAAAACCACTTTTTGAGGTGCTGAGGTGAAAAAGTATTATCTTAAATCTAAATACACTATTTATAGAGAATATGACATAACATAACTTAACCACAAATGAACTATGAGTAAGCAACTTAACTTAAGTTGACTACACGAAGGTTAAAGGTTATCAAACTGTGTCAGGTATGCTATATGTTGCGTATTGATTTGTACCACAGTAAATGCTCTTAGATTTTAAGATAACACTTTAGTTTATTAGAAAATACAATAAAAGTAATGAAGGCGCCACTGGACGCTCGGCGCCCTCTTATTTTATTTAGTGGTGGTAGGACCCTGTGCAGGGTCCGTCCGGATCGCTACCACCATCTTATCCATTAACCACCCGCCAAGCAACAGTGTTCGTTCGCATTATTGTGTTCCGGCGTGGGGATAAGACAACCGGTGAAATTACTAGCATAGAGGCATTCCATCTTAGTCCTCAGGGTTGGCAACGCATTTGAGGTCTTAGGATTATAGTCTTGAGAATTCAAATGTGTATGGGTCTCAGATTCCACTTACCATCAGGTGGCCTGAGTGCTCGTGTGCCTTCTCCTTAACATAAAAAAAAAAAAAAAAAAAATGGTATTTTGACACCGCGACGATAATGACAAGGCTATGCGAGAGCTCTTAATATCTGTTAAATCGACAAAAACACTGATACTACGGCGACCCCGTCTATCAGAACGAATATCTCTTAAACGAGCCAACCGATTTACATAAAAGTTAGCAAAGAACCTTCCCGATTGAACTACATACCTATAATTATATTATAGCTTTCTTTAAAATAACCGTAAAATCGGCTCATCCGTTTGAGAGCTGGGTAAGGACCAAATAGTTGGACCATAGTTAAGCGTAGTTAACCATACAAACAACAAAAGTGAACAAGTTCCGTTGTGACACGAAAATTATCCCTACAAATGTATGGCTAATATACGTCGCACAACGGAGAAGTTCCAAAGAAAATTTAACGACGACGCCGTATACAAATACAGTTTCACAGACACACACATACACAGATAGACACGTTCAACTGCCTCAAAAGAAAAAACGCAGCCCTTATAGGATCACTTTGCTTTCCGTCCGTCCGTCCGCCTGTCTGTCAAGACCCTTTATCTCGGGAACGCGTGGAGATATCGAGTTGAAATTAAAACCATATACTCAGGTCTACAGTCACTTGAAGCTGTGAAAAAATCAAACTTCCTAGTTAACGTTCATGCCGCAAAAAACTTATATTTCGATACTCTCTATAGTGTACTTCCCATAGACCTAGAATCCTGAAATTTGGCAAGAAGGAAGGTCTCACAGCAGAAGTAAAGGATTTTTTTACTTGGGGGTTGATTAGGAGCTACTGAATTTGTGTTTTATAAAAAAATATTTAGTAAAAACTTCATTAATTTCAATTATAACACTTTTATTTTTGGGTCATTCGTATTCTGGTTTCTTTACTGCTTTAAGACGACCAATACAGCTTGTTAAATGATAAATGTAATCAACTGCCACTTAAAATACATGATAGCTCTACATGTTAAACGATATTATTACAGTTAATCTGTATTGACGTTATTTTAATTACGAATTAATTTGTCTCGTAATTATAAAATTACTAGACATTCATTTTAGCGGTATTTATTGTCACAGAACTAGAACTAGTCTTAATACATTTTTTGTAGTTAAACAGGACTTCACTGCACAAATAAGTATTATTAATATTAATGTACGTTTATTTTATGCGGTTTAACAACCAACCCGGGCAAGACCATGTCGGACCATGCTCAGTGTTGGGTTCCGAAACCGTTTACAACAAACATAAAAATCAACAAGTAATAACAAATTTTCTATTTAAAGTCATTTAGTGCCTTACTCGTAGATGATTTTAGTACGTATAAACACTTTAATCGCCTGTATCTCAAGAACCAATGATGTCTACTTAGTCGTGATATTTTTCCTTTTAAATTCATTATATGCGCTTTCATTTAAGTTTTTTTTCAGATTTTTAGTATTTGTAGTTTTGGCTGTAGTTTGGGGGGAGACACTCTAGCAAAAATTAGCTGTTTAAAGCTTAATATTTCATAAAAGGATCCCTAAATAGAAAAATGTTACCCGAGTTAATTGTGTTAACTAACACAAATGGCATGGCATTGTTTAGGATTCTTAGTGGTGGTAGGACCCTATGCAGGGTCCGTCCGGATCGCTACCATCATCTAGTCCATTAACCTACCGCCAAGCAACAGTGTTCGCATTGTGGTGGGGATATGATAACCGGTGAAATTACTAACATAGAGGCATTCCATGTTAGTCCTCAGGGTTGGCAACGCATTTGAGGTCTTAGGATTGCAGTCTTAAGATTATAGTCTTGAGAATTTAAATGTCTATGGGTCTCAGATTCTACTTACCATCAAAAAATAATAAATGAATCTGCCTTGGCTATTGAATTTGAGATAATGCTCATTGCCTTAGGGGAGTAGATGAAACTTGGCAGTGGTTGTAACCTAGGCTGTTCATTTAATTTATCTTAAATCGCTTCAACCACCATTTTAAAGCTTACTGAGCTAATGAATAGTAATTAGTAATTGTTAGCAATTACTTTTATTCAGGTTCGCATTTGATAAACATTTGAAATGGTTTTAAAATATATTTTTATTATTTTATAACCAGAAAAGCATAGAAACGCAGTACACTACGTTTTGACACGTTTTTAAGATTCTATATAGAATCAAATCCTATAAAAACATTCAAACTTCTTTTAATGTTGAGATTGTTTTTTTCGGCATCCTCATTTTTTTACGTAATATTTTAATTTACCGAGATTGGCTGAAACATAGTAATTTACGAAATAATTGCAAATTTATTTGTAAACTCCTTATATTTTAAACATAGAACAACAGCTGTGACGTCATTCCTGTCGTCGATTTTGTATTTTTTTGCAGGGGTTCGGAACTGTGACTTTTGAAAGCTACATATCTTATGAAAAAATTACACGACAATTATTTCGCTGAAACAGTTATTCCTCGTTCATAGCACTATTCAGAGAGCGTAAGAAGAAATATATGCATGTCCCCTATAAATTAAAACTGCGAGCGAATCGTTGCTCGTCATCGTAGCATCATCTAACGTTCCACACACTGATAGATGGTCCTATCGAACGACTGGCTTTTGAAATATTCACTTTGTCAACAACGAATTATTAACCGGTGAACCGAAGTTGTCACATAAAAACATTTAACATTTTAAGCGACAAAACAACCGGTAACCTGCGGGGAGGGAAGACGGCCGATTGAAATATGTCCGGCTTTCGCTTTTTTGATTTATTCTGTTAACTGTATAACTCTACTCACTTGACATTGGCGAAATCACTGCCGAATATAGCGGTGGACAGCAATTATACAAAAAACAACATTTTAATTTTATCGCCAGTTTCGTAAAAGTGTGACTACTTTAGTTTGGCGGTTAATACCTTATCATTGAATTGCATTGCGAGTCGTGGAGTGTATCATCCCGAGGTCGGATCATAACACCTTTTTATCAAATGTCCTTTCAGACAATAACATTAAGATTACATCCCAGCAGTAAACAAGTTTCCTATTTGGTTTTTCCACTTACGATTACGACTTATTAATCATTTATGTAGCCGTTGTTTATAATTCTGTAACTACATTTTGGACAATCAGGCCAAGAAGTTTACTAGACTAGTGTATTGACAGGGGGCAAGCCCATCGCCTAAAGGTTACTACAAGCCCTTATTCCCTTAGTCGCCTCTTACGATGTCCACGGGAAGACATGGAGTGGTACTTTTCTAACCCGGCAACCACGCGGGGTAATGTAATGTATGTAGCCATTTGTGATTAATTGCATTATAATACCCAAAACACTAGTTCGATAGGGTGTACTCCCGAGGTGGTCCCATTGCCACCAAGGTGGTATCTGACGAGAGGATCAATGGGGAATTGAGATAACTATTAATAACAGTATTACTATACCTTCTAATATATAAAATTCTCGTGTCACGGTGTACGTTATTGAACTCCTCTGAAACGGCTGGACCCATTTTAACAAAATTTTGAGTGTATATCGGGTAGGTCTGTGAATCGGCCAACATCTATTTTTCATACCCCTAAGTGCAAAAAAAAATATTGGAGCGGGCGAAGCCGCTGGCGGGTCGCTAGTATAATATAAGGAAGTTTGCTTTAATACTAGTTGAAACTGTTATCCCACTTAAGCGAAAAGCTGCGCAAAATAGATTAATCACGTTCAGGTTCTAATAAAATTCAATTTGTTTTAATGGCGACGTACAGCTCGTAGCAGAAAGGCAGCTTAAATAAAATCATTTCATTAGTTTATTATAATTACACATTGAATGATAAGGTTAAGGTTAGGTTTGATAACGTTCCATGTTATGCAAAAACTAAAAACAGCACACCCCCGCCGACCGCTGATTATGATGGTCAATAAATGGTATGAAATAAAATAAATGTTTTAAAAAACTAAAAACCGTCTTCAAATAGCTTGAAATCACTACTTAATAGGTCATTCCAACTGAAGTCGGCGTCCCACTATATTTTTAAAACAGAATTCAGTTAGACTTAGTTCGTAATTAGATTCAGTTAGTTTTAGTTTGACGACACGTTGGCCTAGTTGGGAGTGACCCTGCCTCTGAAGCCAGCGGGACTGACCTTACACCTATCATTTTATATTCAAAGAAGTTATTTCTAGCTTTTTAAAGACGGCTTTTAGTTTTTTATTATTTATTTTATTTTTTTTATTTAAAAATTCCATTTACTAATAAATGGCCCTCTTTAAAAATTGGTACGGCACTCTGCGTGTCGGACGTGCACTTGGCCGGTTTATTAATTAATTAGGTACTTTTGTCCCTGTCTACTATTTTGGACCTTCTATCATTATTAAAAAAGCAATGTTTTTTTGAGCGCGTTACATCTACCCGGAAGCATTATTTTAAGCTGACGTGGGGATGTATTTTTTTTCTCGTCTACCCTATAGTGTAGTGTCGTTGGATAGGTCTTTCAAAAATATTACAGGTTTGTGTAATTAAGTAATCCGTTTATGAAATATTAAGCTTCAAAGCGCTAATTTTTGTTAGACTCAAGTGTGCCAATCAGTCAAAACTACAAATACTAAAAATCCGAAAAAAAAAAATGAAAGAGCATATAACGATTTTTAAATGAAAACTATCACGACTACGTTGGTTCTTGAGATACAGGCGATTAAAGTGTTTATACCTACTAAAATCATCTAAGACGGCACCAATTGACTTAAAATAGAAAATTAGTTATTACTTGTTGTTTTTTATGTTTGTAGTACTTAACCGCTTCGGAACCCTAAACTGAGCATGGTCCGATATGCTCTTGCCCGGTTTTTTATTTACAGTCAAGATCCAAGAGCATACCCTCCCTTTCCTGCCAGAATCGGTGTGCAAGCCAAGATAACCTTTTGTGTAGAATACGCGGTCGGCCAGTGAGGTCGCCTCCCCACTCAAGGAAAACCATCAAAAAATATACTCTGCGATATACACTCGGCTGTGAAGTGATGTGTGTGTTGTGATCAAGGTAAGTACTCTATTATTTATTACTCAACAATAACCGTTCGAGTGCCAAAGATCCGCTTAAAAAAATAGACCCCATTCAAATTGAATTATAATTTTAAATGCAAAGTATCAACCAGCTGCGCCATTTTTAAATTTAAGACATAAGCGACTAGAATACGAATGCGTTTGAAATTTACATGACCTATTTGTTTTTTTTAATGTTTTTTTTTTAAACAAGAAATGGATAGGTTGACCAGAAAAAATATTGGACTGGTCAATGTGTTGGTATGTCGGCTAATTTAGAAATTTGAAATAGAAGCGGTCGTAAATGGAGAATGAACTCAGTTATGTAGAACTAATTCAACAATATTCCGGTATAAAGTGAAGTTCAAATATTAAAATATCGTTGCGTTATTATTGTTAGTTTGTGTTCAGTGCTCAAACGAATTTTATCGGGATATTTGCATAAACACGAGATACTCGGTCAAAGCGTTGTCGAGCGAGATGATAATTTTTTTTTATAAAGTATATCTAGGGACTTATTTTTATGGGTAAAAAGCTTATTTTTCTGTTTTAAACTGTATTTATTCGCGTGGAAGGTACACTATAGTAGACTTTATGTAAACTCCTTACTGTCCAGGGGGTGATTCTCTCAACACATCGCTGCGTCGATCTTAAAATGGTGAATTGTTATTTGGCAAAAATAAGTCTCGTCGAAGCCTACAAAACACATTTTAGCGCGTGCCTTCAAATTAGGCAGCTTTATGACACTGAACTCGACTCACCTGCCTGCTGCCTAATTGATAAGGCACGCGCTAAAACGTGTTTTGTACGCTCCGACGGGACTTCTTAAACTTGGCTGATAAAACTTCACCTTTAAGATCGACGCAGCGCTGTGTTGAGAGAATCATCCCCCTGGGCCCGTATTATGGTCGTGTTTATCGCGGTGGTTAAAACTTCCGTCACTCTCGCACTTACATACTGATCATAAAGTGACAGATATTTTATCCACGCCTATCCACGTCGATAAACCATACCATAAAAGGCCCTCAAATACATATAATGTACGATATGATATATGATATAATGTACTACATAGGTGATGATGGGGGTATTAGATACGATTGCGATTTTCCAATACAATTGCCCACCAATGACTTATTAATTTCGACAACCAATCAAAAAGTTCTAAACCAATCTTAATGTTAGTTACACTAATCGTTAACTAATTAACTAAGGTTTCAAATTATGTACAATCTTTCAATTAATATCTCTTTTGAATACGCTGCTTCCATTTTATGAGGATCCGTTTTTTATCCGATGAAATAGTGCCACTCCATGTCTTCCCATGGATGTTGTAAGAGGCGACTAAGGGAATAAAGGCTTGTAGTACTGTTAGGCGATCGCCTTGCCTGTCACTAATACACTGGTAAACATATTAGCCTGATTGTGCAAAAAGTCGTTACATAATTATCAACAAGTTTTTTAGAGTTGTTGGTAATTCTGTAGCTCTGCCTACCCTTTAGGAATGAAGGCGTGAGATTATAGTATGTTGATAAACACTGGTAAGTAGTCGTACAAATTTAAAACTTAATTAACCCTTAAATTGGCAAAAAATAAAAAAGTCGTGAATTCAAACCCTATTTCATTTCGAACCAGAATAAAAAAATATCAATTAAAAAAAAAACATAAAGTGAACATTATGGTATGTATCCTGTGGTGCACACTGCCCAGTTAAGGGAAATAAAGAAACGAAATAACGGATTCAAAAGTGAATATTATGTATATTCATTTATAGCGGGTATTCATCATTACATAGACGACAATATTAACCCTTTTTGCATGAAAATGAAAAAAAGTCGTGAATTCAAACCTCATTTTGATTATTAAGCAGCATGAAAAAATTGTAACGATAAAAAAAAACAAAAATAGAGCTTATATTGTGATGGAATTTTCCATCGCCATATATCGCCATGCATCTCTGTTTGACTTTTATGTTTGGCGTCATTTACGTATCGATTTACTTAGTTTAATTTACTTTAAACTCTTACCTAGTATGGGAATATGACAGCGCCTTTAATTTAATTAGGTATTAAGTATTTAAAATACCTAACTTTTAAATATAAAAACCCTAATATAATTGCGGTTCTTTTTTTCAAAACATGATATCTGTTAAAACGATTCATCCGATCATTATACCCGATCACTATATACGATTATTATTAGCGAGGTCTCCTGATACAGATATTGTTATATCTAATAGGAAATCTCAACCATGATGTAGCATGCCACCCTGCTGTTTAAACGAAATAAAATTTATCATTTATCATTTTTTTATTAAAATTGTTAAAAAAACTGATTTAATTGCGCGTTTGGGAGTTACGATGCCATAGACAAACACACAGACACACACGCTAAACTTATATAACACCCCTCTTTTTGCGTCGAGGGGTATGATCTTGATTATGCATGAAGCCGGTTTTAAGACTGTCAGGAAGCGTTATGCTACGGCAACATTTCCGGGATCTGGCAAAGGTTCCCGTTAGCCTCTCTTTCATTATCATAGAGAAAGAATGAGATGCTTTCGCGAACATTCGCCGAATTATGATAATATGGCGCCGGGATTAGAAATGTCAGTCTTCTATAACTTACCATGCCGAAGATTCGCACGAACTACCAGTCATCAGTTCCACTACACCTGATGATACTTTTTGGATCCACATGCTAGACTTGTCACTGAAACAATAAAATCGCTATATATGTTCCTATAATATTTGAGGAGTTCCCTCGATTTCTCCAAGATCCCATCATCAGATCTTGACGTGCTGGAAATGGAACCAACTAGAAATATCAAAAAAAAGCGGCCAAGTGCGAGTTGGACTCGCCCATGAAGGGTTCCGTAGCAGCAAGTAACATAATATAAAAGTTCGTTGTAGCTTTGATCAATGTTTTATGACGTATTAAAAAAAAACTACTTACTAGATCGCGTTCAAACCAATTTTCGGTGGAAGTTTGCATGGTAATGTACATCATATATTTTTTTTAGTTCTATCATTCTCTTATTTTAGAAGTTACAGGGGGGGGACACACATTTCAACATTTTGGACGTGTCTCTCGCGCAAACTGTTCAGTTTAGAAAAAAATGATGTTATTAACCTCGATATCATTTTTGAAGACCTATCCATAGATACCCCACACGGGTTTGATGAAAAAATTTTTTTGTGTTTCAGTTCTACGTAAGTATGGGGAATCCCCAAAATTTACGTTTTTTTTTCTATTTTTGTGTGAAAATCTTAATGCGGTTCACAGAATACATCTACTTACCAAGTTTCAACAGTGTAGTTCTTATAGTTTCGGAAAAAAGTGACTGTGACATACGGACGGACAGACAGACAGACATGACGAATCTATAAGGGTTCCGTTTTTTGCCATTTGGCTACGGAACCCTAAAAACAAATCGGTCCAGCGCAGCAGTCTTTGTGTAATCGGGGAAGATACATTTAAAAAAAAACTGATATAGTTTGAAGTCGGTTAAAAACACTTGCATCCTTGGTATTTAAGTACGTGTTTGTATTATCTACACCGCTAATTGTTAAGAATATCGAATCGATTATAGCTATACCGGCGCCCGAGGCTGATCGTTGGCGCAGCAAAACCAGTTATACGTTTAAATGATGGCACATAAATCGGGCAATAACAAAACTTATGTCGTTGTTATACGACCTAGTCGACTACCTTTTTAGTTATAATTATAGTTCTGGTATGTTTTTTGTGGGCTCATGACCATGAAATAGCAAACAGTCGCCGTCCAAATAAAAAGGCTTAACGGCTGGTGGCTGTTACGCTGTTTTTGTCATTGCTTATATATGTGTACGAGGCAACGGTAATCAGGCTTGACGCCATGGTCCATTTAATTTGGATGCGTATTATTTATTGCAAACGAAATAATTAAGTGACTAAGTCTGTGTCCTGGATAAACCATGATTTTGTTTAGATAACGCGCCTTATGCTTTCAAACGAAAAGCTGTTAAGTGAACACGTACCACAATGACAAATATAAAATTTCATTGGTATTAAACCATCAAGCATACCTAGTTCAAAGAGCTATAAATAAGTAGTGTAGTAGGCTTCAGTTAACACATCGGACATCAATCATCACGGATATAGGATACGGTTGACGTGAGCTTTTCCATTTATTTACGTTAGGGGTATATTTCCTAGTTTAAAAAATTTGTATAGCGAGTTTTTTAACGTGTTGTTTGCCTGTATTCTAGGTAACATGCTTGGTGTCTATAGTAGGTATATTTAAATTCCACTTCTATTTCTTTCTTTTTAAGATTACTTCATACTTGTGCAAACGCAATGCAGAAGTGAGTTAGCTGTACGTACATACTCATAAGTCTCATAACAATCATTTGTCAAACACACATTGCAATGCAACAGACATCAACATTGTGACATTTACTTCCAGGCAGCATAGTTGATATTTATAACAACACGTTTCAGATGTACAAACTTCTCGCATTCCTGGCGCTCCTGGCGACGTCTCACACGCAGGACCTCGAGGCGATCATCAAGCAGTTGCAGCAAAACGGGAACGCGGGCGGCGGGCAGGCCGGCGGGGAGAGCACCGGGCAGACCGGCGCGCAGACCAGTGGGCAGGGCACCGCGCAAGGCAACGACAATTTTAACCTGCAGCCGCTGGCATCTACCTCGGTCTCACCTGCTGCTACCACACCTAGTAAGTTTGTGAAACTTGTCATGTATACAATTCATGCTCTCTTTTACTCTCCCACCTGAAACTACCATGACTGCTGTTGACCGAGCCAACCATGGACGTTGTGACATGTTGGCAAAGATCGGAAGCGACAACTACAGGTTCTTGTAAGAAGTGGCTAAATGTATAATTTGTGTATAGGTGTATATACACACACTCACACCTGCCACACCAACCAAGGGACATTGCAAACTAGTTACAAGCCTTAAAAAATATTCAACTTAGAAGACCGTCGGAAGAGAGTTCTGAGAACTTATAATACGAGTAAGGTATAGGCGGAAGAGAGGAGGAGGGAATGGGGGTGTGGTTACCGGGTTAGAATAGTGCCATTCCAAGTCTTTCCGAGGAGGAATAGGCGACAAAGGGAATAAGGGCTTGTAGTACTGTTAGGCGATGGGCTTGCTACCTGTCACTAATATACTATTAAACTTCTTGACCTAATCGTGTAAAGTGTGGTTAAGAACTATAAATAAGTCACTTTAGAGTTGCTCTGCCCACCCCACTCTGTGAATGAAGGCGTGATGTTATGTAGTGGAAGGAATTTGGGAGAGAGAAGAGATATGTATATACACTTTTGTCGAGGATGATGTACCTATTGGCTCAGTTCGTAATAAGGAATATATTGTCTGATTTCTAGATGAAGACCTGTCGTGCACAACGGAGTTGGGCCAGGTGGGCGAGTGCGTGCACTACTACCTGTGCGACGCCAACAACACGCTCATCGACGACGGCGCCGGCATCATAGACATCAGGTCGGTACAGCCAACCAGGCGGCACTCTTCACACCTTGTGCCGGCTGTACACGCTCGTCGAGAGCCTCTTGCCGAGTCTCGGAGCCGACTGTGACCGGGACTAGACGAGAGCAGTATGTACACACACTCTCTTCCTGGATTGGCGGGTAGACTCAGTTCTGCATTTTTTGCAGTTAATAAGATTCGGCAATTAATAGACTTAGATACCGCTCGATTAGTTTATTTTAGTTACTTCCATAGTATTATGTCATATGGTATTTTACTGTGGGGTAGTGCTGCTGATGTAAATAGCATCTTTGTTCTGCAGAAGAGGGCTATTCGTGCTGTCTACAAGATGGGCCAGAGAGACTCGCTTAGAGATAAGTTTAAAGAAATTAATATATTGACCATGCACAGTCAATACATTTATGAAAACATTATGTATGTTCATAAAAACATCGCTAAATTTAGAAAGAACTGTGACATACATAATGTTAATACCAGAAATAAACATAAGCTCGCAGTGCCCTTCACGCGGCTCCAGATTCTTCTCTGATCGGTCGCGATTTGAACCTGCAGTCAATTTAGGCTAAGTCTTAAAAGAGTTTATTATTTGTAAACCTACTTGAATAAAGATTATTCTGATTCTGATTCTGATTCTCGCTCTTGGTCAATCTCGGGGTGTCTCGACGAGTCTCTACAGCCGGAATTAGCCTTAGTATTTCTTAAAGCCGCCTGTATACAATTTGGACAAATACCCCAAAAGACCAAATGGTAGTGCAAAAGGCACGTTTGCATTTCTTCGGTGCGTGTGGGCCATGTAAAGAAGCCTCTGTGCGAGGGTCTCCGAGAGACGCCTCACTTGTGTACAACGGGCATAATTTAGTTTCGTGTTCGCTGAATTACTAACTGAAACACCGAATCTCCCATGGGATTACCCGATTAACCCCTCATATGCGGTAGGTCAAAAAGGTACCAAGGTCTAGTCTCTTCTGTATACGATATAGTCCATAAATTAAACTTAAAAAAATTACATATAGATATCCAAATTTTGAGCACGGATCCGTGCCTAAGCATAGGAGGGGTTAACTGTATACTGCTGACAAAAAAAAAGACGGGCCGAGCACGCTGCCATAGGACAATTTTTGACATAGGGTCGGGACTATAATTCGCCGATTGCATATTCTAACGTACTCGTAAGTATAAAGAACTAAGGTTTAAAATAAAAGTGTGTCCATTTATTACTACGCAAAGTAATTCCCGGGTGGCTGTCATTTTAATAATTTCACAATAATATTTGACACTAGTTCCCGTTTGACGTCATTTGACACTAAGTCCCGTGGCAGCGTGCTCGGCCCAGTGATATGCGCGTATGGACTTCATATTGTTATAAATAGGTACTGCCTTTTTCTTTTAGGTGGCCGTACCTATTTGAGATTTGTATGTCCGTTACAGAGTTCGCGATGGGCCGTGCCAGTCGTACCTGGACACGTGCTGCCTGCTGTCCAGCCAGAGGCAACCGAACAACCCCAGCACTCCAGCGCCGCCCGCCAAGGTAAACTTAAGCTACGCTACCACCAACTTCCTTTAACCTGCCGCCAAGCAGATAAGATAACCCTTGAAACTACGAGGATAGAAGCATATATTCCTTCTTGAAGGTTCCCTGTCCCGAAGCAATGTGCAGCGTTCTTTCTCGCGTCCCCATAATAATAATGAAATTTAATTTGTATTTGTTTCGTATAATACACGTACCTACCTTCAAGTGTATATTTTATGATATTTTGTGTCTGCTAAAGAAATCTGCATTATCTTTATCCCTGGCCATGAGGCACATGTGCCTCTTGGACGTATCAGTAAAACCACGCATGAGGCACATGTGCGTCATGGGACAAGGAACCTGTTAAACCTCGAGTTGGCAATGCGTTTGTGGTCATAGGATTGCAGTCTTGATGTTCTAGTCTTGAGAATTCAAAATTTTATTTGTCTTAGATTCCACTTAATTCGTTTGCCTTCTCGCCATAAAAAACTAGCACTAGCGTTTATCCAAGACTTCTTGTTTTACTCTTCAATGAAGGTTGGAGGCTTTCCCAAACTTTTAAGTTCAAGTATCAATCGAAGATGATAGATCTTTGTGTTTGTGCGAGAAATACGTGAGGCTTCCAGTAACCTTCGGGGAAGGAAGATGGCCGCTGATGGCCGATTGAAAAATATCCGGCTTTTACTTTTGATTTATTCTGTTTACTGTTTTACTCTACTCACTTGACATTGGCGAAATCACTGCGGAATATCGCGGTGGACCGCCATTATTAAAAAAAGAAGAAGAGAAATACGTCAGTTTGGCGAACATTTTAAGTAAAATTCGAAGCTGGTTTTTACCCGAACTGCGGTGCGAGGTTGAGCGAAGTCTGGCTTGGACGGGAAGGAAATCATTAATCAGATTCTTCGAGCGACCGAGACCCTGACATTGATTGTTGGAGCTCTAGAATCCGATTGGTCATTCGGTGACGAGTAGACGAGCGGACACAATATGTGTCACCTTATTAATTTTGTCGCTTAAATCGCGTAGCTGTCAAAAAAACCATACAAATTTAGCTCTGGGGCAATTTTTAAGCTCACCAATGAAAAATGACTAAGTTTAAAATCAATTAGTGCAGCGAATTAATCTACGAGCGGGCCAACGATTGGGATTTGTTAGATAAAGGCGTTAATAAATCGCTGCACAAAAAGATTTTAAAGTTAGTCATTTTTCGTCGGGGAGCTTCAAAAATCGCCACCATGATTTCGAGTAAATAACGCAAACAAAAATACTTTTCACTAACCTAAAGTTTGATTGAAATTTTCAAATGAGCAGGGCCTCTATTCAGTAGGGCTAGACAAGTTGCATTCGACAATCGTTAGCGATTATGTTTCGATAGACAAATGTATGCAATTGACGCAAGCCACCGAGATAGTCACGTGGTACTAACGTCAATTCCATAGATTTTTCAATCGAAACATAATCGCTTACGATTGTCGAATGCAACTTGTCTAACCCCACAGAGGCCCTAGACAAGATGCGTTCGCTAACTAGCGATTCGATTCGTTTGGTTTTTAAACCATTCGCGTCACTGGTAGATCACGACATACGAAGAGTCACGTGATCTAGCAGTGACGAGATTGGTTTGAAAACCAAACGAATCGAAGCGCTAGTTAGCGAACGCATCTTGTCTAGGGCCTCAGGTGCGTGTAACGTAGAAACGTTACGGTAGTTATTATAAGCATATTTTATTACGATATCGTGTTTGACACGTTTAAGAATCGTTTATGTCACAGTCGCCATTATTGTAAATGACATAAGAGTTATCAAAACGTTGAAAATACGGAAACACGTCAAATACGATATCGTTATTACCGTGTAGAATCCCAGCCCGGATTTGACTATCTACTTTTAGTAATAAATGACATGTATTGATAAGGTGGCCACACGGGTAGTAGGGCAGCGCCTCGCTACTATAACCTTCGCCTCTTCAGTCTTTACCCCAACTTAAACAATTATGTTATCCACTAGCCCAACGGATTTAGCGTGTTGACTGACAAAATACATTTAGTATGACATCATTAAAACATCTCGTTTTCCAAGTTTTATCGTGATCATCTAACCGTGGCCGTGGCGGAAATTATAGTAAAAAAACACTTATGAAATCAAACGGTTGTGTCGCTAACGCTTACTACAAAACTAAAGGTTAGTACAGGACTATGTTAGTTATAAATATCGCCGTCTGCACGGTTAAGTTAGTAGCGGATACGTAATGCGATGTGTTTTAGTGAGTTTTTACCAATTTGGGCATTGTTATTTAAGAGGCTGTTTCTCGTTAATGTAGGCATATATGTAGTTTTGCCGACACATTAATAAGGACTATACGTTCGTTCGTTCGTTCCTGTGGGGTGGGCAACGTGGGCAGATGCTAGTGGGTATTAATATAAAGTACTAGCTTCTACCCGCGTAGACCATCCCATGGAAAGTGTTTCTTTTTTTCGGGATAAAAGGTAGCATTCAGGTATAAGCTACGTCTAATCTAAATTTCATCCAAAACCGTCCAACCGTTACAGCGTGAAGCAGTAGCAAACATACCTACTAACTCTAACATACTAGTGTGATGTCTTTAGTAAGGTTATTTAGTCGTCAAATTCGTGGGGGTAGCCTACCAAGCCTTCAAATTACCAATCCCACATCCAGCACGGTGATAAATGACAATTTGGTGTACATACGTAGACTAGTTTATATATGACGCTGAGGTCTTTGCATTGGTTAAGGAATTTGATGCCTTTGCAACGTCTACCCAATTGTCAGCTGTCACTGTCACGTTGATAAAATAGGGGGCTAGTTTCCTGTGAGCTTGTTCGTCTTCTAATCTCACGAAACTAACGGTTCCAGGTTCAAATCACGATAAGGGCAGATAATTTTTGTGATCGTATGTGTTCCTGAATCTTAGATGTTTTCTATGTATGTACATTTCTTTATATGTATAAGTCAGTTTATCGTTGTCTAGTTCCCATAGTACAAGCCTAAAGCTTGTTTGGGACTAGGTCAATTTGTGTGACACTGTGACGAATGATGATTGTGTGAGCAGCAGCGGGTCGGCTGCGGCTGGCGGAACCCCGACGGGCTAGGGTTCCGTATCACCGGCGGGACCGACGGCGAAGCCAACTTCGGCGAGTTCCCCTGGATGGTCGCTATTCTCAGGTATGTATATAGGTCTATTTCACAAGAGATCAGTAGTACGCTGTGGCATTAACTCTGTTGTTTAATTTGAGCTACCGAATTAAATCCTCAAACAAGTTACAGCCACAAGGTACAATAAGGCTATGGAGTTATGACGTTAACTAGACTCACGCTGGCTATAGTCTATTAATAAACCACTTTACCACTTTTCGACTCTATTTGCATGGTCCAAACATAGTAAAGGACTTTTTTGGTCAACTGTACGTTAACTCTTAAAGTTACTTTGTATAGTATACTATATACATTGGCGAAGTTACTTTGTATAGTATACTAGATACATTAGTGAAGGTCAACTTTTTGAATTTTTTTTTAATTTAAATTGTAGGAACTCTTAAAAACAAATGAGGCTAGATTTCAGTAGTTTTTTTTTATTATTGCGACCTTAAGTGTAACTTTTTACTGTAGCACTGTTTTTTCTTTTAAAAAAAAACTGCAATTCTTATATAGATATAATAACAAAAACAAAAAAAAAAACAAAAAGGAGTTAAGGAACTTAAATATAAAATGCTAGCCGAAAAGTACGGTAATAGTCGTAGACTGTTAAAAAAAGAAGGTATGCCATAGTTTCCATGTAATGAAGAGAATAAGCTGCAGAATCACCTCACGTACCAACATGTGATCCAGGGTGGAACCAGTGAACGAGAACGAACCAAACGGCCAAAAGCTGAACGTGTACGTGGGCGGCGGCTCCCTGATCCACCCGAGCGTTGTGCTCACCGCGGCGCACTACGTGGCCGGCAGCCACGCGCTGCGCGTGCGCGCCGGCGAGTGGGACACGCAGACCAAGAACGAGCTCTACCCCTACCAGGACAGAGACGTCCGCGAGACCGTGGTGCACAAGGACTTCAATAAGGGTGAGAAACTGCCGTGACCAGAATGCAGGATTTCAGTTAAGGGGCCGGCTAACCATGTCAGCGCGTCTAGGCCATGCAATTCTCGAGGCCCCTTTTACATTTCTAACTTCCTAAATTACCTACATTGCGTGGGGCCCCTAGGCAGTTACACTGCCTGATCTATAATCTGGCCCTGAGCGGAACCCTATAATGTCCAAACCGGTTCCGCTCAGGGCCTAAGAGGATTGTGAAGCGATATGCCTAAATCGCGTAGCTGTCAAAAATATTCCATACAAATTTAGCTCCGGGCGATAACGTTTCTCACCCCCTAAATTTGATCCGATTTCCACGATTTTTGAATATGTTGTAGATATTATGGAAAACTAGGTCTGTACGTCTCTGCTTTTGTTTTTTTATTTTATTTTCATTCCAATAAATATGTTCTTGGAAAGGAAAACGCACAGACATAGTTTTTCATAATATCTATAACTTATTAAAAAATCGGACAACGTTTTAGGGGAGAACAACGCTATCGCATTTTATATGTTTTTTTTTGCTTCACAGTCCTCTTAAATACAAATTCTTGTCAAAGGGTTGATCGAGCGAGTTCATAAGAGGGAGTAAATGATGTTCGTACTCTTTATGGTTGACATTGAAAATATTGCGTTTTGATTTGATCCATTTTAATAAACGAAATTTTAATATTTGGGCTGTGCCGCTTTATAGACTATATATATATATATGTATGTATGTATTATTTTAATTGGAAATTTAACTATTTCAACACAAAACGACCGTTTTATAAATGTGAAATTGTGGACGTTTTGCTACATAGACCATCCGATTTCCTGGTAATTTCACAACATAGACGATTAATATACTGAGCCGCAAAATGTAAAAATATTTTATGTGGTCAGCGCGATTGTTTTTTCCTGAGTGTTATTTATCACACCAACAAAGTACACAGCATATACATTTAAAAACGTGACAAATTAAGAGAGCAAAGGCCTGCCTTAATAACAGGAGTTCACAAAAACAACGAACTCTATACTAAGTATCTGGAACCCTTAGTGAAGTCCTATGAACTTACTTTAGGACTAGGTTAATTTGTGTGAGATTGTGCCCTGATATTTATCTTATTAATTGAAACATACATGTGCCTCCAGGAAATCTGTTCTACGACATCGGGCTGCTGATCCTGTCGGCGCCCGTGGACGCGGCGCCCAACGTGGGCGTGGCGTGCCTGCCGCCGCCCGGCCAGCGCGCCGCGGGCGGCACGCGCTGCCTCGCCTCGGGCTGGGGCAAGGACGTCTTCGGGAAGGAAGGCCGGTACCAGGTCATATTGAAGCGGGTACGTGTGTTTGGCCTTATTAGTTTTGCATTGTGTACCTGCCTTTGGCATTACAACTCCCAAATGATGGCCCGATTCGAACGAAGTGTTTTTTGAATGTAAAGCTCGAACTTTATTCCTTAACATTGATAAATATAGAAATATCGGCTCTTCTTTCATATTTTTCCTAGTTTTTTTTCGTCAGCGGTATTTCAAACTAATTTTACTCGTGGCACTGTTCATCTAAACGAGCGTCCCCACTGAGAGCATTCGCGAGTAATATTCGAGTGGTGTGGACGTTGAGCCGAGCGATTAACCTACCGCCAAGCAGCAGTGTTCGCATTTTTGTGTTCCGGTTTGGGGATAAAACAGCCGGTAAAATAACTAGCATAGAGGCATTCGATCTTAGTCCTCAGAGTTGGCAACGCATTAGCAGTCTTAGCATTACGTCTTGTGAATGCGAATGTCTATGGGTCACAGTTTCCACTTAACATCAGGTGACATGTGTACTCGTTAGCCATCTCAATGCCATAAAAAAATGCTCTCAGTGAGAACGCTCCTTGTAAATATATTATAAATTCCTACATCTCACCTGCTTATGGGGGCTGACGCAGGCGCGCCGCATTATAAATGTTGATGATGATGACGTCATGCTTTTTTCGGCAACAGCGACGCTAGGCAGTTTTATTATAATACCACCTACCTACTTGTAAGCAGCAAAGACCCTGCGTAGGTAAGCTTCACGATATAAGGCAGTTACTTTTTTACCTGGAGGGTATGCTGACGCCATCTATTGCTGACCTAACAGAGAATTTCGATTTCATAGTGACTTTAGTTGATAATAAGGGAATAAGGGTGTCATGTCATGCGTGTCTGACTGCTTGACTTCGCATTTAACTAAAAAAGTAATGAAGCGAGAATGATTTCCATTGCCTCTACTACTTATTTATGCTTTCACAACTTTTTATGGTTCTATTTGATTTACTTGAAATCCACGTGGAACATCTCCATGCGGAGAGCATCCCGCACACCAAACTTTGATTATGCTCACTCACTATATCTGCACCAAAACTACCTTTCACCGTTCTTCAGCTACATAGATGTATAGGCGACCAACTGAGCTGGTTGCACTTTCAATTCCAGGTGGAGGTTCCTGTAATCGAACGTGCGCAATGCCAAGATCTACTCCGTAAGACGCGACTGGGGAGACACTTCATGTTGCACTCTTCCTTCATGTGCGCCGGCGGCGAGGCAGGCAAGGACACCTGCAAGGGCGACGGCGGTTCGCCTCTCGTCTGCCCCGCAGAGGTAGGTTTATGAAGTGTCAAGGTCAGAGGAAGATACAAGTTGCAAAATGTATTTTTTTTCCCGTACATCTAAAGCAAGGGTAAAATTTACATTATAGATATAACATCGAGTGAGATCATTGGATACATTTTATAATCAAATTTTACATTTGGGGGATTGTTTAAGAAAAATTTGAACTCTAAAACTATAACTGCATTCTGAAGCAAGATTTCCATATGAATCAAAACGACATAATTCTTGACAAATGTAATTTAGCTACTTGACGTCAGATAACGCGAGCTGTACTCATTACTAAACACATGATTGTTACCAAATGTTTAGCTACTTGACGATAGATGGCGCCAGCTGTACTCATTACTAAACATGATTGCTAACAAATATAATTTGGCTTGGATCCTATCATTTCATAACCAACGTTTCACAAACATATAATTTAACAACCGGCGTTTTTTCCGAAACTGTAAATAATTCTGGATTTATTTCAAGACCATCGTTTAGAACCCTATAGGTTAGGTTAGGTGAGCTTACTAGCGGGTTGGCAAATAACCCTATAGGTTAGGTTAGGTGAGCTTACTAGCGGGTTGGCAAATGAATAGGAAACGATGTATTTGTCAAAAAATTGTCGGCCGAAAGGCAGAGAACCAATTTAACTACTTGACGACAGATGGAGCCAGCTGTACTCATTACTGAACATGAGTGCTAACAAATGTAATTTAGCTACTCGACGACAGATGGCGCTAGCTGTACTCATTACTGAACATGATTGCTAACAAATGTAATTAAGCTACTTGGCGACAGATGACGCCAGCTGTACTTTTTGCTGAACATGATTACTAACAAATGTAATGTAGCTACTTTACGACAGATAGCGCTGGCTGTATTTATTACTGATCATGATTGCTAACAAATGTAATTAAGCTACTTGGCGACAGATGGCGCCAGCTGTACTTATTAATGAACATGATTGCTAATAAATGTAATTAAGCTACTTGGCGACAGATGGCTCTAGCTGTACTCATTATTGAACACTCAAAATTAGGAAAAAAATCAGATGCAACCATATTATTACGGAATCTTTGGGGGCTAGACCTGTTTTTTTAATCGGTTCCTTTAGATTTTTAATCTCCTATTCTGCCCAATGGTTACCTTTAATACAGCAGAGGACGTGTTTTGGTTAAAACGCCGATGATGATGAAAACATGGTAATATTGAACTCTATAATGATGAGCTTGACGTTGGCATTGATACTTGTCTTCCAGTTCGACGCTGACCGCTACGTGCAGAACGGCATCGTGGCGTGGGGCATCGGCTGCGGTGCGACCACCCCGGCCGTGTACGTGGACGTGGCCAACCTCAGGAACTGGATCGACGACAAGGTCGCCGGCCACGGGTTCGACCCGAAAGTATACACCCTCGACTAGGTCATTGTCTATGTAGGGTTTAGATGACTATCACTTTGAGGGGGGCTTAGACGGAAGGCATTCTGCGAATATTAATCAAATAAATTGTATAGGATTGACGCAAGCTCGGCGATTCATTGTCTTTGCATATAATATAATTCTAGAAAAGTTGACAAGTTTGTGTTCCTATTGTATGAAATGGAAACCGCCAGTTCTACTTTTATTAACAAAAGAAGTCGCTGGTCGTACTGTTTTTGACCATATATGGCGGATATAGTGAAACGCCCTCAGATCATAAAACGCCTGAATAATCTGAATATAGCCTAGTTGGTACTGACCCTGCCTTCGAAGCTAGGGGTCCTGGGTTTAAATCCCGGTAAGGGCAGATATTTGTGTGATGAGCACGAGTATTTGTTCCCGAGTCTTGGATGTTTTCTATGTATTTAAGTATTTATTTCTCTATCTAAGTATGTTTATCGTTGTCTAGTACCCATAGTACAAGCCTAGAGCTTAGTTTGGGACTAGGTCAATTAGTGTGGCATTGTCCTGTGATTATTATTATTATTATTATACACTTAGGTAGCTACCGGACGGTCGCCCCGCTCATGTCAATTCTAAACATTTTCCCAGTTTTCGAAAGCCCTAGGCGCCGAGTGTATTGTCTAATAATATTTAGTGAACAAAATCGTTACTTAGGCCTTTATTCTAGTCGGTAAAAGCATAATTGCTCTATCGTATTGTTTTTAACTCGGTCGCCATTACTGTCATCACGTTGACAATACGATAACAAATGAAAAGCAATATTATTTTACCAAGAGAACAGAGACCCGGGGTTCCTGCAAAATTTGAATTAAAGTTAACCTTCTCCGTCTCCTAGACGAATGTAATGCTAAATGTAAAAGTCAGTGGAAATTGCAGAAATTACTTAAATAAAATGAATGTAACAGTTTTAGTGGTAAGATGAAATGCATGTATATATTGATGAATACTCAAAAAAGTTCTTTTAATATGCAATAAATCCTTTTCCCGAGCATATTTTTTATTTAAATGTGGTTACAGAATTAAAAACATTTTTTTAGGGTGTTTGGTAATTCTGTAACTGTCTACCCCACTCTGGGAATGAAGGCTCGACCTTATGTACATAATAATATGTGTATTGTTGTTTAGATGCGGATTTCACTGTGTGAACGTTAATACGTTATGTTATAACGGCCCTCAACAGGCCAAGCGCATGCATGGCGGACGAATGTTCAGTTCGGTAACAAGCATCTATTCGGACGAATGCTATTTTTTATTATTTTTTTATGTTAAGGAGAAGGCACCCGAGCACTCAGGCCACCTGATGGAAAGTGGAATCTGAGACCCATAGACATTTGAATTCTCAAGACTATAATCCTAAGACCTCAAAGGCGTTGCCAACCCTGAGGACTAAGATGGAATGCCTCTATGCTAGTAATTTCACCGGTTCTTATCCCCACACCGGAACACAACAATGCGAACACTGTTGCTTGGCGGGTGGTTAATGGATAAGATGGTGGTAGCGATCCGGACGGACCCTGCGCAGGGTCAGGGTTTTATTTGTCAAGACTTCAGAGATCTTGAATGTTTTTAACCATTGATTTAGTAACGGTCTTTTACACGTTCAATGCCACGGCGTTATTATTTCATTTTCATTTCTAGAGTGTGCATGTGGACTGAGATACCGCTCTCGACATCAACGTTGCACGAGATTACTTCACAAGTACTCCGCTTAAGCATGAAATTGAAATGACAGCCATTTCCCCCTTTATTACTGTAGTACCATTGGATAGTACCATCAATGGTACTAGTGAAACATGTATACATCGTTAGTACCATCAATGGTACTAGTGAAACATGTATGCATCGTTAGTACCATCAATGGTACTAGTGAAACATGTATGCATCGTTAGTACCATCAATGGTACTAGTGAAACATGTATGCATCGTTAGTACCATCAATGGTACTAGTGAAACATGTATGCATCGTTAGTACCATCAATGGTACTAGTGAAACATGTATGCATCGTTAGTACCATCAATGGTACTAGTGAAACATGTATGCATCGTTAGTACCATCAATGGTACTAGTGAAACATGTATGCATCGTTAGTACCATTGATGGTACTAGTGACACATGCCCTAGTACCATTGCCATTTGCCCCTCAGACTCGTGGTCACACCGTTTTGTCACACCAGTGTGATGACAAGTAATTTATTTTCCTCGTAGCCACATCACTTTAAACAAGATCACACTTTACTGAATATTATATTTATTGAGTGTTGTGAAGCACTCAACGGCAATGATAATTTTAATTACAGTTTTCTACTTAGCATTAGGCCGTAATATGGAGGTAGGTTATGGTAGGATATGTACGTTAGTTTTTGCGGCAGGCCCGGAGGGCCAAAACGCCCAGAAACAGAAGCTCCGCGGTAGCGGAGCTCCGTCGACACTTATTTATTTGAAGTTAGACGGTGTAGAGCTCCTATTTCTGGGTGGTTTGGGCCTCCGGGCCTGCTGCAAAACTAACGTAATCTTTAAACCTACCTACGTGTTCTATTATAGATGTTTTCCCGCACTAGTAGTGTGACCACATGTCTCAAGTATTGGTCACACCAAACCGTGTGGCTACGAGGAAAATAAATTACTCGTCATCACACTGGTGTGACCACGAGTCTGACCCGGCCATTTGTTTAGCAAGCAAACCCTGAACATTTAATTAGTATAGTTTGTAATGGTACTAACGATGCATAAATGTGTCACTAGTTCCATTGATGGTACTATCCAATGGTACTACAGTAATAAAGGGCTATTTCCTTTGCAGCAACTTGCCAATATGAATCCAAGTTTAAGAGTGGTTTGTCACGAGAGCAAGTCGCTTCGCCTCGACGGATTTCGTAGATCAACTCCCCAAAATCGTTATTCTTAGTAACACAATTTGTACCCATTTGCATTTTGCCCCGATCCAGTTTTCACACGCGTTTTTCCAATTCACAATCCAATGTGGTGGGGTCGACGGAGCTCCTATTTCAAAGTGGTGTGCCACTAATCTAATATAGCTAACCCATCTACCTATTTCCGCTAATTATAAGTCGGATAATTTCCGATTAGGAGAAATCCGCATCGAAACATATGCGACTGGGAAGAAACCAAGATTGGGATATTGCGCAAAGAAATAATCTTTCTCGACACTGCCACAAAACCCCCCGCCGACAAAACTGACACTTGCGCGTTCCTTATTACTCCCGCTTCTAGATTACGGCGATATAGCGTTCTTGGACTTAAAAGAGGAGCTACTTGACAGACTAGAGCGTCTGCAGAACGTTTGTATCCGGTACGTTTTTGGGCTGAGAAAGTTCGATCACGTGTCGATGTTTCGTACGCAGCTGAAATGGCTTCCTATCCGCCGCCGTAGAGATTTACATGTACTTTCACTCCTTTTCAATGTCCTCTTCCTTCCTTCTTCCCCTCCCTATCTTTCTGAAAGATTCAACTATCTGGCCTGCAGCAGCGGTCATCGCCTGCGTTCCAGCGCCAATCTTTCCCTTGCGGTTCCGTCAAATAAAACACGTTTCTATGCCAAATCCTTCACAGTCCGTGGTGTCCAACTGTGGAATGAACTTCCGTTGTCCTTAAGGCAGTCCCCTTCTGTAGTCTCTCTAAAGAGGAATTTAAAAACTTTGTGGCTGAATGAGTCGTGAAGTCAGGTTCCTATAATGATTAGAGTTGTTATTTATATATTTATGTAGGTATATATGTATATGTATGTATATAAGTATATATGTGTGTATTATACATGTACGTTTATATTAGTTTGTGTACTTGCTAATTTGTTTAAAATTTATTTATTTATTTATAAGTATCATCATTTCTTTTTACTTTTTGTGCAAACTTGTATGTGTCCAACCCCATGCATTGTCCTTACTCATTTGCTTCAGGGTTAGCTGGAAGAGATCCCATTTAGGGATAAGTTCGCCTTTGTACATTCATTTTGTATTATAATTCTAATATTTATATTTTTGTGCAATAAAGAGTTTACATACATACATACATGCTCAGGGGTGGTTCTCTCAACACAGCGCTGCGTCGAGCTTTATACGACACTGAATTCGACTCACCTGCCTGCTGCCTAATTGAGAAAGCTCGCGCTAAAACTTGTTTTGTACGCTCCGAAGGGACTTCTTAAACTTGCCGGATAAAACTTCACCTTTGAGATCGACGCAGCGCTGTATTGAGAGGTTTGGGGGTCAGAAAGCATAACTTTTATGACAGGCCGTTATAGTACAGAATTAACAAAAAAAAAATATCTACGTTTCGGTCCTCTATGACTTTTTTATAAATAGCGTACTTTCTATCCTCGATAACCAAGTACTAAGCAAGCCCCTCGCGTCCGCCCCGCGGGTCGGTCGACTACAGCTGACTGTACTAGTTTTGCAGCCCTGTCGTCTACAAAACTACATGGAGTCATAGAAACTTACAACACAACGACACGTTGGCCTACTTGGTGTGACCCTGCCTTCGAAGCTAGCGGTCCCGGCAAGGGCAGATATTTGTGTGACGAGCATTTGTTCCTGAGTCTTGAATGTTTTCTATGTATTTAAGTATTTATTTCTCTTGTATAAGTAAGTTAATCGTTGCCTAGTACACATAGCACTAGCTTAGAGCTTAGTTTGAGACAAGGTCAATTTGTGTGACATTGATCCGTGATATTTATTTTGTTAATACTTCAGGCATGGATTACTGACACACACATTATAATTCGGTCAAGCGTGACAGCCGTATTACGTAATTTCAAACAATTCATATAGTTGCTACCTACTAGGGAACAAACCGAGGCACTTTCTATGGAAATTCAGAACTAAGTGGCTCGATTTCTTTGCTCTCAAATGTACAAATGTATGACGTATGTCAACTCTTTATAGACACAAATATAACACTTACAACACTTAAAAAAAAATATGATTGAAATAGGTGCTTAAACATTCGTCGCCGCCAGTTGTGTCAATGTAGGTACAACTTGTGATAAATCGAAGAAACAAGCTCATGGCTCGTGTTATGAGCCGTCGCAGGGACCACCCTAGATACTACCCAACTAAAGGAACACCTTAAAAAAAAACAAATTGGTCTCACAATTTAATACTTCTCAAAAAACAAAACAATATACAGAAAATGCTGAAATTATTTACAGAAACAAATCAAAACTGATTGCGTTACACTTACGACTATCCGGCGACCCGACACCATAGTCAGACAGAGACGCTAATATAAAATACAGCGAGACAACAACATGATTAAATATTCGCGCTTCCCGACTAGGGTCTCAAGGGTCTTTTAAATGTCTAAAAACATATCCTTAATACCATTTAAATTCTCAATTTTATATGGAATGAAATTGGCACTAACATGGAGGGCACTCTTTCAAACAATCGATATAACACATATATACTACCTCAGAAGCTCAGAATTATTGTAGTCGTTGAAATTAACAGTCAGACTTCAAGTGTTACTCAAGGCCTTTACACAGAAAACCGGTTCTTACGCCCATGGCGCGAACGAGACGGCATCGCAGAGTAAGAACAACGAGCCTGATACGTTGGTCAAAGCATTTCTCTTATTGTCGTGAACTTGGCGCTTTTAGGAGTTGTAAGTTTCAGCATCGTCTCTTATTCTTCGACCGCGCACGCAGAACAGTTTTTACATTCACCGTTAAGAACAGTCGTATAATCTGTGGTGTATTACTAATTCTAATATTCCTAGGAAGCAATAACCTTCTACATGTTATAATATAATTCCTACATTATAATCTGAAGACCGTAGGCACATGATCGGTTTTAGGGCACCCGCTCCACCTCCGGCGAAAACGCTCGCCTCGCTCGTTCGGGTTTGTACAAAGCATTATAAATGCCAAATTATCAAGGTCGTAAGGGACGAGCACGCGACAGAGACGTGAGATGTGCATTATTCTTTTACATGTCACGATCGGTGCGAGATTATCATTACGTGTTTAAGGCATTTGCATTATCTCATTAGATTGTATCACCATAGGTGGAAGGGGTGCCTTTACATTTTTTAATACTAAGTTTCGTTTCATAAAATATGAAACAGATTGCATTTACAAGTAACAGTATACTTTACGCTTATGTTGCCCTAAACATGAGGTGCATAATTGTACACTACCATTCAACAAGATTATAGAAAAGCCAATTTTAAACAGAATTATAGAAAAAGCCAAGTTTTAACAGAAAAATAAGCTACACTGACATGGGTTAATATTTAAATTCTATATGCACTTCCAAAGTTAATAAACTTCTTGGTTCCCGCCAAAACACCTGGCATGCAGTGTAACCTATTTTTCTGCAGAAACTTTACATCTGAATGTATAGTCACCAGATTAAATAATTGTAGCAATACACTACACTATGAAATATAATTAAAAAGCATTAGAAATAATTAATGTTTATCACTAATTCTGTAGAGGCACCAATTTTCATACAATATTTAATAGGAGTGGCTGGCATTCATGATTTCATTATTCACTTTGAAATTCGATTGACAATTATTCCATAACTCCAGCCTTTTTTAATAAATAGTTGTTTAATTCTTTGAGCTCTAACGAGGCTCTATAGTTAACTCTGTAGTCTATGGTTTATATGAAGAAACAGTACTTTTGAATTTTCACAGATGACTCGAATAGTCTCCACCAAGAGTATTCTTCCACGAGGTTTCGCTAATGAGCAATAGGGAGCCAAGAATAGTTTGCTCCAAGATAGGATGAGGAATGCTCTTGCTGGAGAGGCTCCTTGATCCAAAAACATTTCTTCACTTCACTCTCCGTACCTTACTCTGTAGTGTTGATGGAGATGGTTTTACCTTTGGGGTCATCGAATCGGTCCATGGTGCGGATGTCCAACATGTTCATGATGCCGTAGAAGGTGATGGCGAGCAGCAGGATCACCACGAAGAGGCCGGCGAAGATCGGGCCGGTGAAGAGGCCGACGCAGTCGAACTCGTCGCCGAACTCGTACGACTCCGTGGTGTTGGATGTAAAGTACGCTTGCAGCTGATGATGTGCGAAAATAAATGTTGAGAATAAAGATAAAATAAAATTGATTAATAATTATAAATGTGAAAGTAACTCTGTCTGTCTGTTTATTAGGCTGTCACGCTGAACGCATTCGAGTTTGAATAATTTTGCAATAAAATAACACTTTATGGTATTAAAAACTCACATAAAGAGAAAATCTTATAATATGGTAGGGGTATTCCTAAAAATAGCCGTACAACTTTAGATAGGAATGTTAACATGCGATAGGTTAGGCTGTGCTATAATTTGAAAACGGTATGTACTAAATAATGTAGACACGCGTCCGGCCAGGCCTATCATATACCCACCAGTTGGCGGGAAACAGGCGTATGACCACGTGGCTCCAATAAACATTCCAATCAAAACTGGTTTTTCGAGCTTTGACGTATAAGTGAACTTCTATTGGCGTTGGTTGTTTTATAGGGTTCCGTACCCAAAGGTTAAAAACGGGACCCTATTACTAACGGCCGAACCCTATATTCAAACCGCGGACAGATAGCCTTACTTCGGATTAAAATTTGACACATTTTGTATGGGCAAATGTCTAATTTCAACCCGAAGTAAGCCTTATCTATCCGCGGTTTGAATATAGGGTTCGGCCGTAAGACTTCGCTGTCTGTCTGTCGGTCTGTCCGTCTCATGAACTGTGATAGCTAGACAGTTGAAATTTTCACAGATGATGTATTTCTGTTTACGCTACAACAAAAAAAAACAGAATTAAAAAAAATTAAGGGGTCCCAGACACCGTGATTGTATAGATAATGGTACAGAACCCTTCGTGCGCGAGTCCGACTCGTACTTGGCTGGTTTGTTTCCATTTACATTCCTACACAAATGAAGTATAATTACCCTCAAGTTCTGCAGGGTGAGAGTGATGGTCGGGCTGCGGGAGGAGTAGGTCACGTTGCTTCCGCAGCGGTAGCTCCAGTCCGTCAGCGCGTACACCTCGCCGTCGCCCTGGAGGGTCTGCGACGCCTCGCCGTCGCTCACAGTCACGGTGTCTGCAAACGGAGACGAACCAAATGTAGCAACCTACCTACTATCCAACGGCATTTGTTCCTGCTAGAAATCTTCTGCAAGAAATGTCTCATTTTTCTAAAGTTAATTATCTTTTCGTGTATTCATGATAATTTATTTAATACGTTGTTTCAAGTTGCTAATAGACCACTGACAAGATTGACACAAAATATAATAGTTAAGGTAAACAATAATTGAATTTTGAAAAACAAATACACTTTCCCTGGATCTGTGACCATATCTTCTGTCTCTTTAATGTTTTATGTTAAGCCATCCGCTGTTTTATTTCTCTCTCAATTGCTCAAAAGTTAACTGGAAGAGATCCCTTAAGGGATAAGTTCGCCTTTGTACATGCCTTTTGTGTTTCTATTTAGTTTTTTACATTGTTATCTTTTATTTGTGCAATAAAAGAGTTTACTTACATAATTATCTTGACCAAATTTTAATTGGACCGATGTAGGTAGCGTTCTAACTAACATTTTACCCATATCAGGGGGGCAATGTTACTTATTTTTTAACCGATATAGGTTTTTAGGAACATAAATCTGTTCAAAGGTATTTTTTGAACCAAACATTTTTATTGGTCACATATTTTGTATGATTGAAAGCATGAACAAAATTCACGCCATACTACAAGAGGTGAGATTTTCGTGGCCGAGTTTAAACCTACCAGCAAGGAAATAAAGTTTAAACTATTCAAACTTTATTACAATTTGTTAGGCACCATTGTGAGTCTAAAGGTGCTTCTCCCATGTTATGTATATTTTCTTGATTAAATCCAAGCTTCGTAGCTTCATTAACCATATGCAAGAGGTCAAAAAGGTACCAAGTTCTAATCTCTTTTGATTACAATATAATCCATAAAATTAAACTTAAAATAAAATACAAAAAGATATCTAAATTTTGAGCATGGATCCGTGCCTAAGCATACAAGGGGTTAATACCATAGAACAGTAAAACCACTGCAGCAATAAGCAGTCTTTTAAGAAACACACGTGACAAATATACTGTCCATTGTAAGTCCACATGTGACGTCGTGGGTAGCTGAGTACTATCAATACTCTGGTTATAACTAGACTAATAAAATAAAATGTTTTAATTATTGAGTTTCTTGACAGTTGTCTCCTCTCAGGAAGCACTGGTAGACTCAGGCAAGTGAAAATGCCTTCTTGTCCTCTTACAAAATAAAGATATTCATTTTCAATTTGATTTTTAAATACTGAATGTACTTAAATTCCTTTGATAATACAATTAATTACAAAATACTCACTCAAAAACCAGTAGCCATTGTCTTCCGTAAAGTGCAGAACTAGATTGTAGGTGTCAAACGTCAAAGTAGAATTGATTTCAGTGCCATTGACGTTGCTTGTGGCCGTGCCAGATGTTAGTTCCACAGGCGCAGCAGTGCCATTTTTAAGCTCGATCTTGGTTACAACCATAAGCAGACCTTCAGTGGTATAAACCGTAGCATTTGATGCTGTCATGTCAGTTTCACGGCGAACACGGGAGTGCCTCTCTGTGATTGTCCACGATGGGAAACGAGCAGTGTAAATGGAAACTACTTTGTTGTAGCGCTCTTGGAGCTTAGAGAACATGTTCTCCATGAAGTCGTTGTGGCGCCGGAGCAGGTCTGATCGGGATTCTCCTTCCCTGGCGTCCTTGAGGTTTATAAACAGGAACTTTCCACTTTCAGGCTCGATGTCCGCAGACAGCCCATTCTCAGTTAACTTCACGTGATCGACTTTCTCGGGGTCTGCTAGTTGGTTAAGCCCTTTCAGCGCGTTATCAACTGACGGCAGGTAGGCCGAGTCCCTGATGTTCGCCTTAAGGAACGGGAAAGAAGTTTCCCCATCGGCATTTTTAAGGGAAAAATCTTCAACTGACAAGGTCTCCTCTATGAATATCACGGTGAACGGGTCTTTGGATAGCTCTTCTGTAAGGATACTACTGAACTCTTCAGGTTCTATCGTGTACAGTGGGCTAGCCTTCAACGCTGTCTTCGCCAGGTCCCCCCATAAGTATACGGGCACAGAAGCACTTAATTCCGAGGCGTAACTTACCGCGCTAAGGGCTACCAGAGTGAACACTAAGCTAAAAGCCATATTGATTGGCTTTTTACTAAAGCTAGTGGACGTTTGAAGAGGACTAAAAGTGACTATTTAGCCCAGAAATGTCATAAAACGACGGGAAATGGGCGATGACGATAGACCATTGGTCATGTGAAAAGTAATCATATGATTCGTTTGACGCTTGTCTATGGGTGGATAGTAATACCAGCTCTTAGATTTTATTATGCCTAAACGAAATATTAAGCACAATTTCCACACGAAGTTCAGAATCAAATTAATGATAACAAACCGAAAAGAATATAAAAACAATGAAATTTAGATTATTTGGCCTTATAAAGTAGTTGATATCCTAATTAATTAATAATTATAGCATTTACATTTTCCCTGGAAACTGGGTGTTTCAAACCATAGGTATCATAAAAAATCATAATGCATGAAAAGTTTTAATTTTATTTTAGTAGGCTTGTTTTTCACATACATGTATATCAAAATTATCAAATTGGCCAATAATCGGCGATAGTGGGTCCACATTAATAATAATTGTTTTGTAATTTTTAACTTGTTGACATTGTTTTGCTTTTGTGTTCATATACTAAAACCTAGGTTGTAATATAAATGTATCACTAACACTGCTATTATTTATATTATATGTTTATGGGGTCCACACCGTAGACATAGTATAAATTATAAATATATTTCTATATCACAACTGTTTATAATAACTAATATATAATGTAAAATGCGAAACTCAATTATTTATAATTCATAACTTTTTAAAAACACATTTTTTCGAAAAAGATGGGGTAATTGTTAAAAAAGTTTTTGCTTGTTCGGAAAAATAGTCATAGAAGGGCGCTTAAACGTCACAAACTAGGTAAATAGGAAAATGATGAAAATATGCTTCATTTTAGTTCATTGCATTCAATTAATCGCTGCCGGCGGTCGTAGTACGATGCCCGTTTTTCTCATAGATAACGAGGACGTTTTCCGAGGCCGCTACATCGGGGTCACTAATCCGTTCCACAAGATGACCGCGCAATCGTTCACCCACTTGATACGCAACGCCATCCACAGAACCAATTGTGTCATCATCTTCGTCGAGGACACCTTCAGCTTCGAAGACATTTCTGCGAAGGACAATGACGGCTCTGCATACTACCACCTACACCGAGGTTTACTCGACATGAAAGTCAAATTTATACCGACCGTATATGAACCTTTTAAAACTTTAGCAGCTATGTTCCCTCCGCTAAATGCCAATGTGTTTTATCTTAGTGATAACTTAAGGGATTTTCACGGCAAGTTGAAATACTATTACGTATTCTTCCATGATCATCAGTACAACGAGACTAGAGTAGAGAAGTTGCGGAGACATGATAAGATCATGAGGACGGCGTTCTTCGCCGTGCGGCAGCGGTCACCAGGTAGGTTGCCTACGGTGCAGCACACAATCGTTTCACATTGCAGCCGCAAACGCACTGAGAGCGGAAGCGGTGCGGTGCGGCGCATTGCCATACTAAAACCGCCTCCGCCACGCTTCGAGCACGCGTTTCCGCATGGGAACGCGCCGCACCCCTCGTCACGAAGTCCGTCTCGACCAGATAGAAGCACCAAGTCTAGTCAAAACGTTGCGTCTGATTGGTAGCAGAAGTCGGTTTATTACAAAGGTACAACTTCTCGCTCATATTCACCGAAGGTACTAGTTCAACGAAAAATTAATATTAATAGGTACTCATAAAATCTAATGCGCTATGATTCGACCTTTTACCTCGCCTCTTCTGCGCCTTCACTTCGACTCTACGATACCTCGACTGCTCGACTGAGAGCGCACTGCCATGTACTGCCTATCAGGCTCGTGTCATTCGACAGGGCCGCTGGTGGCGTTCTACACGGGCAAGTCGAACCCGACGGCGCCCATGGGCAGCGTGTCGTATCTGCCCTCGAAGCCTGCGGCGGCGCCGGTCCAGCCGGCCGAGCCCACCAGCGTCATGATCGTCACCGACGGAGCCCTGTTCAAGCTCTCAGGTTAGTGTAGTTTTTACATTTCCATACCAAAATGAGACTTCGGTGTTTCGCCTCAAAGGCTCTTGACGTCGAACGATCGACCGAGCGAGCTGGAATCTGGCAAACGAAAGCGTGACCTGAGAAAGCGCGGCAATTCAAAAAATATACATGTGGTGTATTACTTAATTATACTAGGAAATAAATGTTTTGATACTTATATAAGTCACGCTTTCGTTTTCCAGACTCTATCAAAACATTACTATAATTAGTAATAGGTACCACATGTATATTTTTGAATTGCCGCGCTTTCTCAGGTCACGCTTTCGTTTGCCGGACTTTAACTTATATACGAGCGAGGTTTAAGCCCGTCATGTACGGAGCAAATATACCTATATGTATATTGCAAACTGGAAGCGTCTGCGATTGTTTGGAACCCGCATGAGTCAACCTACAGCTTACTCTTAGAGATGGTCCAAAAAACCTTTCTAAGAATGCTGTATCGCAAAATGTATAAATATTACCCTTACTTATATCCCACAAAGTTCCTACTTGGAACTTTGGGATTTAATTCACTAGAGGTAAGGCGCAATTGTGGGTTGCTGACTTTAGTGTGTCGCGTTCTGCGCGGAGAGTCCGATTGTTTGGAGCTGGTGGAGCAGCTTGTGAGACTGCGTGTTCCTCAAGTTCCCAGGATTGCCTAAGGGCAATCCCTGTTTGACGAGCCTGTTGCACGTACTGTTTCGCACCGGAACTCGCCGTTTCTTCATGCCCTAACACTGCTTAATGCGCTCCTGGTGTCAGCACCGGAACGGGATATTTTTCGTGGCGATGGATGGCCGTGTGTCAGGTGAGCTTAAAGTTTTGCGAGAAAATGGATGACAGGCCTTCTAGTGTTCCTCTATAGGTGGGTACGAATTAGAGCAGCCTCGGGTTGAGGCACGCGCGTTTCACCTATTTTTCAGCGGGCGACCGGCGCGCGGCGAGCCGTCGGGAGTCGGTCAAATTGACCGTGCTCAAAGACGTGCGCGCCTCCCGATATTTGGACGTGTATCCGAGCGTGCCGCGGGCAGAACGACAAGTTCTAACTTTTCTGTGGGCGAGGCGCGTTCAAATTTGATAAAGTTGCTGAGCCTTCCGATCCACCGAGGCGATTTCTTCTTCTTTTTGTTAATAATTCGGTGATTATGATAAACGCAGCCGCGGCTGTCCTCCTGTCCGACGCCATTTTGAAATGACGGCTCGCGGCCAGCACGCTGCCTCACCCGCGCATGTTTATGTGCAACAATTTGGCTCGCGAGCAGTTTGCCGCGCAGGGCATGCCTCAGGCTGAGCCGCTCAGACCCTTTTATTTTATATTAGTTTCACAGTGCATTAGTGTAATTCTGTAATGCTGTGTAAATATAAATAATAATAATAATAATAAAGCCTTTTTATTTCCTTAATAAGTACGTAGTTACATGAAATATGTTTGATTCACAGCATGTTGTTATAGCGTGCACTTTAAATATATACTTAATCTATATTATATAAACAATTTAGTTTTAATTAATGTTTATTAAGGACCTCTTCATAGAGTAAAGGCCTCCTCCATTTTCCTCCACGTAGTTCTATCTTTTGCTTTTTCAATCCAGTTTTCTCCTGCTGCTTTTAAAATTTCGTCGAGCTATCTCTCCGCCGGTCTGCCTCTGGCTCTTTTTCCTGTGGGTCCCTTCCATGAAGTTATTTTTTTTCAATAAATAAACAAATAAATAAATATTAATACTAGTTGTTTCCCGCGACTTGGTCCAGGTAGAAGCGTCATTTATCGCTCTTCCCTCAGGCACCGTCCAATTTTTCGAGATAAAATAGCCATGTCCTAATCCATTAGTGCCAAATTTCATCTAGATATGGTCAGCCGTTCTGGCGTGATAAGTAACAAAGTATTATCTACATATAAAGAAAGAGACATTTATTCGCAAGAATATACAATTCCGTTACATACGTACACAAAGAACAAGACTCAAGAAACCCATCCATTCACACTTTAGCGGCTAAAATAGTAGTGATATACTTACCGGAATATATTATATTAGATATATTATAGCAAAAGACCACACAATACTTATACTGGTAATGAAGGAAAGAGATAAATATTTATTGAAGCAGCGTCTGGTGTGAGCACTTCGTCAACTAGTACGGAAAATACATCGAAAAGCTGGATACGAGTCTGCCGTTCTGTCCGCGGCACGCTCGGATACACGTCCAAATTACGCGCGGCACGCACACCGAGGCGCCTTTGAGAACGGTCAAAAGACCGACTCTCGACGGCTCGCCGCGCGCCGCTCGCCCGCTGCTCGCGCACAGCGCGTGAGCGCGTACTAATTTGAGCAAAATAGGTGAGTCTTGCGTGCCTCAACCCAAGGCTGCTCTAATTCGTACCCAGCTTAAGATGCATTGCTATAATCTATACATAATATTTGGCATAGTCATTATACATTATAGCTCCGTGTGCGCGTGCGTTAAGCTACTCGTACCTAATGCTGAATTCTCGCCGTAAAATGTTGTCTATGTGTAGGTACCCAGGTCTGGGTTAGTGAATAATAATAAGCGACTAAAATAAGGATCCACACACCTGCATACCTATGTTACTTGGGCTCACCAGTTATAATATTTGGTCGTTGAATTAAAAGAATCGTTGTTTTAGAATAAAACCTAACTGGTTAGTCAATCACGAGGGCTAGCACAAGTTGTCCGCGACTTGTTTGTCTCTCGGATCTCCCTTTTTATCTAGTCTATAACGACTTAGACGCACTGCGCGACAAGCGAGAGAATACAATTTGTGCTACCCGTACAGGTGCGTCCACATCTGGTGAAAGCACCACGAATGCGCCTGTTCGTGGAGCACTTGCTAAGTGTGCCCGTGCATCATGTACCTAATACGATCAGTTTGCGTGCCGCTCCTGTGGCGCTCCCGCCGCCCGCGCATGGTATACACGTAGGGTTGCAAATAGAAAAGGAAACAAATGTTTTTTTTCAAATTTATGAAGAAAAACATGAAATAAAACCTGGCACCATGGTTTTTTTTCTAAATTAGGTTTTTTTTTCAGATGAACAAAAATATACCACAATAACGGTTTTTCGTGATTTATTTAACTAAACTATTTTTAGTAAATACGTGCGCAAACAGTTACAGTAACTACCTACACGTTGGCAGCGCGTGTGCAATGCGCAATCAATTCGCGAATGTTTTGCGAGCGGCGCATTCACCAGATGTGGACGGAACTTTAGGTTTCTCTGGAAAAGCTTCGGCCTATTATTATATTATTACAGGCATGTACTCGATTTCCGGGCCGAACACGCTAATGCTGATGGCGCCCGCGGCGGCCGACCAGGTGACGTCGCCGCGCTCCATGCTCACGCGCATGCTGTACAGCGACTTTGAGCTCGAGTTCGAGTTCAGCTACCAGCCCGAGGAGTGGACGCTGGGTGCGGAGAAGAAAATATAACCCGCCAATCAGAAGCGATTATGACTAACATAGTTGCTTTTGATTGGTCCAGAGATTTGAAAACATGTTTTTCGGGGGTGGTTTTAAAATAACTTAGTTTCTGGAATTAGGAATTGGATAAAGAGAGCGTTGAGCGTCCAGTCCATTTCTTTTATTGTGTTTTATAATAAACTAAAGTATTATCCTTAAATCTAAGAGCGCTTTAAACCGCTTCCTGACTTGTCGGTATGCGTGCAGTAAAACGTACAGGCGGCGTAAACGCTGCGCATTGATTGGTAATGATGCCACTGGTTGCCTAGAAACCCTTGCCAATTCCGTGTTTTACTGCAAGCATACCGACAAGTCAGGAAATGGCCTCACTGTTGTACAAATTAATACGCAATATACTCGTATAGCATACATGACACGTTTAATAACCTTTAACCGTCGCCAACGCGGCCACTAGTTCAATTGTTGTTAAGTTATGTGACTGCCACTGGACGCTCGTCGCCCTCTTAACGTGGAAACGAATGTACACTCTGCTGTCGGCCCGGTGGCATGGCGGATCTTCACGGGCTCTCACCTGCCGCCCGCAGCGAAGTAGCTGAAACATTAATTGATCCATGCGGGCAGTGGGACTGCCATGCGCAATGATGACAAATGATTAGATTAATTTGTCTTGACTTTCGGGGCACTTCCTCAGGGCTCTTGACCAATCTGACCAGACCCGCGCCCAATGTACCTGCAGTGAAGATATCTGAGTTTATCTAGGTTGGGTATGATTCAACGTATTTGTCAAAGAGACTCTTTCTACAGAAGCCGTGGCTATGTTAGAGGGGGGTGAGGTGGTGGGGCGCACCCCATTGGGCGTCAGCGCGCCCTGGGACTGGTCCTACTACTGCGCCGAGCCCATCGCCGTGTCGAACGACCGCGACGGCAGCGTCGTCGTCGTGTCGCAGTACCAGGTGGATCGCTGAACCACCTTCCGTTTTGATTTCATCCATGTTTATGCTTTTAGACATTATTCTTACAAATTAATCATAACTTTTGTCGCAGACATCATCTGCGACAAAAGCCACTGTTTGAGTCGAATCAGGACTTTGAATAATATGAGATATTGATGGCCTGTTATAAAACTTCATGACGTCTTCCCGTGGACGTCGTAAGAGCTTTGGCGACAAAGGGAATAAGCTCACTAATTGGTACAGTAGTAAACTTCTTGGCCTGATTGTGAAAACTTGGTTACAGAATTATAAACAAAGTCTTTTCAGAGTTATTGGTATTTCTGTAGCTTTGATGGTGATGATGAAGGCCTGGGGGCAATCTTTGAAGTGAAAAATGACCGACTTTAAAATAAATTTGTGCAGCGATATCATAACTCCTTTATCATATCAAATCCAAAAGGTGGGCCCGCTGGTAGATTAAATCGCTGTACCTACATATTGATTTTAAAAGTTAATTATTTTCGAGCTTCAAAAATCGCCCTCCTGATGTTATGTATGTATGTATAAAACATGTACAACGCGATGAAGAAATCGACTTAAAGGCTCAAAGCTGAAAGGCTTCATGACGTCAAAACATTGTTTTCTTAAAGAAAAACCCCTGACCTGCACTGTGGCATAATACCAAAGAAGGCGGCTAACCACACAGTAGTAAGCGCCGCGTTCTTGGCTGCGTTTCCACCAGAGCTGTGCGAGGAAAAATCCACCAATAGGAGAGCTGCGCTGAGCGAGGCTAGGAATCCTATTTTGGATTTTTTCCTCGCACCCGCTCCGCTACCTCGCACAGCTCTGGTGCAAACGCAGCCTTACGGCAGAGCACTACACTTATAACAGTTTTTTTTTTTCAGGTGGAGCCTTTGTACAGTAGCTACCTCGCCGAGATGGACTCGAACGTCGAGTATAAACAGTACAACGACCAGCAAAAGACCAACTTCAACAAAACCAAGAACTGCGGCCCATACTTCACCGGTACCATCCTAGGTGGGCTGTTCGTCGTGTTTGTGCTGCTTGTGATATTGACATACGGAGTCCTGTCGCTTATGAACTGTCAATCGAACAGCTTGCTCGATGACGTCAACCAGAAACCACTGGTTATTGTGGCGCAACTGTAACTGGGTATACATAAGGGTGGGTACGAATTAGAGCAGCCTCGGGTTGAGGCACGCAAGGCTCACCTATTTTGCTCAAGTTTGTACGCGCTCACGCGCTGTGCGCGAACAGACTACCAGCAGCGTGCGGCGAGCCGCCGAGAGTCGGTCTTTTGACCGTGCTCAAAAGCGCCTCAGTGTGCGTGCCTCGCGTAATTTGGACGTGTATCCGAGCGTGCCGAGGGCTGAACGACAAGTTCTAACTTGTCTGTGGGCGAGGCGCGTAAAAATTTATAAAATTACTGAGCCGTTCCACCACGGAGGCGATTTCTTCTTCTTTTTGTTAATAATTCGGTGAATTATGATAAACGCAGCCGCGGCTGTCCTCCTGTCCGACGCCATTTTGAAATGACGGCTCGCGGCGAGCACGCTGCCTCACCCGCGCATGCTTATGTGCAACAATTTGGCTGAGCATGCCTCAGGCTGAGCCGCTCAGATTCGTACTCAGCTAGTACGTAGGTACGTACTAGTGCGTCATCCAGCATCTTCTGCTTCCCTTCCGTGACTTCCGTCTATCGTGGGGCCTAGGGACTTTAAATTTGCAAGAAATATTCCTTGGGCGTGCTAAAATTGACCCCTAACGGAGAGAAATAGGGGAGTAGTAACTAATTGTTGCATTTGTCGCTTCGAAAGGTTTGGTAAGAATGAGTTTGGAAAAGATTACGGCGCTGCTGTAAGTGAAATTGGGAACATTGTTCAATTTTGTACCCTAGGCTGCCATAAGTTGTACATGACAATAGACAAGCGACGTTATACAGGGCGTCCCACGGCTATGCCACATGCAGGGAAAGTACCTTGAATATTGTAGATGGAATATGAGGGAGAGTCATACCGATCGCAAGGCTTCATAATATGGATTATTTTTTGCTAAATAACATAGTGTCATTTGTACTATTATCTATTATGTGATAGTGTTAGAAATAAAAAGGAGACAATTAATTTTTATACTTTAAATTCAATGTTTATCAAATGCTCAAACTGAGTCCCATTCTGTTTAAGTCGCACTCGAAAGTACCTTGATTATTGTAGATGCAAAATTTTACTGAAAGAAGACATTATTTTAATTTCAAAAACAATTTAAACTGCATTCATAGATTTTTCATAACTACATGGTTAAACCGGGAATCGAACCCGCTGCACGAGAAAAAAAAATACTTCGTAGCTTTATACCGATCGAAAGACTTAATCATAAGGATTATTTTTTGCTAAATAACATAGTGTCAGAAATAAAAGAAAGACGTGATGCGAAATTTAGTTCAGAGAAATGAAAAGCTGACATTGCCGTAAGGACAACAACTGACATTATCATTTTTAAGTACCTATTACAAATGATCGTAGCAGGTGGAAAGACGTGGTCCCTGCCTACCCCTCTGGGAAACAGGCGTGATTTTATGTATTACTATAATGAATCAGCACTTGAGAAGTACGCATCATTCCCTAAGGGCAATTCCCTATTATAATTTAAGTGCATGATCGAATGATAAAGAGAAACGTAATTAGTAGCTACCTGGTTGTATGTATACAAAAAATCAAGTTTCTGCCGTATCCTAAATCTGCCGAAAGACGCGTAAATGATTTTGTCTATGAGCAGAACTTAGACGTATTATTCTAATTATCCACCACAACATGATCAAAAAATCGACAGGGAGCGAAATTATGAAAAGAGTGCGACTTAGTATTAAACAGAATGGGACTCATTTTGAGCATTTGATAAACATTGAATTAAAAGTATAAAAAATGATTTGTCTTCTTTTTATTTCGAACTCTATCACATAATAGATAATAGTACAAGTAACAGTATTTTATTTAGCAAAAAATAATCCATATTATGAAGCCTTTCGATCGGTATGATTCTCTTGTAGCGGGTTCGATTCCCGGTTCAACCATGTAGTTTTTAAAAATCTATGAATGCAGTTTTTTTTTTCCTTAATTTAAATAATGTCTTCTTTCAGTAACATGTTCCGTCTACAATATTCAAGGTACTTTCCCTCCATGTGGCATAGCCGTGGGGCGCCTTGTATAACTGTTTAGTTTCATATCTGCAGCTTTAGGTTGGTACGACGTCAAACCTCGACCAGGGTCCGTCCAAATCGCTACCTGGTCTATACTTTAACCACGGAATTGAAAAAAAACTATTCTTTGACTTTAACCTACCGCCAAGCAGCAGTGTTGGCATTATTGTGTTCCGGTGGTGGGATAAGACAACCGGTGAAATAACTATCCTAGAGAGATTCTATCTTAGTTCTTAGGCAACGCATTTGTGGTCCAAAGATTGCAGTCATCATTCTGTTGTCTTGAGAATGCCAATGTCTTTTGAGTCAGATTTAGATATCAGGTGGCCTGTTTGCTCGTTTCTCCTATACTGTAAAAATACTCTGCGACTTATTAACTGAGTTTGGATATGTTAAAGAAACGAGAGTGAGAGTATAGGTACGTCAAGGGCATTCATATCATATCTATACAGTCATCGCGTCAAATATATGTATAGGTACATGGATTGCCAGTGGCATAAAGGTGTATAGATATATTTGACGTTTTGGGAACGTATATTTATGTCCTTGACTGTACATATAGTATACATACATAGTATACAGCGCAAGGGTTTTTAAAGTTCGCCTTCGGGAAGATTCGGCAGGACTCGGCATGTGAGAGCGAGTAAGAAAGGGGTACAAACCAAAAGCTTTTTTAAGAGCTATCGCACTGTATATTTGTTGTATCTTTATAGTAGGTATGCTTAATTTGTTTTAATAAGTTTTGTTATTTAATTTAAAAACATAGTTTTAATAAAATAGTAGGTAATTAAACTTTGGTTATGCGTTTATATTCGTTTCTTTTCGCCTGTCCCAGGGGGTGTAGATTTCCAACTGCTTTTCGGAAAGAAAATAATTGAATACGCAAATATTTGTGATTTCTTTGTATTTAAGTATTTACTTCTCGATATACGTATCTTTATCGTTGTCTAGTACCCATAGGTACAAGCCTAGAACTTAGTTTGGAACTAGGTCAATTTGTGTAAAATTGACAGCTGGGAGGGACTGGCCTGGGAGGCAATTTTTGAAGCACACCGACGAAAAATGACAAACTTTAAAATCAATTTGTGCGGCTGTTTAATCTACGGGCGGGCCCTGCTTTTGGATTTGATATGATGAAGGCGTTATGATATCAAATCCAAAAGGTGGGCCCATAAAATCACTGCACAAATTGATTTTAAAGTTGGTCATTTTACTCATTTTTCGTCAGTGAGCTTCAAAAATCGCCCCAAGACTTGACCTGATATTTATTATTAATTTTATTTCGTCACAAAAATAATTGTTCTATAGAATCCGGAGCCACTAGCTTCGGACGCAGGGTTACTACTAGACTACCTCTACCTACAGATGAAGTGCGTATTGTGCAACATCATATTTTGTCCAATACGTTCGTAATTATTTTTCTTTCTCAGTCAACTTATCAATGGTCACTGAAGCTGGCTGAGAACGCGCACCCGTGCGCTCGACTCGAGCATATTTGATACGAGGAACTGCATGGATACGACTTAATTCCAGGTAGCTCGTCTTAAGGATAAAATAACGCTGATAATAAAACAGTTTTTGTTTTAACTATATATTGAATCAATCATATAATGTCACTAACACTGTTCATATCGTCATTCTCATCATAATTGTCACCATCGTCGATATCGTCGTTCGGGAGCTGCTCGTCGCAGTCCTCGGCCGACTCGTCGCCCTGGCTCGCTTGCGTCGCGATCACCTCTCCGTGTATGTTCTTGTTCTTCAGATTCCCCATCCAAAATGCCTCTGAACAGTTATTGGCTGCCAGAACCCCTTTTACTTTGTATATCAGCGTCTCGAGCATCTGTCTCATGTATGGCACTTTACTCATCAACGCCGTGTCGTTCTTCAACCGAGCATGGCAGCACAAAGACTGGAGGAATCTTGTAGATTGCTGCAATATCTTCAGCACTTCCAAAACTTCCTGCGTGCGCGTTTTCAAGTTAAACTCTAAGATAGGCACGCCATGTGATATGAAGAGCTTTAATACCGGCAGAGACTTCTTGAAAAAAGCTGACAAATTATTTCTGTTGTCTAAAGTTTTAGCGACGTCGGACATGTACTTCAGTGTGGTAGCAACATCCTTCCATACTTCTAGATGCTCTGCATTTGTCAGTTTATGATCCATGCTAGTTTTAGCTGCTTCGAAAACAGCCGAACCCAAGTTTCGGTAAAATATGGGGAAGTTGCTCTTAGTTATGCATTTAAACGACTCTAGGGTATCATTATTCCCTTTGAGACTTTGGATTTCGTTAGTCAGTTGCAAGGCAAGATTTTTCAGGGCTATTATCTCGTTGTTTATGAAATAGATCTGGAATAATCTGTCCACCATTTTGTTGAAGATGAACCCTTTTTCAGTAGCGCCGTCTTCTGTTTTCCACTGTTGCGACAGGAAAGTTTTAGCCATATCCCGTAGAATTTTCACTACGATTCCACTGTCAGAATATTCTTGAACAGCTTTCACCAATTCTATCAGTGATATTGCTAAAGATAATCGCATACTGTATTTGTCATGTTTCTGCAGATATTTAGCGACACCCAGCACCAATTCTTTTAGGGATACAATATTAGGATTGTCTTTCGAAGCTATAGTTCGCAAAGACACCTTTAATAAAGCGACTTGGTGGTTCCTAAAACCGATCCATTTAAAATATATAGTTAATAAATTATATATATACTCTAAACAAGTCAGGTAGTCTCCGAGGTCAGCAGGGTACATGAATCCGCTATCATTTTGCGAAGTGTCTTTTGTGTGACTTTCTATGTAAGTAGTCACGATTTCTAAATGACACACTATTTTAGGAAGGACCTCGTTAACTGATCTTGCGTATGCCTCTGCCTTCTTCGCATCATATGCAATACTATCCTCAGGTTTAGTTAGAAATGTCATCCTCTTTACTCTAGAAATCAAAACCTTTTCAAGATTGTTATTAACGGATTTTAATAAGAATTTCAAGGACTTGACGTTTAAATTTTCAGTGCAGCTGTCTGTTGAAAGTTCATTGTTGAGCAAATTGAGCAAATCTAGGCTCAACTCTCTGAGAGGTAACTTTTGGATGACTTCTAGTTTATTCTTTATAGGATTCGCGTTGTTCTGTGTCACTTGTGTCCTACCAGTCTCTGGCAGCACAGTGTCATCAGGGGCTTGTTTTTTCTGCGCCTTTGGTTTAGAAACTTGTGGTTTAACAGTCTTCCTCTCAACTTGATTTCCTGTGTATAGACCGACATTAAAAGTACAAACAGGAGGCTTATAAATGACGTTACTTTTTAACAACACATTTGAAATTAACTTTTCCATCTCTTGGACTTGGTAAGCTCTGCTTAGTATCTTTGACTGTAGATTGATATCATTCTGAACAGAAAAAGCGTTCAGCAACTCTCTGAACCAGTTGATGCAATGCACCAAGCAGTCCAGGATACCGCACACATCCGCGCTTTCTAAATCTTCAATTAAATCGATGTCGAATTCTGGCATAACCACGGGACATCCTAGCAAAGCATCAATCGATGTCAAGTCTCCATCATGCTGCTTGGAGTGCAGGGTCTGGACCAATTGAAAGAGAGGTGATAATATGCCGACATTCACTTCTTTTGTTTCTAATGTCAACCCTGCTATGTTGATAGCTATTATCTCATCCATTTCACCTTCAGTATTCAGACAGTACTGCATTGTCAACTTCAAGTTCTTTATTCGGCTCTTTGCAATATTATCCACAATAAAGTTGTGTTGCAGATCATTTGTAACCGCATCAGTTAGCCAAGCCAAAAAGTTTTTATTTATGCATGCAGCTGATGACATAATTGCCGACAATTCATCATAGAATAAAGCTGTCATGTCCGGGAAGCGAGTGGTGCTGCGACTGATCAGTTCTATAATCTGTGCAGCCTCTCGAAGATCACCTTCAGCAAGATGTGTAACAGAACTGTAACTCACATCATCAGGCAGTTCTATAGTGTGGTCATCATCATCTTTAGCAGTGAGATACTTTATAGCATGTACCCCTGATAAGATGCCATGAATTTTAACTTTGGGTCTAGATGTTCCTAGTTGTTTACGAATAATCATGTGCATATCATCCCTTATAACAGAATTTTCATAACTGTATGCTAAGCCACATACTATATTAACAACAGCTTTGATTTCACATACAGTCATTCTGTCTGTCCGGTCCAGGAGAGTTAGCATTTGTAGACTCTGAGGTTTAAGTAAACTCATGTCCTTAGCAGCTACATCATTCAGTATCACCAATGTGGTCATGAGGCATTCCTTGTTGCACAGACCGAGGTGTAGCAACTCCGCAACAATGGCCTGGCGGTCATGGAAATCCGAAAACATTAATATGTAAATGTGTGAAGCAAATGAGACCACCAATGGTTCCGAAATCATCCTCATTAGTGTGTTAGTGAGCATGATTAGGCTTGTAAAATTATCTTTCAAAATAGGTTTAAAATTTTCAAATGCTTCACTTATTAATGTTTCTTTTAGTATGTTCACTTTGATTTGCTTTTTAATTAAATTTTCCACTTGTCGCCGTTTATCTTCTGATGTTGAGTAAAGAATTAGTAATATGATGAAGTCCAAAGGTTTGTGATCTGTTTCAACCTTGCAGTTAGATATGACTTTAAGCCAAGCATTAGCTGTCTGCTTGGAGCCCACCACAGAGTTCCGGATTGCTGCGGCAGTTAAAACTTGACTTGTAGCTATTTCTTGAGGTGTCGCTAGTGAGGATGGCCAGCCTAGAGCATCCCTCAAATTTTGAACTATCTCCAATATAAAACTCTCACTAGTCTGTCCTGATGTCAGCAAAAATTTGATGAAATTTGGATAGTACATGCATTTTGGTATGCTTTTTACAATGCTAAGTGCTTTATGCTGAATCTGTTCATGCTGAACATCAGACAAACAAAGGTAGGAGAAGCAGTCTAATATAGCAGGCACTAAGTCATAATCGCTTTGCAAAATCCTGCCAAGTTCTGTTACAATATTCTCGTGTTCCTGGTCGCCAATAATATCTGGAATTGCTGTTATGATCTCCAGTTTTACAGTCTTCTCGGTGGCAATATCAAGTAAATTTATCAAGTTAGTTGACATTGTTTCCAAGTCAACAATGAGGTCAAGGGATGAGAAACATTTCAGGATCTTTTGGATCCATGGACCACAAGTCCCCACAGCGGCCCAGTCTATGGCTTTGTTGAATATATAATTCATCATTTTTTTCTGCAGGCCTGGGATGCTGAGAAGTATTTTAACGACGCTATAACTAATGGGACACCCCTCGGAATCATCATCGGTGACTCTTACGATATTTGGACACAAATAATGTTGTAGAATCTTTGTGTTATTACATTCTTCTTCGAAATCCGTGAACAGTTCCGTCAAGTTGCGCGGGTAGTGGTAATGCTGGTCGAGGTTTCTCTGCAGGTTTCTGACGATGTGGACAATTTCCTGCGACGCAACACACATTTCTGGAGGGTGTTTTAAAGTTAAACCGCTTTCTTCTAAGCATTTGTGTAAATAACTCTCGCTGGTGCACAATTTCTTGCTCTGACTGCCGATATCGCTGCTAGTACGCTTGATACTCATATTTAGACTTAGTTGTTGTTATAATTTGTATGAATATCAGTAACTTTTGGTAAACAAGTTTGCAAGGAAAAGCCCGCTGAATATTTTGTTTGTCACTTTACTTGTGACAGATATTCTTTTTTTATATTATCTGTCAAAAGAAGATCATTTCGGACATGTTTTAAAACGTGCAATCTTTTTTTACTAGTTTGCTTTGTTCGTATCTGTCTATCAAACCGGTTCAAATATTATAGTCAATTTTGAATCACTTAACGTTATCGAATACAAAAGTAAACCCGAGGGCAATAATACTACTATGGTGTCCAAAAGCTGATCTGATGATGGAGTCGGAATGTGGCCACGGGACCTCCGCCACCAACCAAGTCTCCAAAAATCAATTTTTAATATGTATTAACTTTTTAATCTTTAGAACGGAGCGAAGTCTTAGAGTCGAGTAGCATTTGTATGTTTCTTCGCCTGGCGTTTATTGAGACGATCTTCATGAAATGATGTACAAAAGTACTTAGTTAGTAACAGGCCCGCAGTTATTACGGAGTGAACTGGTGGATGTTTAGGTTAAACTAAGACTATTTTTAACCTTTCGATCGTCCCGGCCGGCTGCAACTTTTCGTGAATCGCCGATACAAAATGTATGGAGCGTACCGAACGCCCGAACGCCGGTTTAACCCTTTAATTCGAAAAATTAAAAAAAAGTGGATTCAAACCTCTTTTGATTTAGATAGAGTACAAAAACTTCGTTATAATATAAAAATATGAGAAAGTGATCCTAAAATATGTTGAGGGCTCATCATTGCGAAATAAAGGGTGGGTTTAACGGTTAAAATGAAACTCTAAATAAAGGATCTGCTTCTTATGTCGTTGACGAGCGGAGCCGACCTTGCACAGGTTCGTGCCTCTGGTCTTCACCTCGCATCTCCGTGACCAGCTGACCAGGGCCTCTATTCAGGTGCGTTAAAACGATATCGTGTTTGACACGTTTAAGAATCGTTTATGTCACAGTCGCCATTATTGTAAATGACATGAGTTATCAAAACGTTGACAATACGGAAACAGGTCATAAACGATATCGTTATTACATTACCTTGTAGAATTTCAGCCCAAAAGCCTTTCGGTCAAGGAATAGAAAAGGCCTAGGCGCAGGTGTTAGGACTCTTTGCGATCAGCCAACGAAGATTTTAGTCACTTAACCCTTTTCCAAACCTTGCTAAAGTATGGATACAAGCAAGAAATGGAAGAGATCCTCGAATTCGTAACTTCCTGAAAAATACTGATCCATGAAGTCATGGTTCAGGAAAGTTCAATTAAATTTGAGTCATAAAAAGTTTAATTATGAAATTAATAAATGTGGTCGATGAAATGTACTATGCCTGGAAAAGGGTTTTAAGCCGTTTTCGGTAAGCTGGACCTTTCGGTAAGTTGCATCAGTAGTAGTTATAGCAAACTAGAAACATCCATAGTAAACAAAATAATACGCATATTTTTCTAAATAATATATTTCACTATTCTAACAACGCAAACATACAATTTAGCGCCGCGTCGTGCGTCGCGTCGCTGCGCCGGCCACCACGTAAGGGTCACGCTACACTGTATCAGCAGCTGATAGAAACAAACGAAAAAGCGCCCAGTGTAGTCAGTCTCATTATACACAATCCAATGCATTTGTCCTACAAGGTAAACATATCAAAGAGTAATAAAATAAATCGCCGAGCTGGAATTATATAGAATATTTAGAGTTAGTCTTCTTTAATACATATAAAAGAAGATATATCCCATTATTCGTAATATTCGTTGTGGTGGACTCACTCCTTCTTATTATTAAATAGGGAAAGGTCCTATAGTTGGGGTCGCATCAAGAGGATAATATGTGGAGCCCCAGTTGTTGCAATTAAAATTAAATGGATAAATAACAGCGGACGAACCAGCGACGAGCGCGACGCGGGTCGATCCTATACATATATTTCACTCTTTATTACTACCATTACAAGCTAAGATTTCCAGGGGAAGACGTGAAATACATGTAAAGAAGCCACTCCGTACAACCATAGTGAATGTAGAAAAACAAAAAATAAAAACAATCGCTTTTCTACCACACGAGGCTTGCTGATGAAAAAAAAACAAATAAATGCCATCACGAAATACTTAGCAAACCAATTTATATGTCCATAAGTATAATAACTCCTTTTATCAACCAATAAAAGATATGGCGATGATATTTTGAAATTTGTTTTGCTAAATATACCAAATTCAAGCCCCGAGAAGTGGAAAAACAGTTTCTACAGCAAATTCATACATTCATTCATATTAAAAAATATTTTACATTATGTAATAACAGCCTAACTAGGAAATACCAGTCCTTTCACTAAATAACAATTTTTCACTACAGGTTCTTTGTGATTACATTCATGGATCATAAAAAGAAATGCGCCAATCCGGTTTTCTTAATCTCTAAAGCGTCTCATTCACGATAAGGCACTCGGTGCAGCCATGCATGGGGCAATTCAAAATGTATACACAGAAACAAGACTACCCCAGTTAGGTACTGTACGTAGAATACAGAGGTTAGGAATCTGCAAGCTCTCCAGCGCCTTTGCCCTACTGTGTACGAGACACTTAAAGAAAAGAATGTTCTATCAAATATTTAATTGGTAATCTTGACGGTAAAAGGCGGATTCCTCAACGTAATTCCAACATTAACTATCATTTTACTGACATTCAATAACTGCACAAGTGCGCACGGCTTCGTGCAAGATGTATTCACGGGCCAGAAAGTTCTTTAACCAAAATATTAGCAACTCTCACGTCAGCTTTTGATATCTTCTCGCAGTCGAGATTTTCTTCATTGGATTACACCACCTGGAACATTATTTCATGTTACACATACATAACGTCACACCTTCATTCCCAGAGTGGGGTAGGTAGAGCTACAGAATACCAACAACTCTAAACTTGTTGATAATTCTGTAACCACATTTTGCACAGTAAGGCTAAAATGTTTATCAGTGTATTAGTGACAGGTTGCAGCCCATTGCCAACAGTACTACAAGCCTTTATTCCCTTGGTCGCCTCTTACGACATCCACGGGAAGACATGGAGTGGCACTATTCTAACCCGGCAACCACATGCGGCATTTGTTATTTGTACATATTTATTAATAGACATATAATAAAGTCATAGCCAGGGCCTTTATTTTACTGATTTTCCCTTAATGCAGTTGTAAAGTTCACGAATCGGCCGCCTTGACTGTCAAGTTTATACAATATGATTGCAGCAAGGATTAAAACAAAGAGCCCCAGGCGGTAATAAGCTATTGAAAGGCTTGACGGTTTGAACGTGAGTCGGTAAGTCACTTCATCGGATTGTTGTGCCGCGCTCAACTGTCATCGAGTGGATGTTCGCTTTGTACCTTTTGTGACGGCATATGGGGTCTAGCGTTATGTTTCACAGCTTTCAACAGCTAATAAAAACTGAACACTGATACGTCTGTTGGAATTCACATAAATAAATCCGTCCTACTCAAACTAGTAGTTAGCTAGACGTTCTCTTTCACACATATGGAAAATAATTTACAGTCTCAAGTGTACCCTGTTTTTATAAGGGATTCTTTAAAAGCAATATGTTTGCTAGCAGTTACTTCTCCGGGTCACCCCGTATCGATCGCACAGTTTTGTTGAGAACACGACTCCTAGTAAATAATATAATAAATGATTATTTTCATTTATAAATCAATCTCTTATTTATCACCCTAACCAATGACGTCAAGGTTAGGCAAAACAGTTTTCAATGGCTTTGGTTCACTTTAGTATAGTTCTAGATTGTAGACCGCTAGGCCAATATGTACAGCATGAGAATCAATACAAGTGTTGTGTGTACCTGAAGCGAGTAACGTAGTGCTTAGTTCTTCTTCTCCTCCTGTTTCTCCTCCGGCGGCGGCTGCTCGGTGGCGGACTGCTGGCCCTCGCGCTCCGCTGCCATCTGGAAACCAAAAAGAGAGCTTAGTTTGAGGCTAGGTCAATTTGCGTAAAATTGTCTGAGATTTATTTATTTATTTATCACCGATTAACCATTACAAAAGTAACGACCCAAGTCTGTGAATGGCGCACCTAAAGCCAAAGTGTCTGCCGATATAATTTTTTTATTCTAGTACATCCGTGTTTTATGAGCAATAGGTTTTTTTTTAGATCTAACTTTATTCTATTAGCAATCATCGTGACCACCGCTATAGCTTCCTAACAGCCCGCGGGTGGCCATCGCGATCACAGTTCACTCGCAACTAGCGGTATATTTGTCTCTAGTGATTATAAGAAAACTTGTGGGTAAGTCTATGCTTTTTTATTTGCCAGCAGCGGACAAAAAGACAGACGGCCCATCTGATGGTAAGTGGTCACCACCAGCATGGACATTTACAACGATGGAGACGTCACCAATGCGTTGCCGATCTCGAAGAAATTTAGTGACACCCAATATTGTAGCGTATTGTGAAAATCTCGACAAACTCGAATTATAGTTACGACGGTACCGCACTCGAGAATTAAAAATGTGAATGGTGGGATGATTCCAGATAGTCCACGAGCCGGGTAAAACGATAAGCGATTTCTACGCGTCCGGATTTGAAAGCAAATGCAAGTTAAAGCACATTATAAAAATTTGTAGGAGGCACGAATCGTCCAGTAGACTATAAAATGAACTGGGTGATAATTAGACCCCTCTTCTCTGGCACACGTGCTTGACCATCGCATTCAACAGTCAACGAGATGGCTCAAATGTGTGCTCTTATTTCATTTACTTTCTCGAGTCAGTTAATGCAGTTGCGAGGCTAGCAGTTAATGCAGTTAGTGAGGCTAGCAGTTAATGCAGTTAGTGAGGCTAGCAGTTAATGCAGTTAGTGAGGCTAGCAGTTAATGCAGTTAGTGAGGTTAACAAGGCATGGTTATTAATAATCGCGTCCACAAGTAAGACTAGTTTGAGAAAAAAAAATACTGCCGTACCAAGGAGGAATAAGTGCTAAAGTTTCGAAAAATAAACACCTTTAATCACCATCTCAATGTCGCTAACATAGAGAACTTTAAACCTGGTAGTTTTTACTGCGTGGTCGTTAGAGATTTATAGAGACAATTGCTTTGTTCGAATACAATATTATATTGCTTGGGTGGATGCGGCCCAACAAAAAAACGATTATAAACACAGCCATCGTTTACATTGCGGTCTATTTGTGCTAGGGCCACAAATATTGCGAACTTTCGAAGGCTCTAGAGAAGTTGCATTCTGCGAACGTTATTGCTATAGAAAATGTATAAGGTTATGATGCCGCACGATCATCACAGTTTTCGGAAATAGCTAGCGATAGCGTTAAAACCCATCTTGTCAAGGTCCCCTGTAGTCGTCAGTTTGACCGGTCAATCGATCCAGAGCGACATTTTTTCCCGTTCGCCATACTAAACTCGGATTCTCAAGTAGATTCCATCAAATCTACCACAGTGTTGCCATTGAAATGAAACATTCAAACATTAGTAAATTTACTTTTGGCGAAAAAATGCACGCAAGTCATTAATTTATTATTAATTTTAAAAATAACATTTAAATGTATTTTTTTTAAATAAGCATGCTTATATAAAAACCAGTTGTATAAATAAATATTTAATCGAAGCTATTTTGTGGTAGAAATGTTCATAATTGCAATGGTAAAACTTCAGGCCACGATAACATTTGGTATCCGTTTTTATACAATAATATTATCGTTTGAAAATATGGGTATATTATTATTCCTTGAAACAACCTAGTCGTGTTGGCTTTTAAAGCGTATTACACTATCCTGACTGTAGCATCCTTACTAGAGGGGAGAACGCCCCTTTATTCACCATGGTGGATTGGTAGCGGCCATGACACCAACTTGTCACTTCATTCGGCGTTCGGCCATCTTCCCTCTTCAAAAGTTACCGACAACGTAAGTTCCTTAGTAATTCTTTACACCATTACAAATACATATTACGTTCAGTTTTTCACCTACTGTAACATAATTATATTTTTTATTATTAACCCTTCACGCGGCAAGCAGCCGTATAACGGGTGCTCTGAAAAGAACAATTAATGCTTTATGACAATATCTCAAGATTCAAGTTTAAACTATATTTATAGTTGTCTTGCCGACTGAAGGGTTAAGAAAGGGTTGGTGGCACCTGGACCGTGATACTGACATTGACAGATGTCATTGTGACAGTGACATTTCTTGGTAGATTTGATGGAATCTAATTAAGAATCCGAGTATAATCTAACAAATGGGAAATCGTGTTTCCCATCGATACATGGAGATTTTTTTTTCCCATTTGCCGTACTAATCATCACTGGTCGTTTAAAAAGAGAATAATAAATCCTATTGGGTCGATTAACCGGTCGACCGATCGGAGGAGCAGGAATCACGCGACAACGTCGGGATAGTGTGAGCGTTACCTTCTTGTAGGCCTGCTCGAACAGCTTCAGGCTAGCCTGCTGCAGCGTGCCGGTGGCGGCGCGGATGGCCTCGGGGTCGCTCGCGTCCTTGTCGGCCAGCAGGCTGCGCAGGCTCGCGATCTCCACGCGCAGCTTGTCGCACTGGAACAACACCACAGTGTCACAAGGGGGAACACTTATGTATTTGCGGCGAGGGTGCTACATTGAACAGTAATTACGTCATGGATGTAAGCAATAGACGGAAGAGTCATCTAGCTAGAGAAATAAGTGTTGATAAGAGTCGCGTCTTTTTGCTTTCTGCTCGAGCGACATCGCGATAGACAGATAAAATGCAGCAGCTTCATTGCCATTTCCTCTGCACTCGCCGTAAATAAAATGCAAATTTGCATACTCTGCAGACATTTTTTTTCAATGTGATACAATAAGATAGTTTAATTTTGCTTTTAACTTCATTGAATTGTTGACAAGAAATCAAAAACTCAACGATGTAATTGTCTAATTAATTCAATCTGGAATTGAAATTGTGGTGGCCTGTATCACTAACAACAATTAATCAGAATGTAATTTATGTGAAAATTACCTCTTTGGAAGCTAGCCAACAAATTGGTGAGCGACGATATGCCTCCGAACTCAAGAGGTCGTTTATGAAACGCTGCCGAGCCTGCATTGGGGCTGGCGGCAAGCAATTCGAACACTTGCTTTAAATTTAAGAAAATGTATGTTATTACCTTTTATCGTAGTGTCGTTGTATTTCACATTGATGTAAACTGTTTTTTAAAACATTTAGAACCAGCTAACCTGATTTTAAACGGAAGGCAAAAGTCGTTTATTAAATTCGCTAGTTTGATAAAATTCAGTCTTTGTTGGACAAACTTAATAATAACTTCGCTGTTGTAAGCAATAAACTCAATTGTTATATCAATTTAGAATCTCCATTAACCAGGCCAATGTTTAGGAAAGCAGCACTACAAGTCTTAATGCATTTTTTTTACACCGTGCGATGTTAAACTTGCCGCAAGTTAAACTCAGATTCCTAAACTTTAAATTTGATTTGAAAAATTAAAAAAACTGCTAAACTTTTATTAATTCTGTTGATAGGGTCTTATAGCAAATTTAAACAGCTACCTTTCACAGCAAACGAAACTTAAAAATTCTAATAAATGTGGCCGCGGCATCGAAAATGGTAAACCAGGGTACCATTTCCAAATTTTTTAAATGTTGAGATATCTCGTTTTTGGTGCGACTTTTACTAAACATAATTTATCATATTTTGGCCACTCCTGAGCTGAGCTATCCAGCCCTGTAAGGTAGTCCACTATATCCCGGACACCCTGTATAAAATTTTATATTTATATTTTACTATTATGTCACAGACATTTACAATTATTTTTATTAAATTGCATATTAAAAACCAGTACAAACTGGCAGTATGGCCTATCAAGTTTGAACACTAATGGCAGTTCTTAGCATTATCTGTGGAAGACTATATTGAAAAAAGTTGAGTTGACATGTTGACAATCTCTTTTAGCGGGTCGAGTGAAATTCATTTTTTTAATGTTGATTCGTTATTAGTCTATTTTTTTCGTTTCCCTGCAAATGTGATGAAAAGCATTGAGCGTATCACGGGCAGCAAGGGGATAACAAACTCGAGCCTACGGCGTCGGGCTTCTAATACTCTCGTCAGTTATCCCCTTCTTACTTCCCTTCATGCACAATGTACTGTTAGTATTGTGGTACCTCTTCCTGCGGCAGCTGGCTCTTGTACTCGTCCATCTTGGTCTCGGTGTCGTGCAGCACGCCCTCGGCCTGGTTGGCGGCCTCCACGCGCTCGCGCCGCGACTTGTCCGTGGCGGCGAACTGCTCCGCGGCCTTCACCATGTTCTCGATCTCGTCCTTGCTGAGACCGCCCGACGACTGGATCACGACTGGAAAATGCATAATAGGGGTCAAGGGACTATCTAATGCCGGCTGTACACACTCGTCGAGAGCCTCTCGCGATAAGAGACAACAGCGAGCAAGACAACACGAGAGCAGTGTGTACACACTCAGTCTTGGTCTGACTCCAGCCGTACAGTCGGCATAACAAATTCACCTAGGCTCAAACTAAGCTATGGCCTTGTACCATGGGTAGAAGGCAAAGATAATAACTAGGAAATATTATGGGGAATAGAGACTTTTCTTCAGACTTATTATGTATGTTCTTATATTAGTGTTCGTGAATAAATAAATGACAGATAAGAAAAGTACAGGAATAGGAAAACATACTTAGAAGACTGAAACCAACAACCTTCCAGGTTTTAGGGGGACGGGGGACCCCGGGTCTAGAGGGCGCCACTATTGCGGCATTTATAGGGTTCCGTGGTCAAACTTGGAACCCTTATAGTTTCGCCAAGTCTGTCCGTCCGTCTGTTGGATAGGTATTTCAAAAATATTTCGGGTTTGTGAAAACAATTTTTCGAATAAGTGATCCGTTTATGAATTATTAAGCTTTAAAGAGCTCTTTTTTGTTAGTCATTTTTTTAAATATACTACAAGCTTCTGCCTGTAACTGGGTGCATATTGACCATCCTCCAGAAACAGTAATTTAACACCTAGGTAGCCCATGTATCAAGGTAAAATACTTTAAATTTCATCCAAATCCGTCCAACTATTTCAGCGTCAAACTGAGACATGATGCGACACAAAAACTGTCGCATTCAATTTATGTGTGAAGTGAGGGGCGCAAAATCAAAGACTGATGCCTCTGTATGGTCAACCATAGAGGACCGCACCTAGGGAATGCAAATAATCGGTTCTTAACCGAATTTAGTATGCAAAAGACGGTTAATAACCGGTTTTAACCGGTTATTTGCAATCCCTAACCGCACCGCTCAAGTGAGCGGCCACCGGCAGCAGGCAAGGCACTCACTCTGCTGCTCCTTGCCGGTGCCCTTGTCGCGCGCGGAGACGTGCACGATGCCGTTGGCGTCGATGTCGAACGTGACCTCGACCTGCGGCACGCCGCGCGGCGCGGGCGGGATGCCCACCAGCGAGAACTGCCCGAGCATCTTGTTGTCCGCCGCCATCTCCCGCTCGCCCTGGTGCACCTTGATCTCCACTTGCGTCTGCCCGTCGGCAGCTGGAACAAACAATATATTACTACGGTTGTCACTTGGAGTGTGATGATCAGAGATCGGATTTCCAGATGCAATTCGCGGGATATCGAGCCGTAATCTTAATGTGGATGCGACTCTAATCCTGTGACCGCGTTCCTATAAAAAATGCTGTTAAAGTGTTATAAATATTAAATATACAACGAGAATTATAAATTGCCGCCTTTTTCCATTTTACAGCCAATTCAATATTTTAATTTGTATTTAGTCATTATGTCGTTTGTGAATATCTAAAGTATGTACGTGCTTATTGCTAATTAATCTACAAATATTATTTTTGAAGACAACATGTATTTGTCAACATGTTTTTTTTGGTTTAACTGATATTGTGTAAAATCAAAAACCTAATTTCATTATCCTCCAACAACAACATAAGTCCTGGAAGGATGGGACATATCCATATTAGCATAATGTTTGAGCTCATTCACCCCGTGTTGCACTGAGAAATCCGATCACTGGTGATGACAGAGAGAGCACAGCCGTTAATCTTTTAAATGACTTTCCAGTGACTTTTAACTTTACCCGTCGACGCGTTAAAGGTGCCTCGACGTTGATCGTACGTTGTCGCAGCTCAACTCGGTGGGTTGTTCACAGTACCTACAACAGCCACAACGGCTACGACTAGTTGTAGGTACTGAGAAGGTTGTAATACTTACACACACACACATAAACACCATTCAAGATACATTATACATTACAACTTCTAGTTACTTTGCATTGGGTAAAATCATTAAAATTAGGCGTGGCGACGTAATCGGGCACGAAGTTGAGTAATGATTTTTATCGGTCGTGCAGGTCTCGGTCGGACTCACCGGTGGAGAAGACCTGGCTCTTCTTGGTGGGGATGGTGGTGTTGCGCGTGATGAGCTTGGTGAACACGCCGCCCAGCGTCTCGATGCCGAGCGACAGCGGCGTCACGTCGAGCAGCAGGATGTCGGTGACGTCGCCGGCCAGCACGCCGCCCTGCACGGCCGCGCCCACCGCCACCGCCTCGTCGGGGTTCACGGCGCGCGACGGCGCCCGCCCGAAGATCTCTTGCACTGTCGATTGCACCTGACGGAATACCCACGTTATAAAAAGCGTTCGGACGTCAACATATCATCATACGAGTTAAAGACGTCCCCACTGAAAGGTAGGTCTTCCCCAAAGATTTCCACGACGTCGACAGCAGATCATCAGCCTACCTTGTATGAGGCCTGCCAACACTTAGTTTCCGGTACGCGAAACGATGTATCGACGTCATCATATATGCTAGAACGATTCCGGACAAGTTTTTAACAATTAACCCCGACCTGATTTTGAATTATTTTATGTGTCATAACTTTTTTTTAGCAGAGAATGGTTTCTTGGCGCTCGCAAGTGGAATCTGTTCGAGCAAAACAGCAATATAATAAAATGTACGTCTTAAATTGATTCAGATTAATCTTAGTTTATATATATATATTTCCAGCTTACATTTCATAAATAATAAAATAACAAAGCTTTAAGATTTAAGTTGTTTGTATTGGGGAGAATAACCCGAGAGAACACGTGTCCAACCGGGGAATATATCCCAAAATTGATCTGGCACCAGTCTGAACGACAACCTCGACAGCCAAGTGGAACTGCCGTTGGTTTTGTGCATTTGGTGCAACATCGGTAACTAATATCAGTATTTTGACTATTGGCTACAATGGTTGCAAGGACCATTACCGGTGAAAGAGATATTAATAAAGAGATCTCTCCCAAGGCGGCTGTTAAGCCTCGAAACTGAAGTCCATTAAGACGAAGTTGGAAGTAGTATATATGTCAATTGAGTGTGGGAACTTCGTTAGCGCGATGTAGCGCACGTCGAATGTAGTTGCACTATTGGCCACTGGCGGCGCTGCCGTAGCTCGTTGTTTCCTACGTGCAATGAGTTGACGCTAGATGTCGCTACACCGGTAATGGTCACTCCTACTAAGTCAATCAATGTAAATGTTCAGTCAATGTATACAATCCTCCCTGCGACAGCTGGAGGGCTAGCACAAGTGGACCGCGCCTTGTTTATCGCTCGGATCTTCCTCGCTATCTAGTTTGTAACGATAGCACTGAGCGAAATACAACTTGTTTTATTTTAATGGAGGCCAACGAGCAAGGGGGTCATCAGCACGGGTAGCACAAGTTGTATCATCTCGCTTGTCGCTCAGTGCGTCTCTGTCGTTACAGACTACATATAAAGGGAGATCCGAGCGACGAAACAAGTCGCGGACCGGACGTGGTAAGTGAAGGCAACGCGAGAGGATTCGCAAGTGTACTGCCCGCCCTTGAGAAGAGATTAGGCTTGTTTTTTTGTAATCTCAAATACTATACTTTTGTATTGTATACTCGCAAGCAAAGTATATAGAAAGAGTTAATCAATTAATTAAATTACTTAATGTCACAAGTTTGTATGTGTTAATACTGTCACAGGGATCATCCTGGATTGTCCCGAGTATCCTCCTAAGACCCAAGGTACTTATTAACTTTGTCATTCGGACCCAGCTCCTTCGACAGTTGTGTAGTCATAGCCAGAGGGCGGAATTTCTCATGGCAAAAATTGAAATGTCATAGGGATAAACATTTTGCTGTATCGACTTTTCCAGTTATCGATATTGTGTAATCACTAATCTCTTTGTTATTTTAGTTTTGCTTTTATATTAAAATGTAAATGTCATTATTGATTCGCATTTAGTTATTCTTTTCAACAATACGTGAAGTTTTAGGATTAAATTTTTAAATATTATGTTATTTTGTCTAAAACACATGTCTTTATTAACGGTAAATAACAAATGAAAATAAAGCTAAATCGGACAATACAATAATAATGAAACTAAACCTAAATTTACCAAAAATTATATTAATCTAAAAGACCGCTACTAGAGGGCATTGTTAATAATGGAAAATTATTTTCCTAAGTGTAATGTATCGATAGGAGATATAATTCTATTTGGTAAAAGATCTTGTGCTACGTGAACCAGAACTACTTGCCGATAGTCGATAAAATACTTCGTTCTATCCCTATGACATATCAATTTTTGCCATGAGAAATTCCGCCCTCTGGTCATAGCGTACCACGGACCTACCAGTAGGACTTATAGAAATCATACTGGTAGGATCTGTCTGGGAGGACTACGGGCCGTAGTGACTACATGGTGAAATTTTCGCTGGGCCTTACCCCTGCTCTACCCTCCGTAGAGCAGGGGTGTTTCGTGTAAGGTGATGGCGACGGTAGAAGGGTGGTGTTGGCGGCGGTCACCTTGGGCATGCGCGTCATGCCGCCGACGAGCAGCACCTCGCCGATGTCGGAGCGCTGCGTCTCCGCGTCCTGCAGCGCGCGCTGGCACGGCGCCACCGTGCGCTTGATCAGCTCGCCCACCAGCGACTCCAGCTTCGACCGGGTCATCTGACAACAGAACGCTATTAGCCTGGATGTTACGCCACACCCATCATCGCCACAGGTCGGATCACGTGCCCTAGCCTATTGAAAAAATCATGCTGCAGCATAGACTTCCAACTTAGTGACTTTCCGAGGAGAGCATACTGGACCCTTTTTCATAAACCTGATAGTGACAGGTGTCAGTCTTAGAAATAACAGTTCTGCATCGCTGTACTTTTTTTACACTTCTATTTTTAACTTTGCACCTCACTCAAGATTAATTTATTATTACGGCCTTTAGAAGCCCTGTGATGTACACTTACAGGATCGGGAAATAAGAGCGCCAGCGACACACCCCCTTGGAAACTAAAACTGGGTCTGTTTATTGATTTATGGTATTTATAGACTTACCACCTCACTTATAAACGTAGAATAACCGTGGGGTAGCTTATGCCATGCTTTGTCACTTTCTGTCAGATGCAAATGTCACAATTACTGATAAGGACAAAACATGGCATAAGCTACCCCACGGTTATTCCACGTTTATAAGTAGATCCCAGATCTTGAAGGCAATGACGTCACAATAGGGTGATTTAGGGAGTAAATGGAATGAACGGTGTTAATAAATACGGCACCTAAGTCTATTGGCGTTCTATAGAATTAAAATTTCATTATCAAGCATCCATGATATAATTAACCTATAAGTCAATTGTTAAACGATTAATTTATCGACATTGTTCTTTCGTTAACTGACTCTCCGTAACAGATCAAAAGTTGTTCTAAATGACTTACGGTTAGGCCATGTCTCCTAGCAGAATATATTCACTTCAAAAAGGAAAAGCTTATGTCCACTTCGACAGATGTTATTGGTGCATATTTGAAAAGCTTGCGGTTATCAAAGCAAGATTTGAAACGGTTGCTTGGATTAATGTTACGCAACGTGGCAAATTAGTCATTATTTTATTTACAAATCTTAACTTTTCATATATGTGACATTCTCTTTCGTGCAGAATTAATGAATGATTTGCGGTAATAATAATATTTTTTGTCGTGATTGACTAGTTAATAAGAATTATTCAGTTACAGAAGTTATTACTTAACAAATTGTATTGATTAACACCGTTCCATTTACTCCCCAAACTACCCTAATGTGACGTCATTGCCACAAAAATCCGGGGTCTATTTATAAGTAAGGAGGTTAAAGTTTACACATTTTTTTAGTACTTTTAAGCATGTTTAACTGGTTGTTACAAAAAAGCGATTGTAACCTTTAAATTCTTATGACTGTGGGACCAGACTATAAGTCGCCCACAGCTCAAACACGCAGTTTTTCCGAAGATTCATTTGTAACAAATATCTTTTGATCTGCCTAAATATTGCATTCAGACAGATGGTTTTGTTTTGTGTTGATGTAGCACTGATACATAACAATCAAACGTATGGGGGTCGTTTGAGAGCCTAAAACTACAGTGCAACCCCACCCATGACGCAATGGCACGCCACGAAAAGTTAAGATCATTCAACTATAGTTTTTTTAAATTCCTTGTGATAATCGTGAAAATACTATGTCTGCCTCTGCAAAGGGCCAATATACACTCGAGATCCATATCTGTATAAAGAGATGGACTGAAGCAACAACAGCTGCAACCAGAGCGACCCTTCAGGCCAGCATCCACCAAGCCCAAGATCGAGCAGCCAGGAGAGGCGGTGAAGCTCACAATAATCACGTCCCTCAGCCACGAGGATACCACTGAGTACTCCATACCACTCGTCCATCAATTGTCTTCTTTCCAGCAATTAACAGTCAGAACAGACCGTTCGGCAGGCATCGCTGTCATACTTGCACTAACCGAAAGGACATCTGTCACTCGCAATTCACAGTAAAATGGAGATTGCCGATTGGTTAACTGAAACCTGGTTGCTAGTACTGTACTCGTACTACTAACCACTTAATTACTTTGGGTGTACTGTAATTACCTTTCATCATTAAGAGTATAAAGGGACACGGGGTGCCCAGTAAAGTCAACCCCTCCTATATTGGGGTATTCGGGGGGAGATAAAAATTCACAGAATATGAGACTCAAAATGTAATATGTTCGATAATTACTGTAACATTAATTACAAAAGACGTTCTACAGAACACGTGATACATTGAGGATGCTCAATGAAAGCGCTCGGACTGAATTACACCAGAGGGCGCGAACATTACACACCCTTATAGCCATAAATTTAATTGACGCGCCATCAAATTATTTATTTTCGTATTAATTATGGGTGTAATTGTGCCTAAATATTTTTTTGATTGTATCCTTCTCAGCCCCAATCTTATTCATCTTATGTTTCTGTTTGGGCCATTGCTCTAAGTGGTAGAGAATGGCTCAAGGCATTAAGCCCGCCATTTGTTCCTACTTTGTGTATAGTTGTAGTTGTACCTTAAGGTTCATGTGCTTGGGCCCGGCCGAGTCCATGGTGAGGTAGGGCAGGTTGATGTCGGTCTGCAGCGAGCCCGAGAGCTCGATCTTGGCCTTCTCGGCTGCCTCCTTGAGCCGCTGCATGGCCATGGCGTCCTTGCGGATGTCGAAGCCTTGCTGTTCACAAAATATACAACGTTCCATTGTTATACGAGTACGGAAGGTATACTGTAAAGATAACGATTCACTAGGGGGGGGCTATCTCTAAATCACGTTACACGAATTGCATGATCAGTGTGACGTTCCGAGATGTAATAATATTGATATGAATTGCTGTTTTAGGTATTCTCTTCCCACGACGGTCCAAGAATATGTGCTGCCATTGATTGACATCTTTAATACAATTCATGCGTCTTTAATTCATCTATATAAATAAAAATTAATCGCCGAACTGTATGTAGGTGCGTAAGTTCCGAACGAATTCGCCAAATTGTATAATTATTTTTTTGTCGTCTTCATTATTGTCAGGACAAGGTTTGTATGACCAAAAAGAACCGCCAGGAAATCAATAAGAAATAAACTGTCTACACTAACCAAATGCTCCCTCGTGATTTTAAAAGAACTAACTAACTGTATAAAATAACTAGTTAAACATCGGTCCATTTTGAAACAGGTGAACCAATGCGGTTGTTGCTGTCCGCAACTCCAGCCGTAGCGTAAAATACATTACGGGATAAAGGACGCTATTAATCACTTGACCTAACTGTGTACCATACTAGAATACCATGCCACTATTGGTACCAAGCTACAAGTAGTGACTCACGTCTCGCTTGAACTCGTCGACGAGGAAGTTGACGATGACGTTGTCGAAGTCCTCCCCGCCGAGCAGCGTGTCCCCGTTGGTGGACTTCACCTCGAACACGCCCTTCTGGATCTCGAGCACCGAGATGTCGAACGTGCCGCCGCCGAGGTCGTACACGGCGATGCTGCAACACGAGCTCGGTTACTATTACACCATCGCAATAGTCGCATTCTTGTCCCAAAATAGGTGTAATTACTAGTATAAACGACATTTATAATAACCAACTAATTTAATCTTGAGCATCATGGCTATAACAAGTCGAACAAATAGCAAGCTTTAAAAACCAAACTACTGTTTGGTTAATGTCGTCAACATTATCCCTTAAAGTGGCAAAAATTAAAAAAGTCGTGAATTCAAACCCTATTTGATTTCGAACCAGCATATATAAACAAATATCAATCCAAAAAAAAACAAAAAGTGAGCATTATGGTATGTATACTGTGGTGCACACTGCCAAGTTAAGGGTTAAATAACTTTGAAAATGTTTTTGTTTTTATAAGTACCCAGTTACACCCGCGACGATTAGAAGAATATAACGAAAACTCCCTTGTGGGACTCGGGCCATTCGTTCAGGCTTTACAAAGGAACAAAGAACTATGGCAGTCGGGTAAAAAGGGAAATTTGAGGCTCTGCTCTTAAAACCGCGAGGTTCGGTCAGCGTCAAAAGTACGTGATTACTTTTGTACTTAATCGCCATAAAATATTTGAAAAGCTCACATGACATTTCTCACGTGACTCTAAAGCGACATAATTCAAAATGTCACATATAATTTTGATATTTCCTGTAGAAGATACAAATTAAACGGTATTATCTCGCTTTTTTTTTATGTCATTGAGAAGGCAAACGAGCACACAGGCCACCTGATGGTAAGTGGAAACTGTGACCCATAGACATTCGCATTCACGAGACTGCAATCTTAAGACTGCAAATGCGTTGCCAACCCTGAGGACTAAGATGGAATGCCTCTATGCTAGTTATTTCACCGGCTGTCTTATCCCTAAACCGGAACACAACAATGCGAACACTACTGTTTGGCGGTAGGTTATCGGATAAGATGGTGGTAGCGATCCGGACGGACCCTGCACAAGGTCCTACCACCCGCAAAATATGCCGCGCTTATATGGCCGCGCCTCCGCCTAGTGACTTACATCTTGTCGTCGGTCTTGTCCATGCCGTACGCGAGCGCCGCGGCCGTGGGCTCGTTGATCACGCGCAGCACGTTGAGGCCGGAGATCTGGCCTGGAAGCAGTAGGGAGCTGGATTACTTTCTCCATGTCATAAACAGGTCCATTAAGAGTCGGACTCGCGCACCGAGGGTTTACTTTATATCATGTTTCGATTTTCCAGGGTTAGCAATGTCACCTAACTCGATGATAACAGAAATGTATGTCGAAAGAAACATTTCCTGTATGGGACTCCCTTAAGAGGGCGCCGAGCGTCCAGTGGCATTGTGTTAATAAACTAAAGTATTATCTTGAAATCTAAGAGCGCTTCGCTTCGGTTTATATAACACACCAAAATTTAACTTAATACACATAACAACCTTCTGTGAAAATTTATCTAACTAATGGCGAAAACCGGATGAAAAACCGTTCAGTAATTTTTGAGTTCGCTACATACATAAAGACAGACAGACAAACGCGGCGGGGGACATGTGTAAACATATAACGAACTCTCAAGAAAAACCGGCTGGCTATTACGGTTTTTTTTTTTGATTCATTAAATTAAATAATGGGTTCCAAAACATTTGTGTATAAATGTGCCACTATTGGAAACCCCGGGGTTTATTTAATAGTTGGCGAGATCGCGCTGCTCGAGCTGATTTTACATTGTTATTTAAATAAATTATTACATTGTGTGTACTATAACTACTACTAAATAAAACCATTAACCAATCACTTAAAGTCTATACGAGCTTCACACTCGAGGTAGTGTTTCTTTAGCACCAATTTACAATTACCTTTCTTGTTAAATGTGCTTAGTATGTCATGCAATAAGTCCTTAGGTAGGTTGTTCAGAGTAAGTGGAATAAGATAGTGGTTGTGGTGATAGTGGTTTGAAAAACACAGGTACAAACAGCGTAATAATAAGGTCATGTTTGGCACCATTTGGGTATGGAAGGGTTCCACCACCATATGATAATGGTGATAGTCTCACCGGCGTCCTTGGTGGCCTGTCGCTGCGAGTCGTTGAAGTACGCGGGCACGGTGATGACGGCGTTCTTGACGCTCGTGTTGAGGTACGCCTCCGCGGTCTCCTTCATCTTGATCAGCACGAACGCACCGATCTGGCTCGGAGAGTACACTTTGCCGTCGCTGCCTGGACACAAATACAATAAACAAATAAATAGGGGGCGAACGAACCCGGACGGCTAGATTTCCGGGCCGAAATGGCTGTGTTTATCGATGTGGATTAATGTGGATATCTCACGAGCATCTGGCACTTTCTGACCAGGATGAGTTTACCACTGCGAGATGGATTGCCTTCATTTAATTTTCAGCTTTAATGTCATACAAATAAAATAGTTATTACTAAATCGGTAGACGTGGGTAACAGTATTCTGAAAATTGCTTTATTTGTATGAAATTAAAGTTGAAAATTAAACGAAGGCAAACTATCTGTCAGTGGAAAACTTACAGTAATGTAACGTAATGTACGAAATTTCGAGTGCCAAATCCCAGTTCACTCGTCACTCAAGACTAAATCGAGAGAAAGGGAGGGGGCTAACGTAACTTCGAACTTCGATTTTCAAAGTAGGGTTACTGAGACCGTACCTAGACGAGTGCGAGTGTGACGGATGCTTTATCCATCGCGGTAAAGGCGACCACAATACGGGGGCTGCGCCATCAACACAATCAATCAATGGTCACTTCTAAAATGGCATCTAACTGTAAACTTTAGTACCTAGTCGCAATAACCTATTAAACTGTTGTTTGAACATAGTATATCAACAGATGACATGTATTATGGGTAAGTACCCATACCATGCCTTGAAGTTATTTATTATTATTACACATGTAGTGTATAATATATAACAAGTCGTTTATAGCTATTCCCCCAGGAACCGTCCAATTATTAGGGATAAAAAGTTCCCTATGTCTTTCCCCGGGTCTCTACCTCCATAACAAAATTCAACTACATCGGTTCAGCTGTTTATCCGTGACAGCGTAATAAACAAACAGACAGAGTTACTTTCACATTTATAATATTAGTATATTTTTTATCCAATCGAAGAAATACTAGAAGTAGTGTATGGATATGGAAGAAGCGAAAGAGCTTTGTCAGGATCGTAGCAGGTGGAAAGAAGTGGTCTCTGCCTACCCCTCTGGGAAACAGGCGTTATTTATTGTTTGTATGAATGAAGTATGTATGTAATATTAGTATAGATAACAATTTTTACCTTGCACCCAAGCATCTCCATTTGAAGCCTTCACAACCTTATAGGAGAGGTTCTTCATGTCTTTCTGGACCTCGGGGTCGTCGAACCGCCTGCCGATGAGCCGCTTGGTGGCGTAGAAGGTGTTGCTGCTGTTCGTGACGGCCTGCCGCTTGGCCGGCATGCCCACGAGGCGCTCGCCTTCCTTGGTGAACGCCACGTGGGAGGGCGTCGTGCGGGAGCCCTCCGTGTTCTCCACTACCTGGTGGAGGAGGTACATTGTGAGGATCGTTTGAGAATCAACAAAATATACTAGTCACTGACAGTGGATAGTACGTTACGAAAAAGAGGTCTGACGGTGCTGTGTGTCTGAGCGCGTGCGCGTGCACACACGAGCAGCTCGAGCAGAGCAATAGCTAACGTCATCGCCTGGCTCAAGTGAACATGACCTTAGGTCCATTCACATAAGTTGCAATATTACGATCACAATCTTATGAGTGCAAATGCATTGTCACCGATGATAGTAGATAGCTTGTCGTCCATCCTTCCTATACATTTTGTCAGTTTTAGACAATAGCTAACGTTAGCGTTATGCATTTAGCGATAGTCCGACAGACGGGTCTTACAATTGTACGGAGCGCTAAAAACAGATAAGTCATGGTATCTAGATCTGTATAGAACTCTAGGAACATTACTTTTGTTAAAATGATGGAACTCAAAAGAATACATTTCCCCCTATCTCACTTCCGCATCCATACTGTTTAGCATGGCAACTACACCTGTCTCCATTCACTGATACGCGGAGCAAGTAACCTAATTCCAATTTATCTAATTTTATCGGTTGCCGGCATTCTTCTTTAGTTTCGTAATAGATAACATGAAATAAGATCGATCGAAATAGTCTTTATGATTAAAATCCTTGACTTTTACACTGATTATGTTGAATACATTTGGTAATATTTATAACATATTGCGTAATATCAATAAAAATATGAATCAAGAAAAGGAAGACCTCTTTCGCTCATTGAATACAAAACGGACGCATTCCAAAATCATTTGCTCTTGCATTGAAAATCTTAAGCTGGGTACGAATCTGAGCGGCTCAGCCTGAGGCATGCTCGCCCCGCGCGGCGAGCTGTTCGCGAGCCAAATTGTTGCACATAAACATGCGCGGGTGCGCAGCGTGCTCGCCGTGAGCCGACATTGTGCGTCGCTCAAAATGGTATCGGACACGATGACAGCCATGGCTGCGTTTATCATAATTCACCGAATTATTAACAAAAAGAAAAAGAAATCGCTTCGGTAGTGGAATGGCTCATCAACTTAATCAAATTTTAATGCGCCTCGCCCACAGAAAAGTTAGAACTTGTTATTCTGTCCGCGGCACGCTCGAATTCACGTCAAAATTACGCGAGGCAAGCATACTGAGGCGCCTTTGAGCACGGTCAAAAGACCGACTCTCGAAGGCTCGCAGCGCCCGCGTACGAATTTGAGCAAAATAGGTGAGCCGTGCGTGCCTCAACCCTAGCCGTGAGTGCCCCAAAATAACGCGCATTTAACTCGGGAGTGTGGGCTCGTGACGTCACAACGTACTAAAAAGTGTGCCAAGGCGTGACGTGACGCGAAACGCACTATATTTTCGCATTTTTTTGTTTAATTGACTTAGGTAAAAATTAGGATTAAATAATTTTGATAAAGTAAATGACGGCCTAAATATAATTTTCCAGGAAACTAGACTATGGTGCCAAATAAAATCTAAAAAAACTTTATAGAACCCAATCTTAAATGGACAAACATACTAAATGATTCAGTTTTTAATTGCAGTACACTCGAAAAACAATATTATGAGGCAAGTTATTTATCAAAACCATCTAATCTTTGTACCAAATTTGATCACTAGTTCGAATTAGGACTTTAAATTAAAAAGCATACAAATAAACGAAAATAAAGGGTTCAATTTTTGAGTACTGAACCCTTAAAACCAATTTAAAAAGTATTGTATTAAAAAATAAACTATCATAAACTGTACCAAAACTTCAAATCACAGTAAGTTTCATATTCTCATAACGATTGTTACATACGGACAAACATGGCAAAAATTAAAAGGTTCCCTTGTCGACTAAGGAACCCTAAAAAAGCAAATAAAAATGTAGCACGGTATCTAGGAAAGCCAATAGCCACAGGGCAATGGCTAGCTGGTTCCGCGCAGCACTCTAGCACCGCTGCAAGAGCACACGCGCATGGGCGCGGGCGCTGATCGACGGTGCAAACATGGAAAAATTAACGCCACCGAGGTTCGAACTCGGAGTGTCGGCGTCGCCTCGCTCGAGGCGCGACGTAGGACCGTTAGGCTACGTCAGACGGCGAGAGGTGTGACGAAATTTTTGAACGTATTAGAACACGGGAATTTATTTATGTGGATTCTGATAGAGGTGGAGTATTGTAAGCCTCCACTTACTTTGGTAGTTAAATAACAATATAAATATTTCTCTTGTATCCATATATGTAACTGAAGCTGCTAAAAATTATGTTTGTCACATATATTATTTCGACAGTTCTTTTAAAAACACGAAGTTCAGTTCCTAAGGAGTTTTTTTGATCTAGTTTTAAGAAAAATCGCTCTGAAAGGTGCATATTATTGCGTCAGTATGTCCAAAAACTATTAAAAAATTACAAAAATAACGCTTAAATTCAGATATTTTAAATTTGGTGGTCTCTATAGTAATAAATAAATGTATGACTTACAGTTAGAAGTTAGAAAGCTGAAATTTTGAATCGGGTCACTATTGTTCTGAAGGTGCGAATTATTTTGAACATTTACGAATATACCGCTTTTGTTATTGCTGAAAAACTGCGCTTGACAACAAAAGGACGTAAGTGCCACGGAGATACGCTCTTTTGCTCGTGCACTTAATTTTTTAACCATTTATTGTGTTTGTAATAACGGCTTTGAATCACTGAGCATGGTCTGATTTCTCTTGCCTGGTTTTTAGATATCATGCGGTTATAGTGTTAGTGACTATGTAAATATTATTTTTTTAGAGTTCCATAGTCAAATAAAACATCTTTTTGGTGTTATTTGTACATAAGTATGACTGCAATAATTAAAATAAGGCTACTGTTACGTTCGGGGATATATATGGGGAACTTCGTTTTAGATAGATTTGCCGTTTTTCCATTCTTGTACAGATTTAGTATATCAGTTAGGACGCAATTTCGGAAAAATCTGTAAATTTTGCGTTTGACAGACTTGAGTTTTAACAGATTTCTTAGTATTTGTAACAAACAACTTTGTGTTGAATTTAAAATTATTCTCAATATTTACTAACTTTTCCATAGCAAGTTGTGACTGGCACTACAATTTAAGGGATTGAACTTTTGAGGTCATTTGATGTGCTTATAGCACAGTCAAACGCAATTGCCTGATGACATTCAGAGCCGATACTCCTGCGAGGGCGAATGTAAATTACCAACATAAAATTCATAAAATAAAATAAAAAAAAAATTAATGCAAGATTGCAAAAGTACTACATAAAGGTAGAAGCTTCACACAAGTGAGATTACATGGACTGGACTTAATAATAATATAACATATACACACAGAACAAGTGTCCAACACTGGTGCGATCAACCTAATATGAAGCCACACAGAACAAAAAACACGTGGCAAGGGCGTTTGTTAATTCTCCTTTTTAGGGTTCCCTACTAGGAACCCCTATAGTTTCGCCATGTCCGTCCGTCCGTCCGCAGCCTAGCGCAGAGACTCTTAGTACTAGAAAGTTGTAATTTGGTATGAATATGCATATTAGTCACGCCAAAAGCGGTACAATAAAATCACGTTTTTTTGTGGTACCTCCCCTACAGTGCCCGGCCGATATGAAGTAAATCCTGACACCTGTCATTCCATAAATTATAACCTCAAACCCAAGAATAGGTTATAAATTGTACTGCGATGACAGCTGTCAGGATTTACTTCTTATCGGCCGGCACTACAAGACCACCAATTGACTTTAAATAGAAAATTAGTTATTACTTGTTGATTTTCATGTTTGTAGTACTTAACGGCTTCGGAACCCTTCACTGAGCAATACTGAGCATGGTCCGACATGCTCTTGCCCGGTTTTTATTGTCTTACTTAAGTACTTTGAGTGCTGTCCTTTAATCTTAATTTATTGCGTTCATAGAGTGGGAATCATCTGTATCACCAAGTTACAAATGAAATATGTATGGTTCTGTGTTACCTCTAAATAAATAAATAAATAGAATAACCACCTATCTATTTGTCTATTTTCAAGTGTAAAAAAGGGAAAGGACTAAATTTATTTGACAGATATGCTTTCCTTGACGATTGTGAAAAAGGCAGTTAGCTTACCAAAATGGCAGATGTTTAATAATAACTAGAAATGTGAATTTTTTAATCCCACTGATAATTGGAATTCCCACACATAAAGGAGAATATATTGTGTGTTAATTTTGTTTTTACTCGGTTACCATCAGTGAGATTTAAAAATAGACTCCCTTTCTTACCTTGGGCGTTTTCCCCTCCATGACGGCCACGCAGGAGTTGGTGGTACCGAGGTCGATGCCGATGACGGCGCCGCGGACTGTGTCGGACCTGCGGACATCACCTCATGAGGAAACTGGAGAGACAACAAGCTAGGTACCGTAAAATAACTTAACATTACGACTCCATCTACATACAACTCGTTTATCGGTATTCCCTAAGGAACTGTAAACTTTATCTGTACCAAATTTCACATCAATCGGTTAAAGCATGAAGAAGGAACAAACAAACACACTTCGCATTTATAGACATGGGAAATTGATGAACCCAACCAAACCTTTTTTTTTATATGGCTTCTTTGTCTGTATGTAGTATCTATTTATATTATGGAGATTGGAATTGTGGTTTACGGGTTTGCAACCTGTCACTAATACACTGGTAAACATCTTAGCCCTATGGGGAAAATGTAGTTACAGAATTATCTACAAGTTTTTGAAGATTAAAGATAAAAGTTGTTTATTAAAGTGGTAAGTAGGGCGCACGGACACTTTCACACTTCAAAATTCTACCAGCCCTTCACAAGAGGAGACAACTGCTGAGAAGAAGTGCCACAAGAAAGACAGTCAGTATTTTTTTTTAAATATTGCTTATGACAGTTATAGATCTTAACCTAGCATTAGTATAAAACAATTAATAAAATCCTTAATATATAAGTTTATTGTGTCACAGTGTTAGTTACCACACTCCTCCGAAACCTTCCAGACCCACTACCCCTCCACCACTACGTGCCACTGGTGGTACTTTGACCAATTATTACTATTAAAATCGAATTTAACGTTGTCGACGGAGCTCTGCTATCGCAGAGCTCCTATTTCTGGGTAGTTTGGCCCTCCAGGCCTGCTGAAGAACTAACATAACCTAAACCTACCTCATATTTATGATACAAATTTTGGGTCAGTGGTAAGGTTTAGGGGTATGGTGGGTCTGCACCCCTCGGAAACCACTTGAAAAAAATTTGCAGGGGGCGGGCATTGGCGGGTCGCTAGTAATGTTATAAATGTGAAAGTGTGGATGTTTGTTACGCTTTCGCGCAAAAACTTGACAAATCATTATGAAACTTTGTATACATATTCTGGGAGGTACTAGAGGTAACATAGGAAACATTTTATTAAAAAAAAAATGTCTATATACGCTGACGCTTATGACGCTGTTGGTTTTCATTTACCATTTTGGTTCACCCATGTAATTATGAACATATAAGGTCACATCAATTTATACAATCATAATTAGAAACAAAGTAATAATTGTGTTATGTACAATCAAAAATGTGTATACCCTGCCCGGGTATCTCAAAGAGGGGTTCGCAAATCCAGTCAGCCTGTGATTGTTGAGGGTTCTCAACAAGATTTACTGAATCAGTATTAAGAACCTCTTCTTAGGCAAACTGGTACCAACAATATTAAGCATGGGTTAAATTAATTATAAGTAGCATAACATGTTGCCTAAATTAAGAATGTTCATCAGCAAAATGTTAGTCAAAAGGAGTCCATCAAATACATCCAATCATTCAAAACCCATTACTTTGATTATTGTACAATATGATGCAATATTAATAAGATTTTTTTTCCAAGCTATGTAAAAGTACAGAAGGATACTTATCTTTATGGACTATAAAAGCAAAGGTCGAAATTAAAAATAGTGAGGTTATGATGAAATACTTATACGACAAATTATGGTTTCAGTGCACTTACTTATTTCTGTACTGGGCTGCATATTGCTGATAAATGGGCACTGTGGGGGCTGCGGTCTGAAATCACGTGAAATAGACGATTTATCCAAGGAATTCATGGTTACATATCAACCCCATGTGCCCCCCCAAGGACCGGCCGGAAACTCTAGGAAACTGCCATAAACCCTTGACTAAACAGAAATAAATACAAATAACCACATATAATTGTCATTTTTAGAATAATGACAAACGACTTTCATTCGTTTTAGAAAATAAAATGGTCACTTACATTTTTTAAGATTGTGCTGAAGTTTCGCTGTGTATAAAAGTCTGTACCGATACCGGAGCATTCCAAAGCCTTTCGGCTTATCACCCGCGTAGCGCACAACATTTTTAATTATTTTTATCAACTGTTCAATTTAATTCTGGTTTTATTTCACTTCAGACAGAACATGTGGGTGACGCAACTTCACGAAAGAACGATTTATATTTTTTTCTAGCATGGAATTTTCTTGCCACACGGAAAAACACACGGTCTGTAGAATATTCTCGTTAGAAAATTTTATTAGGTCGGTTTTCGTTGGCTAACTAAAAGGTTCCGATTGGGTAAATAATGTAAACTTACGAATATCAACCAATCAGAGACAATAATGATGCTTTAAATGTGTTATAGAGAATATGCTGACTTATTACGCAATAACACCTAAGTTAGGTCAACATAGAATAAAACAATGGTTAAAATTAACAAACTTTTCAACAGTAAACATTTTCGTATTTAAAAAATAATAAAATGTACAATTACTTCCAACTAAACAAACGTAGGTTAAGCGCTACCTCGTGGACTATATACCCATTCATACCTTCCTACTTGAAATTCCGAAATGTCCTAAATTTCTCGGTAGACAGCAGTGTCATTTCCTTTGTCAGCTATACAAAGGAAATGACACTGTTGTCTACCGGAAAGTTTAAAACTCTTCCTTCCTTAAGATCTTTAGCTTTAGATGCTTTAGACTACGTAGTATCTCTTAGTAGTCTGTGCTTTAGACACAAATATTAGCACCGTAAGATGACGCTGCATATATTTATCATGTGAGTCCTAACGGCAAAAAAAAAATTTAATAGTAACTTATTTCTATTTAAAATGTGTGTAATTAACGTTTAATAATAAAAACGTTTCAAAATCTATCGGCGATGCAACAGGTTGCTACACTGCTATAGCAAAACGCTATTTGACAAGTGTGTCATGTCATGTCCAAATAATTAATATGACAAGTGAAGTCATGTACCTAAAGAAATGATTTGGAAAAATATGTTTCGCTTTGATTTCTTTCGTTTCTTGTTATTTAGAAATACTTATAATCTGTGTTTATGCTTACCGCTATGCGACAACTTAATGGCCTATTGTATTTATGAATAATAGTTTCAATATCTTCGACAACAATGGAAACCGAATTTAAAAGTTGTGTCTGTCGTATATGTCTTTCGAAAGGCGAGGAGATGCAGGATCTGTTTGATGAAGCCAGTGTTGTTGAACAGATAGAATATTGTACGGGGCTGCTAGTAAGTTACTTATTGGCTTATTGCTTGTACTTTGCCTGGTTTCGGAATGAGAGTGGAATACATTTGATTTACAAAGAGAAAAGTTGCAGGACTTGATATTATTTAAATATTTTGAGGAGGTATATAGTAGATAGCAGCTGCGTTAAGTTTTTTATTTATTCAGTTATTAATTCAAACTTAGGTCTAGAAACAAGCACAATGAACTTTTCTTATTCATGGCATGACTTTCTAAGTATACTTAAAAGAGATAACAACGGGTTACTCACGTAAATAATGTCGAAAATCGCTCAACATGTTTCGGGCCCATCTAGAGCCCTTAATGATGAGCAGACATGTCTAAAGCACAACCAACACTGCGGGCCAGTGCTCTTCTTAGTGAGTGGTGTTTTCACAATTTCACTCTTCTCTATGTTAATATTCGGGAGATTTTCAAAAATAGTTGTACATAGTTAAGGGCTTTAATTAAAGTGTAACAGAATATATAATGGGTACATTTTATAAACTATTAACTTTTTAACTAAATTTTTTGCTTGTCCAACATGACTAAATCAAATAATTAATTAATTTATTATAATGGAATGGCCTTGAATTGTTTATTTATACATGTTAAATTAAAAAAAACCATAGGTTAAAAACTCTACTGCAAATCCCATATTATTTTTTCCTCTAAGCCACAACTAGGTAATTTAATTATACAAAGATTTATTTGCCCAACTTAGTTAAATTACTAAGATGTTACACTTAATGTTTTTATTGTAAACAAAATTTAGATAAATAAGACAAATTAGGTGCCATGGGGTATATTCTAGTTAATTACATTTACACACAGCATGCATAATAAGTGCATGCAACCCGTGTGGTTGCCGGGTTACAATAGTGCCACTCCATGTCTTCTTGTGGATGTCGAAAGAAGTGACTGAGGGAATAAAGGCTTGTAGTACTGGTAGGCGATGGGCTTGCAACCTGTCACTAATTCACTGGTAAACATCTTAACCTGACTGTGCAAAATGCAGTTACAGAATTATTAAAAGTTTAAAGTTGTTGTTATTCTCTAGATCTGCCTACCCCACTCACGGACTGAAGGTGTGACGTTATGTATGTATCTATTATATAACCTTTCTGATTTTAGCTTTCACCAGCCCCCGGACTGCCCAAGTACATCTGCCGGCTCTGCCTCTCCCACCTGCGCACTGCCTACTCATTCAAGTCTGTCTGCCTCGCCTCCCATCACTCCCTCCACTTCCTCACTGACTCCTTGTCTCTTCACATTAATTCGCAGCTAACCTCTGTAACTGACCCATCTGTGGATACAGATGGTACCACCCTGGTACCAGACCTTGTAAATGTCAAAAAAGAGAGTGATGACGATGAACTGGATGAGGAGGTGGATAGAGATGATGAATGGGTAGAGGAAGTAAAGAGGAGTAAAAGGATTAAATTGAAAAAGGAGAAAGTAGAGAGGTGAGTTTTCGGGTAGGAGGAGTAATGATGATGGGTGGGAACGTCGCTGGAACAGGCGTGCGGGCGATCAGTCCCGGTCATTCCGCACTGTTCCCTTTGGTTGAGCGGTAGGTTACTGGCCCGGCGACTTAAGAACCCACGTGCATAGCTAACATAAGTTGGGTAAAACACCCAGGAATTAATATTCAAAATACCAAGGGCTCTACTTTACTTGACAGTAATGCAATTAAAAACAATAATGATAACATGACAAAAGCAATTGGGTTTTAACAATTAATATAGCGTTGCATATTCAGTTGTTGTCGTTTATTGATGCTTGGGTCTATTACCTTGAAATAAAGGTGCCAAGAATTGGTTGGGTGTTAACAATCGGCCATCCCACTATGTCGTTCAATATAGAGGCTAAAAAAATGGGAAATGGATAAAACAAAACCTGTTAAAAGTGTCCGTACTTACTGAAATAACTTTTTTTCCAGCCCTGTGGAGTCGAAGCCCCCGAAGGCGTTCACGCGCGGCCCGTGCAAGAAGGTGGTCGCGCGGCGGCCCAAGTTGAAGTTCCGGCGGCTGTTCTGCGCGACGTGCCAGCTGCGGTTCGGCAGCAAGGCCGAGCGCGACGCGCACCGCGCCGCCGCGCACCCCGACCAGGACCCCCAGCCCTGGATGTGCGAGGTACGACCCCTACTTACCAATCAACCAGTCACGTTCGCCGACAGCCTGCGCACGCGGCACTCGGCTAACGACCCACCCGCTAGAGCCATTTTACTGCTTAATCGGTTCAATAAAATGTCAGACTTTGACATAGGCAGTCGTGCTTTTCTTTTCTATGTTTTACTCGTAAAGTGTTGCCACGCATTGTTTGGGAGACACCTAGCAGCGTATACTCGTATGTTTATTTATTTATATATTTTTTTAAGTCACTTGCTTATGATATATGACGGTTCATGGCATGTCTAGCTTGGAGATAGCGCCATCAGCCATCACCCCACTTAGTTATACCGGGTGTACAATCCAAATGGGTCAGTATGAAGAAGTCGGAAACTATGAGAGATAGCGAGATCTGTTCTTAGGAACCATGACGTCGATTTTAGATTTAATAATAATTACATTCAAACTTTTTTATTAACTCTCATACATAACCGGGAATCGAACCTGGTTAAAATCAATGTGTATATATTCTGCAAGTCGCAAGAAGCACAACAAAATTGAAATATTAGAAGTATATATTAAATATATATTTTTATTTTTATTTTTATTATTATTAAATCTAAAATCGACGTCATGGTTCCTTAGAACAGATCTCGCTATCTCTCATAGTTTCCGACTTCACCATACTGACCCATTTGGATTGTACACCCGGTATATTATAATTATTATTTCTGGCTTCTCTGAAAATCAGCATGATGAAACGTTTCCCAACGTTTTATCACATTAGCTGAGAGAAGACCATTTGGGTAAACTTTTGTAATATTCGTTTTAAGCTTTTTATAACGTAATTTTTTAAATTTATACTCTAGTTTAAAATGCTTGCCAAATAAACGTATTTTCTATCTTTCTTTCTTTCTTTCAATGGCTTTAGGGTCCAAGATTGCGACGTACATATATGCAGACCCCTAAGGCCCGAGACCAAGATGCGTTCGCTAGTTAGCGTTTCTATTCGTTCGGTTTTTAAACCAATCGCGTCACTGGTAGATCACGTGACTTTTCGTAAGACGTAATCTACCATTGACGCGATTGGTTTAAAAACAAAACGAATAGAAACGCTAGCTCATAATTCATTTATTCATTGCAGTTAGCGAACGCATCTTGGCTAGGGCCTCTGGACCGCATTAGTCGGTAAAATATTATATTTGAACCCAGGACAACACCGTCATTATTTTTATCATGTGCATGATTAGTTTTAAAGTTAGTGTATGTTTTATTTTTTACTTTGTCAAACTTGGTAGCAACTGTAAGTTGTTCAAGATTTTCTTTTATAAATAGTTCCATCAATCAATGAGCCTCTTCTTGGGGGCCTAACATGGTCGTGTTTATCGATGTGGATAAACGTGGGTAACGCTTCCGTCACTCTCGCACTGACATACTGGTCAGAAAGTGACAGATGTGTTATCCACATCGATAAACACAACCATGTTAGGCCCCCTGAACCGAATTTGTAGTGCCTTTGATTCTATATACAGTAAATCTCTTAGCTCAGCGTGCCTCTTGGAAAAGGCCTCTAACATATTCCATGGCTTCCTGTCTTTTGCGACCCGCCTCCAGTACGGACCTGCTGTCAGTTTCAGCTCATCTTCCCATCTTTTACGTGGTCTTCCCCGGGTTCTTTTGTCATCCCTAGGGTACCAAACTGTCACCACCTTGGTCCACTTTTCTAGGTTTCCACTTCAGTTGGTCTACTTTGGCGAGCACGTCTGTCACTTAAGTCCTTGATCGTATGTAGGCGTTTCGTATTTTGTCCTGTTTCTTGATCCCACTAACACTTACTAATACTACTTATCAATATAAATGCAATAGTAACTCTGTTTGTTTGTTATGTTTTCACAGCTAAACTTCTGAATCGATTTTATTTAAATTTGATATTGAAATAGCTGCGACTTCGGAGGAGGATATAGCGTACTTTAGATTTTGGAAAATTTTACAGTTCCCAAACGACTTCTACTAAGACGGAGTCGAGGATAAGAGCTAGTAATATCTATATAGAATAAACTATAAACAGCTGGTTAAGTGCGTTTTGGACTCGCGCACCGACGGTTCCTTGCCGCCGCAGAGTATAGGTATTGTTACGAGTAGGTATGGTTAGGTAGGTAGGTAGATTAGAATTGACGCGCCGGCTAAAGGACATGCCTATTGTTATCGGGTACAATAGAGTTCAAGGCCAAGGCCCATCGGTCATTCGAGAAGGCAATCTGGAACGTTCGGCTAATGGATGTATAAAAAGGTGAGGCGCGCGTGCGGCGATTCATTCCTTACTTGGAGAGCGAACAGTGCGTACCTACGAGTGAATCGAGCGATCATCTAAGTTTATTGTGCGATAATTGTTTGTAACGATTAAGTGAGTGTGTTAATTAAAGTCTGCTCTTAATTATCGGTGTGTTCGTGCATTTCTATCAGTTACCTACCCCCACGTACGTAACAGTATTATTTATTAGGTTCCATTTTGAAATCGATTTCGAATTGAATCAGTGCGACTTCATTTCACTTGACTATTTTGTAACTTTATTTATTTTTGTTAATATGTTCTTCAATTTCGCGCAATAACATATCTTCAGAAAGTTAAATCAATACGCTATCTCTTACGGCGCAATAGATACAGCTCTTAAAAGCTAGGAGGGATGGACAGACAGACAGCGTAGGCTTAGTAACAGGGTCCTGTTTGACACCCTTCGCAAACGGAACCCTAAAAATGGTACCTTTAAGAGAGCAACAAAAGGTGACAAGTGTATTTGTTTGATTGTTCCGTCTCGACGTGTCGTGAGACGGGCATCTCAAGCTAAGATGTGTGCCGCAGGTGTGCGGCAAGGTGTTCGCGCACCGCGGCTCGCACTACACGCACGTGCGCTCGCACGCGGCGCCCGCGCACGCCTGCGCGCACTGCGACTACCGCACCTGGCACCGCCACGACCTGCTCAAGCACCTGCGCATACACAGCGGTGAGCACGCGACACGACCGACCGTGTGCCTCGCGGTCGTCGCCGAGACTTGCGGGGTGACCTTGACGGAGGATCGGTCAGTGACGCCGTTGGCAACAAGCTCCCGACTTCAGTTTATTGGAGCTTGCGAACGTCGCGGCCCGAAACCGAAAATTGTACCTACTGCATAAATATTTTTAGTATACTAATTGAATAAGTAAAAGTTATTTTAATTAAAGTCCTAATGTCGGTTGAATTCCTCATACTTAACTTTTATTGTTATTATCATATTATTTTGGTTAGCTTGATGCCAACCGTGTAGCGGGCACGCCGACGGCCTCACCGACCGATCCTCCGACAAGGTCACCTCTGCAGACAGGCTTGTTGACGACCGCCTGGCACGTGAAGCACGTGCACGTCTTTATTCTATAGCCACTTTTAAATGCCCATCAATTGAACAGAACCTTAATCATAATAGTACATTACTGCAGAGACCGAGAAGAAGGCCGTTGCGGGAAGAGTATAAACTTTGACTGCGTCTTGGCCGCGCTACAAACAAGGGAGTCCAGCAACCGCCCTTACCGGCCGAGGCTTGTGTAGTGTTTTTATTCAATAATGCGAGAAAATATAACACAATTGATTATGAACGCAGTATGTTAAACAAAAGTAAAATATTTGATAAACTTTTAATAATAATAATAAATAATAAATGTGCTGTAAACGCCATTTGTAAAGGTTAACCTATTTTATCTAATAGAATTGTCCATTAAAATAGTATTGGTGTGTATTGCAAAACCGCCATTGGCGCCATTTTTAAAATTGGTGTTGCTACCAACTAAAAATCGGGAAAAATCAAGAGACGTAAATAAAACAGTGTTAAATTTGTATTATAGTTTTATTGGTAAGATAAATATTCGAAGCTTTTTCAAAATGAGTAGCCTAGGTGTTTAAATTTTAAAACACGAACTTATACAAAAAAATCATGGTACGGATGGGATGGATGGAGTTTGGGTTTGGTCTGAGGCCTTACCATGAACTTCGGTCGCCCCGTCACTTGCGGATTAGTTACGCGTCGAAAGGAAAAGGGATAGTAATAAACAAAGTTCACGTATGGGACCATTTTATTATTCATAACACCACTGTGTTCTTATTTTTAAATGCAACCATTTGCCATAGAGTGAAACGGGAAATCAAAACGTAAAATTGTTATTTCGGTAGATACACACATACGTAACATCACGCCTTCATTCCCAGAGCGGGGTAGGCAGAGCTACAGTGTGTGTAACCACTCCTTGCATAAACAGGCTAAGATGTTTCTGGATTATATGTATAGAGAAATTTTGTTTAATCGTGCTCGTAGTGGAAACTGTTGAGGAGTAGGACGCATGTTTTGTTTAAGGTCAGGTAAAGCCAAAGTAAGGTTATACAATACAATACAATACAAATATTCTTTATTGAGCACCACTTACAAATACAGCATGAAAAGTAAAATACAAATAAAAACTTACAAAGTGAGTCAATAGGGGGTCTTATCGCTAAGTAGCGATCTCTTTAGACAACCTTACAAAGAAGAGAAGTGTCAAAGAAACAGAAATAAATTGGAAGGCGGTGCAAACTAAACTAACAAATGGAATATTTTAAATAAAGTGAGTAAAAATAAAAAAACCAAACATCCAAACGACATTACGTATAACATATAAATTTAATATATAAACTACAGATACATACAAAAGTATAGATAATTACAAAAAATATATAAATAAATATACGATACCGCGAAAAGGAATGAAGCTCGCTAAGGGAGAGATAACAGGTGCGCTATCAAGAGATTTTTAAAAATAGGAAGCGATTTCGCGCGTCTTGTTTCTAAGGAAAGAGAGTACCTAATATGTACATTTTACTCTGTTTTCAAATAAAAACATAACATATTAACGAATATCGGTAATTGTACCGAACCGATAAATGTGAGGTTATGTGTGTGTGTGTGCGCAGGCGTGAAGCAGTACCAGTGCGTGCTGTGCGCGCAGCAGTTCCGCACGTCGTCGAACCTGCGCTCGCACACGCGGCGGCTGCACGAGCGCGCGCGCCCGCACGCCTGCCCCACCTGCGCGCGCCGGTTCTTCGACGCCACCAAGCTGCGCCGGCACATGGACTGCCACTCCGACATCAAGAGGTAAACCCCTGGGGGGCGACTCTTTGACTTTCGAGTGCTCGAAATCAAAGTCGAGTGATAGAAAATGTTAGCGCACGATTATTTTCGCATGAGCCTATTATCCTGTATTTTTGACAGCCTTCACTCGATGGACTTAAAGCTGGGTACGAATTTGAGCGGCTTAGCCTGAGGCACGCAGTTCGCGAGCCAAATTGTTGCACAACATATGTGGGTGAGGCAGCGTGTTCGCCGCGAGCCAAGATTGTGCGTAACGATGACAGCCGCGGCTGCGTTTATCATAATTCTCAGAAAAAATAATAAAAAGAAGAAGTCGCCGCGGTGGTAGAATGGCTCAGCAACTAAATCAAATTAGTACGTGCTTCGCCCACAGACAAGTTAGAACTCGTCGTTCAACCCACAACACGCTCGGATACACGTCCACATGACGCGGGGCACGCACACTCGCGTGCTTCCTGCTCTAATTCGTACCCACCTTTATAATAATAAATATCAGGGGAAAATCTCACACAAATTGATCTAGTCCCAAACTGAGCTCTAAGCTTATACTATGGGTACTAAACAACGATAAACATACTTATATAGAGAGATACATACTTAAATACATAGAAAACATCCAAGACTCAGGAACAATCGCGCTCATCACACAAATATCTGCTTACCGGGATTTGAACCCAGGACCGTTGGCTTCAGAGGCTGGGTCACTCCCAAATCAAATCAAATCTCTTTATTTTGCCTTAAATGTGGTACAAAAGATGTTACAGTTGGAAAAGTCACACACATTTTGCCAGCATCTGGCATGCTAAAATATCATAATCACTCAATAAAATTTAAAGCGATGTTAAAAACTTCTTCAGGACTTTGTGGGTCGATAGTTTATACATGCATACAGTTAATTCATACTTAATCATAATAAAATAAATTTAAAAATTTACAGTCAATGTTCAAAGGAATCAAAATATTCTTCAGTACTATAAAAGCATTCCTGCACTAACCAATTCTTGTTTAGTCTTGCATAGTCTCATAGGCAATTCTTTAATGTCATCATGCAATCGATTACAGATGCCAATGGACATACAATATGCGTTCCTACCATACAACTTGATCTTTTGAGCGGGACCAACAAGGCGATTTGGATACTTTGTATAAAAAATTACACATGTTGGTTTTAAAAAGTTCTGGATGCAGTTTGACGAATAAACACATTTCATATATGAACATGCTTAGTACAGTTAGAAGTTGTAGGTTTTTAACTAACGGCCTACAAGATGTTAGGATATCAGCATTACAAATTGCTCTAATGCACTGTTTTTGAGCTATTAGTGCACGTTTTACATGACTGGTGTTACCCCAAACAATAATGCCGGATCTGAGCAGGGAGCTAACATATCCATGATGGGCCTGTAATGCAGCCTGCTTGGTGCTTACCTTAGGAAGTTTCCATAGAGCGTCTGCAAACGCATTTATTTTACTGCAAAGTTTGTTTATATGCCCAGCCCAGGAGAAATTATCATCCATGCAAATCCCTAAAAATGTTGCCTGGCTGGATTCTTGTATAGTTTGATCCGCAACGCTTTTTCCTATTTTTATTTACGAACTGAACAAATGTGGTCTTTTGTAGATTAACATTTAGATTGTTCCTATGTAACCATTTTATTTATTTATTTATTTACTTCAAAATAATTACACAGCATAACAGTAAAACACTACAGCACTGTGAATTACATACTAAATATAGGTTAACAAGACGGTAATAATAATACAATAAACATAATATATGACATGACATTATAATTAGATAGTAGGAAAATATTATTTAGACCGATGAAACACGGGCATCCATCTTCTCGCATAACTTCAAACATTCAATACTCACAACCTTCCATCCACTGGCAAATACGTCCAAATCTGGGGCAGACTCTGCAAGCGTGTTCAACAAATGCAAAGCGTGAACCAGAGGCGACCTGGCGCGAGCTACAGTGCGCGTCGCAGGCGCCGCCAGCAGGTGGCGGCAACGTGGACGGAAGTCAATTTTTGTCATCGAGGGGACGAAAAGACGCACCACCTGCATCACCAGTTCCAAACAGTCGGAGTCTCCTCGCAATACACCGCTAGCAAAAGTCAGCAGTCCATAGTGTCGCCTCACCTCCAGAGAGTTAAAACTTAAGGCGCCAAGCAAAAATTTCGTAGGGTACAAAAAAGGGTAGTAGCCGTAAGTTTTTTTATATAAAAACCGCAAGAACGCCTTCTGCACTTTCTCCAAAAGCAAGACATAGGTAACTTCGTGAGGGTTCCAGACAACAGAAGCCGCCTCCAGTTTGCTTCTGACTAGAGCTGTGTAGACAGTTCTTATAGCCCTGGTATCTGAAAAATCCCTAGCATTTCGAATAACGAACCCCAACCTCCGATAGCAATTTTTAGCAAGGGCTCTCATGTGCTCGTGAAAGTTGAGGTGCGTATCGAATATGACGCCTAGATCACGAATACAGGCGACACGGGCTATAGGTTCCACACCCAACAAGTATTCCGCGTGAATGGGATTGCGGGCACGACTAAAAGTGACCACGGCACACTTGGCTACATTAAAAAGAAGCCCGTTGTCGAGACTCCACTGATGCACCCGGTCTAAATCCGTCTGCAACGAAACACAGTCTGACAATTCCTGCACGCCGTAGATCAGCTTCAAGTCGTCGGCATAAAGTAGGCATCTGGAATGCTGGGGAACCGAAGCAAGGTCATTTACCATTATGCCAAAAAGTAACGGACCCAAAATTGAACCCTGGCTGACCCCAGACCGAGTATTATAGGTCTCGGAAACAAAGCATCCGTGTTGCACATACTGCTGTCTGCCGCGCAGATAGCTGGCGAAGAAACGAAGCAGCTTTGGCGAAAAACCGATGTCGCATAACTTCACCAAAAGTACGTCGTTATCCACGCGGTCAAAAGCTTTTTGGAAATCAAAGTACAACACGTCAACTTGTATTCCCTTATCCAAGTGGTCTGAAATGGAATCAACCAGAGTTATGAGGTTCGTTTCGACTGATCGCCGGGACCTGAACCCATGCTGTGAGTCACTTAGGTAAGGCTTTATTTGAGGAACTAGAAGTCCATTTACGATAGATTCAAACAGCTTAGCAATCGAAGACAGAATAGCTATGGGTCGGTGTTCATCCACGCGGTTCGCATTATTAGTCTTAGGGATAGGCCTCACCCGCGTGATCTTCCATTGATCAGGGTATTCCCCAGTACAAAGAGCTAGGTTGAACCCGGTTCACTCGAGCATTTTCCGGCCAAACATTCGCTGACATACATTTATCGGAGTACGCAGCCGGGACACCCAACTTAAAGGACTTGTAGTCACCTTTAGATTTGAGCTCTTCGACAGTGCAAGTCCCATCAGGGCATAACTCCCGCAGGTACTCCTCAATCTCACCAGCACCCGACACCATGTTCCACAAGTGTATGTACTTTCGGTATTCGACCGCCTTCAGAGAAGTGACGCTGGGGCCTGCGGTGCAGCGAACGGAGGTCAGGCGTCTCTGCTTCCTCGTTTGAACAGTCTCGAAAGCAACGTCGCCGTCGTCTGGTCTATCATCCTTCACAGATGGCCTGGTAACAGACTGAAGGCCACCCTGAGGAAAACGGCTGGAGTCGTCATGATTACGGGACGACACAGACGGCAGCTCACCGCTCGTAGGCTCGGCTATATGAGCGTTCATCTGAGCACTTACAGTTGTGATTAGCCTCTCTCGGTTGCCACCCCCTGCCGCCTCCGAACCACGCACTCCCGCCGCCTTACCCAACTTTGTGTCTCTTTGAGGGGTAGACGCAGGGGCAGGGGGAGGCGGTGCTGAAACCTGAGGTGACGTCTTGGACGCTATAGAAAGTTCAAGTTCCCTGAGCCTTTCACCAATTACCTCAACCTTATTAGTACATAGGGTGAGTGCAGAGTGGTATCGCCCCATAGTAGAAACAGCATCGGCAAGTTGCTCCGTCAAAAAGGTTATTTGCTCCCGAAGTAATTGGAATTCCAGGGCGGCCGACACAGACATAGAAGCTTCAATATTCGGAGAACACGGAGTAGGCGGCGGGACTGAAGAGGGCTTCCTCAACGTCACATTTTTAATATGGACCGGGGTCCCAACCGGAGTATCATTGCTTCTGCCACCTTTCTTAGCCGCACAGACGCATTCAGGGCATGCCCAAGAAGCTTTCTCGTCTTCAGAGAGAGTTTTGTTGAAACATGCATAATGGTATAACTTACCGCAAGTCACAACCATACACTGCAAATATTCTGCACCAACCATCATCTCCAACCGGCACGCACCACAACTCATACTACTGTTCAGATCCATTTTCGAGTAGCAAGAGCACTAACAAGCACGGCAACAAAGCGGAAAGCAAATACGAAACTACTCGTAAGCGACTAAGCAGGGCAAACGTAGCGACGAGACCTTCGTAGCGGTGCAGCGTAGCGGCGTAGCGTAGCCCGTAGCACACAGTGTGGCGTAGCCGATGCGTGTCGTCACTCAACCGTATGGCAGCGGCGTATTTCGTCGCGCAGAGCTGTCGGTCCGTGGTCTAGTGGATAGGACGGCTGCCTTAGCAACGGCAGTCTCGGTGGCGCAGGTTCGATCCCGCGTGGGGGCCAAAATATTTTTTCGATGAATTGGGCTGCTGGCTCACAGGCGAAATGATTTAAAAACACTGTCTCGCTCTAGGACCGCCCACTGGGAGGAGTCTAACGTAAGAACACTTCAAGAGTAAAAAGGAATTTGAAATTTAACTCTTGACCAATCACAAATCAGCAAAAATAAATTTTAACTGGAAGTCAGATATTCGCAACAAACACGTCCACACACGATGGAAGCGAACGCGACACTCAACTTTATGACATTAGCGATGGTGTCAGTTATGTCTTTATTATAAGAACTAGCATTATTACATAGTATAACTATAGAAAGATCATCTGCGAAGAGTATATAGTCAAAGTTTGTTACAGTCGCTAAATCGTTGATATACAATAAAAAAAACAGTGGACCCAGGATTCTTCCCTGAGGCACTCCTACCTTATTTACTTTAATGGAAGACCTATGAGCAGTAACGATATTCTCTTAATCTAAAAAAAGCAGTGGACCCAGGATTCTTCCCTGAGGCACTCCTACCTTATTTATTTTAATGGAAGACCTATGAGCATTAACGATATTCTCTTAATCTAAAAAAAGTGGACCCAGGATTCTTCCCTGAGGCACTCCTACCTTATTTACTTGAATGGAAGACCTGTGAGCAGTAACGATATTCTCTGAATCTATCTGATTTATTTCCACAAATTGGGTTCGTGCGAGCAAGTAATCTTTGAGCCACTCTTTCACCGTACTTCTTATTCCGTAACGCTCACATTTAGCTAAAAATCAAAAGCTCGACTCATATAAATTATCTTAAAAATTGATTGTTTCATTATTATGATCCAATTATCATCTCAGTGTACGAAGTCTATTGTAAATACGCGCAAGAAGTGTTAGTGACTACTATTATCAGTAAATGTGTGAACTGTGGGAACTGGAAAATCCCACTCTATATTCAAGGATTTGTGACATTAATCAATAAGTCCAAAGTGAATTAGTGCATTAATTCGACAGTAAATAACCCAGGACCACGGTTATAGGACATCGAAACCACTAACAGTGAGTTAAAAATCCGGAACACCACAAACATTCTAACAAATTCAGTTACGTTATTCAAACCAGATAATGTAAACAAAGGCCAGTTGATAACACAGCGACATCTACTCCAAACATGGCGATACATTACGCCAACGTAGATACGACCGACTGAGATTGATAGCAACGCCATCTATTGAGATCGTGCAGAACCAGGTAACAATATACAATAATCAACTTTCTTGCAATAACGTCACCACTCGAACGGAAGCGAATTAGTAACACATAAATCTGCGAGAGGACGCGCTTTTATACAAATACACAGGATTTCTAAAACTAAGTGTTAAGAAGTTATCTAAAAGGTCTCAAAGGGTAAAATGACCTCCAAAACCGATAAAAAAATCTGTGTTACTTGCAACAACAAATTGAAAAAAGAGTTCCTAAAATGTTCGCTCTGTTTAAATTGTTACGATATTGATTGTGCAAGTGTTTCTCTTCAGAGGTTTAGACTAATGTCTAAAGCAACCAAAACGGCTTGGAAATGTCATTCCTGCCGAGCTACGGCACACGGGCTGAAAAATACGAGTAACATCACTGCCCCAGGCAAATCTCAATGCATGACTGGCTTGGACTCAAGCACCACTATTTCGCCCATTTGTACACCAATTCAAGAGCAAAACAAGGAACAAAACATAACGATGAGAAGACCCTTGCAGTCCAAACAACAGATGTCTTCAAAGGAGTCCACGGACACTGAGTTTGAATCGGATTCACAGCTCGATGAGACCTCCCGTAGTCTACCAAACATCTCGTCGTTAGAGAATCAACAAGTGATAGATTTGAAAATTGAAGTAGATAGTTTATCTATGCAGCTGGCTAGTGCACATTGTGAAATAGACCGCCTTAATTCAGAAATATGTGAGCTCAATAGTGATCTTAAAGAAAAACAAAAGAAGTTAGAGTTGTATAAAAAACTTATTTCTGAAAATAGGGCGCCGCATAAAACGACTCCTTGTAAAACATCCTTCGTGAATAAAAGGCGCAACTCACTGGATCTAATAAACCGCAGCGTGTTGACCCAGCGCTCGACAGTGACTTTAGAAAAAGACGTCGAACGTAAGTGTAGTGACGCTGATGTCGCTGATATCATACCCAAAACTAGCCAACATCAAATAAACAATAAGGACGTCGTACGTATATGTAGTGACACTGAGGTCGCCGACATTTATGGGTATGAACCCAAAACTCTCCAACAGCAAATAATAAATACAGACGTTATACGCAAATGTAATGGCGCTGATGTTGCCGACATTTATGGGTATGAACCCAAAACTCTCGACCAGCAAATAAAAAATACAGGCGTTATACGACAATGTAGTGACACTGATGTGGCCGACATCTATGGGTATAAACCCAAAACTCTCCATCAGCAAACAAAAAATGTACCCAAAATAACCCGGCAACCAAAAAAAAGAAACAGCACTGATACAAAACTATGCATCTTAAGTTGTTCCAATGAAATTCAACTATTATCGATAGCTGAGGACACATTTCCTAATAGCCAGATCTGCCATTATTTACTGCCACATCGTGGAATAAAAGAGCTTATCCAGGACATCGAATTGAAAACCAAACATTTCACGCTGAAGGATTACTGTATTATATGCGTGGGCGAAGCAGATTTTTCTTCCACACGTGACTATGTTAGTCTGATACATTACATACGAGAAAAATTACAAATGGTAACGCATACAAACTTAATTATCTGCTTACCAACTTACAGGTGCAACAGAACTAGTAATATGTTCAATTGGAGAATTGAAACCTTCAATAAAATGCTTTATCTGGATATTGAGACACACAAGTATGCATATTTAATGGACTCGAACTTAACTCTATCGTACGACCACAGCATGTTCTCTAAAATAAAGGGGATGATTAATAACCGAGGGGTGAGAGCAGTATTAGACCACCTGAAAAGGTCAATACAAAATATTGAAGGAAACTACGACTATGCTGTGAAACCAAATGAAGATCTGAACGAGCCGGCTAAAGAGACCAAGCGGTTTTTTCTCTAATAAAAATTCGTTTACGGTGCTTCATCAAAATATAGCTGGAGCCTTGAACAAATTAAATGAAATTGAGGTTGCTCTTCTGGATTTGTCTGAAAAAAATACTAACGTGGATGTAATTTGTATGACAGAGACTTTTTTGTCAGAGGGTGAGGAGTCAAATTTGGCTTTGTTTAATTATAAACTGGTGGCAAGCTATTGTAGAAAACAAAAAAGAGGCGGTTCATGTATTTTATGTAAGAATGTGTTAGAATGTAGTGAGTTAGATGTTGGTCAGGTATTTGGTGTGGATAAGGTGTTTGAAATTTGTGCTGCGAAAATTAATAACTATGATACCACCATTATTTGTATATATAGAACTCCTGACTCTGACGTAGACTTATTTTTTGAAAAATTTGAAGCTTTGCTTTTTAAGGTAGAGAGTAAATCTAAGATCACGATCATCTGCGGAGATTATAATATCGATTTTTTAAAAGAAAACCGTCCCAAAACGCGTTTCTGTGAGATTATATACAGTTTTGGATTTAGGTATCATATTCTACAACCTACACGTAAAAATTCATGCATAGATAATATTATAAGTAATGCACAAACGGTTGTAGGCATGGTTCACCAAATTCATTTGTCGGATCATAATACCGCACAGTCGGTTGAGGTTGAAAGCACTCAAAGCAAGTCCAGTGCCGTCAGGACTCACGTCTTTTTTCACAAATATGATTATAGGCCGGAGCACGTTAATAAATTCATAGAATGCCTTAGTAGTATCTCTTTTTCGGAAGTTTATGAGACCACTGACGTGCAGAAGTCTTTTGACTACTTTCATGACCTCATCGTACTGTTTTTCAAACTGTGCTTTCCTACAGTGAGAATAAGACAAAATACTAAAATTGAAAAACCAAAGTGGATTAGTAAAGGTATAAAATTCAGCTGTAAAGTAAAGAGGAGTCTACGACAGCGTTATTATTGTAATAAAAGCATCGAAAATAAGAACATTGTGAAATCCTACTCGAAGGTGTTGCGGCGTTGCATTTATAGTTTGCAAAAACACTGCAATGCGAAATATATTGCTAGCTCAGATAACAAAGCTAAAGCCTCGTGGAATATAGTTAAGCGAAGATTTGGTAAAACATTTGATAATTGTAACATAACTGAAATTAACGATGAAAGTAATACTAGTATTCAAAGAGGTCAAGACATTGCGGACCTTTTAAACAACTTTTTTATTGATATGGCAAATGATCATAGCTCTAACAATGTCAATACAGACAGGTCAAAACATTCTAGGGATTTGGTCGCTGTTTCGTCTAGCATATTTCTTATGCCAACTACTCCACATGAGGTAAATAAGGCAATTGCTAGTTTAAAAAATAAAAAATCCACAGGTTATGACAGCATAACAGCTGAAAGTCTTAAGGCAGTATCTTCGATTGTTGCGAAACCCTTGGCTTACATAATTAACCGGTCTTTTGAATCTGGTGTTTTTCCGGAGAGACTCAAGCTTTCGATTATCAAACCGTTGCATAAAAAGGGACTAAAGACAGATAGGAATAATTATAGGCCGATTGCCTTGATTCCAGTTCTGTCTAAGCTGTTTGAAAGAATTATGTACTGCAGGTTGCTGGCATTCTTTGATAAGCACGAGGTCTTGATTCCTGAACAATATGGCTTTAGGTGTAATAAGTCCACCACCTTGGCCAGTTTTGTTTTATTAAAGTGTATTTTGAACAATTTAAATTCAAAGAAACCAACTTCATGCTTATTCATGGATTTAAGTAAGGCGTTTGATTTCGTTGATCATGGTATATTGCTTGACAAATTATATATGTATGGTATAAGAGGCCCAGCACATGAATGGATTCGTACATACCTATTTAACAGGAAGCAAATAACAAGAGTGACGCAATTAGATAAAGCAACTAGGACTATAACACACTATGACTCGAACGCTAGGTGTAATAAAAGAGGGGTACCTCAGGGCAGTATCCTGGGGCCCTTATTATTCCTGGCTTACATCAATGATTTGCCACGAACCACAAAACAAAAATGTGTGTTATTTGCAGACGATACGACTGTATTATTTGAATGCGATGACCCTGTGAATTACGAGTCAGAAATAAATTGGGGTTTAAAACATATTTTAGATTGGTTATGTACCAATAAACTCCGTATCAATGTTCTTAAAACTAAAATAATCCAATTCTCCACAAATAAAGCCAGAAAATTTAAACTGAATATATCAAGCGGCAACGACAAAATAGAGCAAGTGGATAGCACACTATTTCTAGGTATTTGTTTGGATGAGCACTTAACATGGAATAGCCATATTGATTTGTTATGTAAAAAAATTCATAAATTTATATTTGCATTGAAAACCGTCAAGAATGCAGCTTCAAAAGATATAGCGGTTACGGTATATCATGCCTATGTATGTTCTCTAATACGATACGGTATTGTTTTATGGGGAAACTCGTCCAACGTGGGCAAGGTATTTGTAGCCCAAAAAAAATGCTTGAGAGCTATCTGGGGCCTGAGACAAACTGATTCGTGTCGGCCAATCTTCATAAACAAGAAGCTTCTAACACAACCAAGCATTTATATTTACGAAGTTGGCAAATTTGTAAAAGAGAATATGTCACTGTTTAAGCTGCGAGACAATACTAATAAAAGATCAGCAACACATATGCCCGTGTCAATGCCAAGACCTAAACTAAAATTGTACCGAAGCAACTCCTACTACATGGCCTCGTTGATATTTAATGCGATACCTAAAGAAATAAGCGACTTACAGTTAAAACATTTTTGCAATAAGTTGCGTCTTTGGCTGACTGAAAAATGTTTCTATTCAGTAAGAGATTTCCTTGAAACCAGTACCTTTAGATTCGTAAGATATTAAGTATTACAATAGTTTAGTTTTAAGAAAACCATACTAACACTTAGAATAAAAAATAAATAAAAAAAAACCATGTAAAACATGTTAGGCTAGTTTACTTCAAATTTTGCGATGCCCTTGCAGGGTTCACGTGTTAACTGTGCATAATATATTGTAAGAACTTTTATCACTACGTGAGTGCAATAAAATATTTTGATTTTTGATTTTGATCAATGAACATGGTAGTTACCGACAAACTATTGTTCATGTAACCAAGAATTTTATCCGTTAAGGTGACTAGGCCAACGTGTCGTCAAATGTTTATGCGTCGCTGGGATAGGTTCCCGTGGTGTGTAGTGTATAGTGTGTGGTGCGGCGACAGGTTCGCGTGCGAGGAGTGCCACGCGAGCTTCTCGCGGCGCTGCTACTGGAAGAAGCACCTGCTGAAGCAGCACGGCGTGGCCGTGCCGCCGCAGCGCCCCGGCCGCCGCCGCCTCAACTGCCACGCCGGCCTGCCCGCCGACCACGACCACCACCAGTCATGTTGAGGTAAGATCTTGCAGGGGAGTGATATAGGTCGTTGTGTATCGAAGTTTAATCGGTTTCTCTATCAAGAAGGTTCTTTTGCCAGCGGTTTCAGATGACAGAAATGCATTTTTAGCCAACAGTAAAGTTATCTAAATTGAAAAATACAGGGTGGGAACGAGTAACCCGCCAAATTTTAACCATCGATTCTAGAGCCTATTTGGAGTATATAATGTGGTGTAACATGAAGTCCAATAAAGCATAATTTCCGAAATTATTATTATTTAAACAACATTTCCATACTTAATTGAATTTGAACTCTGTCACCTTAACCTAAAGCATTATTTACTAGATAGATTCATGTTGTAAGTAGCAAAATCATCGACGTACAACATAAATTAATTTAATCAATTTATTAGTAAATTATGCTTTAGGTAAGTGACAAAGTTCAAATTAAATGAACTATGGAATTGTGTTTAAAAAAGTAAAAATCTCGGAAATTATGCATTATAGGACTTCATGTTACACCACATTATATACTCCAAATAGGCTCTAGAATCGATGGTTAAAATTTGGCGGGTTACTTGTTCCCACCGTGTATTTTTCAATTAAGATTAAACGTTTTTTTTAATTACGCCACACGGCGCCATCTCGCTCATTTACTTTATTCCCATTGTTGTATTGTTTAAATTAAATTGCCTTGATTATGTACATTGTAACGCACATCGGGACTTACGAGATCAAGGCTATATGCTTTGAAAAGGTATTATTGCATGTATTCATTGCTGGACTGGGATTGTACACGGTAATAACGATATCGTCTTTGACGTGTTTCCGTATTGTCAACGTTTTGATAACTCTTATGTCATTTACAATAATGGCGACTGTGACATAAACGATTTTAGAACACGACAAACGCGGTATCGTTACAACGCAGTAGAATAGAGGCCCTGTAACCCGTCACGGTTGACAGGTAAAAACAGACCCGAGTTTCTATGGTGTAAGGTTCAAATTAGCTCTGGTTTTTGGCTGTCGATGGCGTGTGAGGGTCTCCCTACAACTATTGAGGCGGAATTGGCAGAAAAATAGCGAAAAGTTCGACATTCTGCTCGGCTCGATGCTGGGAGATGTCTTTTTATTCTTATTACTTAGACAAAAAGAGGTTTCTGACTCCTGACCGGCTTAAACCGACTCCCCGTCAAGAGATGTCGGGATATCCTAAGTTACCAGCTTTAAATGTGAAGTTAAGCTGTATCAAACATCTTGGAGTAAAACTACATCCGGTTATAACTTGATTTTCTTTGTGCAAGCGGCCCTGTATGTTTTTTTCATCAAACGCTTAAATGGCTGAAGCGTTTAATGGAAGAATCTGCTTGGACTTGCTTGCTCTAAATACAGGGTGTCTGACCATAGGGTTTTAAATGTAGGTATCGATTCTCCTCCTCAAATGCTACATTTTTGTTCTACGACATAGAAAATACTTAATTTACAGTAAGTTATACGTGATCAAACTTTCAAACTTTACTAGTAAAATCAGAGAATTAATTTATTTTGCAAAATAAAAAATAAAAATTATCTAATTTTTTAAAGTTGTATAACAAAAGGAGTTCCATTTGAGGAGTAGAATCGATTGACATTTAAAGAACCATGGTCAGAGACACCTTGTATAATCATTAGAAAAGAGCTGACGACCGAGGCGTAAACATGAAACTGTTGGCAATGAATATGTACCTCGAGACCTAGCTTTTCGCGAAGTGTTAAACCCACTATGGATTGTTATTATAATAAGGTTATAATCCCAGAGTCTATCAAGGTCTGGTTGTGACGAAAGTGGCGACACATCAGTGCTGAGAACGAATTTGACGTACACACGTCACAGAGCGCGAGTGGCGGTGCGGAGTCAATAAAATATATTTTTATTCTTCGAACTACTTTGACAAATAAAGTGTTTGTAGATTTTTCTGTGGCAACGTTTGTGCATTTTTAATTTGTCAAACTGGCTCGCCTTATTAAAAATATATACTTTGGTTACGATTGATATTGTCTTTGTATATGTATGTTCGGCAATGTTAACCTTACCGTTGTAAAACAGCCCAGGAACTTCTGCGTTCTAGGCAAAGTCAAATTTATTAAAAAGTTATTATTTACTAATGGCGCGGCCGCGAAAAAAGTATTTAGTAAAATGTCATTGTCTCCCGCGTTTTTTTTACTTTTTAAACTATTTTTGGCTAGGATAACTAACTCCAAACAGCCAAACTCTCGTACAATCAAAGTTCTTCCATGGTTGTCTTACTTTTTAAAAGTGTATCAAATAGATAGATAAACAAAATGAATTGCCGAATTAACTTCAACGCGTAATAATTGTAAAAATTGAAACACCAATTTATTTAAATTAGTTTTAATACATTTCAATTTAATGCTATATTTAATGCTATATTTCAGTCGTACCTGTTACGAATGTACGAAATATAATTATTTAAGGAATTTTGTTTAAAGGAAATTTTGTGACTGTTTATATTATTATATTAAGGATGGTGTTATATTTTCTCGCGTTGTTGGAGACAAGCAGTATACAAGCCTCGGCCGAAGGGCGGTTGCTGGACTCGTATACAGGGTGACTCATTTAGATCGGTCAGTATGGGAAAGGTCAGTATCCTTTAATTTATTTTAGTAGGTGTTCGGAATGACAACGTACCATTACATGAAAACAATGTATTTTAATAATCTTAGACATAATTTTTCATAGCAACATTTGCTGCTGAAGACCCGCACAATCGATATCTGAATACAAATAGTGTTAGTTTTATTTTTCAAAACGTCCGGGTTCGATTCCCGAGCCGAGTACAGGTATTTTTTTAATGTATGAATGCAGTTTTTATTGTTTTTAAAATCGATGACATGGTTCCTTAGAACAGATCTTCGTATGTATTATAGTTTCAGACTTTCCCATACTGACCGATCTAAATGAGCCACCCTGTATAGCGCGACCTTGAAACGTATACTCGTCCCGCAACGGCCTTCTTTCCGTTTATGTAATATTATTGCACAAAAAGCAATATAATGAGTGTTGTGTGTTAAGTTTAAAGGACTTACACGATGTTGTTCGCAATAAAGTAGTGCCTGTTCAAAAACAAGCAAATATTAGAGGCTTAACATTATTTGACTATTATTTTAACATTTAAAAAGGATTTGTTACTATTTTGTAGTACAGGGGGTGATTCTCTCAACACAGCGCTGCGTCGATCCCAAAGTTGAAGTTTTATCCGGTAATTTTAAGAAGTCCCGTCGGAGCGTACAAAACATATTTTAGCGCGTGCCTTCTCAATTAGGCAGCAGGCAGGTGAGTCGAGTTCAGTGTCGCATAAAGCTGCCTAATTAGGAAGGCACGCGCTAAAATGTGTTTTGTACGCTCCGATGGGACTTCGTAAACTTGCCGGATAAAACTTCGCCTTTGAGATCGACGCAGCGCTGTGTTGAGGGAATCCCCTGTTAGGCGATGGGCTTGCAACCTGTCACTAATACACTAGTAAGCATCTTAGCCTGCCTGCAAAATTTGGTTACGGAATTATAAACAAGTTTAGAGTTGTTAGTATTCTGTAGCTCTGCCTACCCCACTCTGGGAATGAAGGCGTGGCGTTATACTATGTATATTTCTAAAATGGGTTCTGGTATGTAAGATGTTACTTTAATGTGTTGTTATTTGTCCTATTTAACTCTGAGAGTCCTATTGGATCAGTGATTTTAAAGTGTTAACGTTAAGTTTAATTGATATATATGCCCACGTTAGCGTTCTTGTTAGTTTTGAATAAGAGATAAAGACCAACTAATTATATTTAGTCTTGAGTGAAGTTTCAATAGCGATTAGTTGTTATTCAACCGTTAAGTTATTTGCATGTTGATTCATCAACTCCAAAATATCAACCATTATAATAAGTATTTTCTTCAGATTATATAATATTGTAACAGGTTTTTTGATTCATTTTCAAGTTAATTTATTCAGCCTACACGGAAATAGTCAAGTTTTCTTTCAAAAAGTATTTACATACCTATATCATAATAATATGTTGCCGGCTAAGTTCGTACCTATTTATTTTGCTTTATCAGATGATTTTACTTAACCCTTTGATCGCCAAGAACACCTAAAGGCGTCGTTTACTGTCGTGCCTACCACGCCATCGACGCTATAGTTGTCACAGATACAGTGACAAATAGACCCGAGTATTTGTGACGTAACGTTGAAATTAGCTGTGATTTGCAGCGGTCATTGGCGTGTGAGGACGACTTTTGTATCAAGTCAATGGCGGTGAAAAGGTTAAATTACACCCTGCTTCGCTGATTGAGACCCTGCAGCCTACGAAGTTGGCGGCCTCGGGTTCAATCACCGGAAAGGGCTAATATTTGTGTGATGAGCGCGAGTATTTGTTCTTAAGATTTTGATATTTTCTACATAATTAAAGTGTTTATTTATCTTTAGTATTACGTATTGTTGTCTAGTACCCATAGAACAAGCCCAGGGTTCGTATGGGTACTAAATCAATTTTACTAAAACTTCTGAGTAAGAAATATAGCTACGAACTTAACCAATAAGATACGTAATACTTTGAATGTTAATTTACTGTATCTAAGCCTCTATTTCACATTATGTTAGCTCATCTTACTTTTACATCGTAATAAAATAATACTGTTTACTTTATGACCGCTCGGCCCCTTAAGTAATATAATTGCTGACATCATTCCACAGAAGGGAACAAGTTTATATCAGTTGTGTTTTAATGAATTGCATTATTTACAAGAAATAAAGTATTATTGATTATTTTTATTGACTTGCTGTTTCTTTTTCCACTAAATATAAATATCATTTATAACCGGTCGATGTCTTGGTCCCGCGCCGACCGTGCGACGTCATTTTATGTATCACTATTGTTTATGCATTGATTTTTAAACTTAATTGCACAATATACTAATTGGGTACAAAATGTTTGACTTAACGCCTTAACTGGTTACCTGTCCCACGAGGCACATGTGCCTCATGCCTAGAGATAAAGTTAATGCAGGTTTATTTATCTTTAAATATATATACTATGTATACCTGTCTATCAATCACAATGACACAAAATATCATAAAATACTTGAAGGCAATGACGTGTCTTATACGAAACATCACTAAATCAAATTTTATTATTACTATAGGGACATGTCGAAAGAACGCTGCACATTGCTTCGAGACAGGGAATCTGTTAAAGCATTCTCTACCAGTCAAGCGATGGTCCAAACAGAGATAATATACCAGACTCGCGGGCAAGGCATAAAAAAAGTTTCATCATTTAAATTGCTTAAAACGGTTGTCGCTAGGTTTTTTATTTATGACAAGTTAACTTCGTGTAATGCGTGTATATGGGCTGTCACGGCGGTCACCCTAGATTGACCCCCACTATAGGTGAGAAGGTGGCCCCTAGCCATATAAATCTCATATTGTTGACGTTATGCACTTGACGGGAAAGGCGGCTGTACCCATAAAAACAATAAGCTTTGGAACTTCATGGAACTTCATCTTAAAAGGAATAGAGGCCCTGGCTAGATCGACATGACAGGAAGATACGTACATACATACATATAGCACACCGTACGATTCAGTGTCCGCTAACTTTAGATTATGGAATAGTTTTTAATATATATATAATAACTACTATAGCATGAGACTTGAAAAGAGAAATAGCTTTGGAACAGTCAAGGACTTTAATTGTTATGCCACCATGGAACCCTGTCATCATGACAGCGTCAAACCACATGAAAGAAAGCTAAAGTCAATGATTAACGCTGTCACTATGACAGGGTTCCAAAGTGGCATTACAATGAAAGTCTTTGACCGTACAGTATTTTTACAAGATGTGAAATTAAAAGAACTTAAATTTGCATATTAAGACGAAATGCAGTGATATATCGGATTGGAAGCGTCTCAACATGGTCTGGTTGGGAAAATGCGGAAAAACTGCAAAAACTACTGCTGTACTTATTAATATACTGTCACAGTATTGTTGTCATGTCACTCGTGTTTCGTAGAAAAAAAATTATTGCCGAGCGCTGAAAGATTCTCACCCATGATTCGATTATTTCGATTATTAAAACACAAAATTACGATAAATACGATTTAAACAATAATGATATTTCTGTATGTCTGCCTACCCCAATCTGGGAATGAAGGCGTGATCATATGTATGTAAATAATAATTACATTGTTGCGGTTGAAAAGAATGAATTATAAATTCCTTTTTGCCATACAACCAATACACTGCTGCTGTGCTGGGTAGACCACCTCCGTCCGGTCCGACGACCTCCGTCAAATGACGGGGGCCGGGGTGAATAGAAACAGTCGAATCGGGCAAGACCGAGGGAAGTGGCGCGATAAGGAAGGGTCATGCCGAGCGGTGGGGGCATTGAATGTAGGCTGTTTGATTGGATGGATTAATGGTGACCTAGTGCCTCTACATTATTTTTAACAACTCGGGTTGTGTGATGCCTGAAACCGGATGTATTGGAGCTGGGTTAATGAGACGAATGTTATACTAAGTAAATTTATTGGCTGGCTCGCCCGCCGCGGCTCAGTCTCCGTGCATGCAGCGGTCGGAGCAGCGCTTGAGGCAGTCGGGGTCGTTGCGGCAGTGCGCGCGGCAGCTGGCCTGGCAGCGCGTCACGGTGCGCACGTTGGTGCGCGCGAGCTTCTCGTCGAACATCACGCTGCAACGTGCAACAGATATAACGTATAGATGATGGAACAATAACGTTGAGCCAGTTTGAAACTACAAACGTATCAGTAAACTAGCATCTACGGAGTAGGACGATCATACGCGTTCTATTAAATTCTGCTTTGAATTGGTTCAGACAGAATCGCGCAAAGCCATCTCGAGTCGAGTAGCGGTACTAAAATTATCTGACTTCACCATCTATTATCTAACAGCGGTACTAAACAGAAAGCAACATCACGCAAAGCCGTCTAGTATTGAGTAGGTGTACCAAAATTATTTGACTCGCCATCTAGTATCTAATAGCAATTCTAACCACAATGTAACATAATGTAAAACCATCTAGTGTTGAGTAGGTGTACTAAAATAATCTGAAAACGCTGTCTAGTATCAAAATAGCAGTACTATCTACAATGTAACATCGTACAAAGCCATCTAGCGTTGAGTAGTAATACTACTTACTGTAATTAGCGCCATCTAGCATCGAGTAGCAACACAGCGTATGTGACTAGGTAATAATGCTTTTTACCACTAGATGGCGTTAAGTTCAAAATTTGTCCGGTAACTCTCATGCTACTATTTCTACTAGACACTAGATGGCGTTGATGTCATAATTTACTCATTATTGTCCGGTAACCCTACTGCTACTATTGCTACTCGATGATAGATGGCGTTGATCGAAGTAATTAGTACTGTTACTCAACGCTAGATGGCTTTGAATGACAAAGTAAATAAATGGCGCGTTTGACGCAGTCACATTGCAGCCCTAGCAGCGCTATGAAAAAGACTGTCGAGACGGGTCAGGTTGTGAACGTGAAGCTGTCTTGATGAGCAAATACTACTATATTAATTATATCACTGCTTTGTACCTAATGATTCGATTGTTTGTAGAAAATAAATAAATGATGTCGGTTGTGACATAGAAGATACTTCTTGTCGTGGGTTGAATATTTAAATCACACGATTAAAGTCATTTAGTGTAAAGTGGCAGCACCAACCTGTCTATGAACGGCACACTGGTACAAGTGGACGCGTCACAATGTAAAACCGGCGGCGCCACGGCGGCCATCAACGAGCTGTCCTCTCCGATCACGTAGGGGATGTGGTCGATGTACACGTTGTCGAACAAACACAGGCGTTTCATATACTCTTCGGTGTGAGTGAACATTGTGGGAGGAGTGCCTGGGGAAACGTAACATAATGAAAAGATAAAAACGAAATTCGGGTAACCAAGGCCTCTTCAGCGTAATTCAACAACTTAAAAACATGATGTCTTTGACCCGTTATGCTATTGTTTTTAACTCGGTCATTACAGTCAAGTAAATTTATAAGAGCTATAAAAACTTTGACAATACGATAACACGATTACCTAGTAGAATAGAGGCCCTGAGCCCTAGCCAAGATGCGATCGCTAATTAGCGTTTCTATTCGCTTGGTTTTCAAACCAATCGCGTCACTGGTAGATCACGTGACTTTTCGTATGGCATGGTCTACCAGTGACGCGATTGGTGTAAAAATAAAACGAATAGAAACGCTAGTAAGCCAACGCATCTTGGATATAGGCTCTGAAGTCAAGCAGCCGTACAATTGCGCTATGGGACGAGTATTCCAGAGTGGTGTTAAGACAATCGATGAAATTACTAGCATAGAGGCATTCCATATGTTAGTCCTCAGGGTTGTGAACGATGGCATATGTCCCTACCATCAGCTTCAGCGTAGAAGCCTCGTCAGTCTTATTAGAAGCGCGGCTAGGTACCCTATGTTCTTGTGTGCCTAAAAAAAATTCTAGGTAGAAGTAAAGATAAGTTCTTGCGACGTATAACGGTATAATAGGAGTGCTGTTTTAACTTTACGAGTACAGCATCAGTATAAGAGTAAGGTGACTACGCATTTGTCTTTTAGTACGTCACGAACTTATGCACCTGTTTATGATGGGCATAGTGCCAAAAAAACAAAAAAGTACAGGAGTTGCGACTGCCACCCAACTATTTCTGATTCAGTGAGGCTCCAAAAGAGGACGAGAAGAGAGGGCGGTAATGGAAAGGAATTCAGATGATGTGGTTGCACTGACCGACGGAGAAGTACCGCGTATTGCAGGTGTGCTCCACGATGAGGTCGGAGCGGTTGCTGAACCAGCCCACCAGCCAGCGCAGGTCCTCGAACTTGGTGATCTCGTCATTGATCACCTTGCGCGTGAGCCGCAGGTACTCCACGTCGGCCTCGATCACGGACTCGTCCTTGTCCTCACCGTATCTAAAAGTCACGGAGTAGTTTTATAAAAATAAGCTATATAATCACGGGTTTTTCCCGCTAATCCGTCCGCGTCGAAGTCGTATCAATTCCATCTCTTCAGACTGACAGACAAACTTATGATTTTTAAATCAAACTCGTAACTGCTGGAACTACTTCACCGACACTAATTTCATAGAACGTATATCGTTTCATCGAATTTCACTTCATCAAAAGCTATTTTCTGCTGAAGCCCTGTTGTTTTCAGGTTATCTTAAACATTAATTACGTAGGTTAGGTTGGGTTAGACTGCGCCTAGTTAGAAAACCCTGTCTATGAAATGAAAATTCTGTGAAGTGATACGTTCTATGAAATGAGTGTCGGTGAAACAAGGTTAAACCTATTTTGAAGGTATCTTAAACATTAATTACATAGGTTAGACTCAGTGTGACTAACAACGTACCCTTTATGATCGCTATAGCTTAGTCTCTTTCACTGCCTGGAACGTGGCAGGTTTTGACAGTTCATAGTTAGGGTTAAAGTGGCAAAAGAGGAACTCACGCGCGGTACTGCATCTTGAGGATGGCCTCCGACATGTGGATGCGGAAGATGACGCCGGGCCGCAGGTGCGCCTGGTACAGGTCCTTCGGCATCTCCACAAACGACGACTCCCATTCCTGCGGCACAAGCGACGGAGTAAAGTCTGTTCCAATGCAGTCCATGTTACTATATACTCGTACTACTTGCGACTCGCCAGCATTCTATTCCGTGATCTGCGTAAAACTCGTTTGGCGCTTTTCGTTCGAAAACTAATAAAGTTTCCGAAAATAAAAAGTTTGCTTGTATCAATCCAGGATTTGGCCATGAGTGTTTTGAATGCGGGATGAACATCCAATCATACTTATAAGCTTTCACATTTATATTAAACTAGCGACCCGCCCTCGTTTCGCGTCGGTTTAATTGATTTTTCTGTAACACCCATGCATAAACCTATACTTATTATACATAAAAGCGTTTCGTGAAAAAAATATAGATGGTGGAAACCGCATTAATATCAGTTGCGTGGTTTTAAAGATCAACAGAGGGACAGAGAACGCGGACGACTTCATTTTATACTATGTATTGATGATGTTACCAGTGTTGCCCCGCTAGCCCGTCATCGTAGATTTCGTTTATTGATCGCTATTCCCTAAAGCACTGTCCAAATTTCAGGATTAAATGGTAGCCTATGTCCGGACGTAAGTTTGAGGCGCTGAACCGGGAAGACGGATCAACCGATAACCACACTTTTGCATTTATAATATTTGTAAGAATAAGGATACCTAGTATTAGATTATAATTAAGTGTAAAACGAAGTAAATAGGTTGTCCCAGTATCCCCGCGCGCCACGCGTTTCGCATGAAAGGGGTGGTGAAGTTGTCAGGCAGGACAGGCCATGGTCACCTTGATGGGGGGGTCGTAGGCGTCGAAGGGCTTGCCGCCGCGCCCCTTGCCCTTCTTCTTCTGCTGGCGGTGCTCCTGGTCGGAGCGCCGCGCCACCGGCACCGCGCTCGCGGGGCTCACGTTCCGGGGCTGCGACAATCAACAACAAACATACATTTTTTTGTGTGTGTCTAAGCAAACTTACACAAATTGACCTAGATAGTTCAGAACAAAGTTTTACTTTGAGCACTAGATATAAACAGACTAAGTAAATCCTCCATTGGTTGGAATTTAAAAAAAAAGTATCTTGCCTAACATTATTCAATAGGTTAATGTTTAACGGAGCTCTAGCAGGCCTTACGGTGCCAGAGATCCGCGGAGCTTCGAGTGTGGCTCGTAGCTTGACTCTAACCCATTCAATAGGTATTGACTGACAATCCTATCATAATTCGTCAATCGGTATCCAACAAATACGAAGAAGAAACCGATGACAAATAAATATTTATTTAAACGTGCTTCTACATCATAGACAATATTCAAGAGAAAGAACAAATGTTTGCTTTTACCGAGGATCGAACCCGCTTACTATTTACGTTATAGAGGTATATCCTTGGGGCGATAGGAAAGATCAAATTATAGTATAGTAAAAAAAAATATTTGGCCGTCCGTTATATCTTCACTGAAATCTTTGTATCTTTGAAAATTAGTTCCTAACACGCGTGACGACTATTCGGGTTGGTGGAGAACAAAAGATCATGCGCAATGTAGACAACATGGCGGCCATATTTTTGTCGTAAACTATGTAGAGTCCGCGTCATCACTCATCTTTTGTACAACATAGACGTATCACATCAAAAGTAATCAAAACATAAGTAACTAATATTTGTGTTACCTCGTCGTCGGGCGCGGCGGTGGCGTTGGCGCGCGCGCGACCGCGGCGGCGCTGCGAGCGCGCGCGCTTCCGCTGCTGCTGGTGGACACAACATCAAGTTAATTACGAAATTTTGCCGGTTTTGCTTTTCGTGATTTTACAGTTAAAATACTGCTTTTCTATAAGTTTTAATGCACATCATGAAATATCATTTCAGGTTTGATCGAATAAATGAGTTACGAATGAATGAGCTACTTTTTTATTTTTGTCCAGTATCTTAATATATATATTTTTTTTTTTTTTTTTTTTTTTTATTTATTTAGGAAACAAACAGTCACGTACAAATGGTAATATCATTCACTTATTATAACTAACAGACCTATAGTTCCATTTACTCAAATAAAATACATTAATTATAAAATGAAACAGGGTAGGTGTTGCGAATAATTTTGCAACTCATTCGCGCGGTAAGTAAGTACACTCGTAATTATATAAACAAACTAGAAAAAAAAAGTAATCTTTCGTAGAACATAAAGTTACAGACAATTTAAGTAAAGCAGTAAAAACAAGAAAAAACAGACATCAGGAGAAGAGCAAACTCCTAAGAGCACTGCTGTATTTACCAATTGATAAAGAGAATATATCTAAATCTATGAAATTTATATTGTAATCACGACAGGCTCGCCTAAAGAAAGTATTTCTTGCAAAATTTGAGCGGCAAAAACTTATATGGAAAGTTAAGGGGTGGCGTACGGGGATGCAGCGGGGTATTTTAAGGGATACATTTCCAAGAAGAACGGGAGAATTAATATAATTATTTATTAGCTTAAAAAGAAATACTTGGTCTAAATATACACGGCGTTTTATATATAAATCTCGTGTCACAATGTTTGTCCTCAATGGACTCCTAAACCACTTAACCGATTATAATAAAATTCGCACACCATGTGCAGTTCGATCCAACTTGAGAGATAGGATAGTTTAAATCTCAAATTATAGTCGCAATTTTAATTTATTGCTAATTATTTGTCTGTTATTATTTGACAGTCGCAATTATCTGTTAACTCCAAATGATTCTAACAGATGTCGATACCTTTCGACTGGGTTGAGTAAGTAATCAATAGATGGCGCTGCTATGGTAAATCTACGAACGTGTCATATAAGCTACATATAATTATATGTAATTGTCTCAGTGAATGAAAGTGGCGTGGTACTAAAGTGTAATCATATTTATGACTTCGACTGTACCACGTTCCATACATTTTAGCCCATTGCTCTTTGTACAGATTTTTTCGTTAATTAGCACAGGTTTTGCTGAAGTGAACTTTGTTCAATAATGACCTCAAAAGTTGGAGCTTAAGTTGGATTTACGAAGATTTGTCATGATTTCTTTCTTCACTACATAGTATAAAACAAAGTCGCTTCCCGCTGTCTGTCCTGTATGCTTAAATCTTCAAAACTACGCAACGGATTTTGAAGCGGTTTTTTTTAATAGATAGAGTGATTGAAGAGGAAGGTTTATATATATAATACTTTAATCCAGAGCGAAGCGAGGGCGGGTCGCTAGTTATATTATATAATGCGAGATTTAGGTTGTTTTAAAACATTAAATATTGGTATTTTTTATCGATTTTTTAGCGGATTAATTTGAACTGAAGTTTATTACTGTTGTTTTAATTTTATGAACGAGAGTTTTAAGTAGCCAAAATAAAATAAAAATTGCACATTTTCTTTAAAAAATTATCAAGTTAATTACTTATTTACACAAAAAAAATATAGGAAGGTGGTCAAAAGTGATTCATATACATTGTTAAGACGACTTTTACAGCTATAAATCGCAATTTTTTCATACCTTTTAGACGTCAAAACGATTCGTGAATATGCTGCACTATATTCTAAACCTCTTACAGCAAAACTCACAAAACAGTCGCCGGTTTCAGGTCGATAAATCAAAAGTAAATAATAAAAACAAAAAAGTAAATCATACATTCTTTGAAAATTGAAATTGTTTCGTGTTGCGTATACAAATTTGTAGAAGTAAAGTATTTAAAAACTATAAAACAACGTATGTATCACGTAAATCTGCAAAATCGGCAAAATTTCGTATACGGCCTCTTAATCACTCGTATTTCGCTTGTTCACAAGTATTGGGACTTTGGGACTATTTGGAACTAGCGTAAGAAGACTGTGAAGCAAATAATTTCCAAACAAAATGCGATAACGTTTTTCGCATTTAAACGATGTCCGATTTTTACGATTTTTGAATATGTTGTAGATATTAGGTATATTTATTGAAAAAAAGCGGAAACGTGCAGATCTAGTTTTTCATAATATCTACAACATATTCATAAATCGTGGATATCCGATTAGATTTAGGGGTGAGAAACGTTATCGCCCGGAGCTAAATTTGTATGGATTATTTTTGACAGTTCCGCGATTTTAGCATCGCTTCACAATCCTCTTAACATAGTCAGTGCCAGCAACCCGCTAGTCGGGTTCTCTTATACTCTTATCCCTTAGATGCATACGGTATCAAAAATGTTACAAGGCTTTTTTACGTCATTTTATCAAAATTCAGATAGTTTAATTCCTTGTAGGTATTCTTAGACTGCGTTGTTGTTTTTCCATTTTGTGAGAAGATAGTATAAAAAAGGTGACTTCTAAAGAGTGCATGAAATCCGAAGTCTTGTTATGTTGCTGATTTATTTCATGATCTTGTTGATGCGGCTCTTTCAAAATACTTAATGAATCTAACGATATTTATCAGGTACAATAAAGGGTGTTATAACTTAATCGACCAGCTTAATCTTGGAGGACTGAAGCAAAAAAAAAACATACTAAATACGATAACGTTTTTCTCCCCTAAAACGTTGTCCGATTTTTACGACTTAATGAACATGTTGTAAATATTATGAAAAACTTTTTCCTTTCCAAGAAAATATTGATCGGAAGGAAAAAAATGGATCTAGCTTTTATGAGAACTACAACATACATACATAAAATCACGCCTTCATTCTCGGAGTGGGGTAGACAGAGCTACAGAAGTACCAACAAATCTAAAAATACTTGTTGGTAATTCTGTAACTACATTTTGCACAATCAGGCTAAGATATTTACTAGTGTATTAGTGACAGGTTGCAAGCCCATCGCCTAATAGTACTACAAGCCCTTATTCCCTTAGTCGCCTCTTACGACATCCACGGGAAGACATGGAGTGCCACTATTCTAATCCGCCAACCACACAGGGGCACGGAGAACTACAAAATATTTAAAAATCGTGGAAATCGCATTAAATATAAGGGGTGAAAACGTTATCGGCCGGAGCTAAATTTGTACGCATCATGTATTTAAGCATCGCTTCACAATCCTCTTAAATGAGCAATATTTCTTGAAAACGGTTCTAACGAATTCGATAAAATTTGCGATGTATGGATTTACGGGGGCGAAACATCGATCTGTCATGTTGTCATCTTCGGGAAACTTCGTTTTCAACCCGAGCGACGCTCGGTATTCCTGCTACTGATATTTAACACGGTGTTAACTTGAAAACAATCGTTTCGAAATAATATTGCGGGTTAAAGTTTAAAAAATCACAACTAATGATTACAATATAAAATAGCCTTTCAGCCACCTTAATTGTAACCTTAATTCATATTGACTGTTTTCTGCGAATTTAGAGTTTCCTATACCATTCGTAGTCCATTATAATAACTGTATTTCCTGCTCTCTTAAAATAAACTTTACAGGAAACATTTCACGCAAATTTACCCTCTTATTTATAACCGCACAGTACGCTTAAAATATGCTTTGGCCTTGTCTTGCACTGTGACATTTGAATTTGACAGAAAGTGACAAAAAATACTTAACTAATACTAAATTATTCAACAAGGGACTAAAGTAAGCCATTATACACGAGATATTTATCCACCCGAGCAAAGCAAGGGTGGATGAACTTTGATGAGTGTCATTATGGCCTTTTAGTCTCGAGTTTAACACTCTTATTTTCACTTCGATTGCGAGAAAAAATAGTAGATTGTTTATCAAAGGTCACGAGACTTTTAGCCACCAGAGCAAATAAGTAGGTAGTTCGTTTGAGTGTCATTTCGGCATTTTGGTCAAGAGTTAAATTCGATTGTGAGAAAATAAATCTTAAATTATAATAAGTATTTTCTTGAAAAGGTAAACGTACAGACCTAGTTTTTCATAATATCTACAACATATTCAAAAATCGTAAAAATGGAACAACATTTAAGCGGTTTTCTCATGGAAAACTTACCATTGTTAATTTTTAAACACCCAAAAACGTTATCGCATTTTGTGTGGATTTTTTTGCTTCTCAGTCCTCTTTGGTTGAAGCCTTTGTCTGGAAATGTGTCTGTATTTGCTTGTTTGTCCGTCCATTTATCATCATCGTCCATATATACTAGGGCCCAAACAGATGAACCAATTTCAGTGCCGGTTATTTTATTTGAAAGCTCGTATTTCGGCCTTATAAAGAAATAAATAAATGCATATCAACAATAAACTTTATATTGTAAAATATGTAAATTGTTAAAAAAACTTGTTATAGTCCGAACAATTTATTTTCAAAATGAATCACTCGTCGACATCCTTGGGTTCGGTGATAGAGTCCACGAATATAACGGAGTTGCACTCCGCGGCGTCGCACTGCAGCATGGGCGGCACCTCCACCGGGCTGACGGAGTACTCGTCGCCGATCACGTACGGGTTCCCGTCGATCCACAGCGCGTCGAACAGACAGTATATGTGCACTTTGATCGTCATGTAACTAATGAACTTGTAGATGCGCCCGCCGCACTCGCCCAGATGCTCCTTCACGCTCTTGTCCGTCTTATACATCAGCAACAAATTATGAAACTTGGTAATCTCATCCATGACGACCTTTTTAATTAGATTCGTGTATATTATATCAGCTTCGATGTGCCTCTCCGGGTCTTCGTACATGCGTTGTTTGATTCTCAGTATGGCATCCGACATTCTTACTCTGAAAATGACTCCTGGGTTCATCTGATCAGGGAGGATGGAGGGTCTCTTGGTAGTGGTTGTGAACTCGAGTATTCTGTCCTTGACCGGCTCCGGGTACAGGTAGTGGTGGGGCCGTTCCCGGAGCTTGGGCCCGGCGAGTGTGTTGAAACGGCGAACTCTCTGCGTACAAACAATCTTGTCACTTCTCTTCTCAAGGTATTTAGCGTTTCCACCATCTTTAACACGGATCGCGAGGACAGATGTAACTAATGGAGCGTTAAAGTAAACGCTGTATTACCTAAAATGGTGGAGATCAAATAAAAGGGAGTGTCTGACGACGCGGTTAGCCTAGTTGGTGTAGCTCTAGCGGCTGCCTGCGAAGCTAGCGGTCTTGGGTACAGTAAGGGTCGGTGTTTAGTGCCCATATAGTATCTACCTACAAGCCTAGAAGCTTGGGACTAGGTCAATTTCAAGGCCACTTTTCTTGGCTTCAATTTGTTGTTCGCCGTGCAATCTCCAGTGTCATATTGTGGATTTCTTACGATTTTAATAAAAAAATGTGAAATAATCCGGAAAGCAGATAAGTAGGAGACCATGAGTATAGCCTTTATATCCCAAAATATTTAAAAAAGTTTCTAACGACCAAACGAATGATGACTATAACGCGGCGATGTCACAATACGCTCGTTATATCCGCGGCGTGGCTGAGCAAATCGCAGTGTGGTAGAGCCCTTAGATCTTTATCTTCTAGTATTTTAATAGATATCTTTGCGTGTAAAGAGAATAAAGACTTTTACTTTGTACTGTTAGGCGATGGGTTTGCAACCTGTAACTAATACACTGGTATCTTATCCTCATTGTGCAAAATGTGGTTATAGAAATAGCAAGAAGTTTAGAGTTGTTCGTATTTTGTAGCTGTGCCTACCCACTCTGGGAATGAAGGCGTGACGTATGTATGTACCTTTGCGCGTCGCTTGAGGCGATTGTGGTCAGCGACGTCGTCATTCGAGGCGTCGTACTTGCCGGTGTCCAGGGGCATCCAGGAGTTCGCGGGCGACGGCAAGAAGGCACCGGAGTCGGCCTGTGGGGGCGACAGATGTTAGACCTCGGGTGTAAGTACAAGGCTGACTTCGCTGGTAATTGAGTAAGGATTACGCGGCAAACTATAAAAAAACAGTTGGTGGGCGAGAACGGCATCAGAGTAGTGTCTAAAGCATGGCGTCAGATGTTTTGGTCGGGTGTCTATCGTTTGACCGAATTACATATGCAATAATTTCACTTGTCCGAATTTCATATGACATAATTTTATATGCCCCGCTGCAAATTTCTGACTTTCCCGGAAATTATTCGAATTTTTCTCGCCGTAAAAACCATCCTTAGACTTCAACGAACATTTAAAAAAATATATAGTCTATGCGTTGTTGAGTTATGCGCTTACCAACACATTTTGCGATTCATTTTTGTATTACTGAAGATAACGATAATGCCAGGCATTTTATCTGTTTCCGTGATCTATTCAGAATTGTAAGTAATAAAACAAACCTAACCTAACCTATTGGGCTCTATACGATGGCATGTACATTACCTGAAAGGTTTACGAATTCTGAAAAAATGCCTTTATAGACGAAGGTTATAGCTAGTGACCATTAGGGCAAATGAAATTAGTGCAAATGCAATTATGAAAATTTAAGGGATACCGTTTTGGTTAGGTCATCTATTCTCAAAGTGAATTCCGCATAGCAAGGGCTCCGTCAAGAACAAGTTATTTGAAGATCTGATATAAAAAAGGTTTTGCTTACTTTGGGGCTTTGTAATTTTTTTTCCTTTAAACCTGTGTTTTGCCCGACTACGGCGAACTAAAGGAAGGGTAATGATTTTGACACCCTATGTATAATATACATTATAGGTTTTCATATGTATAAATGCTCCACTCTATCGTCGTTCTTTGACAAACGAGGTGTCTATCGAATTGTCTTTATTGTGCCATGATTTATTAAAATTAAATATGGTGGCTGTAAATAAATATAAATTCATCGTTCAGCGTCTAAAAAGCAATCATTAAAATTTTCATCGGGCTCCGTTAGGTAGGTTATTTTTCAGCACCATGGGATTACTCCTGGGACAGTTTCACGTACTTAGTTATGTTTTTCCTTTCTACTTCTAGGCATGTGTGGCAATAGCACTCTCTAAAGGTAAAACGTCAAAAATATTCTAATCTGTTCAACGGTCTGTGTAATCGGGGTAAATAATATCCCGACGAATTGAGAACCTCCTTCTTTTGAAGTCGGTCTGCTGGGTTAGGTTAGTGAGAGAGAGCAAGAACAGGCAAGAGCAGGATGGCTCAGCTTGATGCCTGAGAAAGGAAGCATGATACAATTTTTTTTCTTCAATCTCATACTTCGTGTGTTATCATTGTTTGGCTGTTTTGGAGGATGTATGTACGTATATGTTATATAGATGTATAATTATATGTATAGTACCTATGTATTAAGTAAATTAGTTACTTTATGTATTTACATTTATTTATATATACATAGATTTTATTACAAAATTTAAATACTTTAAGTGTTTCTTGTAGTTGTTTAGTTTGAGTTGTAAAGGAATTAGTTTACACCGCCTGCCATGAATTTGTGTCCTTAGTTATTTCTCTATCCAAGGTTGTCTGGAAGAGATCGCTATTTAGTGTTAAGATCGCCTGTTGTATACCTATGATTTAAATGTACTGTTTTGAGTTCTGTTTTTTTTGGTGTTCAATAAAGAAAATATTGTATTAACATGGGCTGATCAGGAGGATGGATCTGTCTACTTGCTGAATGGCAAATTGTCTGCGGCATGTTTGTCGCTCGGATCTCCCATTCTATCTAGTCTGTAACGATCCAAAATTAAAAATGTAAGTTACTGATATTTAAAATTAGAGGATTTAGATCCGAATTGACCGACCCCAATCTCGAATAAGACAATACCCAGCGGTTACTGCTGACATGGTCTCCATCGCTTCGGGAATTCACTTTGAGGATAAAAAGGAAGAGGAAAGGAAAGAGCAGTCTTGAAATTATGATTTATGACTTCACCTTCGAATGCGGAGTCTTTTTAGGCGTCATGAAGTGCACTTGATTTTGGAAGTATTCATCTTTTCCCTAGAATCATAAAACATACTTAAGTACCTACATATTACCCAATATCAATTTTTGAAAAAGTTCACATAAATACTATGACTAAAAAGCTTTCCTTGCATAGACAAACCACATTTTGACCCTAGTTGGCCAAAAATAACTATGTATACCTACATACTTATATTTGTGAAATGAAGCTCAAGCAGTACCTTTTTACAATAAGCGAGCTTTTTATTAAGTTGCAATGTTCTTGCAAGGAAGATTTGAGCCACTTCCCGGGGACCGATTGTGATGAAATTTGGTATACCTACGTAACTTCGATGACATACAATAATACGGCATCATCGAGCTGGCCTGATGATGCAGTCGGAGGGTGGTGACAGGATCTCCGCTATCCTTAAAGTAGACCCACTGACTTTGGACTCATCAGTTTAGTCTTGATAAGCAGATATTTCTCAGTCCTTTGTTGTTATTTGTCACAATAAATGCAATACTTTTACTTTAAAAGTAATTAAGTGGGTATCGCCAAAACACGGCCGGGACCCTCCTCTAGTGGAGGCAGCCCTTTAATTTAGGTCTCGTGACCTGGGCCCCACCTGTGGGCCGAGCACGCTACCACGGGACAATTGACATAGGGTCGGGAGTTTAATTCATCTATTCCATATTCCAACGTAAGTATAAAGGTTTAAAATAAGTTTGTTTTGTGTGATTTTAGTCCTTTTATTACCAAGCAACTTAATCCCCGGGTGGCTATCATTTTAATAATTTCATGATAATATTAGGTATTTGACGCTAGTTCCCGTTTGACGACATTTGACACTAAGTCCCGTGGCAGCGTGCTCGGCCCACTGGAGCCACCGCTGCCTCAGGCATAAGGGAACGATCGAAAGGGAAGGTTAAGATTTTAGTTAGTTTAGTAACACTTACGTCATTGCCGTAGTTGAACCCGTAGCTGGCCGCCGGCTCGGCGCCGAGCGACGCCGCGCCCCAGACCAGCTGCGGACAGGGGCTAGACAAGTCAAGTGGGAGCGCTGGTGGCTGAGGAGTCCACTGGTGGGAAGTACCTTTAATTCCCAGCCTTCGCCATGTAGGTACTAATGGGTTCTAGAGAACCCATTGTATTTGTTATAAATACGTTGATTTTACGGGAAAGGGAAACATCGTGAGGAAACCTGCACAATCAAGCAGCTGAGTCTTCACAAAAGGTCCTACTCGGTCAAAATGTATACGAGAGACTCCATCTGACAAGGATAAGATATGATGAGAGCTACTTGGATGCAAGACTTAATATATGCAATACATATATGTACCTAAGTAATATTTAAGATATATTTAATTTACCTCTAGTCGCCCCCGATACAGGTAATAATAGCTTGGTTCCTGGGCTGAGATTCCACACGGTAAAAACGATATTGCCTTTGACGGGGTCAGACTCGTGGTACCGTCACACCAGGCTGTCCACCGCTGCTATTCGACGGATGCCCTTCGGGCATCTAAATATATCTGACGAACCTAACCTACCTACTTTACAAATAACAAAATCGGGCAAGAGCATGTCGAACCATGCTCAGCGTAGGGTTCCGAAGCCTTTAAGTACTACAAACATAAAAAATCAAGTAATAACTACGAGTAATTTCTGTTTAAAGTCATTTGGTGCCGTCTTACATGATTTTAGAGTAGGTATAAACACTTTAATCGTCTCTCAAGAACCAATGATGTCTACTTAGTCGTGATAGTTTTCCTTTTAATTTCGTTATATGCGGATGTTTTTCATATTTTTAGTAATTGAAGTTTTGGCTGTGGCTTAATATTTCATCAACAGATCCCTTAATCGAAAAATTTATTTCACAAACCCGTAATATTTACCCCACACTATGGGGTGGACAAAAAAAAATACATCCCCACGCTACGTTTAGGGGAAGGTGGGTACACTAAAGTTTTTTTAAAGTTTTTTTTACCACTTTGTTGGCGTATATTTATGCCAAATTACAGTTTTCTAACTAGTAATAATTAAGAGTCTCTGAGCTAGGCTACGGCGGACGGACGGACATGGTGAAACAATAAGGGTTCCGAGTTTGACTACGGAACCCTTATTGTTTCGCCATGGGTTATAAGTTATAACGTATTTTTTAAGAAGCTGTTACTTATTCAGGATTTTTATAAATCGAACCTAATCTTGTTTACACGTCATATATTTAAATAAATCAGGGCCTCTATTCAACTGCGTTATAACGATATCGTTTTTGACCTGTTTCCGTATTGTCAACGTTTTGATAACTCTTAAGTCATTTACAATAATGGCGACTGTGACATAAACGATTCTTAAACGTGTCAAACACGATATCGTTTTAACGCACCTGAATCGAGGCCCAGAAAAAAATACTGGTTCAGCGATTTAATAAAATATGACATTATGACCTACTTCCTCGTGGTCCTACTAATTTGTCCTACTAGTCAAAAAGTGAACCTAGATTTGATCACTAAATACTAATTGTGTTTGTAAAAGTAGGTAGGTTAGGTTCGTTAGGTATCTTCAGATGCCCGAAGGGCAAAACCACTTAGAAGCAGGAGCTCCGCCCTTGGGCGGGGCTCCGTCGAAAGTCAGTAGGACAAAAATAGTAGGACCACGAGGAAACGGCCACATTATGTCCAAAAAAAATAAGGGAAACATGGGCTCCCAATATTTCAACAATTAATCAACTTACCAAAGCCCCGCAAATAACGAGCATCATGGTGCGTGCGCGCCGATCGCCGCGCGACTGATGCTAAAGTGTCCGACTCTTTCAGGACATTAATTGGTTGTTAGGACTAATTGCTTCATTGGTTTTACCCTATCGACGGTAACTGGGTAGTTAGGTACAGTTCACCAGCATATATTACCATTTTGATTTATTCTGTTTACTGTTTTACTCTACTCACTTGACATTGGCGAAATCACTGCGGAATATCGCGGTGGACCGCCATTAATAAAAAAAGAAGAAGAAGAAATTCAAACAGCCTCCCAGATACATGTTGCCATTTGTTGATGACGTAGCCGGACGTTTTCCAGGTCATTGCCCGTGGTCCATCTTTTTAGTTCACCTCTGTGGATTGCGGAGACTAAACTGGTTAAAACTTAAAACCGTTCTTCAGGGGGCCCGAAGGGCCAAAATACCTCAGAAATAGGAGCTAGCGGAGCTCCGTCGACTCGGTTACGGTGTGCTAAAATGTCCAGGTGAACTAATTAGGTGGACCACTGGCAATGACCACGTTTTCCAAAAAAAGTGCCTATAGTTAAGGACAAAAATGAACATCGGTAATTTTTCAATTACGTCACGATTTTTTTTTATATTCTTATATACTTCCTTCAAAAGGGAACAGGCGGTATCACTACATAGTATAAAACAAAGTCGCTTTTTCTGTCCCCATATCCCTATGTATGCTTAAATCTTTAAAACTTCGCAACGGATTTTTATGCGGTCTTTTTTTAATAGATAGAGTGATTAAAGAGGAAGGTTTATATGTATAATACTTTAATCCGGAGCGAAGCGAGGGCGGGTCGCTAGTTTCAAATAAAATAAGCATAGCAGATTCAAACCTCACCTGTTAGTAAAATGTTCGAACTTGCTACAGAAGTTTTGTCTGAGATGCCACAATTTCTCTTAAAGCAGTAATAGTTAATTTTCGTGACGTAATGGAAAAATTACCGTTGTTAATTTTTGTCCTAAACTATAGGTACTTTTTTTGGAAAACGCCCAGCCCTTGTCGTCGGAGTGCACGGGAAAGCCGGCGGAGGGCAAGCTGGGGCTGGGCATACAACCTCCACCGCCGAGGTCTTCGTTTCGGAAATGTTGTCTATGGGCTATTGGTTATGTTCCAACCCCCAAAAGAAACCTTGTTGTCTCGTCCAGCATTACAGTGACGGGTTGAGAGTAAAAATGATATCGCTATTAAGTTGTAATTTATTGCATGTCTATGTTAAAACTATTATAATTTTTGTTTTTTTTCTCGCAATAGAAGTAAAAAAAGCGAGGGTGGATAAATATCACTCGTCATAACGGCTCACTTTAATCCCTTGTTGACGGAGGGACACTATTACCAAAGAAAGAAAAAACAGAGTCCCTTAAAATGCCGGTTCTCGATACGTAATATGTAGATGGCGGCGTTACAATTATCGTAACTTTTTTAGGAGGGACTTTGGTTTGAGGTTTTGGTTGAGGTTTGACTTTGGAGGTTTTTACTCTTCGGTGACGTTTTCTATTGCATTTCAGCTCTTGCGACGAATTACCATACAGAAGATTTCGTAGTACAAGTATCATTGATTTAAAACTCCGTCCAGCGCACAGGCAATAAGTATACGTTGGCAAGAAGAGTTTGGAAAAAATAAGCTCCATAGTCAAACTATTTTTGCCTAGTTTATCCTAAATCGGGAAGTAAATGTAATCCGGGTAACTATAGGTCAATTTTAGTACTACGGAGACTCCCATTAAGTGCGGAGTGCCGCAAGGATCCATCTTAGGACCACTATTGTTTCTTATTTACATAAATAATATACACCAGATAGGTCTGAGGGGCGATATCACTCTGTATGCAGATGATACAAGCCTGTTCTACTTTGGAAATAAAATATCAAGTATTATAGAGGAAGCGCAAAGTGACCTCAATTTACTAAATAAATGGTTTTAAACTAATATGCTTTCATACTGTATAGACTCATTCCAAATATTAGAAATTGAAAAAAAAAAGCCGTTAGTTAAAATGGCTTTTACAGCCAATTAATGATTATAGCAAAATATTTTATAGCATATCAATTCATAGCAATTGATTTTATAGCAAGTACATATTTAGCATGCGCCGCAGTGGAGCACCGGCTTCATCCCGTGGGGCTGTGGTTAGATGCTGAAGAGTGTGCGGGCGGGGGGCAGAGACTGGAACCGCACTGTGGGCGCCAGCCGGTCGCACCAACGTCGGTCGTCTTCGGCCGCCTTCGCCGCGGCCTCTGTTAAACAAAACACGAGCTGCAAGTAACTATTGGGTAAAAGTCTTAAGCTAGGTACGAATCTGAGCATCTCAGCCAGTGAGGCAGCGTGCTCGCCGCGAGCCGACCGAATTATTAACAAAAAGAAGAAGAAATCGCCTCGGTGGTGGAAAAAGACTGACTCTCGACGGCTCGCCGCGCGCCGCTCGTGCGCTGCTCGCGCACGGCGCGTGAGCGCGTACGAATTTGAGCAAAATAGGTGAGCTGTGCGTGCCTCAACCCGAGGCTGCTCTAATACGTACCCACCTCTAGACGTAATAAAGTACAATATGTATGGTCCATACTAACTGGGCATTTCTCAGAAAGTTTGTACCTTTACTTTTTCTTATGTCCCGACATTTCTTCGTAACTTTTTAATATGTATGACAAACTTTATCGCAAAGTCAGTATTTATTTAATATAGATATTTTTATTAGGCAACTAATGAGTATTTTTATTGTAATTAATAGCTATTACATTAATTTATATTAATTTTTAACTTTAAAAAATACCTTGTTTTGACCGTGTCCAACATCGAAATAACAAAATGTTTCAAACTTTAAAAATATTGCTACTACTAAATCGAGTTTATATTTTTTGCACCGGGCAACATTTCTGTATCCTTTATGTTTTTTTACCATTTTTTTATGCTATAATCAACCCTAACTGCTTGAAAAATGGATTTAAAATCGAGTCCAATATTTGGTAACATGTGGAAATTCCTACTGAGTTACGGTAATTTTTCGACTTTTGGCATAATATTACTACCGCGATGGTAATTATTTTATTAAGATAGCAACCCAGATACCCGAACGAAACCGGCCATTTTGGAATATTCGAGTCAGTTGTCCGCGAACAGTGCCGTCAAACACAAGTGATCTTACGTTACATTTTTGAACTTCCACTGACTGACCGCAATTCTCAGATATTTGGTAAGCTATTCTAACTTTTTTTGTTTTCTTATTGAAGTGTTATTCATATAAAAGAGAAATGTGATGATTTTTGTGATGTAATACTAAAATATGTAATACTTATTTCAAGTTGTTTCTACTCACGGAGGAGTCGTTACGTTCCACTGAGAAACATTTATGATAAATGTTTCTCAGTGGAAGGAATCGTCACTCAGTGGATGAGTAAAGTTATGTTTACATTAGAGTTTTCGTTTAACCGACTTCAATAAAAAGGAGGAGGTTCTCAATTCGTCTGTATGTTTTTGTACGTTTGTCACGCGATTTCTCCATCAATTGAGGACGAATTTTCAAAATTATTTTTCTATTTTAAAGAGTTTGCTCCATTGTCACCAAATCAGGATCTGATCATGGGACATTGTACAACGCGTTTCATTTATTTTACTCAACATAATGAATGTAGCAAAGTGGAACTGACGGTAAAGTAAGTACCAGGAGAACTCTTCAATGACTAACGTCCCTGCATTTTTGATAGCGACATTTTTGTTAATGATGATGACTGATGAGGAGTTGGAATTATGCTATTGTTTCTTAGTGTAGTACATAACTAAAAAATAAAATCGCCTCCAAAAACCCACTAAAGCCGCGTTAAATAATGACCGGCCTAAGCCTACTTATTCCTGATGACATGTCAAATAAAGTCATGGCAAGAATCTGGTTACATTGCTATAGTAAATTTATAAACGTGTTCGTTATTTTTCATGTCATTAACGCGATTTAGTAGATTAATTTGAAGGCATTTTTATTTTTTGTTAGCTACCTTTGGTTTTTGGAGATAATATACCTACTTATGTATGTAAATATGTATGTATGTATGTGTGTGTGTATATATATATATATATATATATATGTATTTATGTAGTATGTACGTATGTATGTTACGCTTTGTGGGATAAACGGCTTGACGGATTTTAGTATAGTGTCATTGACATTTGTCTTATTTGTGGGAGTGGCATAGGGTTTATACCTTTTTTTCTTTCTTTCTGCCTGCTTGTCTGTCTTTAGCTTGTTGTTAAAATATCAAGTTTCTAAATCTTGCAATACATGTTAACGGTGTGCTATGCTATAATATTTTAACAATAATTGCTAGTTTGAGAAAACATATTATTTTGGAATGTTTAAGAAATGCATAAAATATGGTTCTGGAAAAAATAATCTGTTTTTTATAGGTAACACATTAAACATTATGGCACTTACTGCTGCAGAAAGAATGAAGAAATACAGAGAGAGACTGAAATTAGATCCACAAAAATACGAAGAGCACAAAAGAAAACACGCTAAACTAGTAAAGGAAAAGACGAAGAAGGTAACAGAATTAACCGATGAAGAAAAACAAAAACAAAGGAAGAAATGGAGAGAACAAAAGAAAAAGCAAAAAGAAAATAAATTATGTCGATCTAATTCTTCAAATGCAAAGAGCCCTAAGCCAAAAAATGCAAAAGTAAAAGGACGGAACAGGTCTAGAATTGCTAGGCAGTATAAAGCAGCATTACAAAAAATATATGCATTAACAAAAGCTTTACAAGCTATGAAAAAGAAACATTACCGTTTTAAAGTAATGTTTAATAAACAAATCAGTGATTTAGAACTACGCCTAACAAAAATGAAAATTAGAGAAGAGGTAATGGAAAGCTCTTTAAAGACTACATACAAAAAACCGGCCAAGTGCGAGTCGGACTCGCGCACGTAGGGTTCCGTACAACTATACATCTAAATAAATGTTTTTCTTTATTCTTTATTATATTGGAGTTGATTGAATGAAAGGTAAAATGCGGTTTAGGATTTGTAACGTAGATATTAAAAATACATAATATAAAAGTTCTTGTACCTCGTTGTAACTTTGATCGATGTTTTAATAATAGTGTTTTTTTTTTAAATAAGATATTGATAAGTAAACATTATAATTAGGCACTATATGCGAGCCCATATAGGCTTGTGATAGCTAAACAAGCTAATATATATTCCAGTTTGACAATAACTCCGCGCACACGAGTGTCAATGACGGCTGCCCTCACGTGGCTGCCCGTTCGGGTAAGCGTAGTCGGGAACCTCCCCGCGCGCGCTCCCGCTACCGATAAAGTCACGCCCCAAGCGAATTGTTGTTTACTTGGGAAACTATTACCGATTTCTTACTCGTATTAGAAAATAATGGTTCACGGTTTATGCATAAGGTTTATGTTCATAAAATTATTATATTGATGAAAATGCGGTTTACGATTTATAACGTATTAAAAAAAAACTAATTATTAGATCTCGTTCAAACCAATTTTCGGTGGCAGTTTGCATGGTAATGTACATCATATATTATTTTTACATTTATCATTCCCTTATTTTAGAAGTTACGGGGGGGGGGACACACATTTTTCCACTTTGGAAGCGTCTCTCGCGCAAACTATTCAGTTTAGAAAAAAATTATAATAGAAACCTCAATATCATTTTTGAATACCTATCCATAGATACCCCACACGTATGAGTTTGATGAAAAAAAAAATTTTGAGTTTCAGTTCTAAGTATGGGGAACCCCAAAAATTTATTGTTTTTTTTCTATTTTTGTATGAAAATCTTAATGCGGTTCACCGAATACATCTACTTACCAAGTTTCCACAGTATAGCTCTTATAGTTACGGAAAAAAGTGGCTGTGACATACGGACGGACAGACGGACAGACATGACGAATCTATAAGGGTTCCGTTTTTTGCCATTTGGCTACGGAACCCTAAAAATGTCGTACATATAAGCAGAAAGCGACGCTTAAAAGTATGTTAGAAGCTGAGATGGTTGGAAAATCTAAAATGAAAAATAGATTTACTAAACTATTGGGGCTAAAAGGAAAAGTAAGGAAAAGTAAGGAACGAGTGAAAAATATTAAAATTCGTCTAGAAATAGAAAAATTTTTCACACGCGATGACGTCAGCAGATGTACAGCAGGTAAAAAAGAATGTCGCACTTACGGAAAAAAGAAAGAGCAAATCAGGTACCTTACTGATACTTTGCAAAATGTGTACAAGACATATAGATCAGAAGGCGGTAAATACAGTTTTGCTACCTTTCACAGATATAAGCCCTTTTTCATCATTTCGCCTAACGTGCAAAATCGGGAGACTTGTCTATGCATAAAACATAGCAACATCGAACTAAAATTACGTGCACTTCGCCAAAATGGCTTGCTAACTGGCATGCCTAATATGAAAGATATTTTAAGTTATTTAACATGTGATATAAAATCATATGCATGCATGTACGGTACGTGCAACACGTGTAAATCGGTTGCTCTGGATTATCAGCTGAAGGAAGGTCAAAAGGACTACATAGTTAAATGGTTTCAATGGGAGAGAATAGACATAGTGTATGAAAAGAATGAAACTAAATTATCTACAAAAAAAACTGTAAAGGGGATAAAGACTGGAACTCTTTCTATATTGATAAGTGATTTTGAACAAGACATACCAGCATTTAAAAAACATTATTTTACATGGAAACACCAACAAAAGCAATACCAAAAATGCATAAACGAATTGAAGGAAAATGAAACTCTGATTTTATGTGATTTTTCCGAAAATTATGTATGCAAGTTGGCAAGTGAAATTCAGTCTATGCACTTCGGTGCATCAAAAGCACAGATAACGCTTCACACGGGAATGATTTACTGGAAGGAATCATGTCAATCGTTCTGTACTGTGGCCGATAGCCACTGTCATGGTCCTGAAGCAATTTGGGCTCATCTGATGCCAGTCATAAAGTTTATCAGGGAGAAAAAGCCTACAACAACAGTAATACATTTTTTTTCAGATGTTCCCAGCAGCCAATATAGACAGAAAAAAAACTTCTATCTGCACAATTTGTTTACTCATAAACTTAAGTTAGACTACTCTACCTGGTCATTCAGTGAAAGTGGGCACGGAAAAGGAGTCGCTGACGGTATCGGGGGGGCCGTCAAGAGAGCTTTAGATCGCCAAGTGTCCTACGGCAGAGATATATCAGATGGGCAAGAAGCTTACGAGTTACTGCAAAACTGCATGAAAAATGTCAAATGTTTGCTTATTAACAATGCTGATATCGAAAATATAAACAAAATTATTCCCAAAAATTTAAAAACACTCCCAGGGACGATGCAAGTTCATCAAATTGCATCACAATCTCGAGATATCATTATTCACAGAACACACTCTTGTTTTTGCGCTTTAGTAAGAGGAATGTGTAGTTGTTTTTCACCAAAAAAATTCAGTTTTGAATTAAAAAAGGAGATTCATGATGAATTGAGGGATGACATTGAAAATATGAGAAGAGAAGAAACAATAAATGGAATGAGAAATGGGCATGATATAAATATTGAACCGGTGGAGCAGAAGGCAGACGACCAATGTACAGAACATTCACAGTGGCCAGTGACAGACAGATATAATGACATTGATGATGATGATGAGATTGTCAAACAGAAGATAACTACTGAAGAAAATGTTGTTGAAGAGTACGACTTAGTATGGAATACCACTTTAGAGACCAATTTAAACTCAACAGCAATAGTTTCTCCAGTAATTTTCTCTGTTGAGGATGATATTATTACCAAGACAGATGCTATAGATTGTTCAACTCAAAGTGCAGTTACGATTTGTCAAAATGAGCCAAAAAAATGTGATGTTTTGATAAATTCAACAAATTTAAAACGAAAATATCAGAATACAAGTCGATTTGACTTAGATAAGAAAAAACTATGTAGTTCTGAATCTTATGACTATAATCTACAGAAAAACAAATCGTGTAAAAATAAAACTTCGAATTATAGGAACGAAGAAAATAAGTCACTTAAAGTTATAATTAAGCGAAAAGTGTTATGTGATACGTGTAAGATGGAATTTCCATTCCAAACCCGTATGACAAAATGTATTGCATGTAAAAAATATATATGTTTAACCTGTAGCCAAGGTCAGCCTGAACTTGATTTTATATGTGATACCTGTTTTGAAGGGTAGTTGATATTTGTTTTTTTTTTTGTTCTATATAATATTGTTTCGCATAATTAGTGTCAACCTGAACATGATTTATAATAATGTTTATGTGATACATGTTTTGGAGAGTAGTTTTGATACTTTTTTTTGTTTTGTATTGTTTGTCAGCCCCAAATTGATATGTGTACCTGTTTAGAAAGGTTGTTTGATACTTGTTTTTTTTGGTTCTATATTGTTTCGCATTTAATTATTGTCAGCCCGAACTGGATTATGTGTGATACTTACCTGTTTGTGGGTTGTTTGATACTTGTTTTTTTTGGTTCTATATTGTTTCGCATTTAATTATTGTCAGCCCGAACTTGATTATGTGTGATACTTACCTGTTTGTGGGTTGTTTGATACTTGTTTTTTTTGGTTCTATATTGTTTCGCATTTAATTATTGTCAGCCCGAACTTGATTATGTGTGATACCTATTTGTGGGTTGTTTGATACTTATTTTTTTTTGGTTCTACACCGTGCCCGGGACGTACCCGAAGGATTTTAACCATCGAGTATATAATGTGGTATAACTTGTAGTCCTATAACGCATAATTTCCGATTTTTTTATTATTTTAAAAACAATTCCATAGTTAATTTAATTTGAACTCTGTCACCTTAACTTAAAGCATTATTTACTAAGAAAGATTCATGTTGTAAGTAGCAATATCATCAACGTACAACATAAATTAATTTAATCAATTTCTTGGTAAATAATGCTTTAAGTTAAGGTGACAGAGATGAAATGAAATTAACCATGGAATTGTATTTTAAATAATAAAAATCTCGGAAATTATTCGATATTAGACTACATGGGTAAAATCCTTCGGGTACGTCCCGGGCACGATGTATATTGTTTCGCATTTAATTATTGTCGGTCCGAACTTAAAATGTGTTACCTGTTTTGAAGCGTAATTTGATATTGTTTTTTTATGAGTCTATTATGGTTCTTTGTTCTTTTTTTATTAAAACATTTTTTCCATGAAATATTTTTTTTCTGAATCATCGTAAAACTAACCAATCCTAACCTAACTAATCTACACAATAGATATTAAATCCTGTAATTTCAGCCTTGATGGGTATTACGTGATTATTAAAATCATTTATTTTTTTCATAATGTTACGCATACATTTTTTTTGCCTGACATTCATTTAGGGTAAAATTACAGAATTTTAATATATAAAAAGATTATTTTTATTTGTGATCTTTCAAGCAAATTTACGTTGATTGTACACAGAGCTTTACTTTTCCACTTAGAGATTATTGTGTTCCACTGAGTGATTGTCCACTTTCTGAGGCTTTTAATTAAACAATTTAAGATTGTTTTTTTCAACTAATAATGAAACATGATTATTTTTTATTAAACCTTTATTAAAATTGCTTCTTTATGCTAAAAATACTGTTTCAGCAACATAAATAATTTCATACATATAGTTAAAGTTCCAGAGGCTTTATGGCCAAAATGTAACTCAGTAGACGAAGAAGCCATGAAAAATATGGATTTGTTGTATTTTATTTTAAATATTTTAATCCTAACAGACAGAGAATACTTTAATGTTTTGATAAATATTTTGGTTTTTATATATATCTGCAGTTTCTGTAATGTAGATTTATTTTAAATTTGTAACTCAGTGGAATATTTTGAGTTAAATCCTACTAAAAATATAATTTATTATTAATATTGCTGTTTTTTTCGGCGAGACTTTTATATAAACTTGAACTTTAATAAATACTGGACAAGAATCAAACAAAAAAACCCCTTTTCTAAGAAAAAATTTTTTTTTGTTCATTTTCCAACATGGTACAAACTTTCTGAGAAATGCCCAACTGACTTGCGTCTTATTTAGTAAACACAATGCTTCGTTTTTGGCTTCAATGGCCGTTTTCTGGTAAATAACTACTTAGAGACCAAATTTTGCACACTATTTTCCTGATTTTACATAGTGCATTGTTTTTTTATGATAAAATTGTAATTTTAGTCGAAAAGGGAACATTTTGAGGTTATAAAGTGTTTACTAAATAATACAAGTCAGATGGTATGGAATTTAGTACCTGCTTGTTTTTTTATGAGACATTAGCATTACTAATACAATAAACATACGGCTTACTCAATAAACAGAGGCCGAAATATGTCAAGTAAATCCTAAATTAATAAAGGCCGAAACCAAAGTATAAGTAGGTAGGTATAGGAATTAGTTAATCTTTAAACAAAGACATCGCGCGGCTTGCATTTGTGCGTAACGCATCCGTAGGTACGGCTGTGGGTGGCGCTAGCCACTGACTTCTAACTATGTCAGTGGTCCCACAGCCGTGCGGACGCGCTACGCACACATGATGTACCTTTGTTTGCCGAAACTCGGGACCATCCCAAAAGAATATGTGGGCCGATGTATAGCAGAACTTTACTCAATTAACGGCCCACGTCAAAGCGCCTTCGCCCTTGACCAAGAGACTATTATTGCTTACCTAATCAGCGCCATTTAATGTGACCTGTGGCCCGTTTCACGAAACTACAAGTTACAAATTACAAGTCCTTTCTAACAAAAGGAGATAGAAAGAGACTTCTGCTTGTAATTTGTAACGTGTAGCTTCATGAAACGGGCCTCTACTATAATTGTAGCTTCTGGCCTGAAGTGCGTGTGCCGAGCCTGTTGCGGCTCAGTTATGCTTGTAGTCTTTAACGCCTTTGATAGATTAGTTCAACAGTTCAAACATGACGTAAAAGTGACAAAGCACTATCTTATAAAGCCGATCGTCCCCTGACTTTTTTAACGTTTAGTTTCTTCTATATACCTTCCGACATGGGCTCCGCTGCCGGCTGCGAGGCGGGCACGTTGTGGACTTCATCGTACTTAAAAAGAGGCAAAAGACGCCTCGTCTTCACCAGGCGAGTCAAGCCTTCTCTGATTAAAACCGGCATTTTCCGTACTCGATGCTACCAGGTATCCCTAAGCGAACAGCTTGTGTTTTGTAGGTACTCAACATTAGCCTACTTCGACAGCCGGGTAATAATATTAGGTAGGTTCATTAGTCGCCAACGGTCTTGCTTTAATTTAGTAATTGATTTGATAGGTTCTCTTGTAGACAATTTTTTTCGTAATGACATCTGCTAAGTTTATTATGTAAAACCACAGTGTCACGTACCTATTAAAATTTCACTAATGAGGATGGAAAGGACATTTTTGTGGTAGATTTAAAACCTGAGAAGGTTCTATTTGGCCCCATTTCAATACAAATTTGTCTTGAAATAGGGCCAAGTAGAATCAAATAACGCGTGAATAATGTACTTACTACTATTGGGCAAAGTGATTTTAAACTTGGCTGACTGATACAAGACCCATAATTCAACCCCAATTTTTAAAAGAGCTAAAATGTTCTACTACTCCACACTAGGTGGCAGCGCAAATACTGACAAACATAAAAAGCAAAAAAATATACATCTTGCAAGGCAATATTTATTTAGGAGTAAACCTCAAAAGGAGCTATAATTTGTTGTACCCTCTATGAGCAATAGCGTCTAGCTAGCTCAAAGAATATAAATGCTAGTTAGCATGTTCCTACTGGAATGTAACATCTCAAATGTAAACCTACAGTTAAACAATAAAATATTTTGATTTGATTTGATTTTGTAAATAGTTGGTAAGCATGGTAGGTCTAGTGGACAACAGATGGCACCACTAAAAACTATTTCACTTTCTTATGCTCTATGCACAATCAGAGCTAGAGTTTGGTATCGCATTTTTCACTTGTTTGAAGTAAAACAATGTATTCTACGAAGTCGTTAAAAATCTTAGCATGACAGCAGATGCAGTATGAGAGAATGTCTTTGCTGGTGTAGGATTAAAAAAATGATCAAAATATATGAAACGTCATCGACATATTATTATAATCTGTGGTGAGACGTTTCTTCCATAAACTTGTACGGTGCAAATAAATAGTTTCTCCTCGGAAGTGAATTACGATATTTTGTGAGACTATCATAAATAATTTTCATAGTTCATTATTCAAGTGTGTTTCTTCGTGACGAGCCGGCGTGTTACTGTAAGTTACAAGAACATTACTTTTAGGTTAACAGCACCTAATCAAAGTGTAGATATGTTTACTGTACATTTAATCTCAGTATAGGTAAATATATGAATTCAGATTTGTTATTTATCAGATTATTGGTGATGACTTCATTTCGGTTGCTGATTTCTGGATAAAGACACGTTATCTGTGATGTTCTTACGTTATAATCGATATTGGTTCCTTGCGTCTGTAATGTTTTTTTTTGTAGCTTTGAAAAAATTCTTTGTACGGTGTTTAAATCGGAGTGCTACGTATTGTTCGACTTGTACGCTGTGCACAATAAAGGTTAATTAGCCCATGTAATCCGTATGACATGATGTAGTAGGTATGTCACTCAAGAGTTCTATCAGCATTTGATTTAGCCACCCGAAATTTTCTGATTTTGTTGACTAAATAGTACTTCGCTAGCAACCGCCTTCACTTGCTGGGCTATATAACAAGCATAACTGAGTCAAACCTAAAGTTGCTATATTTTTTAAACTAAAGTGATTTATGATAGCTTGCAAAACTGCAAATAATTCTAAAACATGACAAATCTTGAACAATTAATTACAATTTATTTTTGTATCCATTCCCTGAAGTTGCATGATTAAGTAAATGTCCTTAAAATTTAGTAGTGAGCGGCATAATTTGTACATTAAAAAACTATATCTGCTGTACTTGGAATCTGTTTATGGCTTTCTAGTCTGTTCTTTGTGGCACTGAATAATTTCTTTTCCAGGAAGTGTGGGAATATCTGAATCTTTCAATGAAATTTGAAACTTTAATAAATCATTAAAATGAAAGTAACATTTTGATTATTAATTACATGAACATGTATAATTATTGACAATGCTAGCCTAGTTGTTAGTGACCTGTACCATACTCGCTAGCGAGTCGAATGCTCTGTCCCTCCCTCTATAACAATACTGTGAGGGACAGAGCATTCGACTCCCTAGCGACTATGTAATTGCAACTATGTAACTATGTAAGCGTACTGGGCTACGAAGGACTCCTAAGTTCAATACATAGTAAGGTTTGCCCTTACATGTTAGCATGATGAATCCTGAGTAAATAATATTAGAAATATCAGGGGACTATGTCACACAAATTAACCTAGTTCCAAACTAAGCTCTAGGATTGTACAGTCAAGGATATTAATTGTTACGCCACTATGGAACCCTGTCATAATGACAGCGTCAAACCGCATGAAAGAAAACTAACATTAATGATTAATGCTGTCATTATGACAGGGTCCTTAGTGGCATAACAATTAAAAGTCCTTGACAGTACTATGCTAGCCGGTACAAGACAACAAGAAACATACTTATATAGAAAAATAAATGCTTAGAAACATAGAAAACATCCAAGACCCAGAAACAAATAGTCACACTTATCATCCAAATATTTGCCCTGACTGGGGATCAAACCCAAGACCATTGGTTTCATAGGCAGGGTCACTACACGCAATGTGAATGGACATTTAAAAAAAAAAGTGTACATTATTAAGGACAAATTAAAAAAATTAAATTAATTACTCTCTGATGTTGTCAACTCTACGAGTATAAGTGTTAACCAGTTTAAAAATAAGTTTCACAATTATACTAAGTGAACAGTGATTTGGACATATCAGTATCAACTGCCTGTCCAAAGTTAAATAATAATAATAATAAATTTAACTTTTCCATTTCGTTTCGAAATTTGCCATAGGTACTTTTAGATATGTTAATTTTCATGACAATGTTGGTTTCTTAATTTTTGTCATTAACAATGTACACTCTTTTTGAAAACCGCCCGAATGCGTTTAAAATCATTTAGCCACTAGCATAATCAAGATCCATCTTCTACAAACATCTTACAATAATAATAATAATAATAATAATCACAGAACAATGTCACACAAATTGACCTAGTCCCAAACTAAGCTCTAGGCTTGTTCTATGGGTACTTGACAACGATAAACTTACTTATATAGAGAAATATATACTTAAATACATAGAAAACATCCAAGACTCAGGAACAAATACTTGTGCTCATCACACAAATATCTGCCCTTACCGGGATTTAAACCCGGAACCCTTTTTTTTTTTTTTTTTGGTGACGAAGTGGAAATTCATTTACGCATCCCCCCGATGGCCTAAGGATGACCGTGCAATGGGGGGTATAACGGACTCTCACCTAAGCGAACTACCGTTTAAAACCACTCCGGCGTAACCCTCCTGGCTGGTTAACGGAGACGCCGCGGGACCGCCAAGGCATTGACCGCTGGACGCCTCCCAGCCCGCTCCGAAGAGCACACCGCCAAAGGAGGAGACGACTGCGTACGCACACAGCGATCTCCCCAAGCTGGGGGAGCCGTGCAATGTGGGCCCTTCACCCACGTGGCTCCCCATGAAGTTCAGGCGATCAGCAAAAGCTGGGTTCGCCTTCCCTTCACAGCCTGCATGGAGTGTAGGGTGTTTTCCGGCAGGCTATTCCCCCCAGTCGCAGTGACCGGGGTAAGTCCACGTTCCTTCAAACACCCACACTACACCTGTCTCAGGTCTAAAATGTCCTCTAAAAACAGAGGTCACTAGACCCGAGACTCACGTCTGGGCGAACCAGGGTCGCTTTCCGGGAACGGGATACGGGTACACCTACCCGAGCTCCGTCCCTTCAAACTCCCCCTCGTCGCCCCCCTCATGTGCGCTCTTTTGGGGAGTATTTGGTTCCCCGGGCCCGCGCTGGCCCTGGAAAGTGGATATCCCGCCACTGGTTCGGTGGAAAAGGGAGGAAGGATGGGAGCTGGGAAGGAATGGGAAATCGGGAAGGTGGGAATGGGATAGGGACGTGCCGCTCTTAGTCTGGCCCCTCACCCCGAGCCTTTCCGGTATGGGTAGCCCTGTCCGGTATAGCCACGGGGATCATAGAGACACGCAAGCCCCCCCACCACGGCAAGGTGGCAGCACAATCGGGGGGGAAACCCAGGACCCCTAGCTTCAAAGGCAGGGTCACTCCCAACTAGGCTAGCGTGTCGACAAATTCAACTTGTGGCCAGCTAACTTGTTTTTAAAAAATTTGAAATAGCTCAAGGCCTGTCTTTCTTGTAAAACTTTGTCAACATTTGGAGTGTATTGCACATTTTGTGTATTTGGTTGATACATCGGACTCCAACTTGCTTGTTAATAAAACCTTGGTTCTGTTGCTACAGTAGGTGATGTATATGTCTTGACCACATTTCCTGGTTTAACTTTTTTTGAGGAATACTTTTGCGTCCTAATTTGCTGTATTGTGTAAAACACAAACTTATTTTTTTTGTATTCTATTTTTGTCTGGCATTAAATGTTTTATTTATTTTAAAAGAATTTGCATTGCTCAATTTCCAACACTTTTTTCTCATCTTTGTTTTCACTTCGAGAAGTCTTCATCAGAAGCCCTAAGTCTTCATTATAATTATTCTATCCCTGTGGAATAGAATAACGTAATGTCAAATTACAGGTAAGAATAAAGAATAAGAATAAGAATAATTTATTAAAATACAAATAAAATCAGTAACATAATTCACAAATAATATCCGGTGAGTTCCAAACTAGGCTGAGCCTGTATCTTGGGAAAAAAGTAACTATCCGGTTCTTATAGTATTTTGTTTATTTTATATATAGGTAGTGTAAAATTACGCTCGTCTGGCTTCGCCCTTAGAGGTGCGATGATAGCTACTCATCTTTGTTATTTTGTTTGATTACGAGAATAGTTTCGTGGGAAGTGCGCAGAACCGGTTGTTTTTTTGGTAGGTTTTCTTACGGCACCAAGAAGGCGGAGCTGCCAGGCGGGTAGATGTAGCAGCAACACGCCGCAACACATGGTAATGGATGTCCTTGGTTATCTTGATATAGTATTCGAACGCAATCGGTGTGGTTTGAATTTCCCGTTCATTTTGTGCCAGTTAATTACCGCAGCTGATTTATTTCGATAAGAAATAGAAATGCTGATAATATCAAAATATACAGGGTGTCTCTGACCACGGGACTTTAAATGTAGGTATCGATTCTACTCCTCAAATGCTACATCTTTTGTTAATATGACTTAGAAAATAACATAATTTACAGTAAGTTATACGTGATCACACTTTCAAACCAGGGACCTAACCTAACCTAACCCGCCCACCCATTCACTGATATAAGCCTTTGAAAGACTAACCTCTCAATAGAATACCCCACTAAACGAATAGCCTCTTGGAACGAAATATATGACTAAGTTATTTGTTAAACTAACCATTCACTATAAGGGAAACCTTAACAGCTAAAGCACAGATAACCCTTATAAATAGCGCTTTCAAAAGCATATCGAACGGCTTTTCTAAGTAAAAGACTTATAAAACCCATTCGAAACGCCTTGAATGGGATAGTGGGTTTTAAAAGCAAATCGAACGGCTTTTAAGCGATACTGCTTTTCTAAGTAAAACCCTTATAAAAACCCATTTGAAACCCCTTGAATGGGATAGCGGGCCGGTCCCTGTTTCAAACTTTACTAGTAAAATCAGTAAATTAATTTATTTTGTATGAAAAGAAAAAAAAAACCTAATTTTTTAAAGTTGTAGAACAAAAGGAGTTCCATTTGATAAGTAGAATCGATCCCTACATTTAAAGCCCCATGATCAGAGACACCTTGTATAGAAGTAGGTATACCTACTTTAACTATTAAGAAATTGATATGAAATATTTTACACTCAACACATCGTCACTTATTTATTTATTGATTTGAATACAATGCAAGTATACAGAATAAAATAATACCAAAACACGAAAAATTATTACATACAAACAGAAACAATACATGCAAACAAAAAAAAGTCGTCAAATTGTCAATATTCAAAATTATGGAATACATTAAAAATTATAAAATATGTAACTAAAATAATTAATTAAAATTGTCAAAGAACTTCTTAGCAATACGGCATGATTGAGTGACCAACAAACAGGTCAGCGTCCTCGTGCTGCGCGAGCGTTTGGTGTAACAAGGATATTGCGCGCGCGGTAGGAGCGTGTCGAGCGTGGCACGTACGAGCGGACACACGCCGCCAAAACCATCCAAATCCTGGGGGACCCTCATCGGAACCACCAGCCCGATCCTCCTCAGCACAGCCGGGCTATCCACCCTGTGATGGACAACAGACAGAAAGTAGACTAACAACAACAACTTCCTCCTCATCCGAAGCGTGTCTATCCCAACCATCCCGGAGATAAATAATTAAGGGTACAGGTATGGTTACGTTACCCTTCATCTGGCATAACTTTTTTTGGCATAATCATCACTTGGCATAATTATCATTTGGCATACAGTCTTTTTTTTCAGAAACCGTACCTATACTTTTCGGTATTATTTAAAATAGCATTGCATAGAGCCATTAGGTTAGGTTAGGTTTATTTTATAACAATCCAGAAAAGTATACGGTTTCGGAAAAAAGACTGTAAGTATGCCAAATGATGATTATGCCAAGTGATGATTATGCCAAAAAAAGTTATGCCAGATGAATGTAAACCGTATGGTTAATACCCGTAGGCTTGGCAGGATGACCAGCGTTCGAATTTACGCTGTACTCTTTTCACCAACAGAGAGAATTTATCCTCGTAGGGATAAATAAATAAAATAAATAAATATCACGGGACAATGTCACACAAAACTAAGCTATGCGTTCTAGACAATGATAAACATACTTAAATAGAGAATTAAATACTTAAATACATAGAAAACATCCAAGACTCAGGGATTTGAACCTGGGACAGCCAGCTTCGGAGGCAGGATCACTCCCAACTAGGCCAACGTGTCTTGGGATCCCAAATAACATCCCCATACTCCAACCTACTACGGACATAGGCATTGTACAAAACCATAGCGACTCCGACATGAAACTGCTTCGACGTCCTCATTACGAAACCTAGGGTCTTGCTTCCCTACGATGGTATAAACAGGTTGTTTTGAACGAGATGAGTCTAAGGACGAACATGTAAACGATTCTTACCAAATAGTGGCCAGGAGCTGTGATTGCATTAAAATGGTCTCAGAGTCCACAGATCAGCAGCCATCTGTCCCACAAGACTTTACAAGTGTACAATTTAACAAAACTTAGGCTTTTCAATAGATAAAACTCCCGAAATCAATGCGACCCTACTTCCAGAGACAACGGACACTAAATTCGGCTATTAAAACAAAAAGAAAAATACATTTATTCGCTGAACGCTAAAGTAAAAACAGTTAATTCGGCTAATAAAACAAAAAGAAAACTACATTTATTCGCTGAAGTATACACAGTTAATTAATAAAAAGTGAGTGTCTTTGTGGCAGTGAACCGGATACTGCCTCAGCATAATACTGAGGTGATAGTCACCTACACTACACCGCTGATATTCAGCCAGCACCGAGTGTGACAGACGGACGGAGCGTTATACAAACTAATAAATAAATGAAATATAATTACTTACTATTAAATAAATACTTATAATGAGACCTTATAATAAAATATACAATACAATATAAATATTTTTTAAACAACACCACATACAATGAAAAAGAAAAATGCAAGAAATGTATATTGTGAGAATTGAATTAAACCTTACATAAACCTATCTAAATATATAAAAAAGAAGAAACTGACTGACTGACTGACATATCAACGTACACTACAGCCCAAACTGCTGCGTCTAGAGATTCCAAAATAGGCACGTAGGTGCGCTAAGAAAGGATTTTTAGAAATTCATCCTCCTAAGGGGTTAAATTAGGGGAAACTAATTCTACGGCGTCCTCTAGTTGTAAATAGGTAGGTATAGCATTGACAAATGAAAAAATAAAACTACAATTTAGAGAAAAAGTTAAGAAAAAATACCCACCCTAGTTAAAACTAGCTTTTGTCATGAAACTCGCGTTCGAAACGGTCCATTCATTTGGGAGGTACGATGCCACGGATAGATACACAATAACACAGATACACATTAAACTTATCCCCCCCTTTCCCCTCTTATATGTTTGCATAGGGGTTAAAAAGGGGGGTGATTCTCTCAACACAGCGCTGCGTCGATCTTAAAGGTGAATTTTTATCTGGCAAGTTTAAGAAGTCCCGACGGAGCGTACAAAACACATTTTAGCGCGTGCCTTCTCAATAGGCAGCTTTATACGACACTGAACTCGACTGAGCTGCCTGCTGCCTAATTAAGAAGGCACGCGCTAAATGTGTTTTAGCGCGTGACGGGACTTCTTAAACTTGCCAGATAAAACTTCACCATCAAGATCGACGCAGCGCTGTATTGAGAGAATCACCCGCAAGGTCACTGCTATGTCAAAAGTTTTGTAGGATAGGTGGACCGACAACTCCTTTGCTGGAAAAAGAGGAAAGTGACCACGGGAACCCGGTCATTTCAAAGGCAAAGTTGTGGTGTCAAAGCCACATTTGAAAGGCTTTTGATCTAAGAGAGATCGTGTATTATCATTGTAGCTACTCGTAGCTCAGTTTCCGTGGGATGACCGGTTGCACAGAGGTCGGCGCGACATTGGCGCGACATTGCCGCGCTATCGCGGGTCGCGGGTCAGGGGGCGCGACTGCCCGCGGCAAGGAGTCTCACCACGCGCCACGCGAATTACCAGCCAGCGACTAAAACATATAAAACCATCACAAAATTCAAATGTGTCACTATTCTAACCCGGCAACCACACGGGGCCGAAATATTTACAGTTACGGAAAAAATTGCGTTTGCCCAAATAATGTTTTTGGGAAATGAATCAGTTTGGGTAACGTCAGTGCACCAGTATCTTCGTATTGACAAGTATGAGACTATGCCCACTAGACCGTTCCGTCATCGACCGACACCTCCCCACACTTACCTTTCCAGACCTGACACGTTCCTATTACGGTCATAGTACGGTATTGGGATCCTATAATTTCATAACCAACGTTTCACAAATGATTCATTTCACAACCATATCATTTGACAACCCGCGTTTATATAATTCTGGATGTATTTCAGGATCATAGTGTAGAACTTTATAGGTTAGGTTAAGTTAGTTTTATAAAAAATCCTGAAATATGTGTAGTTACAGAGAAAACAGCGGGTTGGCAAATTAATAGGTTGCCAAACGATGCATTTGTCAAAGATTTGTCGGCGAAAAGGCAGAGAACCACGGTCATGGTATGGGTATGATACGGTGTAGTGAGCAGAGACCTTTATACGTTTATTTTACTCCTAGGAAGGAAATCATAATTTCTGTGAGCATGTTTCACGAGTAGTATTTTATAATTAACTTCAATAATTGTTTATAATTTACTCTTTTTTAGGAAATACTTAAATTTCTTCCCAGTTCTAGGTTGAATATATCTTGTGAGAACGGGGGGAGGGAACTATGGCGAAAGATCTGCTTGGTTCCACTGATTTCGTTCTGGTGGCAATGTTAATTTGTTTATATAATTAAATTGACAATATTGACCTTTGTTTGTTAAGATGGAGGCAGACACTTGTGCACACAATAGCGTAGCGTTTCTTTACTTACTATGACAAGTGTTACAGGTTAATTCACTGACCTCTTTGCTAGAACCTTGACTGCAAAAAAATACAGTGGGATCCATTATCTTCGTTTCTCGTCAGCGATGAATTACTATATAAAAATAATAGAAATGTGAACTTTACCTTTGAGGTTATATTATACCTACTATTATGTGCAAACGACGCGTGCACTTAAGGAGAACAAACCCATTAAATTTCAAGTTAATCTTTATACTACGCTCCCTGTGGAGTGGCGCGTGCCGCAACATGATGACTCTGTTTTAACACAATATACAGGGTGTTTGACAGTCGGGTGTAGGCGTTCTAAGAGATGAAGGGGGAATAAAAAACAAAAGTTGTTTATTCAGTAAGTAGGCCGCACGGGCACTTTTACACGTCAAAATTCTACCAGCGCTTCCCAAGAAGAGACCGCTGCTGAGAAGAAGCGCCACAAGAAACTCAATAGTCGTAGTCATTTTATTTAAATTTCGCTTATGACAATGATAGAACTTAACCTAGCATTATATAAAACAATTAATAAAATTTAAAAACATATATATCATGCGTAGTTAAGCAGGAAAACGTGTCGATACTTCTAATAAAATTATAATAATATTTATACCTACCAATGACGGTGCAAAACTAAGTGAAATAAAACAAAAGTAGTTTCGATATGTTCTCCTACAGAAACCGTGTCCCCTAGACTAGATAGATACTAAGTTGTTACGCTAGGTATCTTAGGTCAAGCATTTTTGTCTGTTAGATAATCCTCGACCCCAAAAGTAAGCTTTAGACATTAACGACTTTTTCAAGTAAAATTTTAAGTTCTGGAAATGGTAACTTTAAAACTGCGTCGGGTAATTTATTATAAAAAAGAATGCATTGACCTACAAAAGATTAATACAACGTGTTACAAAATAATCCGTAAAAAAGAAATTACGAAAGTAGTGTCAACCCTAGTAAACTGCATACCTAAGATACTGAACTGACGTTATTTAATAAGGGTTGACACTACTTTTGTAATTTCTTCTTTACGGATTATTTTGTAACACGTTGTATAGGACATGAAATTTTATTTTTATTTCTAGTATTAAAATGATGAATATCATATCACATTATTTTATAAAAGAGTCATGGTTCTTAATAACATTGATAATATTATGCAGTTGTTTAATAAGTTTGTTATGCAGTTTTTGTTGTGAGTGTTGGTGTAAACATTCGATATAACTCTACTCCCCGACTGCGGCGAAGCTGCTATCCACTCTCGGAGCGGGAATGTTGAAAGAGTAAGCAACTCCGGTGTACGAAGTATCGTTATAATTGTCTTAACACAAAAATACAAAATAGGTATTAAAACCAATGCGACTTATTTTTCTATTACTTCCCATACTAGTAAAGCAAAAGTATTCACATACAAGTGAGGCGTCATTGGATAGGTCTTAAAAAATAATTATGCTTGTTAATATTAATGTTAAGATTTGGAGCACCGTTTGTTTAGTAAATATTGAACTCGAAAAGTGTAATTTTCGTTAGAGTTACGTGTGACTACCAAAACTACAAGAAGACAAAATCTGAAAAATATTATATGAAAGCACATACTTAACCAACATGGAAAACTATCGCGACTAATTAGACTTGATGGAATTCGAGATACAGACGGATAAGCGTTTCTACTAAAAACGTGTAAGACAACATGAAATAACTTTAAACCCGGGACCCTATTACCAAGACTCCACTGTCCGTCTGTTTGTATGTCTGTCTGTCACCAGGTTGTATCTCATGAATTGTGATAGATATATAGTTGAAATGTGATTGTACAAAATGTGGTAATGGAATGTGGTCTTTTTAGAGTGGTTGGTGTTTCTGTAGCTCTGCCTACCCCACTTTGGGAATGAAGGCTTGATGTTATGTATATAATGTATGTATGTAGACTTTTGAATGGGAATTATACTGGGTGATTTTGGGGTCATGGTCCGGAATGGCCAAAAGTGATTAAGATGGTCATACTGAACAACCTTTCCAATGGGACCAACCATGAAATCGCCAAAAAAAAAAGCTGTTTCATACATTAACTCTCAATTAATTCACCGTTAATGTACGGAACACCTGTTTTTTTGGCGATTTTGTGGTTCGTCCCATCGGAAAAGTGGTTCAGTATGACCATCTTATTCACTTTTGGCCATTTCGGATCATTACCCAGAAAAAAAACCCAGTATTATTTCATTAACAGAAACCTTATCTCTGGCTACCTGCTGAAAAAACTGACGTAAGCTACTAGACCGACGTGAACGGGGTCGACGGGCCCTTGATCTCGGCCGGCGCGCTCTCGACTCTCCCCGGACACTCGACTGTCTCAACAATCTAACTACGTAGTATTGTGGGGCGCGGCAAACGGAATTTTCCTTTTTTTTTCCTTCGCCTGTTATTTTGAAATGTCATTTTTAGGGACCTCAAAAGGAAAAATGGACCCCCTATAGGATCACTTTGTGTCCGTCTTTCCGTCCGGCTCAGTGGTATCGTAAAAACGTACATTTCGACACTCAAGAGAATCAAAATTTATTGGGTACTTCCCATAGACCTAGAATCCTGAAATTTGGCAAGGAACGTCTTACAGCTGAAGTAAAGGGAAAAATCCGAACGTCGTAAATTTGTTGCTTTAACACAAAAAAATATAATTTGCGATTACAATGTTACTTGCAGTTGGTAAACTAATCGCGACCTATGTCGATGTATGGAGACAACAGTTTTTCAACGGCAAAGTCAAGTTCGTCCCTCAATATAATTTTACATTCTTATAAGTTTGTACGGAACCCTCGGTGCGCGAGTCCGACTCGCACTTGAAAGGGTTATTTTTAAGTAGCTTAGTTTATTTTTTGTTTTGGTTGCTAGAGTTGGTTCCCCCACCCACCTTCTCCCTTAAACCAGAACTACAAGTAATGACAACCTGAAAAATATCTAATGAAAGCAAGTATACCGGGTATTTTTTTTGTCAGTGCACAAATTTTAACATATGATTTTGTATCGTTAATATAATACATACATTACGACAATAAAACGAGTTAAAAAAAAACTATTATTTTTGCAAATTACCTCTCTTTTACCTTCTTGTGTGGACACAGTCGCACTAAAAATGATGACATGGGTTGTCAAGCTGTAGGTATGCGATACACTGTATTGATATTCGAAATTTGAAATTTCATGTACAGCTTATCAGACAACAAGCCCCTCTCCTACTGATATTCTAAATTAGAAATTTCATTTATTAACTTACTTAACAACACCCCTCTCCTAGCACCCCTGCATTAGAGGGTCCATGAATATCGTTAAGTTAGTGGAATCATTGAATCGGCAATATCTCTAATATTTTTCAAGCTAGAGTTAAAATAACACAACATGTGTTATTGATTAACAATAGCGAAGCAAATATTAAAATTTGTGCACCTATTAAAAATGTACCCAATTACCCTGTATATCTATAACGAGTTTAAATGGAAAACTATCACGACTAAGTAGACTTGATTGGTTCTTGAGATACAGGCGACTAAAGTATTTGGGTGAATCAACTTTTAAGGTACTCCCCAATTTTCGACATGTCTCACTATGTCTCCTTAATTTGGTAGAATGCAATTTTTTTTTTTGTTGTGGGCAATATATTGAATAAATCAGACAATTAAACTTACTTTCTAGCTGACAATTTTAAAAATTCTTCTATGATTTACACAAATATATCAGGTAACACAGGGGACGACGTTGTCCCCGGGTTTTGTATGAAAAACGTGCATTTTCCACTCCGTTACCATGTTTTTACAAAATTATAGAATTGGTTTATGATTATGAATAGTGAAATCCGAAAATCTGATTATCTAATTTTAACATGTGTAAACCATTATCAATCTTACATATTCTAGTAAGTTTTTATTAGCGTGTAGAAAAGGAGGACTTTAAAAGTTGATTCACCCATTTATGCCTACTAAAGTTAATCTAAGACAACGTCAAATATAAAATGCGGTTGTAATTGTTGATTTTTGTGTTGGATATAGTAATGGCGTCGGAACACTACCCCCAACTTTATTTTATTTTAATGTAATATACAGTGTTTTATAAAGTTGAATACAAATATGTCAATATTCGTTCTTCAATTAAACTTATCCCGAGGTTTTTAAGAGTTACGACGATAAGTGAAATCATACGGAATTAGGAATGTTTTAGTTTGCTGCTAGCAATACCGCATTAAATCCAGTGTAGTGTCTGTGTACTAAAATCATCACAAAAGTGTCAGCATTATATTGTGAAATAATAATTTAAATCAGTGACGAACTTATTAAGATAATAGCGGAAGATAAGCAGAAACACGCTGACTCTGGGCGGTTTCATCCTTGCTGCAAGCAATGCCGCGTGAAAGTCATAGTGAGGATCATATTTATGAAGGAGTTTTGCACATTGGTGCAGCAGTCGAGATAATCGCGAAGGTACAAAGACTTGTGCATAAGCTAAGTAAGGCGCCTAATCGTTGAAGATGGCTTATGAATTTTATGATTATTATATTATTACAATGGTGGCTATTGTAAAAACGTAATGTAATCTGATTGTATTCTTAATTTCAATAATACAGAAAGACGTTGGCTGCAAGAGCATTGCGGGCTAAGGATGTAGAGTTCCGTATCCGTCTACAATCGGTTATGTATTAACGTGCGAAGTCCTTGCGGTTTTCCTTAACAGTTTGTTTTGTAACGAGGTTGTTACAAACCTCCTTTTTTTACGTTCCTGGCCACTTTTTCTTTACCATCTAAATCTTTCCAAATTCAAAATTATTGATTATTTTTGTAATTTCCGATCCATTAGTGAGTTGGCAAATAATTTCGATAGGCACCAGACACGAGTTCTCGTATCGGTGCCCTCCTGCTTATTTTTCTGTATTTTTAAAATTTTTAATCATATTATACATCTTCATTTCTTAAAAAGTGTCTAATTTAATATCTTCACTATCGAGACGGGACAGGATACTTCTTTCTACACCGCCAGAAATGGCTCTCCGGTAACAATCGATCAATCGAACCAGCGTATACCATATCTACCAACTACCACCTCCAACCAACCATCAACAACAACAATACCAGCAGCAGCAACAGCAACAACAGAAACAGTAATACCAGCAGCAACAGCAACAACAATACCAGCAGCAGCAACAACAGAAACACCGTTACCAGCAGCAACAACTACCAGCGACAGCAGCGAATAGCAGCACCAACGTCAATAACTCTAGCAACGACCTCAGCGAACAGCAAAAACAGCTTACAACATCAAGATCAGACTATTAGTTACTAATTCAGTGATAATATTGTGTTGTTGTAATAATTATTTATTATACCCTACCTTAGCATTCAACAAGAACGAAATTCCTCATAATTCATTAATTCATTAATTCCCTACTTTTCATAGTGTGTATGTTGTGTGGGTAAAGGTAAGTGTGTGTTGCTTGTGTTCTTTTTTTTCGTTTACAGGACTAAAATATTTATACATACAACACACTTAATTCAATCACAACTCTATACAAAACTCAAACAGTACACTATTCAAAAAGAAATCACCCCATATTCAGACAAATATTCAATCCCGGTTCCATTGGAACTAGCATAACTGGAAACATTCACTCGTGATAATCTCTTATCGAGACACTTGTGCTTTGTGACTGGTAACACTTACGGCAGTACCGTAGGAGCATATCCTTGGTGTATCCAACATACCAACTTTTGTCTTGAAGGTGACTTACTAGGGCATTTAATGCCGCCTATCTAGAGGTCACTGGATTTTCAAGATTGGCTACTCACTGACATACATTACTCAAACTATAAATAAATAATATAAACACTTTATTAATATATTTATTTTGAAATAAGATAAACTTTAAAAATATGAACCCCCTACTACTAAACAAACCAGAGCTTATTTATGAACTGAAATTACGCGGCACTCAAGTCACGACTTCGTCTACTGCCGACGAACTACGCCGACAGTTATCTTCATTCCTTGAATCCAGCCCCACAGAATCAATTTCTCAAAGCCCTTATTCTTCAGAGCAAGATATCGATGAGATTGAACGCAGTCTTTCTTTAATTTCTTCTCGAATTGCCACATTACATTTAAGTAATTCTCATCGTGAAAAAATAGCAACATACTTGATCCATTTGCAACATCGCATAGATCGAGTCGATATTACAACAGAATGCACTAAAAATACATTAGATGCATTTAAAAACATATCTGAAATTTTTATTCAATGTCGAAAAGATTATGACAATAAAACGTCAAATCTATCATCTTCTTACCAGTCAGCAGTCTCTGTCCAACCATTAACAGATTTAGACCTCCTTTCTCAAAAATTGACCAATTTGGTAGAAACAAGACCAAAAGACATCAAACGATTTATTTATACAGGCCAAACTTGTCCAAGAGATTTTATACAAAAAGTCGAAGAATTTGCAATAACCCGCAACATAGATAACAAACACCTATATAATTATATCTATGACATTCTTCAAAATACTGCATTAGACTGGTTTCGTACAAAAAAAAGTCAACTACCAGATTGGGCAACTTTTAAACAGAATTTGATTAATGACTTCGAAATTTACGACTATGACTACAAATTAAAAAAAACTATTGACGGCCGCAAACAATATAAAAATGAGAGAATCATAAATTATTTTACAGCTATGGAAACTCTTTTCTCAAAATTACAAAATCAACTATCCGAACAGGAAAAAATTACCATTTTACGACGTAATATCAATCCGATTTACAGCTGTCGTTTACTTCCAGCTGACTTAGTTGATATGACAACATTCCTAAAGTCATGCAAATGGTATGAAAATTGCATTTATACACAAAATAATGAAGATCATTACAAAAATTATTTTTTCCAACCTCAACAATCAAATAATAAGGTAATTCATGATTCTCAAAACACACCCTCAACTACAAACACAAACTTCAACCCCACAATACCAAAGTTTCCTTATAATAATTACCCTTTTACTTCTTCGTCACCAATATATTCCTTATCCACCCATAACCCAAACCCTAGTGTTGCACGATTCTCTTGTCCTCGTTGTAGAACTGATAGCCATAACTTAGAGAATTGTACATCAACAGCGATAGTTTGCTTTCGTTGTGGTAAAAAAGGTACAACTTATCCTAAATGTACAAAATGTAATCCTACTCCTTCTTCTATTTCAAATCCAAAAAAACTAGTTAGCGAGAAAAGTATTTCAATAAAAACAACGTCATCAGAATGGGAATTATGGCTTCAGAAACTTAAACTTTTTATGCAATCTTATAATACAACTTTATCAGCTATTAACAAATCATTTCAACAAACTCAAGTAAATGACGAACGCCCCTACATTAAAGTACACTCAAATAATCTTACTTTATACGGATTATTAGATAGTGGTAGTGCTATTACCATTTTAGGTAACAATTCTCATAATGAATTATTGAATCATGGTCTAAAACTCAACCATAAACAGACCATTTCTGGTTCAGTAGCCAATGGACATCACATTCATTCTATAGGAACTATTCAATTACCAATAAATTTCAAAAACCAAGTTCATATTATTACTACTCATGTTATACCCTCAATTAACGAAAATTTAATTCTAGGCATTGACTTTTGGAAATTATTTAACTTAGCTCCCGACATTTTACAAACAAAAAACTCATTTAATTCGACATATCCTAAAACCTTACTCATTAAGGCAGACAAAAAACAAATAATACATTACGAGACAATGACAGAAACTCAAAGACTAATTTCGGATTCAGTTATAAACCAATTTCGTAACATTTCTACCGAAATACAACCGTTAGGTAAAACTCATTTAGTTGAGCATTTTATTGACACAGGAGATCATCCCCCAATTAAACAACGTTGTTATCGCCTTTCTCCTGAGAAACAAAAAGCATTATGTACAGAAGTAGATAATATGTTAAAAATTAACGTTATCGAACCCTGTGCCAGTCCTTGGTTAAATCCAGTCGTTATAACTCCAAAAAAAGACGGAACCTGGCGTTTCTGTATAGACAGCCGGAAACTCAATTCTATTACTAAAAAAGACGCATACAAATTACCATTCATAAATGACATTATTGACAACCTTAAAAATGCAAAATTTCTCTCATCCATTGATATTGCAAAAGCTTTTTGGGAAGTTCCCCTTCGTCTTGAAGACCGTCCAAAGACTGCATTCTATGTACCAGGCCGTGGTATGTTTCAGTTTAAGGTTATGCCATTCGGCTTAACTAATGCCCCAGCTACCCAACAACGATTCATGGACTCCCTCTTTGTCCCTGAAAACCTTGATAACTCAGTATTTTCCTACTTAGATGATATTATCATTATAAGCAGTTCATTCGAAGACCACATTTCGCTTCTTAACAAGGTCTTACAAAAATTAAAAGACGCAAACATTACAGTTAATTTCCCAAAATGTTCTTTCTTTAGGAAAGAACTAAAATATTTAGGTTACATCATTAATGAACAAGGCCTACAAACAGACCCAGATAAAGTCAAAGCCATTTTGGACATACCTTACCCAACTTCCCCACGCGAAGTTAAAAAATTCTTAGGAACGGCTAGTTGGTATCGCCGTTTCATTCCAAACTTCAGCTCAATAGTAGCTCCTCTTACTAAACTTACTTCCACTTCAAAGAAATCACCTCCTTTCACATGGAACTCTGAAGCTAATAATGCCTTCATCTTCATTAAAGAAGCTTTAGTCTCCACTCCAATTCTAGCTTGTCCTGATTACTCCAAACCCTTTGCTGTCCACTGTGACGCATCTGGATTCGGAATCGGCAGTATGCTAACACAGGAGCTAGATGGTGTTGAAAGACCCATAGCTTATATGAGTAAATCTCTAACCAGTACTCAAAGAAACTATTCTATTACGGAGAGAGAACTCTTGAGCGTTATCTTATCACTGGAACATTGGCGTTGTTATCTTGACAATGGTCAAAAGTTCACCATATATACTGATCACTCGGCTCTTCAGTGGTTTCTTCACCTTGACAATCCAACTGGACGTTTAGCTAGATGGAGTATTCGCTTATCAACTTTTAACTTTGAAATAAAACACAAACGTGGTAAAGACCATTTAATTCCTGACACCCTATCGAGATCTGTTCCAATAAGTTCTATAACTTATTCAAGTTCTCATACAGATGACCCTTGGTACATATCTCTTTACTCAAGCTGCAGTTCAAATCCCACCTCCAACCCAGATTATATTATCGTTGATAACAAACTTTATAAATACTCACGTTCTAACACTCCTTTGAGATCAGAATACAATTGGAAACAAGTCATTCCAAAAGAATATAGAATCCCAATAATAACCGAAAATCATTCAACACCAACTTGTGCTCACTTTGGTACATTCAAAACCTATCAAAGGTTAAAAGAAAAATACTTTTGGCCCGGAATGTACAGAGACGTGTCTGATTTCATTTCTAAATGTGAGACCTGCTTGGCTTACAAATATCAAAATCAGCCAAAAATCGGTTTAATGGGCAAACCTAAACAATGCTCCCGCCCTTTTCAATGTTTATCCATAGATCTTATAGGTCCTCTACCCAAAACTTTCAAACATAATAGATACATTTTTGTAGTAACCTGTTGTTTTTCTAAATATTGCCTTATTTACCCATTAAAAAAGTCCACAACTTCTGCTATAAAGCACATTTTAGAAGACTCAGTTTTCATGACCTATGGTATTCCAGAAACCATTATATTAGACAATGGTCCTCAATTCACAAGTCATGAAATAACAGACCTCTTTCAATTTTATAAAATTCCCAAGATTCATTATACTCCCCGTTATTGTCCTCAGGTCAATACAGTAGAGCGTTATAATAAAACCATCATTACAGCAATTTCTTCATTTATACACGATAATCATAGAACATGGGACTTAAACATACACAAAATCCAATTTGCAATTAACACCTCAGTTAATGAATCCACTAATTATACCCCAGCTTTTCTTGTTTTCGGTCGTGAACCAGTCACTTGTGGTTCCATTTATAAGAATAAAAACCTTTCATCTGACATTATATTTGCACCCCGAGACGAGTTCGCTGATAACTTAGGTTCCCTTAGCCCAATTCTTTCTGAAGTCCAAGAACGTCTTCACCATGCTCACCAAATTAATGCAAAGTCTTACAACAAACATCACCAGAAGATAGATTTTAAAGAAAATGATATAGTTTGGAAACGAAACTATACCCTTAGTTCTTCAGATAAATATCATTCGGCTAAACTCGCACCTAAATTTATTAAATGCGTCATTACTAAAAAGATTTCTTCCCTTGTATACGAACTTTCAGATATGTTTGGCAAGCCTCTAGGACGTTGGCACGTTAGAGACATAAAACCAAACTCTAAAAACCTTAACATTAACGTATCTTAATAACTCGAAATACTTTTCTCTTTCTCTCTAATTAGGTATAATTTATAATTTAAAGTCTTAATGTAAGTATCATTATCTCTTCACGCTCATTCACTAAAGCATTATTTTCATTTCTTGAATTTGTTCTATTATTAGAGCAAAATCACGTTAACTTTTTATTCTAGAGCGGCTGACTACTCTCTAAATAAGCCTCAGGTCATGAACTATTAATAATATAGATATTTTTCTAAGAGCCTTACCACTCTTAGTTCTTCTTCATAGTTCTTAACTATGTACTTTGCTTCGTATCTACTCCCTCATCTAATTACACGTTAACTTTTTATTCTAGAGCGGCTGACTACTCTCTAAATAAGCCTCAGGTCATGCATTCTTTTCCAACCCAGAAGTGGTTAATTACTCATATTGTACGTACGTCAACATGTACGTCAGGTTTCTCTGAGTGAGAAAACTTTTTTTTATTATATAATACTTGTATATAGGTACTTTATCATCTTAGACTACATCAGCGGTTGGTGACTGATCTTAAAAAAGCCTACACTATTACGGGACCTTCTATGGAGTATATCTCTGCAAAAATAAGAGAATACTCTACTTGAATGATGTTATGAGCTGCGATATATGCGACCATAACTATGAATGAAGGATGAATGAAAGGAATAGAATGAAAGTAATAGATTGCTTCCCACTGTACATACCCACTATATATTTCATTCTCACCTCACTCACCGCATCTTTCATCTCAACCACCACCATTTAATTTAAGATCATTTTTCATTTTTTTTTTATAAGTTAAGAATGTAAAAGAAAAATCCTTCACTCCAAGCTCAGGATTTTTCTTTCCAAGCCAGCCCGGGTATTGTAACGAGGTTGTTACAAACCTCCTTTTTTTACGTTCCTGGCCACTTTTTCTTTACCATCTAAATCTTTCCAAATTCAAAATTATTGATTATTTTTGTAATTTCCGATCCATTAGTGAGTTGGCAAATAATTTCGATAGGCACCAGACACGAGTTCTCGTATCGGTGCCCTCCTGCTTATTTTTCTGTATTTTTAAAATTTTTAATCATATTATACATCTTCATTTCTTAAAAAGTGTCTAATTTAATATCTTCACTATCGAGACGGGACAGGATACTTCTACTATACCGCTAGAGTTTGAATCATAACTTTGACTCGTGAACTATTTGATAGTTATTATTATCCAGCCAATCAAGGAGTATGATATTTTTTTTCGGGTATGTACTAGTTGTTTCCCGCGACTCTGTCTGGGTAGAAGTCGTTTATCGCTATTCCCTCTGGTACAATCCATTTTGTTCGGGATAAAAAGTGCCCTATGTCCTTCTCCAGGACTCAAACTATCTCCATTCCAAAATTCATCTTTTTTTTATGTTAAGGAGAAGGCACACGAGCACTCAGGCCACCTGATGGTAAGTGGAATCTGAGACCCATAGACATTTGAATTCTCAAGACTATAATCCCAAGACCTCAAATGCGTTGCCAACCCTGAGGACTAAGATGGAATACCTCTATGCTAGTAATTTCACCGGTTGTCTTATCCCCACACCGGAACACAACAATGCGAACACTGTTGCTTGGCGGGTGGTTAATGGATAAGATGGTGGTAGTGATCTAAATCGGTTCAGTGGTTTATCCGTGAAAGCGTAACAAACAGAAAGAGAGACATTACATTTATTATATTAGGATCGATTATATTGTTTCGTGTACTTAAGGAATATTTTAAAGTGCGGGATATCGTTCGATGGGTTGTCTTTAGGAGGGTCATAGGCTATTCTAGAACCACCTCGGCCCTCATATGCAGCTGTAATCGGGTTTTCAAAACTGTTTTTTTGTTACTTAATAAAGCTAATTTAGGTCTATGAATTATTTTGCATCTCGTTGACGATTACCTTCTACGGGCTCTGACGTGCTCTTACGAGTTATCCTAGTCCGAACCTTATCCGAAAGCTAAAGACTATAAGAGCTTTTGCTATGTGACTAAAAATGACCTCTACGACCTCTGGATCCGGGTGGAACAATTCCGAATCGTATAGGAAAGGCCTTCCACTAATTCCCCAATTAGGAGGCACGATACGCTGAGATTGTGACATTGGCCGGGTCGAGTATGAATGGGTGACATTCGCCTCGCTTGAGGTCACACGCAAGACTGTTCGACATCGGTGGATCTTATACTGCTCCGTATAGATTCGACATATTATTACGGGTGTGTAAAAACCATTTCCGTGATACCTTAAGAGAACTTTTCAAAGATTTTTCGATTAAAAATTTTTGAAGTGGTCTGGAATCTGGTAGTTTTCGTCAAGATATAAATTATTGAAATACTAAAAATAAATAATGCTATCAAATATTTCGTTTTCTTAAAGAATACAGGGGTTCCCGGGTCTTGACGTAAATATTATGGCGTAATAAAGATTTTGTTTATTGGTCTAGAATATGGTGTTGTGGCCTGTAATGCCTTGAAAAGGTAGTTTAATTTGATAAGCGAAACGGGTGATAACAAATTAGAATTTTTGAGAGATGAAAAAATTATATAACAGGATCTGAAATCAAACTTAAATGTAATAGCATTAAAATACACTGTATTTATTTCGAAAACTATTAATGGACATTTGAATGTGTCGTCAGCTGTTCGACGGAGCTTAGTCAAAATGGTCGCACGGGTACGCTGGACGGCAATCTTATCCATTTTACGTAGCTTTTTCGACGACACGGTGGCCTAGTTGGGAGTGACCCTGCCTCCGAAGCCAGTGGTCCTGGGTTCAAATCCCGGCATGGGCAGATATTTGCGTGATGAGCTCTAATATTTGTTCCTGAGTCTTGGATGTTTTCTATGTATTTAAGTATGTTTTTCTCTATATATGTATGTTTATCGTTGCCTAGTACCCATAGTACAAGCCTAGAGCTTAGTTTGGGACTAGGTCAATTTGTGTGAGATTGTCCTCTGATATTTATTTCATTATTTTATTTATCTAACGTAAAGATATGGCTTGATTGGGTTAGGTTTCATTTATAAAAATGCTTAAAAAGTAAGTTTCTTGATATAAAATACGTTATGACGACGTGATAATTATCACCTAACAATTATAGACCGGAACCTTTTTTTTGTGGGAAAACATCGAAACTCTTTTGTTAGGGTTCCGTGCCCAACGGTTAAACACGGGACCAATACTAAGACTCCGCTGTCCGTCTGTCTTTCTCTTTCTGTCTGTCTGTCACCAGGCTATATCTCATGAACCTTGATAGTTAGACAGATGAAACTTTCTCACATGATATATTTCTTTTGCCGCTATAACAACAAATACTAAAAACAGAAAAAAAAAATAAGTTGGGGTCCCATACAGCAAACGTAAATTTTTGCCGTTTTTTGCTTCATATTTTTTACGGCAAAAGGTAGATGCTTGAAATATTCACAGAACATTAAGTTGTGTATGCACTTTAAAAATAAATAGTTAAATTGAAATAAAATAAATATTACATACATACATACATACATACCATCACGCCTTCATTCCCAGAGTGGGGTAGGCAGAGCTACAGAAATACCAACAACTCCAAAAAGAGATGTTAACAATTCTGTAACCACATTCTGCACAAGTAAGCCGAGATATTAACCAGTGTATTAGTGACAGGTGGCAAGCCCATCGCCTAAAAATACTAGAAGCCTTTATTCCCTTAGTCACCTCTTACGACATCCTCGGGAAGACATGGAGTGGCACTTTTCTAACCCGGAAACCACACACACAATAAATATATAAAAAAAAAAAAAAAAAAATGAAATATATAAAAAAAATTGACGACACGCTAGCCTAGTTGGGTGGAGTGACCCTGCCTTCGAAGCTAGGGGTCCTGGGTTCAAATCCCGGTAAGGGCAGATATTTGTGTGATGTGCACGAGTATTTGTACCCGAGTCTTGGATGTTTTCTATGTATTTAAGTATATATTTCTCTATATAAGTAAGTTTATCGTTGTCTAGTACCCATAGTACAAGCCTAGAGCATAGTTTGGGACTAGGTCAATTTGTGTGACATTGTCCTGTGATTTATTTATTTATTTACTTTAAGCACTTCGGCATTTACTCCTGGAAATCATTTTATCAATAACCAAATGGAAATCATTTTAACAAGTAACACTTAACAGTTTTTTTTTAATCTACGCACTAGTAAATTTAAATTTAGAATGACACATTTTTTTTTAAATGTAGACTTAAATACATTTGGCTTTATCCCGTCTAAATCATTAATGTGTTCGCTCGGTAGTTCATTAAATATTTGTGGAATTGAAACATTACTTGTTTTACAAAAAGGGGGGTCCCATACAACAAACGTGATTTTTTAATTTTTTTTGCTCGATTTTAATAACGGCAACATGTAGAGTAATATAGTGTCTAATACATAATGGTACGGAAGGAACCCTCCGTGCGCGAGTCCGACTTTCACTCAATTATGTAATTCGCGCTCACAAGCAACTCGACTTCATGCTGAGTGGTATCCATTTTTGCATGCAATTGTATCCAATTCTTATGTGCACGTAGTTTCGAGGGTTTGTTCATTGTTTTAAAAATAAATGTATTTCTTTCTTTCTTTCCTTACTTAGCCAGTTTTAGGGTTCCGTAGTCAAACTAAGAACCCTTATAGTTTCGCCATGTCCGTCCGTCTGTCCGTCCGTCCGTCCGTCCGTCCATACGCAGCCTAGTGCAAAGACTATTAGTACTAGAAAGCTGCAATTTGGCATGAATATGCATTAGTCACGCCAACAAATTGGTACAATAAAAAATATTTTCCCATACATGTAATGTGGGATGTATTTTTTTTCTCGTCTACTTTATAGTGTGGGGTGTCGTTGGATAGGTCTTTAAAAAATATTATGGGTTTGTAAAAACAGTTGCTTTAAAGCGCGAATTTTTCTTACACTCAAGCCCCCCCCCCCCCCCCCCCCCTACAGCCAAAACTACAAATACTAAAAATCTGAAAAAAACCTTAAATAAAAGAGCATATGACCAATTTTAAAGGAAAACTATCACGACTAAGTAGACATCATTGGTTCTTGAGATACAGGCGATTAAAGTGTTTATACCTACTAAAATCATCTACGACGGCACCAATTGAATTTAAATAGAAAATTAGTGATTACTTGATGATTTTTTATGTTTGTAGTACTTAACGGCTTCGGAACCCTACGCTGAGCATGGTCCGACATGCTCTTGCCCGGTTTTTGTCTCTTGGTTTGTGTCTATTTAGTTCGTATTGATTTATAAAGAACAGCCTTGCGTCGCTGTTGAGTTGGCAACCTAGATTCGAAAGGTTCGGCTGCAGTCTATTCTAAGCTCGATGCTGTCTGTTATAACAGTAGGTAGGTAGGACACTCGGTATACATACTCGTAGAACAGACGGCAGCGATTGTTTTACTTTGACAAGGCTAAGCGCACTCGACCGTATCACAAGCCACAGTCTTAAAAGACAATGAGGTAGACACATGCCATACAATAATGAGAAGAGGTCGATGGTTTGGTTATTTGGAAATAATGGATGGAAGAAGATGGATGAAAGAGATATATAGTGCGGAGGTGAGTGGAAGGGTGGGAAGGGGCCGCCCTAGGCGTTCTTTTTCGAATCAAATTGGAGAAAGGGCTGAATCTTAAGTACCGAATCCGACGTGCATGCATGACTCGATGTATGAATGTGGAAGAAGCGAAAGAGATTTGTCAGGATCGCAGCAGGTGGAAAGAAGTGGTCTCTGCCTACCCCTCTGGGAAACAGGCGCACAGTGGGAGATCGGAGGAAAAAAGTCCCATTTCGCTAGGTTCTAAAACTGCATTCCGGCCATAATTTTTGTGAAATAGACCCCTTGACTAAGTTAATTCCAAAGTATTTATCTAGCAGGTTACTTATAAGAACGTTAATCAGCTGTCTAACTGGACTAGACTGTGCGCGTTGCATTTTATACGAAATTTTATGGTTATTTTGAAATGTGAAATCACTAGTAATAAGGCGATACTCGTATTAATAAAATAAAAATAATAACAATAACATACCATGTTTTGTACTATTGGAAAAGTGTATTTGCGTTCGTGAAAGGCCACGTGTTTTTTTACTGTTTAATTTTTTATGTGGTTATCGATTTTTATCAGGTTTTTTTAAAATAAACGCTTGTAACTGTCTTGCCATCCACTACCTTCCAGTGAATTGTGTATCAAAACATTCTTTGAAGTCTTGGCTATCATTATCTACTAGTATTAGCTGCTACAAAGTGCGACTTTAAGAGATGTCTTAATTACAACTAGTTAACCTAATAACTCCTGTTAAAATGCATGTTTGCGTAAACCTCTTTAATGACGGTAATTAAGTAATATATCAATGAGAAACATTAAAATAGGGTAGAATAATATATTTATATTAATTTTCGGCTGTCACATCAAGAAAGTAACATCGAATTTAACCATGTCTAAGTACTGTAATGAAAGAAGGATGTAGCAGTACATACTCCTTTCATTGTTTTCTTTTTTCTATTTTGTTATGTCGAAATGTCTCGAAATCTTTTGAATAAAAAAGATTTCGAAATATGGAATGCCCGCCGGTGGTTTTTAGGGGAACGCTCCAGGGTCTCGAACGGACCGCGTTGGCATTCACATGTGAACTGATGTATATTTAAACGTTAAAATAAATAAAAGACTAAACACAAGAAACACTGCTTATTCTGCGTAGCTTAGTTAAAAGTGCGTAAAGTATTACGCTTAGGAATAGGCGCCTACCAGACTTACAGTACTTTCAGCATTTCCAATAAGGAATTAGTTGTCATTTTGCTTTTAAGCGGTCGGGAAGTGCACAAGTGTCTCGAAAATATCAAGACCAAGTAGGTACTCTACTCTTGTTGATGATGATTTGGAGCAAGTTTATCGTCACCTAAGCCGGCATTTCATACCTGCGTTTTCAAAGAAGTGGAAGCAATCGGCCAGAATTAAGGCTAAGTTTTACAATAAAAATGAAGCCTGGTTGCAGCTGGCATTTACTTTGCCGGCATCTTCGGCAGCAGCAAAGAGTCAAGAAGAAGAAGAAGGCGAGCCTGGACCTTCGAAGCGGTCACAAATGGGACGTCCAGAAAAAAATGGGAAAATTTTGGGGAATACTGCGAGGATACAGCCTTGCACTATTTGAGCTTGTACAGTTGGTACTACATGCCAAACACCGTACATAAAGTACTAATACGTGGCAGTAAAATTATATCTACTGCAGGGTTGCCGATTGGAAAATTAACTGAAGAGGCGTAAGAAGCACGGAACAAGGACTATCGCCATTACAGGTTGCATCATGCCAGAAAGTGCTCTCGGGAGAGTACCAATAATGATGATATCAACATGCTGTTGACTTCATCTGATCCTTTCATATACAACTTAAGAAAGGAACCAAAAAAGAAACATTTTCCCTTAGACGAGGATGCAAAAAAACTACTCAGTGACGCCTGAACGTCAAGTGTTTAATTAATTATAGTATGTATATAATTTATTTTTAAAATATAAACTTTATATGTTTTCAATTCGTAGAACTTACATTTTTAATAAAATATACATTTACTAATAACAAACGCATTTTCTCTTATTTTAAGCCTTAACTACTCGTACCATAGAAAACCCTTTTTTTAATCACTTCACAGACTGATAAACACTAATGATGTTAAATCTTATTATAATCACTTAGTCCTATCATAATATTATCATAACACTAATTATTAACAGTAATAAACAACCGTAAGGACTTTTTTCCGCGCGCCCATACACCGTCTCCCACTGTGAGGCGTGATTTAATGTATGTATGTATGGCCGAATATAGTATGTGTTCCTTAGCCCCTCGTATGCGGGAGGTCAAAAAAGTACCAAGTTCTAGTCTCTTTTGATTAAGATATAGTCCATAAAATTAAACTTAAAAAAAAATACAAAAAGATATCCAAATTTTGAGCACGGAGAGATTTTTAGACACGGTCAAAAAAAAAATTTAGACACGGTCTAAGCATACAAGGGGTTAGTGGATGTATTCTATTACCGTTGTCTATCCATAGTCCAATTGCTTTTCATACCACCTGGGCCCGGGGGGGAGAGGTTAGGTCCAGTGAGTTGATGGCGAGAGCCGTAGGTTTTGCTTGCGCTTTTGACTATGACTCGCCGGCTGCAGGCTTACTCAGCGCGGGTTCCGCCATTGAAAGAGCGTTCTGGGAGAAATCAGAGCGATCACACACTAGTAGTACTACTAGTAAACCAAATCGGGCGACAGACCCCCCGATCCATCACCCACAGGTCCACACGTTGCAGTCGAGGATAGGGACAAGGCTCACCGTAACACCGACACTCCTCTTCCTCTGTGACGGCCACCCCGCCGCAAACATTGCGGCCCCGCCAGTACCCGTACCATGACTTGCTGTGATCGTACTCGCTAGAGAGTCGAATGTTCTGTGCCTCTCGCTCTATTACAATTGTAAAAATACTGTGTAAGACAGAGCATTCGACTCGCTAGCGACTACAGCCACTGTAACTCATGGTAAGGGTACAGATTGCGGAGGGTAGGTGCCTCCCCCCGCAATCTCGGCTACAGAGGATAGGGACAACGGCCCACCGTAATACCGGCAATCCTCTTCTTCTGCAGCCTCGCCCCGACTGCGGAAAGAAGTTTCGTTTACCCGCATTCCACCCATCACTTTACAAGCAGGCTCAAGTGAGCCCACTTGGAGCGACCTCCACGGTCCAGCTGAAGCCCCACTAGCCCCACCTTCACGAAAACGCAGATACCCGCGGATCATTAGAAGGTACAGGCCTAGAGGTAGGTTTGGGACTAGGTTAATACTGCCCTACTAAGCCAATAAGCAGTATCTCAAATTCAATAGCAAAGCAGATTCAATCCTATCCTGTTGGTAATAAGGTTGCATTTGCTACAGGAGTTTTGTCTGAAAATTTGTATCCCTGACCCTTATATTTATTTATTTATTTCCAAAATATAAAAGCCAAATCAAATCAAAACTTAATTTGCGGGAAATTCAAAATTTAAATAATGACGGATCTTTCTTAGAGTCTGACTTTCGCTTCCCAGGGTATTTTACTGCATCTGAAAAGGACAGTGACGTGACGTTGCAACTATAATTGCGGTAGGTATTCTTAGTAAACATGCCGTTTCGGTTAATATTGATTGACCTACAAGGAGATGCGGCCCAGCTCCGCGGGCACTCGGAAAGGTTGTGGACTCGATAACCTACATTATTCGGTGGTCGTGGCGCATAAGTACTCGGTGGTTCCTGCGAGTGTTTTAGAACCAAGCTTGATTAAATTATTTAAAAAATAAACCCCCTAGGGAGGTTCACAGACTAGTAATATAGGGAACATAATTATATAATTTCTTGTAATTGAGGTGATTCTCACGTATAATTCGTGTACACAATAAATGCGTGATTTTTTTATCTGTGTGAGTTACTATACTGGTATTTGTAACCTATTCACGCTCAAATGGTTGGACGTATTTGTTTGACAATTGAAATGTAGGTAGCTTATCCTGACTCAACCTTAATACATAGCCAACCTTGTATTCCAAAAAAGATTCCTGGGGGCTTATTATGACCGTGTTTATCGCGGTGGATCCACATCCATAACTTTCTGACGAGTTAGTGCGAAAGTTTTTAATATTGAACATAATAAAATTAATAAGTAAATAATAGTACATTATAAATTTCAGATGAGAATATTTCCTTGTTTTATACTTTTTAGAGCGTTTTTTTTAGTGGTGGGTTTTTAGTTTTTGAACTTTTTTTTATGTACATATATTATTTTGGGGTTATAACATGAAGTTTTTTTAAAATGAAAACGAATACAATGTGTTATTCCCATAATCCGAATACACTCAAATTAAAGACAAACAAAGATCGTCAATGTAATGATCGTCGTGTAAGGATACTTAGATAGGCAGCTAACAAAATATATATAGTTTTATAGTTCATGAGTTCATGACTTTATGTCCTCTAGAGGGCGCTATATTCAATTTTATGTGACGTCACATAACCAGCGGACCATCAAAACGCTTTCAACGATACCCCATTTGAAAAATTATGATAAGTGGTTTAGAAGTTATGAGATGAACACACATATATACCGGTCAAAATCATAAGCCTTCCTTTTGCTTCACCGTAGTCGGGTAAATGCCATCAAAAAATGAATCCTAACCTACTGGTGCCGCCGGCAGCGGGGCAGGGCTCAAGCTACCGGTGGTTGGGGCTGCAGAGAGAGGAACCTCCTCACAATACGTGCCGTGTCGAGGAGTACTGCTTTCTGTATCTGGCCCTTGATCCAACCATCTAGCGCTGATCGAAACTCTTCGATATTTTTTATTATTACTATTTAATTATAGTATGTAGCGTAGTATGTGTGGTGTGAAACTGTGTGATAGAGTAAGGAATGAAAACATCAGAGAGAAGTGTGGTCTGAAAGAAGATGTAGTGACTAAAATTGAAAAGGGCATGCTTCGATGAAAAGATGAAAGAAAGAAAGGATGGATGAAAAAAGATTGACGAAAGAAATATACAGTGCTAAAGTGAGTGGGGGCGCCCTAGGCGTACTTTTTTGAATCAAATCGGGGAAATACTGGAAAAGGGCCGAATCTTAAGTACCCGAAACCGACGTGCATGCATGACTCGACGTATGAATGTGGAAGAAGCGAAAGAGCTTTGTCAGGATCGTAGTAGGTTGAAAGAAGTGGTCTCTGCCTACCCTTCTGGGAAACAAGCGTGATTTATGTATGTATGTATGCATGTATTTAATTAATTAATTATTTAGTAGTTTTATAGACGTTTGTGCAATATTGCTTCGTGCTTCTATGCTCTTATTATTTTGTCGGCATATTTTCAGCAATTACTACTAATCGCATGTTTGGGTATGTATGATTCGTTGGTCCGCCACGACCGCCGCGGTGCAATATCCTCACTATCGGCATTCGTGTGGCCAATCCATAGCTGGCAATAGCTGATCTTTCTCAATCAACAATCAATTTTATTACGGACTAGCGGCCCGCCAGCGGCTTCGCCCCGCTGCAAATTCCTGACTTTCCCGGTGGATTTTTCAATTATTTTCGCACCTTTTAAACCTTCCCTGGACTATGACAAACATTTTAAAACCAAAATCAGCCAAATCGGCTCAGCCGTTCTCGAGTTTTAGCGAGACAAACGAACAGCAATTGTTTTTTATATATATAGATATAGTTTTTTTTTCAACTCAGTGGCAATATGTAATATTAACTTTCTTCATTTTATAATTTATTAAATATCCTTGTTCGTACCGGCTACTTAAACCGGCTATTTTAAATTGTACGTTGCTGCGTCTCTTCAATCTAAGGTTATCAGGAAGAGATCCCTTATAGCGATAAGACCTCTGGTCTACCGTATAAGAATTTCGGGTTTTGTCTTTTCTTGTTTATTTTTCTTTGTGTGGTGTTCAATAAACCGTATTTGTGTTGGAATATATTCAGCGTATCGTTAGTGATACTGCATACCACGTAACCAACAAATTTAAAGTTGCAAAACGTACTTTACTGACTTACTTCTTAAGGTGTATTTTGCACCTTATTTAATTTGTTCGTTACGCGGTATTGCAGCATCACCGACGATATAGCATGTACATAGGTACGTCACATTTGCTACCGTTCGAAACGTAGGACTGACACAGGCTGACGAGTGCTACCTATCACCACCTTACCCTTTTCGGCTACTTTGTTTTAATTAGTTATAAATAGGTTAGGTACGTTTTTCTCTCAATTTAGATTTTTTTTACTTTACGTGTTTCTCTTTTTATTTTATTTAACAGCCGAATAAATGATTCTATGTCTGTTTACCATTTACATTACTTAACGCAGTGTCCGCATTGTTGTGGAAGTGGGCCTCGGTGTCCTCTCACATATCTCTCTCATACCTGTGTATTTGTTTAAATAAAATTGAAAACTGTCCAGTACGTGCACATTTTATTTCCTCTTTATTTTTTTAAAATTCCTGATAATTTATATTTTTCCTTGTTCTCCTGACGCCTGCCTCTGATAAGTTTCGAAAACGGCTGAAAATTGGTCATTAAGATGCTAGATTGGACTGATCCTCGTGGAGATCTCTAGGGAATATTTTTGTCCAGCAGTGGATGACTTTTGGCTGACTTTATGATGGACAGGTTTTTGTGCCAACAGTCTCAGTCTCTGTTTCGGCTTTAAAATAATAACAGCGAGACCCTGAAATTACATTCAACCTCATCGCATAATTTGGTATTGTTCGCGGCGCATAACGTTAAATTTCGCAAACGCCTTGAATCCTTGAGATATTTGTACATTATAGTGAAAACTCTTCAGCCCGCATTTGCTGTACTTGTTTGTTGCCCTCTACGAATAGACAGCTGTACCGTAGTAACTCTTATTTAATCTGTGGCTGATCACCTCTCACAGACTGTGACGTTTGCGCCTAAAGAATGCATCCCTCAACCGTTTTGTGTGCACACAGTAGTTTGTTTGAGTCAGGTACATTCCAAGCTTTCTGCGTAGGTATACATATGTTAGTTGGCAAAAGAGTTTGGGGAAAAATGAGTGTGTCGATTGGAAGGAAATTGGCACCATAATCCGATGTTTAGCTAACATCCGATGCTTAATTGCGGTGGGTACTAAACAGAGAACATATGCCTATTTTACTTTCTATGAGTAAAATAGGCATATGCCCCCGTGTGGTTGCCGGGTTAGAATAGTGCCACACCATGTCTTCCCGTGGATGTCGTGAGAGGCGACTAAGGGAATAAAGGCTTGTAGTACTGTTAGGCGATGGGCTTGCAACCTGTCACTAATACACTGGTAAACATCTTAGCCTGACTGTGCAAAATGTGGTTACAGAATTATCAACAAGTTTAAAGTTGATGGTATTTCTGTAGCTCTGCCTACCCCACTCTGGGAATGAAGGCGTGACGTTATGTATGTATGTATGTGAGTAAAATAAACGTATGAACCATGATTCACCGCCGCGTGTTATTTGTGTAAAATATAAAATGGCTAACAAATAATCCCATACAGCCATGCCAAATTGCTCGTTTTTTAACACAGTGCGTGCGTCGCTTTTCTTATGTATGGTTAAAAAACAAAATTTATAAACTTGGTAACACTATATTAGTGCGTGAAATTATCTTAATTGTTTTTTATAAATGTATTTCCTTACACTATTAAAGAGAAGCATCTATACCTATATGCCACAGGAATTACCCGACCTGTTTTTCTTACCGCTAACCACCTCATCAGGCAATCCCTTACGAGTATTTCCAGTGCCTCTACGATACGATAAATAATGTAGGTACCATTTACCATTACCAAAGGTCCCCACTCCTCAAGGCAATTGGTAGAGGCAAACCACTGCCTTGCTCTACTTTTGTAGAGCAAACTTCCTATAGATTTTCGACAAGTGTGGTACGAAGTCAGAGTAATGCAGGTGTTTACGGCTTTAAGTTGTCCTCAGGGAGACATACCGAAAAGGTCCCATATAAAAGGAAATTGCACCGTTTTCTAGCATGAAAAGTAAATTATTTTGTATTGTGTTGCTGGTGATTGCCAACGGGTTTTGAACGCGTTATAGAGAACATATGATACGTGTGTAGATAAATTCATTTAGGAAAAAAATAAGAATCAACCTGTAAAGTATGTACAGTAAATATTAAAAGAGGGTGTTCTTTTCCGACTGTGGCAAAGCCCAAAAGGAGGGTGATGTGTTTGACCTGTATTTATGCCCGACCTTATGTTCCCTCGTACAGGCTGCATGGATAGGCCGATTCAGCAAGCGGTGTCGTTAGATTCGTCTTAACGTCGCAAGTGTCACTGGGTACTTACGTTAAAACAAAAACAATATAGCGGCACAAAAATTATATAAAGGGTAACTAACATAATATATGTATAGACGACATTATCAAAACATGCAGTCGGGTTTAATAATTTGCTTTTTGTTAGACTTGTTGCGTCCCATCCATAGTCGTAGTTGAATTCAGAAAGCTGAAAATTTTAGTAGGAACCTTGTCGGAGTTGCGTATTAAAGTGAGAACGGTTTGCGCCAAGGTACTAAAACGATCGAGCTCGACCGTATCATACACTGCGCACCTGTGTTGTATTGTGTGTAAACTTGTACATGAGAGTTAATTTAGGTAAATGGATAGCGCCTTGTTTGTAACTAGGCAACACCGCGTGTCCGCCGGTCAAAGGTCACTCGTTACTACCGCGGTGTCAACGTGTTTTATTACACGCAAGGTTGGCCGGGACGTGCGGACGGTTGCAATTTCTTCAAATTATTAATAAAGACAGCTGTTATCAAAGGCATGATTCTCACTCTATATTATGGTTCCCGAAAGTTGGTTGATAACGGGTCGCATGCGCGGGCGCCGGCCGTCGCGTCACGCTGGCAGTCGACCACTGAGAGCCGAGGCGAGAGCACGCACTCCGCGCACCGCGAGTGAACGAAACACGATATAAATTATCTTAGTGATTTGCAGAAGTATCGCTTCTGCTAGGAAGTGAGTGTTGTTTTTATTATTTGTATTAAACGCTGTAAGTTCGCGAGTGGAATAACTGCTGTGTTAAGCTGTCATTGCATGATTAAATATGCAGTCGGGAAAATGTTCATTGTTGTCCTACTTAATATGCGATTTTGTATAGCGGTTCCGCAATCACGCGGCGGGAATAGGGATTTAGACGATTATTCTCATTCATTCAGCAAATTGAAAAACGAATACTATTAAAAAATAATAACTTTATGTTAAGACAACTTCAGTCTTCAGTCTTTCGACCTTTTTTTGCCGGTAGCACCTTTTTTATAGCTCCTAAAACACCTGATTAACACTTACGCACGGAAATTGAAAACAACACGTCGATGGAATTTGTTCAAGTAGTAGGTACCTAGCTAAAAACCAAAACCGGTCGGCGGACGTCAAACTTCATAGGTATTTGAATATTTAATACGTGTAACTGAGCTACGTACATAGAGAAATGTTTGAATTTCGATTCGTACGCTTTTTAAGGCCGGCTTTATTTTCACTATCAGGTGTCCCCGGTTGATAACCTCTTCAAAAAAAACCTTCTGACTTTGTGATTAGACTGATTAGGTATTTATAATTCAGAATGATCTTAAATGTTCTACCAAATTTTACTCCCATTTCTTCGTGTTAGGAATTGATTTCCAAAAAATCCTTTTTTTTATAACTCCTGCACCAGGAACATCACTACATAGTATAAAACAAAGTTGCTTTTTCTGTCCCTATATCCCTATGTATGCTTAAATCTTTAAAACTACGCAACGGATTTTAATGCGGTTTTTTTAATAGATAGAGTGATTGAAGAGGAAGGTTTACATGTATAATACTTTAATCCGGAGCGAAGCGAGGGCGGGTCGTTAGTGCATAATAAATAATATTATATTCCGAATTATATTAACTGTATTTATCTTTGTTCAATTGGCTTTAATTAAATTTTGTTTTCTGTTTTATATACCTACAAATCACGTCTTAAAGACCTACATATTATATATGTATAAGTATTGTACGTGAAATAATCACATGTTCGTAATAAATGAATTATGGATGAGTAGGTACCTCATTTATAGTTTTGTAGTAGGTAATTACCGTAATCAATGGAATTTTGGAACCATTATTATTTGCGACTTTCTATATTATTAAATAAAGCAGTTGAAAATATAATAACGAGGTCATTATCCACACCTTACTACCAGAATTAGAATAGTAATAAAAAAATTGTAATGAATTAGGGAAATGTGTGTAAAATTAATACAAATCGCATACCTATCTAGTGATGACTGCAAGTGTGATCGCAAAAAGCAGTCTAAGAGGTTTACGCTAAAACGCTATTAAGAAACTAAACATTCGCATTCCGTTTCGATTTATTAATAAATAACACAGTTAACTTACGAGTGACTTAGAGGTCACCTTGGACTCACTTACGAGTTTTTCATCTGTTAAACGTTGTTAGTGAATTACTTAAGCGATTAGCGGATTTACAAGGTTTTTTTGTCGTGTCTGTAATAATACTAATAATACTAATAATCAAACCTTAAAAAAATATTTTGAATATGCCACTCTCGGGTGTTCTATTGAGCTGAAATTTCGTATACGACCGATTTAACTCAGGTGACAACAAAAGACTTGATCTTATGAGTCACGATAGAGCTGGAAAGGTAGTTCACAGTATCTCTGCTAGGGGTTGTTCTCAACACAGGCGCTGCGTCGATCCGGCAAGTTTAAGAAGTCCATCGGAGCGTACAAAACACATTTTAGCGCGTCCCTTCTCATTTAGGCAGCAGGCAGGTGAGTCGAGTTGTGTCGTATAAATCGTCGCTGTTTGCTGTAGAACCCAAAGTCCGCGTTTTCAAGTCTGATGTCCTAGAGATATGAAACAGAATAAAACTATACCTATCTAGTGTTAACGCGCTGCGACATCATCATTACGGCTCGGCCAAGGTTTCAAATGGCTTATCGTATTGAACTTCCAGATCCATCTGTGCTCTCTGATGCTACCGGGGCGCCATAACAACGTAACTGTGTCAATTATGCTGTGAACAGGTAAAATTAATGCGTACAAAAAGGGAAGGTTGTCAAAGAAATATCTTAGGAAGTAGATACCCTTTAGGTAGTATATAAGTAGGTCACTTAACCCTCTGCAACTGTGGTGAGTGTGGTGACTTTTATAGAAATATTCTACTGAGTCTTTTAGACGTCATTTTTGATAAAACATAGAAAAAATACTAATGGGTCAATGATAAGTATTGTTTATTAAGCAATTATTATTTAATTTTCATGTGGAATTTATAATAAGCATGTATATGGGCTTATAAATTAAAAAAAAATGACATTAACTTGAACAAGGTGAAACAATCTGGAGTTTTTAACATAGGTTAGTTTATAATGCCCCGAGTCTTTAGGAGTTGCTGAGCGATACAGACCTATTTCACGCTATAAAGCGTTTTTTTTTGGCGGTGTTTGATAGACGTTACGTCAGTCGCAGAGGGTTAACATCGAGTGAGGTAGTTTTAGTTCTCGAGTGAGGGTCCTAGTCGAATGCGCGAGGAAACCTGCGGTCGTCGCCTACAACGGCGTGAACGTAGAGTCGGTTGGCTTTGAGTGGATTTTCCGGTCGGTCTCGTGCGACGAATCCCACATAACCACCCTAGGTCCCACCAGAACTTGGGCGTTATGCGTAAACGCATTTTCTGTGCAGAAAGAAGATTATTTACTTAAACTCCACCTCGCTTTATAGAAATACTAGCGACCCGCCAGCGGCTTCGCCCGCTGCAATTTTTTTTTTTTGCACTTAGGGGTATAAAGAATAGATGTTGGCCGATTCTCAGACCTACCCGATATACACACAAAATTTTATTAAAATCGGTCCAGCCGTTTCAGAGGAGTTCAATAACGTACACCGTGACACGAGAATTTTATATATAGAAATATAGTTATGATTGCTACAAGTGGCCAACAACGATGCCTACGCGTTACCCGACTTGAAGAATTTACCTGTGTTGTGCCAAATGTGTTGCCAGTGCTTAATTCCACCTGTTTTTTCTAAGTTCAGCTTAAAGTACGGAATCCACACGGCCACCTCTGACCCCGCTTGACGTAAACGCCACACGACGTATTATACAACTATGCGGCCGTATTACGTAGGTAGCCATGGGGACACAATCACGTATAATGTAGGTGATTCTCAAATCGGCTGACGGTTACTATCAGGAAATGGAGAATCAACGTAGTAATTTGAATTCGTTTCTTTTGTGCCGTACCCGTACTATTACTACGTAACACGATTATTTCGACGGGGTGTTTCAAAGGCGTTGTTTGTGTTTTAGTTTGAGTTTCTCTTATCCTTATTTTCATGAAATTCGATTAAACCGGGTGTTGCCTGTAACAGGAGCAATAAATTGAGGGATTGTTTCCGCACCACAAACGTAACGACATTTATTCTACAACTTTTGAAAATAACTTATTGTTAACTAAATATTAATGAATTTAGATTTTCTAAGCAAGCAATGTATTGCGAAAACTACGAAGTTGCTAGGCTGACAGTAGATGTCAACTAGACTATTGGATGGAGTACATTGAAAGTACTATTTAGTTTGTTCGAAAATATACCAAATAATAAATTACATATTTTTTTAAAGTTGTACAACAAATGTTGTTACGTTTATAGAGTAGAAGCGATCCCTCAATTTATTGCTCCTATTACAGGCAACACCCGGTCCAATTCGATTGAAATTCTCCCCTAGCGTCCTAAGTCCGAGGTCGGCCCAATAGGGGCGCCCTTAGGCATGCTAGTGTAAAACCCACTTTTAGCGTGGACTCCCATCAGGAGTCCGCCCTCTCTCCGGCGAAGTAGTCAAAGCCATCAGAGGCTAACTACGTAGGTCCCTCAAAAAAAAAAAAAAAAAAGGCAACACCCGGTATAAGTAGCATTATGCTAAGAATTCGCAAGTGTGATCGTAGGATATTTGTATTGTGACTACCTAATTTAAGAGTTTTCCAATAACCGTGCTAGTTGCGTAACGTGTAGTAAAGTATTAGGTACCTACGTACGCCGGAATAAATGTTTGTATGAATACTACGCTAGAGTTCAAGGCCTAATACCATATCGTACATTTACGCGAGTTTATATTTGTAAGTACAGTTTCTAATTGCTTAGTGTTGTTTGTCTTTCTACGGCAAGAAATGGAAAATGAAAAACATAACCTGTGAACTATGCACATCTAAAAAGAATGCTTCGCGGCGTCAGTGTAGAATTGTATGCATTTATTCGTATCTATTCCAGTTCCCGACACATACTCAGCTCAAAGTAGTGGCCAGGGCCCTGTTTTATAAAGGTACAAGTTACAAATTACAAACGGAACTCTTTATAGCAAAAGGAGTTAGAATGAGAGTTCGGCTTGTAATTTGTAATTATTCGCTCGAGCTTTCTTGCAGCGTTCTTAGATTCTTTATCTTTGTTTTTTTTCTTTTACATTTTTCTCGGGTCGGATCCGAATAGGACGCTGTGAAAACGCTCTCGCAAGTGAACTGAACTGAATACCTACTCGGATAAGGTTTTTCACTTTGGATGTTTCTTCTGTAAACCAAGGATTAGTCGAAACGCCGTAGGTATAACCTATGACACGAGGCGAAGGCAACAAGCTGTACAAATTTAATGAGTAGGTATTCTGGGACGTGTAAGATAACTAATGATTTACTTTAACCACTTTACCTATAACTTGCCGACGGACGACGAGCCTTATAAACTCTCGCGCTAAAAATAGGAATATAATAATAATAAATAATAAATATCACGGGACACTGTCACACAAATTGACCTAGTCCCAAACTAAGCTCTAGGCTTGTACTATGGGTACTAGACAACGATAAACATACTTAGATATAGAAATAAATACTTAAATACATAGAAAACATCCAAGACTCAGGAACAAATACTCGTGATCATCACACAAATATTTGCCCTTACCGGGATTTGAACCCGGGACCGCCGGCTTCGGAGGCAGGGTCACTCCCAACTAGGCCAACGTGTCGTATATACCTACCGTATATATATACCTTTGCATGCTTTTACGCTTATTTCACTTATTTAACTTATAAAACTACTTTTGGGATATAATAGTGCCACTCCATGTCTTCCCGTGGATGTCGTAAGAGGCGACTAAGGGAATAAGGGCTTGAAGTACTGTTAGGCGATGGGCTTGCAACCTGTCAATAATAGTAACTGGAAAACATCTCAGCCTGATTGTGCAAAATTTGGTTATAGAATTACCAACAAATCTTTTTTGAGTTGTTGGTAGTTCTGTAGCTCTGCCTACCCCTCTCTGGGAATGAAGGCGTGGTGTTATGTATGTATGTAACTTATAAAAATCATCCATATGTGGCTGCCAAAAATATAAAGTTCGAGTGTAAGATTTGTGTAATCGCGAACCCATAAGTCGGTCAGGCTGTCGATTATCCCTTAGCGTAAAACGCACCGTTGCGCCAATCTGTGTCAACTTTTTTTGTCGCAACTTTAGAGATAGCACAGTTTTGTCGCTAAGGTGCGAAAGTCACTATTTATTAGGACGCCCTGTATCTACTTTTTATCCCTTTTATAATCCTTTCATACCACATATCCGAGGAATTCGTTTGTTATTCAAATTGAATAGAATTGTTTTAAATATAATCACGCGACATGTTTAACATAACCATTACGTCTGTCTCTACACGCGCTAACACTTAACAGTCGCATAGCAGTTATATTGTTTTATCTATTTTAGCTATTAAATAACCTTAGAAGGAAACACTAAAAGAAAGGAAAATTATTAGTGACCGAACTACACCGTGACGAACCCTATTGTGGTTTAACGTTGCGACAGCTGAAATTAATGTAGCTAATAGTGAAATAAATAAATAAAATGTGAATTATATCAGAAATTGTATCATGTATTCTAAATGCAAATGTTTGGTTTGTATTTTTATGCCAGAATTTTATTACAATAATAACAATATTTACACGCTCTGCTCTTTATACTTTAGTTATTAGTACTGTAATAACATTGAATTGATTAATTTTAACCAAAAAGTGTGAACGTCTTATATTCCATGCACAACGGTGTTTGCTTGCTAAGATATGAAAAAAATGAGCGTTCTTTCTCGACTTAGTGAACAAAATAATGTAGTTGTTATAAAACGAGTGCTTCCCATTGGTTCCATGGTACTGTGACGTCATGGTACAAAACAGAAAAATTTGTCCCAAACTGTTCTATAGAACTACGTACTAGCGTTTCACCCGAGCTTACTTGTCAGTGACGCAATACAACAAAATAAGATAGGGTAAACCATAGTTATTGCCCACGACCAGTGATTGCCCTCAATATTTTTTTAGAGACCAATCCTAAAAAAATAAGCTATTTAAGTGTAACAAGCAGTAACACAGCTATGTTTCTATGTAAGCAAATATTTTTTTCTGTGATTCAGTCAGTCTCCAAAAAATGTAGTGGGCAATCACAGATCGCGGGCAATAACTGTATGGTTTACCCTACACCTTTCCCATTTTGTTCTATCATGAAACACTACTTAGAAATGTTTGTTTACGATTCTGGAACAAATAAAAAATACTATTCCCATATATTCTATAGAACAACATGCGAATCTGCCTTATCATTTTGTTCCAGGGCATATCAGTTCCATAGAACTAATGATAAACTTGAAGCCTAAATGTTCCATGAAACAATTAGCACACTAATTTCTCATTCTGTTCTACGACGTCACAGCACCATGGAACAAATAGGAAGCACTCTGTCATATGGCCTGCGTGTAGTGGATATATTAAAATATATATTGAAACATTTTGGATTCTAATCACATACTTAATCATAAGACTTCGATACTTACTTACTCGTATAACCGCGAACATATTACAAATATTCGACATCCGCGATGTGGGTACGATCATGATTCGCACTTACTTCACCCACTTCGATTGATTTCTCTACCGCTGGACCAAGTGACTAGGTCAATTGGTTCAAGAGTGTTTCTAGATATGTATTTATCGAAGCTATTTTTAATACCTAGCTCACACTGCGAAAAATTAATCATTCGATAGCTGTGAAAAGTCTTAAACATGACAAAATGGCTAAGTCCAATTACATGACATTTATACCAACGACATGCTTTCGCGGACCAATTGACTTGTCTCTCCACATAACAGTAAAAGATAGCCATAAGATGACGCTGACCTAGTTGACGCATGCGCGAGTCAAGATCACGGCCGAGCGGCGCGCGCCCCGCGCCGTGACGTGGCTGGCACGCAATTAACATGAGGACAAACAAAATAATTTAAAAAAATAAACGCTTACGTACTATCAACTCTTAACACAAAAAAAAAACGAAAGCGTCTTAATTTAAAAGAAAATAATCTGAATAAATAGTAAAATTCTTGGCCTGATTGTGCAAAATGAGGTTACAGAATTATGAACAAATCTTTTTAGAGTTGTTGTTATTTCAGTAGCTCTGCCTACCCTACTCTGGGAATGAATGAAGACGTGATGTTATGTATGTATGTTATACTTAAGCATGTTTACAGGCTCGCGTTGGTTAACAGTTTAGCAGCAGTCCCAAGACTGTCCGCCTGACAGTCCCAAATAGCAGAATCTATGGCGAAATGTTTGTAACCTTAAAGAAAACTGATAGTCTGTTATATACGATGAACTACCTAATCCAAACCGGCGTCCTGTTTTGCCAGTATAATAGCCTTGCGTAACTTAACAGTCATGAACTATGCGACACCTCTAGAAACCGACCTTTTACGTCATCAGTGTTAAGAGTGTTTTTGAGTCATACACAGATTTAGGTTACCGTCTTTCCTGTGAACACACAGAAAGTTAACATTTTTAAGGCCCAATTTTCTAGCTAAGCCCATTCCCGCAAAAACGCCGTCAGGACTGCTTTAGACCTATCATATGAAAACATAACTTATATGCACACAAGCTTTTAACTATTGACCACAGGAGAGATAACTTTTGTTTTTTAGAGCGAGTATGACCTTTTTGCTCTACGTTTAGTCCGAAGTGAACGTCAACGTCAAAAGCAGATAAGTACTCTGAGCGCTCCTCTAGGCCGCTCGTTTTCTTGAGCAAATGTTTCCCTAGTCAAAGATAACTTCTTCAGCTTGGACACTATACTTACATACATACATACTATCACGCCTTTATTCCCAGAGTGGGGTAGACAGAGCTACAGAAAAACCAAAAACTACAAAAAGAGTTGTTGGTAATTCTGTAATCACATTTTGCACAAACAGGCTAAGTTGTTTATCAGTGTTAGTAACAGGTTGCAAGCCCACCGCCTAACAGTACTAGAAGCCCTCATTCCTTTAGTCGCCTCTTACGACATCCACGGGAAGATATGGAGTGGCACTATTCTAACCCGGCAACCACACGGGGAAAACTACACTTAACTATACTTTTACTTCCATAAATCTTGTAGGGCTTCATGCTGCCATAATACGACTGCCCCATGTCTCGAAACAATACCTGATTCCTAAGGAAATAAATTTCAATATTCAAAATATTAGATGACAAACAAATCAGCCAGCACGACTTAAGATGCTGCCATTACGCTACGAGCAACGGACCTTCACAATTCCTACTCAATTTTGTCGCAAATTTAATCGCATTAAAATAGTTTACAATCTTGATTGGCATTGCCTATGTGGCTATAGCGCATAGTAAAGCGACAAGGTACAAAAGTGTGTGTGCGCAGCACTGGAACTCCTTTCTCCAATCCATATTTTCTCGGATTCGAATTGGACGCGGTAAGACATGATTAAAAAAGGGTCAGACAGAGATTTCACGTGAGTCTAGGTGTATCTATAAAATTCATCGTTAGATTTAACTATCCCTGCTTTATCGTTTAACTTGGGAGTTTTATAAAATGTTAATTTATTTAGTGAGCTGGTCAGTGACCGAGAGATATAAATACTCGAACGAGTCGAAACAGTATCCAAGTCCGGTTTTTACTGTATATAAGAAATCAAATGCGTCCAAACGAATTAATGTGTGCAAAACATCTCAGAAGGTCAATGCCCCGCAGCACCTGCGTCTAACGCCGCTGGTTATGAGTTTTGATTTAAGCTACCATCTTTGATAAGTATTGATAATAACTATTAAAATGATAAAATGGCGGCTCCTACTTTGAGAGTTGATTAACCCAACTAAGAACAATCCTCATTACAATAGCTCTTACAAAAGAAACCGCGTCCGGTAAATCCTATTGGGAGGTACGCTGCCTCAGATAGACACACACGAATACGGCTTATAAACGGTGATAAGGTTAGGTTCTCTATACGGCTATCACAAGTTGTATTTTCTCGCTTGTCGCTCATTCCTCTATCGTTACAGATTGGGTTGATCCGAGCGACATACAAGTCAAGAACAACTGCTAGACCTCCGAGGACGTGGTGATAATGAGTCGCGGTGATCTCTCATCACTACATAGTATAAAACAAAGTCGCTTTTTCTGTCCCTATATCCCTATGTATGCTTAAATCTTTAAAACTACGCAACGGATTTTGATGCGTTTTTTTTTAATAGATAGAGTGATTGAAGAGGAAGGTTTATATGTATAATACTTTAATCCGGAGCGAAGCGAGGGCGGGTCGCTAGTAACTCATAAATGAGTTCTCTATGAGTTGACGCATAAGGTGACGTGTCTGGAGGCGAACCCCTAAATATATCCAAACAATAGTCTTCGAATATAGTTCTCAATAACCCCTTTGTGGTGCTATTCTCAAAATCGAGATCGAAAGGTTTGAAATTATCATTTTAGGTTCATTCGTAAATAATATTAACAAACCACAAACTTTTGGTAGGAAAAGGGCTTAGAGACTATTTGGATATTGTCTCTGTTTTTCATATAAATTTAAAATAGACATGAGGCATAAGTAAACACGCCGATCGACTCGACTTTTAGGACAAATGTGTTTAATTCCGAATTTCAGTTGACACATGTCGTAAAATGCTGTAATATAGCTTAGTTTGGGAATAGATCAATTTGTGTGACATTGTCCTGAAATATTTATTTATTTATGTTTTTATTACGCAACGTCAAAATTCAGACAAACCAAGTGAACGTTGAGCCACTAGCCTCTAATGTACCTAATACCTAATTCAATTCTGTCACGTTACGTTTTGCAATGTCAATTTTGACTTTAATAATATAATGGAATATAATAATAAACCTACACAATAATACATGATAATAAAATAAATACATGATAAATATCAGACAGTCTCGCACAAATTGACCTACTCTCAAACTAGGGTTTTCTATACTAGTGCTAAAACAACCATAATTATTTTTATTATGAAGTGGAGGAGAATGCACTTGACCACGTGAGGCGAGGAGTTGAGGACTGAGGCGCGTGGATCTTCAGAATCAGAATTAGCATATGTACATATTTGCACGAAAACATCGTTGAAAGGTTCTAAGTGTTAGTAAGGAGTTACTTAAGTGTCACATGTCTTGTCATGTAATGGCATGCGGAAGCTTTTACAAGACATCAAAAAGAATAAACAATTGTACTACAGTAATTGACACTACAATTATAAATTACTAGCGACCCGCCCTCGCTTCGCTCCGGATTAAAGTATTATACATTATAAACCTTCCTATTCAATGACTCTATCTATTAAAAAAAACCGCATCAAAATCCGTTGCGTAGTTTTAAAGATTTAAGCATACATTGGGATATAGGGACAGAAAAAGCGACTTTGTTTTATACTATGTAGTGATGTACATTCAGAATAGTGGAACTCCATGTCTTCCCATGGATGTCGTAAGAGGCGACTAAGGGAATAAAAGCTTATACTACTGTTAGGCGATGGGCTTGCAACCTGTCACTAATACATTGGTAAACATCTTAACCCGTTTGTGCAAAATGTAGTTACAGAATTATCAACAAGTCTTTTAAGAGTTGTTAGTCTTTCTGTAGCTCTGCCTATACCCCACTCTGGGATTGAAGGCGTGATGTTATGTATGTATGTAAGTAAATTTCCTAACAAGAGTTACAAGGTGAGATATTAATGAATAGAATTAAATTCTTTACATTGCTACATTTATTGTTGATACTTAAATATATATTAAGAGGATTGTGAAGCGATGCTTACATCGCGTAGCTGTCAAAAATAATCAACATTAAAAATACAAATTTAGCTCCGGGAGATAAAGTTTCGCACCCCCTAAATCTAATCCGATTATAATATCTACAACATATTGAAAAATCGGACAACATTTAAGGAAAAAAGAACGCTATCGCATTTTGTATGGATTTTATTTGCTTCACTGTCTTCTTAAGAACGTATAATATAGATATTCAATGAAACATCCACGACTCTATAACAAACGTTAGTGCTCCTAACGGGAGTCGATCCCGCGGCTTAGTAGGACCGAACCCAACCAGCGAGTCGCTGGTATCGTCGAGTGTTCCGGTCTTGGGCTTACGCCCCACGGCACGGGTTGGTCGCGGTAGAGATTTAATGCGGATACGAGACTATTACCGCGTCGTTCCAAAGTCCGTCAATGTTTGCTCGGCGGCGTTTGTCCGCTTGGCGAAAAACGTGGTTACGTAGGTACTTACATACACATACATAACATCACGCCTTCATTCCCAGAGTGGGGTAGGTAGAGTTTCAGAAATGCCAACAACTCTAAAGACTTACTGATATTTCTGTCACCACATTTTGCACTACAGGCTAAGAGGTTTAGTAGTGTATTAGTGACAGGTTGCAAGCCCATCGCCTAACAGTACTACAAGCCCTTATTCGCTTAGTCGCCTCTTACGACATCCACGGGAAGACACAGACGTAGGTACATAACAAACGTATATACTTGATATTCGCTGAACCCCCGCTGTCCCCTTTATCGCCATGGATAAGCATCTCTCGCACCTTATGAACATCGATTAAATTAACACGACACCGTAGTAGGCTTGCCGCGGCGTCTCTTTCGTTGTTAACTTCTCGACTCGATTGTGATCGACTCTATTTTTCTTTACTTTACTCTAACTCTAACTTTGGTTGTGTACCTGGATAATTGCAAATAGCACCTGATTCATATAACAAGTAGAGTAGGTATTCATGTACGTCATTCATTGCCGATTGTTTACGTTACCCATGACGTAAACCGCACGAATGAGATAATCTATTCGAGTTTTTATTAAATAGGCTGTTCAAATAAATACTGGGTGATTTTGAGGTCATGATCCGGAATGACCAAGAGCGAATAAGATGGTCATACTGAACAACTGTTCGCATGCGACCAACCACGAAATCGCCAAAAAAAACCAGCTGTTCCACACTTTAACGATGAATTAATTGAGAGATATGTATGGAACAGCTGGGATTTAGACCATTCCGGATCATGACCCCAAAATCACCCAGTATTTTAGTGCAATAATTTTCGGTGGTAATTTTCTATCCTTTTCCTTCTTGCGAGAGAGAGCAAGATGAAAGAGGGAAAAGCGTGTAACCGGCGCGCGCGGCGATCGTACGATGCCGCTCCACGCGCGCCGACCAATCGCGTGCGCCGCCGCCCGCCAATTATGGATCTAGCCTCGCGTTCGACTCCGAAATCACACCTGTGATGGTGTTATTTTCTTCTAAAAGTACTGATCACTCAACCAGTCAAGGATTACTTGACGTTCCCTGACTGCCTTTCGGCCTCTGTACAATACAATACAAATACTCTTTATTGAACACCAAAAAAAAAAAAAACATACATTTAAATCATAGGTATACAACAGGCGGACTTACCGCTAAATAGCGATCTCTTCCAGACAACCTACTCTCTGCTCTACTCTGTACTTATGCCTATTCTATGTAATTTTTTATGGTTCTGTACCCGAAGAGGACCATATTAATAATAAGCCTACGCTGAGAAACGTTATCGCCCGGAGCTTAATTTGTATGAATTATTTTTGACAGCTACGCGATTTACGTTAACAATACTGAAAGCGGCCAGGGCCTCTATTCAACTGCGTTATAACGATATCGTTTTTGACCTGTTTCCGTATTGTTAACGTTTTGATAACTCTTATGTCATTTACAATAATGGCGACTGTGACATAAACTATTCTTAAACGTGTCAAACACGATATCGTTTTAACGCACCTGAATAGAGGCCCAGGTGTGTCTCGGGTGCTACGGAACCCTCGGTTATTCTTATGTTATGTAGTAATAAACTATTTGTAAATGTTTGTTGTTTGTTTGTTCCAGAACAACCCAGCAGCCCTATGACGGAGGCCAGAGCGTGCTAAACAGAACCTAACAAACACAAACATGTCGTCGAAGGCTATATACGAGGCGACCGGCAAAGACCTTATAAACAGGTGAGACAAAAAAATATATAAATAAAATAAATCAATATCACCGCACAATCTCACACAATTGACCTACCTAGTCCCAAACTAAGCTCTAGGTTTGTACTATGGACAACGGTAAACTTACATATATACTTAAATACATAGAAAACATCCAAGACTCGGGAACAAATACTCGTGCTCATCACACAAATATCTGCCCTTACCGAGATTTGAACCCTGGCCCACTAGTTTCGTAGGCAGGGTCACTACCAATTAGGCCAACGTGTCGTCAATTTAATTAGCAAATTGGCCACAAGAGGGCTCTTTTACACGTCGGCAATATGAAGTGAATCTACTAGCGCTTCGGCCAAGACCATCATTGCGGGAGAGAATCGTCGAAGAAACTCCAGCGGGAGGTTATTTCTTCAATCATAAAGCACAATAATACTTAAAACTAAGTTACATTATAAGGTACTTAAAATAAATATCCATAATTAAAACTAGCATAAATCAAATTAAACATTTACCTAAAAATAATGACTAAAGGAGAACAACACATAACTAAAATTTAACTGAAGAACCAGTCCTTGCCAACGTGAACAGACCGGGCCCCTCAAACAGCACCCGTTCACGAGTATGACGCGTATCTCAGCCATCGTCTCTCAACCATGGGTTCATCGGCCTGGTGCGATATATTTATTATCACTTAGGGCAAAATATACCATGACATGACTGACTAACTGACGGACTGAATGACAGAAAACGCACTTAAAATTAGGAGTATTGCTTCAAAGGTAGGGGTCCTGGGTTCAAATCCCGGTAAGGGCAGATATTTGTGTGATAAGCACGAGTAATTTGTTCCTGAGTCTTGGATGTTTTCTATGTATTTAAGTATATATTTCTCTATATAAGTAAGTTTATCGTTGTCTAGTACCCATAGTACAAAGCTTAAAGCTTAGTGTGGGACTAGGTCAATTTGTGTGACATTGTCCTGTGATATTTATTTATTTATTTTATTTAAAAAAATACTAAATAGGTATCTTTTTAGCATTATAATTAAAATGTACATTAAATAGAGTACGGTTAGTAACACACGATGCAGTGCAATACTCGTTACCCGGGTCTCATTATGATAGCGTTTTCAGCCAGTTGTCATTTGTTTAAATTAATTGCTGGCTCAGGCTGTTAGCTTGTCTAAAATTTGATGGCAGATCTAGAAATTGACCTAGTCCCAAACTAAGCTCTAGGCTTGTACTATGGGTACTAGACAACGATATACTTACTTATATAGAGAAATATATACTTAAATACATAGAAAACATCCAAGACTCAGAAACAAATACTCGTGCTCATCATACAAATATCTGCCCTTGTCGGGATTTGAACCCAGGACCCCTAGCTTCGAAGACGGTCACTACCAACTAGGCTAGCGTGTCGTCACAGGAAAAGCTAGGATAGTTTGAATGGCGGGAGATTTCCTAATAATACCAGGGTGCAGAAAGAAAACGTGGATTAGTTTTAAGTTTTCGCTTAGTATTATGTATGTATTGCATATAAACATCAAGAATTTACACAAAACAGGCATTTACAAAAAACTAGTGCAACCGCAGTAATGTAATGTGGCTGTGTGTGTATTCCAGGCATATAGCGTCCGGGACGGCGCTCGTGCCGTGCCGGTTCGCCACCTTCGAGCAGGGCACCGTGTGGGAGGACGAGCTCGGCAAGAACCCATGGCTCTCAAAGGAGGTTCGTATACTCATTAATTATAAAGGATTATCCACAGAGGTTCCGGTGTGGGGATAAGACAACCGGTGTAATTACTAGCATAGAGGCATTCCATCTTAGTCCTCAGGGTTGGCAACGCATTTGAGGTCCTTAGGATCATAGTCTTGAGAATTCAAATGTCTATGGGTCTCAGATTCCACTTACCATCAGGTGGCTTTAGCGCTCGTGTGCCTTCTCCTTAACATGAAAAAAGAAAATAAAAGATTTTTCTCCATTTGCACGCTCTAACATGAAAATAATCGATCCCTTATTTCAATCACCTTCTGGGGCGTGTACTACTGTACAACAGTATGGTTTTAGGCTCCCAATCGATATTCACTTCTGCTCCAGCCCCCTATTGAAATATAAATCTTGACATTGACACATGACAGGTGACAATTCAGTATACATTGCAAAGTTAATACGCTGATACTTCAATGGGTTTCATATAAACAGCGCCATTTACACTGAAATGACACCTGTCACCTGTCGTTGTCGTTATGGCTGGTCTTCGATCTGCTTCCGAGTGTAACGCTAAGAGCGAGCGTAACAAACCGTAGTTCTTTCCACCTCGCGATACAGCTGTTCGTTTATTACTAATTTATAATATTCTGACTATTTTTTTGTAGCAACTGGTGGTGAAGCCCGACCAGCTAATCAAGCGGCGCGGCAAGCTCGGGCTCGTCGGCGTGAACAAGTCGGCCGTCGACGTGCGGCGCTGGCTCAGCGAGCACATGGGCAAGGAGCAGGCCGTCGGGGCCGCGGTGGGCAAACTGAGGCACTTCATCGTGGAGCCTTTCATCAGACACGAGGCGGTAAGCTATACGCAGACTTATACTCCATCACGTAACGTAATGCTCCCTTTTCACCTAAAATTACAATTTTGTCATAGAAAAAACCATCCATGATGAAAAATCAGAAAGATTTAAAAAAAAAAAATTACCAGCATAGAGGCATTCCATCTTAGTCCTCAGGGTTGGCAACGCATTTGAGGTCTCAGGATTATAGTCTTGAGAATTCTAATGTCTATGGGTCTCAGATTCCACTTACCTACAGGTGGCCTAAGTGCCATCTCTATAAAAAAAAAATTGTGCATAATTTGGTCTCTATTTACTTTATTCACCAGAAAACAGCCGTTTAAGCCAAAAACGATGCATTTTAAATTTATTAAAGTATTACAAGACAGTTGGTATTAACATTTGAAGTCTCTAAAAGTAGAAGCCAGACTCAAGCAATCTCCCCAACCGATTCTTTTCTTATCTTCTCTTACAGATGGGCCCTTTCGGATACACTTCGACCCCTTAAGGATCTTGTGTGCAATTACCCTCTTACACTTTCACCTGGTCGAATGTGCAGGTTTCCTCCCGATGTTTTTCCTTTACCGTAAGAGCATCGGGTAATGCACTTCAGTTAGAAAAACTCATTGGTACATGGTGACCGCGGGGGTTAAAACTCGGTACCTTACGATCACGAGTCAACCCTCTAAGCCACTAGGCCACCGACGCTCTCACCCCAACCGATGGTAGCAGCATCGGTTTTTACAACACTTGTCTGTCTTGTGTTGTGTGTATAGTGCCACTCCATGTCTTTCCGTGGATGTCGTAAGAGGCGACTAAGGGAATAAGGGCTTGTAGTACTGTTAGGCGATGGGCTTGCAACCTGTCACTAATACATATAATATATAATTATAATTATAATAGTCCAACATGAGCCCATTCCAGTCCATTTAGCCCTGTGCGGTTGCCGGGTTAGAATAGTACCACTCCGTGCTTTCCCGTGGATGTCGTAAGAGGCGACTAAGGGAATAAGGGCTTGTAGTACTGTTAGGCGACTAAAACTTCTTGGCCTGATTGTGCAAAATGTGGTTACAGAATTATCAACAAGTCTTTTTAAAGTTGTTGGTATTTCTGTAGCTCTGCCTACCCCACTCTACGAATGAAGGCGTGATGTTATGTATGTATGTATGTTGTCTGTCTACTGTCTGCCAGTGATAAAGTGGACAAATGACCAAACATGCAGCTTGTCAAGTTTGACACGCTCCTGCCGCTGTTTGCCTCACTTCCTGTGCAACTTTCTCTTGTCTATGCCACTACAACCATCTCTTTGTGTTTCAGAACGAAGAGATGTACATCTGCATCCAGTCAGGCCGACGCAGTGACACCATCCTTTTCCACCACCAGGGCGGAGTGGACGTCGGCGACGTGGACGCGCTTGCGCTCAGGCTCGAGGTAACTGCGCATTTTATTTATTTATTTGCACACATGATACACAAGCCAAAATTATCTATTACATCATTGGGGGCATGCAACTTTGATAAAAAGAGATATAACATAAAAACAATAAATATCACAGCACAATAATAATAAGTCATTTAAATTTTACTCTAGTGTCAACAATAGGTTAAAAATAATACATGTCATGTTAGTGTTCTAGGGTCTCATCTGCCATAAATTCATTCCAATTGTAATAACATTTGTCAATAAGTATTATTTTAAATTTATTAGAAAAAGCATACTATTATCACACTTTACTATTATCACACCAATAATAGTGTATGTGTATATTTGATACTCCTTAGAGAAACGACTTGACGGATATTAATAAAATTTTGAAATTGAGATGGCAATATATACTCGCGGTCAAATAATGCGGGTCAGAGTGCGGTTTCATACTAAAGAGGCTATTTCGAAGCCTTGGTTCCTCGCCCAAGGGGATGCTTTTAATGAAATCTGATGTTGGATACCCAAAGCATCGATACAGAACTTTCAGAGTGCAGTACCCAACTGATTGAACGTGCGGTTAACGCCAGAATTTGGCATTTTCAGAAAAACACCTAAAATGGCAATAAGATGTAAGGGAATCCAAATGCAGACCCAAACTTTCGCTGTGGTGTCAACTGATTGTGCGATCAGTTAAGTAACTTAAGAACTTTTGAACTTCGCTGTATCCACCATTCAATCTCACTCAAAGCAACCCCTGGCGAGGAACCAATTCTTCGAAATAGCCTCGTTTGTAAGAAAAACGCACTCTAGCCCGTATTATTAGACCGCGAGTGTAGTTAAAAGAGTCACGACGCGTTGTAAGATTCGCTAAAATTGCGCATACCGTATGGCACACTTGCTAGATCAGTCTGTATATCTTGAATTTTCTACATACATACATAATATCACGCCTTCATACCCAGAGCGGGGTAGGCAGAGCTACAGAAATACCAACAACTCAAAAAAGATTTTTTGGTAATTCTATAACCAAATTTTGCACAATCAGGCTGAGATGTTTTCCAGTTACTATTATTGACAGGTTGCAAGCCCATCGCCTAACAGTCCTTCAAGCCCTTATTCCCTTAGTCGCCTCTTACGACATCCACGGGAAGACATGGAGTGGCACTATTATATCCCAAAAGTAGTTTTATAAGTTAAATAAGTGAAATAAGCGTAAAAGCATGCAAAGGTATATATAATAATTGTTCATAATTCTGTAACCACATTTTGCACAAGTAGGCTAAGATTTTTACAAGTGAATTAGTGACAGGTTGCAAGCCCATCGCCCTTATTCCCTTAGTCGCCTCTTACGACATCCACGGGAAGACATGGAGTGGCACTATTCTAACCCGGCAATTCCACGCGGGGGAAAATTTCTAAGCGGTACAATTTAGAGCTTTTAACGCCATTGACGGATATTTCTGTCACGGTTAACAGCGCAAAATAGACGAGTGCCTATGAGGCAAGGTTGACATTAGCTCTGGTTTTATGCTGTCATTGATGTGTGAGTGACGTCTTTTGTATTTGATGTAGCGTTGAAAATCTTGAAATCCTTCGCATTATATCTCGAATGTAGCTTCATTTTCTGACATTATTGTTTGAATCCAGGTGGCCGTGGACACATTCCCTACCGGCGAGGAGATCGACAGGACTCTGCTCTCCAACATCAAGTCCGCCTCCGTCAAAAGGTAATGTCTGACAGGATCAGAACAGAACTACTATAATAAATTCGTATCCGACCCCTGTAGGAGTCCATTTTTGAATCTCAGTGATGATTAGTGATTATAAAAATAAATAAATCACGCGGTGCTGGTTTACGAATGGGTGCAGTGGTGGCAATAGTATTTGATGTCATCAAAAACGGCTATATAAGTGAGCTTTTTTTACCGTGAGGTGTGATACCTACTAAGTATTACATTATAGTTATACATGTAATACTTACTAGGTATCACACCTCAACCGCATGAGCTTCAAAAATCGTCTCCTAGTACAATAACTATAAGAGATTAGTTTAGTTCATTCCATGTCGGCTAACCTTTCTGAAGCCCAAACGCTTTACATTTGATTTTTTTTCATGTGATGAGTTGAAGCAGCTCCGCAACTGATTGCAGTGGCATCGGGTACTAGCAAACAGCATTTTATATAAAATGTACAATTATTAAATGCTTACTGTTTAGATTGTCGAATATAATGACACGGTGTCTATTTGATCTTTATACAATGTTTTGCTTCGATTGAAAATCCTACTAATGTTATAAATGTGAAAGTTTGGATGGATGGATGGATGGATGGATGTGTGTAACTCAATCACGCCATAACGGCTGAAAGGATCTGGGTGAAATTTGGCACAGAATATAGTATGGCACATAAGCTATTTTTTACCTAGAAAAAATGGATAGTTGCCGAGGAAATAGCGATAAACGATTTCTAAGCAGATGTCGCGGGCAAAGTCGAAGGAAAAAGAGAAAGAGGAAGAACTAGGCTTATTTACTTTAACTAAATAAGACAGAAGGCCAATGATAAGTCGTATCACGGGGCTAAACAGCTGGCAAGTAATAGAGATAAGTGGCAATTACTCCACCGACAAGAGCTGGCACTTAAATTTAATGATGAATCTTAAATTTCAGAATACTAACAACGTTCATCCTCTCCCTATACCGCGTGTACGTGGACCTGTACTTCACGTACATGGAGATCAACCCCATCGTGATCACCAACGAGCGGATCTACCTGCTGGACCTGGCTGCCAAGCTGGACCAGACGGCCGACTTCATCTGCGCGAAGAACTGGGGCACCGTCGCCTTCCCGCCGCCGTTCGGCCGCGACGCCTACCCCGAGGAGGCGCACATCGCCGACCTGGACGCCAAGAGCGGCGCCAGCTTGAAGGTAACATGACCTCCCAATGAATGCCACCACACAGCACAAGCAAGGGAGCGAAGGGAGGGAAGGACACGCGACACGTTGGCCTAGCTGGAGCGTGGGATGCCCTCGAAACGCATAAAATATGTTCGCATAATTCATTTCATTTCGCAGTGGCGGTAGGACCCTGTGCAGTGTCCCTCCGGATCGCTACCACCATCTTATCCATTAACCACCCGCCAAGCAAGTGTTCGCATTGTTGTGTTCCCGTGTGGGGATAAGACAACCGGTGAAATTACTAGCATAGAGGCATTCCATCTTAGTCCTCTGGGTTGGAACGCATTTGAGGTCTTAGGATTATAGTCTTGAGAATTCAAATGTCTATGAGTCTCAGATTCCACTTACCATCAGGTGGCCTGAGTGCTCGTGTGCCTTCACATTAACATAAAAAAAACATACTTTTAGGCTGAACTTAATAAACGTATACGGCCTCTTAAAAAGGTTACTTATTAGGAGGCCGTATACGAAATTTTGCCGATTTTGCTGATTTACGTGATTTTACAGTTAAAGTACTTTACTTCTACTAATTTTAATGCGCAACACGAAACATAATTTGACAGGATAAAATGACGAATGTACAAAGAAATAAATAGTATAAAATAAAAAAACGGAAAAGTTATCACTGGTAAATACCACCCTAACCGCAATCAAAATATAAGACCACAGCAGCAGCATTTTTTTACTATTTATTATTAAAGTGGCAAATTGAGTAAAATATTCTTCGAATGATAATTCGGCGAGTATCGTTCAAAGTTACATGCCACAAAAGTATTTAATCATACAAATTGTTATTACAAAATAAGAACAGTTTTTTTACCATGATAATGTTACTCGATGATACTTGCTCAGAAAGTTTAATAAGGGTTTATACTGAACCGGCTCCGCGATAAACGAACCATATTTCAACTTTTCATTACTAGTATTTCATTTTCAATCATCCTAAATGCAAAATGACGTTATCGCCACCAAAAGTACGACCCCTGAACATGACTAATTGTTTTTGAGTCTTGGATGTTTTCTATATTCTCTAGCTAGCTTGGTTTGGGATTAGGTGTGAGTTTGTCCCGTTAATATTTACTTTATATGAGAATAATATTGAATGTGAGTAAGCGTCCTTAAAGTATATGTGTGGTTGCAGCTGACGATCCTGAACAAGTCCGGGCGCATCTGGACGATGGTGGCGGGCGGCGGCGCCTCCGTGGTCTACACCGACACGATCTGCGAGCTGGGTGAGCCTTCAAACTCACTAACCTTTACCTTCTATCTACATACATACATAACATCACGCCTTCATTCCCAGAGTGGGGTAGACTAACTCTAATAAGACATGTTGATAATGCTGTAACCACATTTTGCACAAACAGGCTAAGATGTTTACCAGTGTATTAGACTAACAGTCGCCTCTTACGACATCCGCCGGAAGACATTATCTTCTATCTGTAGCTACATGTAAAACTTTGACTGACTGAAAGACATTCAACACTCATCCATTCCATTTGACAACAGCAATTTCTGGACCTAATTAAATTTTGAAGGGTCCCTTGGATATCCCTAGGGTTGTACTTCAGATAATTTTTCGAAAATCAGTCCCCAACGGGAAAAAGGGAGAATAAAGAAAACTTTTATAGACTGACCGAATTTTGTTAACCTAGTTAGAAAATCTTTTATAGTTTGAAAAATTACGTTAACAACATTTCAAATAATGATAAAAGGTGTTATGAATATGTGTTTGAAGCCTGTTGCGATTGACGATCTGAATAATATGAGTTGCCAGAACAGATGACCCGTTTCGATATTATTTTTATTTATATTCCGTAAAATAAATAAAATCTCGTGTGGTTGCCGGGTTAGAATAGTACCACTCCCATGTCTTACCTTGGATGTCGTAAGAGGCGACTAAGGGAATAAGGGCTTGTAGTACTGTTAGGCGATGGGCTTGCAACCTGTCACTAATACACTAGTAAACTTCTTGGCCTGATTGTGCAAAATGTGGTTACAGAATTACCAACAATATTTTTTTTGAGTTGTTGGTATTTCTGTAGCTCTGCCTACCCCACTCTGGGAATGAAGGCGTGATGTTATGTATGTACGAGTAGGTATGTAAATAAAATGTCATTTCCCGTACTGTAACAATATTGTTCAATCCTGTCAACTTCCAGGCAGCGACTGGGATGGACATATATTTGCTATATCTTTTCACTGGCTAGAATGATCTAAGATCCACTACCAGCTGTCCTGTAGGCTCGCTTGCCTCCTCCATAAATATATAAACGAATATAAATATAATCAGGCGGCGCGGCCGAGCTCGCCAACTACGGCGAGTACTCCGGCGCGCCCACCGAGAGCCAGACCGCCGACTACGCCAAGACCATCTTCAGCCTCATGTGCCGCGAGAAACATCCCAACGGGAAGGTAAGCCGATATATCACATGCTTAAACCAGCACCATACGTACGAGAGTGAATTACAAACCCTTCAACTTTAAATGCTCTGAACATGGGGTTGCGTATTTGGGTCATTCTTCTTTTTTACAAACAACTGTACTGTGATTTTATTTCATGCAGAAATAATATGTAACGGGGCGCTTTGGCTCCACGTCAACATTAACCTCGTCCTGGGCAACTCTACTACGGGACTGGAGGTTTTTATAGATAGCTCAGGGGGATCAGGAATTAGGGTTTAAATAGTAAACACAGTTCAGTATAACATGAAGGCTTTATGCCTGTTTATTCAAGAATAACGTTAGCGGTTAGTGCTCAATTGTTAGTACTTAATTCTAAATGGGTCGGGAGGCTTCCCGGTGCTCAGACGCTGCGCAACAGCACCGCACCCGGTCAGCAGGACCGCTCCCTAGTGCTCAGACGCTGGGTAACAGCACCGCACCTAGGTTACGGAGGATGGGATACCTCCCTGTGCTCAGACGCTGGGTAACAGCACCGCACCAGGTTGGTCGGATCGCTCCCTAGTGCTCAGACGCTGGGTAACAGCACCGCACCTAGGTTACGGAGGATGGGATACCTCCCTGTGCTCAGACGCTGGGTAACAGCACCGCACCAGGTTGGTCGGATCGCTCCCTAGTGCTCAGACGCTGGGTAACAGCACCGCACCTAGGTCACGGGATTTAGGATACCTTTCTGTGCTCAGACGCTGGGTAACAGCACCGCACCAGGTTGGTCGGATCGCTCCCTAGTGCTCAGACGCTGGGTAACAGCACCGCACCTAGGTCACGGGATTTAGGATACCTTTCTGTGCTCAGACGCTGGGTAACAGCACCGCACCAGGTTGGTCGGATCGCTCCCTAGTGCTCAGACGCTGGGTAACAGCACCGCACCTAGGTTACGAGAGGGGAGGAGGGGGGAGGCGACAGGGAGGCACTACTTAGTGTTCTCAAGCTTCAGGGGCGCCCGGAGACGACCCTTCAACCATCAGAGCACACTACGCAGTGCTGGTTAGTACGGGAGTGCCTCCGCTTATAAAGGCCGTCGGGCGAAGCCGGGGGGTCGCGCGCGCGGGGTGGCGGCCGTACACGGTGCCGTGGTGCCGTGGAGGCGCGCGCGGCGTGTGACGTCAGCGGTGCGTTCGGTGCCCGGCGGCGCTCGTTACAAATATATTTTTCCTTTTTTTCTGTAACATACCTCAAAGTTATCTTGAAATTTTATTCATATTTGTACACTTGATTTAAGCGAACTCATTGTGACGGAGTGGTCAGAAAGTGTGACCTCGATGTATTCTTTTATAAGGTCCGTATATTTTGAACATTGAACAACAGCTGTGACGTCATTCCTGTCGTCGATTTTGTATAGAGTGTTTTCGCAGGGGGTCTCAACTATGACTTTTGAAAACTTCATATCTTATGAAAAAATTACACGACATTTTTTTCGCATGTACAGTCAAGGGCAAAAATATGTATACACTTTAGTACCTTGTCTATTTAACGTCACGTTTAAGCTGTCATATGAAATTGTGACAGCGATCAAAGCGGCAAGTTACTAAAGTGTATACATATTTTTGCCCTTGACTGTACAGTTAATCCTCTCTATAAATTATGCATATGCAATTATCCCTATTGTCCTCGCGTGTGATATCATATATCGCATCTTTAGAAATATAGTGACCTAATCCACATTATTTTGAATTTCGACTTAGGTCTCTATGGTACTAAATTTATGACTCAAAATCGAAAGTTGAAAATGTTTCAATTAGGTCACTATAATTCTAAAAGTGCGAATCATGGACTTGTTTTTTTAATCAGTTCATGGTGATTGTTTAAAACTCGACATTGCCGAAATACACCTTGTTGAACAAAGACTCCTTCATCATGATGTCGACGATGTGCAGGTGCTGATAATCGGCGGCGGCATCGCGAACTTCACGAACGTGGCGGACACGTTCCGCGGGATCATCACCGCCATCGACACGTACAAGGACGCGCTCATCCAGTACAACATCACCATCTTCGTGCGCCGCGGCGGGCCCAACTACCAGGAGGGGCTCAGGTGACGCGACTTCTCTTGAGACCACCACTGGTTACTCGCTTAATAATGTCGAATATCGCTTGACACCCGTGAGTAATCCGTTGTGATCTCTTTAATAGGGGTGTCTCATGATGTTTAACACTCACTTTTAAATTGGACGTAGCTCTACATCCGGAACCAACCCACAATTATTTAGCAATAAAATGTCAACCTTCAGTATTCATCATTACAGTTGACATACTATTATCATTGTCGGCTGGTTCCCGTTTGCAGAGCTACGTCCGATTGTTTCGCGAAGTACTAAGTTTGTCATAAATGGTACTCACTTTTTTAAAGCCTATTTGAAGAGGACACGGGAATAAAATAAGATGTCTAGTAACTTTGGTAACTTTTTGAGATATCGCGATTTGTAAGTTGAAAAACCAAGTAATATCTTACGCAGTTTTTGTCTTGAGAGTTTTTTACAGGTTAACAAATAAAAATTAGTTCAAGATTTATATCTGTCACTGAGTGGTAGGTCCATTCTTAATTTTGTGATTATAAACTTTTTCGCATAACTGTTCTAACATATGAACATTTTTTGGTCCGGTTTGGGGGTTATATGACAGACCTTTTTCATACAAAATAAAAATATTCTTGGCATATTTGATACTAATTATTTGAATAAGTAATTAATTTAAAAAAAAAAATATTTCCTCCCACTAGTTGAGAAAAGCACTAATGTGACTCATACGTCATCTAGAGGGCCTCAACTACGTTACGACATACTTTTTTCATTTCTACCCTCGGCAAAAATGTATTTTTTTATGTTACTTTTCATGTCCTTTCCGTATAGGTACTAGTGATGTAACGAATATTCGCATTCGTATTCGCGAATATTCGCATATTTTTGCATATTCGCATCCGCAAAATTGCTGCGAATGTTTTGCGAATAATAAAAAAAGTAATTGAGGGTAATAGTGGGTAATAAAACAAAATCCATTCATTTCCTATGTTTTTTTTTAATGTAAGAAAAAGTAACTTAACCTCGTAGTCACCTTATCAGTCTTATCTTTATCATTTGGTATCATTTATTTATTTAACTTTTGGGCAATGAAGCTTAAAAAGTAAACGGGACGCACTTCGTTCGCACGGGACTGCAACTAAGTCACCAAGCCATAGACAAAATTATATTGCGCCAAATTTTAACAAAAACTGAATATTCGCATTCGCATTCGCGAATATTGTCAGCAGATATCCGCATGTTTAAAATATGACATTCGTTACATCACTAATAGGTACTCTTCAATTAATATAATAATGTTTCATTTAAAAACTCTGTTAATTTAATTAATTTATTAATTATCGTTGCATAAAGTATGCCGAACCAAAGTTGCCGTGGACGCTAGCTGGTGAGGCTAGTAAGGCGCCGGCGTGGTATGTTAAACTAGTGCGTGTGTGCAGACAAATGCGCGAGGTGGGGCACCGGCTGCGCATCCCGCTGTACGTGTTCGGGCCCGAGGCGAGCATGACGGGCGTGGTGGCGCTGGCGCTGGGCCGCGCGCCCATCCCCGCCGACCACCAGCTCGACTACGCGCCCAAGCAGCTGCCAAAGCCCGCGCCCTGCGTACGTCAACACAACCCTTTTTCTACGAGCTTATTACTTATTAGCCAGTGATGGGCAAAATATCGACTAACGATTAACGATTAAAAATGGCGATTGATTAATATTAATCGTAAGAGTTTCGATTAAATTATTCGCCGATTAATTAACAGCGACTAAATTGTGACTCAATTAATTAATTACATTAATTTTCTCCCGATTAATATTAGGAATAAATCGTTCCTTTTGTAAGTCTAAGTTAACATATTGAATTTTCGTACCGTGCGTGTTCCAATTTTGAATCGAGGTTTTAATCGTAAAATTTTGTCGATTAAAATGACGATTAATTAATCGTTATTCGTGTACTCCGTCGATTAATTTAATCGTGATTAATTTTGTGACGATTGATTGTTTAATCGATTAATTAGTTGATTAAACAGTTAATCGGTCAATGCCCATCTCTGGTTATTACACACTGTGTCAAAAAAATAACACCTAAAATTTTCATAAGAGGCCTCGCATACCTTACCTTTGATGAAATATGGTTTATATCTTCTACATGCCAAAATTTCAAAAGGTGCGTTTTTTTTGACGCCGAGTATTTAAACCGTTAACATGGTTCTCTATCGTTTGACCGAATTTCATATGCAATAATTTCATTTGTCCAAATTTCATATGACATAATTTCATATGCCATACATTTTTTTCTGAAACCGTGAACTATTTAGGATTGTAATAAAACAAACCTAACCTAACCTATTGGGCTCTATACGATGGCATGTAAAAATTACCTGATAGGTTTACCATTTACGAAAATGTCTTTATGGCAAATGTAATTATGGTAAGAAATATTAGGGATAATTAAGGTTATAGCCAGTGACCGTTATGGCAAATTAAATTATGATTAATGACGGGACACGCGCTAACATTCTTATCGTTGGCGTTAATTACAATACATACCGCCTGTCACGTAACCGAAGCGTGAAACTGTTCTATAATGAGCGTTGCCGTGAATAACAATTCTTTTATAACCATTATAGCACCGTTACTACCACGGTTACGGTCTTAATTTGTATATTCAATCGATAAAAATATTTTAAAAACAATTGAAATTGACTAACACAAAATTGATTCCTTTTTTATTAAATCACAAAAAGATGATTAAAATTCATCAACTTGTTATTTGGTTACCATGGTTAGGCTCAATATGGATGTCAACAATGGCGTTTCATAAAAACGTTAGCGATTGTTTGTTTTTCTCATTATCATTTTAAGCTTGTAGAAAAACTAATGTATGCAACGGAACATATTGAGCTCTAAGATACTCGTTCCTGTCATTAGATTAGAACCTCAGCTCTCGTAACGTAAGGAGCTTCATTATACAACAGTTACACAATTAATAACTATTGTTTATCTTTGTCAATTACCGATTTACACACTCTACTAATTGCTTTTGACATGTTATCGTATTGCCAACGTAACAATAGCTCGTATTTACTTGACAGTATCGGCCGCCGAGTTAAAAACAATACGATAACACGTCAAAGGCAATATTGTTTTACATAGTAAAAAGTTAGTAGTAAAAAAATAAATTTTTGAGACAAGCTTTTGTTGCAAACCGTACTTTTTTTAGCAAAGTCATTACGGCTTATCCAAGACCCACCTAACGAGTTCAAACTTGGTGGGTCTACGTTAAGTATAGCGGAGATCCTGTCGCCACCTTCCAAGTCCATCATCAGGTCAGCTCGATGATGCCATATTACTGTATTGTAATTGAGGTGACGTAGGTATACCAAATTTCAGCTCAATTGGTCTGCGGGAAGTGGTAGATTGGAACCACTTTCCCCTTCTTCTTTGGTATTCCTACGTAACTTCGATGACATACAATAAATACGGCATCATCGAGCTGATTTGATGATGCAGTTGGCAGGTGGTGGTGGTGTTTGGACTCATCAGTTTGGTCTTGACTTAGCAAAAAAAGTAAAGTCGGCAACAAAAGCTTATCCCAAAAAGGTTTTCTTGACAGAAACTTTCTTATTCGTGACAACATTCTTTGTCTGATATTTGTCTGCTCTATATTGTTGTTTGTAAAGAATAAATGTTTTGCTTACTTTTGCTTTTAAAAGTGCTTTAATGGGTATTATTCCACCCGGACAAACATACTTTGCAAGTTAATATAAAGTTTGTAAAAAGGGCCCCTATTCGAATTTTTCCTTCACCGTACAAGTTTTTACACCGTATTACTTTATAGTAACAAGCAATAATCTTAAAACTGAAACGGTCGGTAAAAATAAAAGCAAATGGTTGCTTTAAAAAACTTTTTTTGGGATACACACAAAGATTTTTATTAATTTAACAAACACTTGATCAAAATAAATCTCTGCTAAAAATACGCTTACTTTTACCGTGTGGCCACTGTTTCGTGTTTTGTTCTATTTGGATTGTGCCTTAAATCCGCGCCGCAAGAGCCATCATTTCACCCGTCATGAGCTTTACAGACTCCGCCTAGTTCCTAGGGAAAGCAGTTGTGAGAAAACAAATTCAGTCTATTAACCTTTGATATTAATTGGTAGTAGAATACAATAAGGCAACTGTTACCTATTCTGTGACTAAGGTGTAATGCACCACACCGCAACGGCCTTCGGCCCAGACCACTTATCACTCCTGCGTACAAGCTTGATACACAAAAATGTACTTACCTTAAAAAACATTTAAGTGTCATTTAAGCACCCATATGCTATGCAGTACTTTTCCACTTTACTAGTGACCATAGGTCTACCTACCTCAAATAAAAAAATAAATTAGTTTGTCAGCGTACGTACGTGTGACACGCAACTGCGTGCCAGGCCGCACATTTCCTAGGGTATAGCGCGGAGTGCGCCCGGCCTGGTCAGGGTAAGAGTTGGGTTGACAATACTGATAATTGTTCGTCCGCTCGGCAGCCGAAGCCCACGATCGAGCTGCCCGAGCTGACGCCGCGCCTGCTGGAGCTGGTCTGCTCGCAGTCGCCGACGCGCGGCGCGCTCGGCCCGCCGCTCAGCTCCGCCAAGCCGCTGTTCAGCGACCGCACCAAGGCCATCATCTGGGGCATGCAGAACCGCGCCATACAGGTAACATGCTGGAGCTGGTCTGCTCGCAGTCCCAAAAATAGTTCACGTTCGTAATATCATCGAGTATTAACCGCGAAGTATACGTGAATTAACGTATGTGCGTGTTCCCAGGGCATGCTGGACTTCGACTACATCTGCCGGCGCGCGGAGCCGTCCGTGGTGGCCATCGTGTACCCCTTCACGGCTGACCACAAGCAGAAGTATTACTTCGGCAACAAGGAGGTCTTCATCCCAGGTACATTATCTATACTTTATCTATACTTAATTATTTATGTTGTTTTGTTTCTCTCTCTCAAATATACTGTCAGTTGCAGCTGAACACTATTAAGAAGCAGGATGCCCTGGTCTTATATACAAAAAATATACTGAATATTTCTAAAGACAAATAATATTAATTGCGTTTGCAATACTTCTTGGTACAAATCTTTAAATCAACTTCATGGATTAAATTAATTATAAACGCAAAAATAAGCCGACTTGATATTTTACTTACGTAGGTTTACGGAGTTTTAGTCTAATATCCAAATTTTATCAGAATGATGTATACGAGACTTCAGAGTACTGTATGCAGTAGCGTTTTAATAGTGGTTATAATAAAAAACTAAAAACAAAATTGGCATCTAACGCCTACTACTCAGTCGATGCATTTTTCGAGAACTAGCATCTATAGTAATTAGGTTTTAACATCCAAATGTGCATACATGTTAGAAAGTGTAACTACGCATAGCATTAAGTGATAGCTATAAGTGAAATTGAAACATAATTTGACATGTAAAATTGAAAATGTATTAATAAATAATTGAATTGAATGGCGATGTGCGCGCAGTGTTCTCTGACATGGACGTGGCGATGCGCAAGCACCAGGAGGCCACGGTGCTGGTCAACTTCGCCTCGCTGCGCTCCGCCTACGACAGCTCTATGCAGGTAACCAACTAACTAAATACCACTACACTATCGGCTTTCATTTTTGATATTGCTCAGTTCAAACGTAACTTAAACTATGTATAGCAGTCAATCTATGAATTGATGTGTATTGTATCTTGTGTCAGTTAAGTTAAGTCTTAATATTTTGCCGTTGGGCATTACGAGGTTACGTAAATCTAACCGCAAATGTGCCTAAGTAAAAAAAAACCGCCGGGCGAGAGTGTTCGCGTTGTTGCGTTCCGATGTGGGGATAACAACCAGTGAAATTACTAATATAGAAGCCTTATCAAATTACAAAATAGTATATTGTTTCTTTAGGTTTGTTTTTAACCTAAAGAAATTGCATCTTACGCCCGCACTCATTCTATTCTATTGTCTTATTCTAATTCTATTTCAATTTTAATCACACTTTAAATTTAATTGACGTCTCTCAGTACGGCAGTTAGTCCTAAAAGTTGGCAACGCATTCGCAGTCTTACCACCGTACTAGAGACAATAAAGTGGCGTTTATTCATTTATTTCATCTTATTTGCACAAAACAATAAAGTAAAAATGGCGGAACTAATGCCCAATGGCATCCTCTACCAGTCAACCAGTAGGCGAATCAGAAAAAACTAAGGTCGGTAAGGCATTAAACTTGTTCCTCTTTCTTTGTGTGTAATCGTCGCTAAGGAACGCCACGTCATTAACTGAGTGCGGCCTTTAGGATTCTAGTCTTGAGAGTGTTTACGGGTCCCAGATCCCACTCACCATCAGCGCCTAGCTTTATAAAGCTACAAATTACAAGCGGAAGTCACTTTCTAACCCCTTTTGCTAGAAGGGTCATACACAATCTTAAAAACAAAAGTTGTCTCCTGTGGTCAATAGTTAAAAGCTTATGTGCATATAATTTATGTTTTTATATGATAGGTCTAGCCAGAAACTTAGGCCTTAAAAACGTTAACTTCCGATGTGTCCACATTAAGGAGGGTAACTTAAATCTATGTATGACCCAGAAAGGGAGTTCCGCTTGTATTTATTTATTTATTTATTTAATCTTTATTGCACAAAAAAGAATACACTTAATATGCAAAAGGCGAACTTAATGCCGTAAGGCATTCTCTACCAGTTTACCTTTAGGCAAAGCAGAGATTGTAGTGGCGGTGCAACATAGATTCTGACTTAACTATATACTATATACTTACATAAACATATACACTTACATAATATCAGTATGCTACATAAATATAAATACATGCATAATATGTATATACATATAAGCAAAAAACAAAACAGATAAAGCAATCAGAAAACCAAGATGATGTCAATTCTACCTGCAAAGAAATTCGCGAACTTTCTTTTTAAAGGCAAGTTTGTAGTTTGTACCCTGTAGCTTTATAAAACGGCCCAGGTGGCCTGTGTACTCGAGTGCCTCCTCGCTATGAAATAAGTAGAGTTTTGTAACAGCGTTGTTGTTGTTGTCGCAGGCGATGCAGCATCCCCAGATCAACACCATCGTCATCATCGCGGAGGGCATCCCGGAGAACATGACCAGGAAGATCATCAAGCTCGCCGACGCGCGCGGGGTCAGTACCACCATGCTAGCATATCACCAACGTCGTCTGTGGCAGACGATTATAAGCAGTATTTGGTATAATTATGTTGATGACATCGTTATATTTCTCTTGCAAACCCATACCAGACCATGCGTTGCGATGCATGGTATAGTTTTGCACCTTGTCTGGGTGTACTTAAGTCAAAATGTTTCCCAATTAATCTATTGTATCCAATTCACAACGTTTTTTTTCTACCATAATAACTAGTTGTATTCAAGTATTATCGTTGTATCGAAAATAAACATTGCATATAAATAATTGACTGATACGCTTGGTACCTCGTACCTATATTAAGAATAAGATTGGTCCAAGCAAGCTTCCTTGAGGAACACCAGATTTTAATTTAATAACTGCCTGTTTTTACATATGCGAGTGAAGAGATCTTTCTACTTATGTTTTAAATCATCTACACTATTCTAACCCGGCAACCCAACGAGACAATTAAATAAATAAATTAATTAAATAATAATGGGTTATTGGTCAAAACTATGGTGTTTTTTTTAAACTCAACTTTGTTAATATTAGCTTTTAAACGCGACTGCGTCCGCGTATAAGTCGTTTATCGTGATTTCCACGGGAACTGTCCAATTTTTTTGTACAAAAAGTATTATAAATGTCCTTATTCCCTGCTTTAATCTGTCTATGCCAAATTCCAAAGATCCGTTCAGCTGTTCAGGCGTGATTGAACAAACAGTCATCAAAACTTTCGCATTAATAATAGCACTACATTAAGATCACAAATATAAGTTACGCCGGCAATCTTCGTCCACGCAGAAAGGTGCTCACTAATGCCGAAGATAAACGAACGTAAACATCAATTCAATACAAACCTTGTCGTGTTACGCGTAAGGTAGAATATAGTTAAATTCGTGCTTTCTCGCTCATGGCGATTAGAGATTAGCGCTCGTGCGTCTCAGCTTGTGTACGAATGACAACTGACGCGACGCTAAATAAAATGGTGGTCGACGGCGTCGCTGCAATGGCTGCCGAATATTTTACCAATAGCCGACGAAGTTTGACCCGCGCAAACGTACTGCCTTATAATTGGCCAAAACGTTTTCGCGCCTTCTAAAAAAAGGTTTTTTGCGCAGGTACATCGTTGTAATTTATATTTGTGGTAAGATAGTATGAATGGTAGTTGTGTTAAGGTTGTGTTGTGCGGTGTGCAGGTGAACGTCATCGGGCCGGCCACGGTGGGCGGCATCAAGCCGGGCTGCTTCAAGATCGGCAACACGGCCGGCATGATCGACAACATCGTCGACAGCAAGCTGTACCGCGCCGGCAGGTAACCACCGGCCCCAGCGTGCCCGCGACAATATGTTAAATAAATATATCAGGGGACGATCTCACACAAATTGACCTAGTCCCAAACTAAGCTCTAGGCTTGTACTATGGGTACTAGGCAACGATAAACATACCTAATAGAGAAATATATACTTAAATACATAGAAAACATCTAAGACTCAGGAACACACAAATATCCGCCCTAACCGGAATTTGAACCAAGGACCGCTGGCTTCGGAGGCAGGGTCACTCCCAACTAGGCCATCGTGTACAGTCGAACTCATAATTAGCAGAGTAACTCCACGATAATGTAACGAAGGTTACCATTTCAATGCATGTTTTTTTAATGAATTCTTCCATTTTACAATTTAACTAAAAAAAATAAGAATGCTAGAAATTGGTAGCTTTTGTTACTCTCTGCCATGGAATTGCCCAGTTGTATATTTTAGTACCTTGTTGCAATTACATTTTAAAGTGAGAGTGGTAGGAATTAGGAATCCAGTGTACAGACACGACGACATGAGGGATACATATCCTTCATGCAGTCCAACAAGACGACCCTAGGCCGAAATCGGAGGCGGGGCGTTGCGGCGCGTTCCCATACGAAAACAGTCGCCGCCATTTTTTTTTATTTAGTCTATCTAGTATAGGACTAAAAAGACCATCTGGTACGGGTTCGAGCGCCAAAATACGAGCGAGAAACCTGTAAAGCCCTGTTTTTGATTGCACTTTTCATTTTTTTTTTTTTTTTATTATTATTTAGACCGTAAGTTTAGTTTAGTCTGTGACTCTGCCTACAAAGGTAACGTTCCACCGATATGTACTCATACTGGGCCTCTATTCAACTGCGTTATAACGATATCGTGTTTGACCTGTTTCCGTATTGTCAACGTTTTGATAACTCTTATGTCATTTACAATAATGGCGACTGTGACATAAACGATTCTTAAACGTGTCAAACACGATATCGTTTTAACGCACCTGAATAGAGGCCCTGAAAGAGTTACCATCGCCGTGGCGTTTTTATTTTATTTTGTATAGTGTTGCTATCGTTTCGGCAACACATAATGACCTGCCGGGCCACTCGGTACGTTGGCGAGCGGTCTCTTTTGGGACTTTGTCGCGAAGAGATAAACCGAGCATGATACGCTTCATGGCCCTTCGTGCGTTCTTAAGCTTGTTTACCATTTGCTCTGTTCGTGGCGATGTTTCGCACGCAGTGTCATGGTAACACTCGGGTACGGGTTTAAGCGCCAAACAGCGAGCTAGAAACCTGTAAAGTCATGTTATATTTTTGCACCGTTTTAATTATTTTTATTAGAATATCTGTACATACATATATATTTATTATATTTATTAGTCATCGTCTTATAATATAATAATTCCCCACTAGCGTGGCGTACGTGTCGCGGTCGGGCGGCATGAGCAACGAGCTGAACAACATCATCTCGAAGGAGGCGGACGGCGTGTGCGAGGGCGTCGCCATCGGCGGGGACCGGTACCCCGGGACCACCTTCATCGACCACCTGCTGCGGTCAGTACACACGCACGCACACACACACACACACACACACACACACACACACACACACACACACACACACACGCACACACAAACAGATATAATGCTGTGTAACTATTGTTTTGAATAAACAAATAAATGTATGTAAACACAGAAACTCAAATACAATGTTACAGGATAGGTATACCAACCGATCAGCACAGATCATATATATGAAATCTTAATTAAAGATCAAAAAAGGAAATGGTATCCCTTTGAAACGCATAAAATTGTTTGTCCAAATGTGTTGTTGGGTCTAAAGGACCATGGGCAGAAATGTCCCCCCCCACCAACAGAAATGAAACATGTCTCATTTAATAGATCTCAGCAACATTATGTATTTTTACTATGGAGACGATCACCAGATGTATGGGGTTTTCTTGGAAAACCATAATCGTATCGTATGGAATTTGTTTGAAAATGAACACATATATGGATGATTTGCCTTATTTGGCCCTTGTTTTCATTAAAAAAATCCCATTGATTTTGCTACTAAAATAAGTATTTTGTCTTTTTTTGGGTCCTTATAAACAAATAGACATGCATCCCGTTACTGTTGGTGGGGGGGGACAGTGCCCATACAAATTTGCCCATTGTCCTTTTTTCCGTTTAAAATCCTTTTAGGCTGATGATACAGAATTAAATAAACATATTTTGTGTAGACTACTTTCGTTTGGTTATTTATGAAAACCACAAAAAAAAACATTCTAAGAGTTGACGGTATTTCAATAGCTCTGCCTACCCCACTCTGGGAATGAAGGCGTGATGTTATGTATGTATGTAAAAACCGTTTTTGACCAAGCAATACATTAGACCAAACAATCATTATGCCACTCTATATAGACCCAAAGAAAACGTTTAATATCTGTGGTACACCATGATTAGCTAGCCACCGTCGTCGATTGACAACATTGCACTCGTAATACAGTCAGCGTCAAAAGTAGCTAAAAAGAATATCATTTACAGCAATAAAGTGGAGTGGAGTGGTGAAAGAAGACATGCAAGGGCATGCTTCGATGGTTTGATCATTTGGAGAGAATGGATGAAAGAAATTTGTCGAAAGAGATATATAGTGCGAAAGTGAGTGGAAGGGTAGGAAGGGGCCGCCCTAAGCGTACTTTTTCGAATCAAATCGGAGAAATTCTGCAAAAGGGCCGAATCCTAAGTACACGAAACCGACGAGCATGCATGACTCCATGTATGAATTTAGAAGAAGCGAAAGAGATTTGTGGAAAGAAGTAGTCTCTGCCTACCCCTCTGGGAAACGGGCGTGATTTTATGTAAAGCCTGACAAGATTCTATTTGGCCCTATTTAAATACAAATTTATATGGAAATAGGGCCAAATAGATAACATACTCATTAGATCTAGACACTGTCGTATTCTGTTGACAATAGCATCGAGTTCAGATTATTTTGAGCTCTTTTGTTACGTAGCTACTGCTAACTCTCTCTCTGACTGTCTGTGACTGGGGAAGATTACGATGGTATTTCCGAGTAATGTTTTGATCAAATGTCATGTTCGGGCAGGTTCGAGGCGGACCCCAACGTGAAGATGCTGGTGCTGCTCGGCGAGGTGGGCGGCGTGGAGGAGTACCACGTGTGCCGCGCCATCAAGGAGGGACACATCAAGAAGCCCATGGTCGCCTGGTGCATCGGCACCTGCTCCGGTGAGACTCCACACATTACTTGTATTTGTTCAGTAAGTTAGCCACACGAGGGGTTGTTTACACTTCATCACGTAGATCCATGCAGAGAAGAACCGCCGCAAGAAAATAACGCCTATATTCTTAGGAGGGCCCTCTTACAGATTGTTTCGCAAGAGTTATCGTTGTGATTATAGCGCAAATATTTTAATAATAATGAAGTTATTCAATGATTAGGTGTATAAAATTATATATTCAGAAAAAATGTGACTATAACTTAGTTGTCAGGGTATCTTGCCCTATAACACCTCTTGTAATGCACATAAAGTTAATAAATGAACGTGAATATGAGTTGCCACGAATTTAGTAAATGGCGCGTACAAAGTTGCTAATATAAGATATTTGTGTGATGAGCACGAGTATTTGTTTCTGAGTCTTGGATGTTTTCTATGTATTTAAGTATATATTTCTCTATATAAGTTTATCCGTTGTCTAGTACCCATAGTACAAAGCCTAGAGCTTAGTTTGGGACTAGGTCAATTTGTGTGACTTTGTCCTGTTTTTTTTTTTTTTTTTTTATAATATGTATCTTCTGTAATATCATTGTACTGCGTAGTGAACCCCCGGCGCAAAGAGAAACAAGTAATCATTAAATAAAAAATACAATTGTCTATGTTGCATGTACAGTTAGCAACAGAAGTAGCTTCGCATCTCACTCTATAGTCAAGAGAATACGTCGTGTCTAGATCATTTTTACCATGTTATACTGCTTAGCTACTTTTGATGCTGACTGTACCATTCCTGTGAATGATACGTTTAAATTGCTTCATTGAAATGAGTAATAGTTGCTTAGAAGAGTTGTTTTTACATAGATAGACCCTGCCTCTGAAGTCAGCGGTCCTGGGTTCAAATCCCGGTAAGGACAGATATTTGTGTGATGAGCGCGAATATTTGTTCCTGAGTCTTGGATGTTTTCTATATATTTAATTATGTATTTCTCTATTTAAGTATGTTTATCGTTGTTTAGTACCCATAGTACAAGCCTAGAGCTTAGTTTGGGACTAGGTCAATTTGTGTGACATTGTCCCGTGATATTATTATATTATTATTATTATAGATCAACTGCATAGATAGAGTAATAGTCCTATAATATCTATAACATAGAAAGCAGTGCTCTTTCCCTAGGAGCATTCAAAGACAACCCGCAAATATCTGGCCCCTGAATACTTTATTTTATTTGCTCTACTGAGCTACCCGTCAGCGTCTTCGCTCTGCTGCAAATTTCCCGGTGGATTTTACATTTTTTTTCTTTCATAAGAACCTTCTCCTGACCATAACAAACACAACAAAAAAAGAAATAACGATATCGGTTCAGCTGCTCTCGAGATTTGCGCTTAGTAACACATTCAGCGATTCATTTTGAGGGTTCCGTAGTCAAACTAGGAACCCTTATAGTTTCCCCATGTCCGTCCGGTCGTCCGCAGCCTAGCGCAGAGACTTTTAGTACTAGAAAGCTGTAATTTGGCATGAATATTTGGCATATTAGTCACGCGAACGAAGTGGTATATATATACATATATATATATATATATATATTAGGGTACACGTATCGTAGGGATGTATTTTTTTTTCTCATCTACTCTATAGTGTGGGGTGTCGTTGAATAGGTCTTTCAAAAATATTACGGGTTTGTTAAAAGAGTTTTTCGATTAAGTAATCAGTTTACGAAATATTAAGCGCTATTTTTTGTTAGACTCAAGTGCCTTACAGCCAAAACTACAAATACTAAAAATCTTGAAAAAATCTTAAATGAAAGAGCATATAACGAATTTTAAAGGAAAACTATCACGACTAAGTAGACTTCATTGGTTCTTGAGATACAGCCGATTAAAGTGTTTATACCTACTAAAATCATCTAAGACGGCACCAATTGACTTTAGATTAGATTAGATTAGATTTATTTATTTCATAATATAAGTTACAGTTATATTGAACAACATGTCAATTTTACAGAGTTCATATTATGATCGTCAAAGAAGTAAAACTAAAAAATAATAAAATAATAATAATCATTTAGCAAAAGCCAATGTCAAAAATTAATGGATTATTATAGCACACAAATACTTAACAATAAAACAATCGCAAAAGTATAGGTATAAGTCATAATTCAGCGTCAATAAATTCACTTACAGAGTAAAATGCTTTATCCAACAAAAGGTTTTTCAATCGACGCTTGAATGTTTCGTCACTGGATTCATTTTTTAAGTCAGCGGGTAGGTGCTCGTAGAATTTAGGGCCGATAATACGCGGGTTCTTCCTGGCTAGCGCCGTAAAAAATAGAAAAATAAAAGAAAGAAGTAGAAGTTTAAATAGAAGATTTGTTATTACTTTTAGATTTTTATGTTTGTAGTAGTTAACGGCTTCGGAACCCTACACTGAGCGTGGCCCGACATGCTCTTGCCCGGTTTTTATTATATAGATATGTAATGCTGTGTTCCAGACATGTTCACGTCGGAGGTGCAGTTCGGGCACGCGGGCTCGCTAGCCGGCTCGGCGCTGGAGAAGGCGTTCGCGAAGAACGCGGGCCTGCGCTCGGTGGGCGCCACCGTGCCCGACAGCTTCGACAGCCTGGGCGCCGCCGTGCGCCGCGTCTACCAGCAGCTCGTCGCCGCCGGCAAGGTCATCGTCAAGGAGGAGGAGGAGCCGCCCAAGGTGCCCATGGACTACGACTGGGCCAGGGTGAGCACTTCTACACTTATACTCTTCTCAAAAGAAAGAACCGTTTTCCGATTGAAACACAAGGACGGAAAGTGCCTCATTTTACTCCTAGGAGTAAAATAAACATGAAAACATTCTCCGTCCATGTCCATAGTTATATTTAAAAATGATCTCTATTGTCTGTAAAATCAAATTGACCATGAAAAAAATCCCATACACCCAATTAGAATCTGCGTCAATTCGTCGATATTCTTTTTACAAATACCTCTAATTATGCATTTGTATCATTTCATAATTTTTTGAGAAAATAATTAGGTATTTATGCCTCGGCGGAAATGGAATGGCCTGCCTCATATTTCAGCAGGCCTCACGATTGCTCGGTCTGCTACCCACCTCTTCAGGCAATCCCTTTCTCTCCGCGCCTAGGCAATAATGTATGTATGTATGTATGTATGTAAACTCTTTATTGCACAAAAATATAAATATTACAATTATAATACTAAATTAATGTACAAAGGCGAACTTATCCCTAAATACTATGTACTATTGATAGGGAGGAAAAGAAGACCAATTAAAAGAAAAAGTAGGCGTCGTGCCGTATCTGTGTGTTACAGGGAAGGTTCGGATTATAAAATATTGGAAATTTACTCCACCGCCAAGAATTAAATTACTTGTTCTTAAGTGATGATGATTGGGGTTGCCTGCTTCTTCGTTATGCGTAGGATTTAATTACTTCCTGCACCACTAGGGTATTATAGGAATAGTCGCTCGAAATTTCAAGTCCTTAAAGTTCAGGGGTTTATTTAGGTTGTGCGTGGTCTGTGTATTCTCTATAAAGTTAGCAAGCCAAAGCTACGAAGTTAATATCGTTAAAGCCGTTTCTAAGAAAACGATTGTATAAAGTGATTTGGTAAATTCCTTTTAAGGGGCAAATACGTAAAAACTTGTTTGAAAATAGGTTAATTCTGGAAAAACATATAGCGTGTTTTTGTTTTTATTCATTCGGCGATCATATTTAGTCGTTTTCTCCGCTATACAACGTGTTACAAGATAATTCGTAAAAAAATAAATTATAAAAGTATTACAAAACCCTTACTACATAACGTCAGTTCAGTATCTTAGGTATACAGTATACTAGGGTTGACACTACATACATACATAACATCACGCCTTCGTTCCCAGAGTGGGGTAGGCAGAGCTACAGAATACCGACAACTCTAAACTTATTGATAATTCTGTAACCACATTTTGCACAGTCAGGCCAAGATGTCCACCAGTGCATCAGTGACAGGTTGCAAACCCATCGCCTTACAGCACTGCAAGCCTATTCCCTTAGTCGCCTTTCACGACATCCACGGGAAGACATGGAGTGGCACTATTCTAACCCGGCAACCACACGGGGGTTGACACTACTTTCGTAATTTATTATTTACGGATTATTTTGTAACACGTTGTATAGGTGTCTCCGAATAAATTACTTTCATGCTGCAGTCGTGATCAGGTAGATCATAATGAACATAGTTATTTTTTGAGGTTAGCGATACCGTTTGTATATAAATGGTATATGTTTCCAGAAACTGGGTCTGATCCGCAAGCCGGCGGCGTTCATCAGCACGATCTGCGACGAGCGCGGGCAGGAGCTGACGTACTGCGGCGTGCCCATCTCGCACGTGCTCGAGCGCCAGCTCGGCGTCGGCGGCACCATCAGCCTGCTCTGGTACACATCACACACCACTCCCTAAACACTGGATATTTTTTTTAGAACTTGTTTATTGCCATCCCCTAGGGAACTGTCTGATTTTATGGAATAAAAATCACCTGAAGTCCTTCCCCGGGGCTCAAGGTATCCCAATATCAAATTTCATTCAAATCGGTCCATTGGTTTTACTGTGAAACCGTAACAAACAAAATAAAAGTAGAGGGCTACGATACGAAAAAAGTATTCTCATGAACGATTTGTTCTGGTAATTTTCGGATATTAATCGGTTCCATCGAACAAATAATTTACAAATAATGCTGAGAAAGGGAAGAAATACCGTCTAAAATTCAATTCATAATCCCTCTATTGAATCCATGATCAGCGATGCTTGTGCTGTTCTCTACGGTAAATTGTTATATAGCGATGTTTCGAGTCTGGTTGTAATAATCGGAACTTTCGGTTGATGTTAGGATGTTACACCTCCGGTTCCGGCTCGGGGCGGCAATGTTTGAAGCTCACCGAAGAAAAATAACTAACTTTAAAATCAATTTGTGCAGCGATTTAATCTGCGAGCGGGACCACCTTTTGGATTTGATATGATAAAGGCGTTATGATATCAAATCCAAAAGGTGGGCCCGCTCGTATTGTTTATAATAATGTGTGTCGATAAAGCAGTGTATGTGTATTATAATGCCTTCATATGTATAATGGTGGTAACATTGTCGTGCAGGTTCCAGCGCGAGCTGCCGGAGTGGGCGTGCAAGTTCTTCGAGCTGGTGCTGATCGTGACGGCGGACCACGGGCCGGCCGTGTCCGGCGCGCACAACACCATGGTCACCGCGCGCGCCGGGAAGGACCTCATCTCCTCCGTCGTCAGCGGCCTGCTCACCATCGTGAGTCCTCACCTCGCCTCACACCTCACACCTCACACCTCCCTCACACCCACATACACCTTATACACTTTGGGCACGAGCAGCCCGAAAGATTTTAACCACGCATTCATCATTAGGAGCAAAAAATGTTATAAGAACCCCAGTCAAATAAATAACAAGATAAATATCAGGGGACAATTTCACACAAATTGACCTAATCCCAAACTAAGCTCTAGGCTTGTTGTACTAGGCAACGATAAACATGCTTATATAGAGAAATACATATATAAAAATATTAAATAATTACAAATACAATCCGGCTTAGTTTTTAGTTTCGGCTTGGTTTTGGCTTAGTCTTAGTGGTAGTAGGACCCTGTGCAGGGTCCGTCCGGATCGCTACCAACATCTTATCCATTAACGTACCGCCAAGCAACGGTGTTCGCATTTTTGTGTTATAAGACAATCGATGAAATTACTAGCATAGAGGCCTCAGATCATAGAAACAAGGGAGATATGTCATGAGCGCAAATTCGACCGTGACCCCATGTCGCCACTTCTAAAAAATGTGTGCGGTTTACACTTACGCTCTATGCACTACTACAAAAACAACTTCCTCATAATTGGTTACAGTTTACGAAATAAAAACGACACAATATCATTTTGATAGTAGCACAAAATTCAGCTTTATGTTTTTTTGGCAAGGTCGAGAAATGCTGAAAGGTCGTTTTTTTTCAATCGTAGTTCAGCTACTGAACGTAAGGTAGCGCTTACTGGTTTACTTAGATGCCATCTAGCGACGAGTATAATCTTGACTATTCAGCGCTAGATGGCGTCGAGACGGAAGTCCTTAAGTCTAACAACTTAAGAACTACGATTACAACGACGTCAATTGAACGTTTTTTCAAGCTGCGTGCGTCATTTGTCTGCTACTCAAGTAGGAATGTCACCATGACTGTTTAAAAATATATCGATAACCATGTCATATTTTGGTTGATACATTATTAATATTCGATTCTTAGAAAAAAATATCATTTTCATTTCACTTTTAGGTGATAATTATGATTACATTATTTAAACTTTTACATTAATTACTATACCTGAGGCTAAAGTGAAACTTTTCTTCCTTATTTTTTCTTTTTAACAGCCAGATACATATTCCCATATTTTGATGATTACAGACGGATAGATAGACATATTAAATCTAATGAATGAATTATATCTTCAATACACTTGAACCGAATTCCGATTTTAGTAAGTACCTATTTACGTACGCCATTCAATATATTACTTACTTACAGTGTAAAATGTATATGTTAAAACGGATATCTAATTACTTGTAGCGTAAAAAAAATTACTAAGTTATTTCCTTGTGTTTTATGCGTTTTATTCTATTGATCGCTGTAGAACGAACAAGACATTTATCGATAGTCGATAAAAATGACATTCGCATCCTTACGCTCGGAAATCCAAATAAACATTAACATTCATTTTAAAATAGAAATTATGCTTATAAAAATTTACCGGTGGTATGTTATGCCCCTTGATTTTAAATTAACGTTTGTACTTCGAACATATCTCCCTAGTTTCTATGATCTGAGATAGAGGCATTCCGTCTTAGTCCTCAGGGTTAGCAACGCATTTCAGGTCTTAGGATTGCAGTCTTAAGATTATAGTCTTGAGAATTCAAATGTCTATGGGTCTCAGTTTCCTTGCCATAAAAAACTGGATAACTCATTGGTGTCAAAACCATATCTTTGCTTCATGTTCGTGCTCAGTCACGCGCCGACTCTGAAGTTCTGAACCCAGTTGTCAATTGTTTAAAATTAGGATTGTATAGTTTTGAAATTGGAGAGAGCAACGTCTCACATTACGTGCGACTTAAACCGAAAGAAAACTGAGAGATGGCGCTTTTGTTGGTTGGTCTAACATGTGACATTTTTGTTCGCCTGACCCTATCTAAAGTCTGTGTCAATTGAAACTGGCAAAGATGTAAACAAATTAGTACTGTTTGACACATAACCTCAAATATTGACCTAACGGGTTTTTAATCAAATTAACGTATAATGAACAGTTATTTCATCTTAAACTTAATGTAAAAAAATGATTTCATTGCAAAGACCTCACTTGATCTTCAATAGTACTTGATTATCAAGTAATCATCGTGAATTGGTTCGTTTCGTTTTGTTTACATCTTTGCAAAGTTCAATCGACACAGATTTAAAAGAAAACACAAGCTTGTACTATGTGTACTAGACCACGATAAACTTACTTATATAAAGAAATATACAAAATATACTCGCGCTCATTACGCCAATATCTGCCCTTACCGGGATCCGAACCCGGGACCGCTAGCTTCGTAGACAGCGTCACTACCAACTAGGCCAACGTGTCGTCGAACTAACGAATTTGGTTAAATCAATGCACAGCAGGACAATCCTTGTGAAACTCGTACTTCGAAATTTCAAAGACTTTGGACTGATTGTTCAGTTTCTACTCGTAACTTTCAGATAGATTTTAACTCCGAGGGCTTAATGAAGGTGCATAACGCTAAGATAGCCATTTTCTATAATCGACGAAAGCGTCGAGAATTTGCGCTCATCTCGGAGAAAAAAATATCTTTCGATTTGTTGTCGATACGGTTAACCTGGTTCGATACCTGCCCTCTATTTCACCATTTTGACAATGACACGTGACAGGTGACAATTCGGTATACATTGTAAAGTTAACACGCTGATACATCAATGGGTTTCATAAAAGATGCGCCATGTACACTTAAATGTTACCTGTCATAGTCAGAATGGTGAAACAGAGGACTGGTTTTGGCAAATATTTGTGTGATCAACATTAGCATGTGTTCCTGAGTCTTGGATGCTTTAATCAACTTGTTTTTTGTATTTTGTTGCCAAGATTACTCTTTAAAAGTGTGATTGTAAGTGTATACATTGACCAAACATTAATTATTGTGTCAATTACAAAGGCATTGTTGTTGTATAATATGTATGAAGTGTGTGTGTGTGTGTGTGCGCAGGGCGACCGGTTCGGCGGCGCGCTGGACCGCGCGGCGGCGGACTTCTGCGCGGCGTACGACAAGGGCCAGCACCCGCAGGAGTTCGTCAACGAGAAGCGCGCGCGCGGCGAGCTCATCATGGGCATCGGACACAGGTAACACCGCCAGACACCGCGTCTGTACCACGTGACCATCCACATACGACAAGGGCCAGCACCCGCAGGAGTTCGTCAACGAGAAGCGCGCGCGCGGCGAGCTCATCATGGGCATCGGACACAGGTAACACCGCCAGACACCGCGTCTGTACCACGTGACCATCCACATACGACAAGGGCCAGCACCCGCAGGAGTTCGTCAACGAGAAGCGCGCGCGCGGCGAGCTCATCATGGGCATCGGACACAGGTAACACCGCCAGACACCGCGTCTGTACCACGTGACCATCCACATACGACAAGGGCCAGCACCCGCAGGAGTTCGTCAACGAGAAGCGCGCGCGCGGCGAGCTCATCATGGGCATCGGACACAGGTAACACCGCCAGACACCGCGTCTGTACCACGTGACCATCCACATACGACAAGGGCCAGCACCCGCAGGAGTTCGTCAACGAGAAGCGCGCGCGCGGCGAGCTCATCATGGGCATCGGACACAGGTAACACCGCCAGACACCGCGTCTGTACCACGTGACCATCCACATACGACAAGGGCCAGCACCCGCAGGAGTTCGTCAACGAGAAGCGCGCGCGCGGCGAGCTCATCATGGGCATCGGACACAGGTAACACCGCCAGACACCGCGTCTGTACCACGTGACCATCCACATACGACAAGGGCCAGCACCCGCAGGAGTTCGTCAACGAGAAGCGCGCGCGCGGCGAGCTCATCATGGGCATCGGACACAGGTAACACCGCCAGACACCGCGTCTGTACCACGTGACCATCCACATACGACAAGGGCCAGCACCCGCAGGAGTTCGTCAACGAGAAGCGCGCGCGCGGCGAGCTCATCATGGGCATCGGACACAGGTAACACCGCCAGACACCGCGTCTGTACCACGTGACCATCCACATACGACAAGGGCCAGCACCCGCAGGAGTTCGTCAACGAGAAGCGCGCGCGCGGCGAGCTCATCATGGGCATCGGACACAGGTAACACCGCCAGACACCGCGTCTGTACCACGTGACCATCCACATACGACAAGGGCCAGCACCCGCAGGAGTTCGTCAACGAGAAGCGCGCGCGCGGCGAGCTCATCATGGGCATCGGACACAGGTAACACCGCCAGACACCGCGTCTGTACCACGTGACCATCCACATACGACAAGGGCCAGCACCCGCAGGAGTTCGTCAACGAGAAGCGCGCGCGCGGCGAGCTCATCATGGGCATCGGACACAGGTAACACCGCCAGACACCGCGTCTGTACCACGTGACCATCCACATACGACAAGGGCCAGCACCCGCAGGAGTTCGTCAACGAGAAGCGCGCGCGCGGCGAGCTCATCATGGGCATCGGACACAGGTAACACCGCCAGACACCGCGTCTGTACCACGTGACCATCCACATACGACAAGGGCCAGCACCCGCAGGAGTTCGTCAACGAGAAGCGCGCGCGCGGCGAGCTCATCATGGGCATCGGACACAGGTAACACCGCCAGACACCGCGTCTGTACCACGTGACCATCCACATACGACAAGGGCCAGCACCCGCAGGAGTTCGTCAACGAGAAGCGCGCGCGCGGCGAGCTCATCATGGGCATCGGACACAGGTAACACCGCCAGACACCGCGTCTGTACCACGTGACCATCCACATACGACAAGGGCCAGCACCCGCAGGAGTTCGTCAACGAGAAGCGCGCGCGCGGCGAGCTCATCATGGGCATCGGACACAGGTAACACCGCCAGACACCGCGTCTGTACCACGTGACCATCCACATACGACAAGGGCCAGCACCCGCAGGAGTTCGTCAACGAGAAGCGCGCGCGCGGCGAGCTCATCATGGGCATCGGACACAGGTAACACCGCCAGACACCGCGTCTGTACCACGTGACCATCCACATACGACAAGGGCCAGCACCCGCAGGAGTTCGTCAACGAGAAGCGCGCGCGCGGCGAGCTCATCATGGGCATCGGACACAGGTAACACCGCCAGACACCGCGTCTGTACCACGTGACCATCCACATACGACAAGGGCCAGCACCCGCAGGAGTTCGTCAACGAGAAGCGCGCGCGCGGCGAGCTCATCATGGGCATCGGACACAGGTAACACCGCCAGACACCGCGTCTGTACCACGTGACCATCCACATACGACAAGGGCCAGCACCCGCAGGAGTTCGTCAACGAGAAGCGCGCGCGCGGCGAGCTCATCATGGGCATCGGACACAGGTAACACCGCCAGACACCGCGTCTGTACCACGTGACCATCCACATACGACAAGGGCCAGCACCCGCAGGAGTTCGTCAACGAGAAGCGCGCGCGCGGCGAGCTCATCATGGGCATCGGACACAGGTAACACCGCCAGACACCGCGTCTGTACCACGTGACCATCCACATACGACAAGGGCCAGCACCCGCAGGAGTTCGTCAACGAGAAGCGCGCGCGCGGCGAGCTCATCATGGGCATCGGACACAGGTAACACCGCCAGACACCGCGTCTGTACCACGTGACCATCCACATACGACAAGGGCCAGCACCCGCAGGAGTTCGTCAACGAGAAGCGCGCGCGCGGCGAGCTCATCATGGGCATCGGACACAGGTAACACCGCCAGACACCGCGTCTGTACCACGTGACCATCCACATACGACAAGGGCCAGCACCCGCAGGAGTTCGTCAACGAGAAGCGCGCGCGCGGCGAGCTCATCATGGGCATCGGACACAGGTAACACCGCCAGACACCGCGTCTGTACCACGTGACCATCCACATACGACAAGGGCCAGCACCCGCAGGAGTTCGTCAACGAGAAGCGCGCGCGCGGCGAGCTCATCATGGGCATCGGACACAGGTAACACCGCCAGACACCGCGTCTGTACCACGTGACCATCCACATACGACAAGGGCCAGCACCCGCAGGAGTTCGTCAACGAGAAGCGCGCGCGCGGCGAGCTCATCATGGGCATCGGACACAGGTAACACCGCCAGACACCGCGTCTGTACCACGTGACCATCCACATACGACAAGGGCCAGCACCCGCAGGAGTTCGTCAACGAGAAGCGCGCGCGCGGCGAGCTCATCATGGGCATCGGACACAGGTAACACCGCCAGACACCGCGTCTGTACCACTTGACCATCCAAATATAATAAGTATGGAAGTCTAACTGACGCTGAAAAGCGGCCCCGCTGACTTACAATGAAGCCAGACGAGCGTAATATTTTGAGTTATGACTCTCTTAATTTCGGTTGCGTAATTTCTGCTGCATTCCATTTCATACAAAACCACTGTTTTGTTCACACGGCGACGGAAAATGAGTTGGACTTTGTGTGCTGAAATTACGCAACCGAAATTACGCGACTCCCAAGTCATAAAATTACGCTCGTCAGACTTCACCCTAGCGCTTGCGGGGTGGTGCTAATACTTAACAAACTGTTGTTGATAATTACAACAAAAATAATGTATTTTACTACATTTAATTTCTTATCGTTGTACCTCTGAAGAAATAAATTAGTAATAGTATAAGAGACTAAGGCTTCACGTGCGTATTAGCAACGGTTCTCTAATAAGAACCGAGTGTGGACCAAATTACTGTAAAGATAGGCTCTTGCAAGTTTGATACGGCTGTTTAAGAAAAATAACGTTAATGTATTCTATGAATGTTATTAACATACGTCGTTATCGCGGGTACAATTACCAATCAGATAAAGAGCAGATAAAACAGAATGTCTATTTGGTAGAAACGGACGTATTCTGCCTACAGCTACTAAACATCTAAGAAGCTCTTTACATGTGGAGGGTTAAACTGTTGTCATATATTTCCATCTGTTTAGATATCAAGTTTATACATCGGAAATAAGTAAATTTAATTGTATTTTAACGTCTTTTATTTAACAATTTTAACAATATATACGTACTTGTGTGAAGATAACTGTTATCGTCTACTAATTAAACGCTTACCTACTTAGAAGAAAGTATTTAAAAAATAAGAAAACAACGTGTGTAATTTTTACTAACGTGTATTTTTCACACGTATTATTTGGTTTTCGTAATAGATTACAAAGATATTTTCTAAATTTTCTACAGTCAATTTGCGGCGTCTAGCAGTAAATATCCATTTTAATTGACTAAATGATCTTTCAACATCAACTGTTGTTGTAAACTAACATTGCACTTAGTGCAATATAATTTTGTATCGCGAGCCTGTAATTCAGGATAATCCTTTGTCCACAACTCCACAAATTCATCGCACGTTTTTTTACTTCGCGGCATTTTAAAAGCACTCTGCAATAAATATATTACACACAGGTTTCAGTGCGGATAATTGATAATGTACTTACTAACAAATGACAATGTCAAATAGGAAAAATTATTGAAGAGTTTCCATTGCGACTGCATAGTTAATCTATTTAAGTTGTATTGGTACTCAAGCCAAGTATGGAGGTTGGGTATTAGAAATACCTAAAGTGTGATACATTTTAAACTCGTAGGAGTAGGCATAGATGTTCCTCAAAATGAGTTTCGCGTCTGTTATTGCTTGTTTTTCATAATCTTTCTGTACTGTCAAATCGTTTTTGTACCCGCGATAACGACGTATGGTTATTAATGTGACAGTTTGTTATGATTTTCGGAAAAAGAACCACTGCTTACAGAAATTACTACTTGGTGCGCATTTGTTTCTTGCATAGAACTTATTTGTCGTAGTACTTTACAGCAACAAAAACAGAGTATACAATTAAAAACATAGCGTTGTCTGTGGCACACTTTAAAGGGCCCCATATACGGAACGATATCGTGATTATCCATATCACATAAGTACAATTCATCGTTCGATTTTAACATCGCAACGACGGATCGTAGATTGCATTGTGTAAAGGCCACTTTAGCATTGAACCCATGAGTGTCGTGGTGGTTCCAGAGTGAAGAGCATCAACAACCCGGACTCGCGCGTGCGCGAGCTGAAGGCGTACGTGACGGCGCGCTGGCCGGCGTGGCCCGTGACGCGCTACGCGCTGGACGTGGAGGCCGTCACCACGCGCAAGAAGCCCAACCTCATCCTCAACGTCGACGGCATCGTGGCCGCCGCCATGGTCGACCTGTTCCGGCACACCAACCTGTTCACCGCGTGAGTACCCGCCCGCTCTACCGCCACCTGCTGACGATCACAGGTGACCAGGTGGTCACATTTCAGTATAGATACATGGCGCTGTTTATATGAAACCCAGGGAAGCCTGCAGTTTTGCCAAAATATTTTAGGTCAAATGTATCATTTCCCGAATTTTTCATTTGCCAAACCAATGTTATGTAAGTTTTTCAGAATTTATTTTAGTACTATCGTGTAGAACCCTATAGGTTAGGTTAGGTTAGCTTTTTATAAAATCCTGAAATATTTACAGTTACAGAAAACAAAGCGGGTTGACAAATGAACATTTGGGAAATGAAACATTTGACCAAAAACTGTTTGACGAAACGAAGGTAACCCGAAACCCAGTTATGTATCAGTGTGTTAACTTTGCAATGTATATCCATTTGTCACCTGTCACGTGTTATTGTCAAGATGGTGAAATAGGGGGCTGATCGCTACTCTACTAATCCATTATATTGTACGTTATTGTATGTTCCCAACATTTGCTCACGATCAACTATGGAAATTGTCCATTTTCACTCTAAGACTAATCCAGTGTAAGGCGAGGCGTGTTGATACATAACCAATTGTTGTTCAGGGTACACAATATGTGTGTTTAATTTTTAACCAACTTCAAAAAGGCGGAGATTATCAATTCTTCGGTTTGTTTTTATGTATATTTCTCGTTTTTCCCGCTAGTTTTCAACTGATCCAAATGCGTAATTTTTTCATAGATAAGGTATGGAATGTCAACGAAACTCCTTAAGCTAGCGTATGTTGTGTGACGGATCCAGGACAAAATTTTGGATAGCTTTTTGTATTTTTTTCTATACTTTTTTTTTGTTTAAATCGAAATCTAAACAGACTAAAACTTGGGTACCTATAGTTTCTCGTCCAGCATGCGAAGGGTTTATAACTTGGTGTGGATTCATTGTTTTTAGTTAAATTGTTTTCTAAAAGTCTTTGGATAGCAAACAAGTTCTAAAAACTTGAATTATAGCGGTATATTTACTTATTTTGTTTGCATTATTTCCTCACATTGTTTGAGCGAAGGGTTAAAAATATATACAACGTGTTGCAAAAATAAACAAAAAATATATTTTATCAAAGCCTAAATTGACACCCCGTCAGCCACCCTGTCAGTCAATGACTGAGATGACAGCTTACTAGGGTTGACTTTTTTGGGTATTTTTGTAACACGTTATATGTATATAATTATCTCGGCGGAATCGCGGATTGCCGGACTCGTAACTACTAACAACCTCGTCGCGTAATCACCTATATCCGGGCCTAATGTACTAATATGAAGTACTTTTTTTTCATGTCAGTGAGGAGGGCAACAACTACATCCAGATGGGCACCATCAACGCGCTGTTCGTGCTGGGCCGCACCATCGGGCTGGTGGGCCACTACCTCGACCAGAAGCGCATGAAGCAGCCGCTCTACCGGCACCCCTGGGACGACATCACCTACATGGCGCCCAACAACTAGGCGCGCCGGGAAAACCAGCAAGCCTCACACCTGCGATGTCACACCATGTTCCAGGCTCGTTCAGATTGGACAAAAAATTTTTTTCTTGCACACGTACTCGAGATAAGTTTAAATTGGAAAATATACTGAATGTGGTTGTAAGTTGATAACGTAAACAGGTATAGTTAGTTTAATTTTCCATTGTCGTCCTAGTTCTATGAACGTGTGCAATTCGATCGTTGTTAATCTAATCTGAAAATATATATAGATATCGTAAGGAACTCAGTGCACAAAAGGCAGTGTCGGGTATTGCTTGTGCGCGGCTAGCGTGTGGAGAACTGTAGAGTCGCAATTAAATAATATTTTGGGCCTAATTTTTAACATTATCAGGGGCTCCGTTCTACACGGTGAAACCGTATTGCTATTGGCATGTTATTATATTCCCAATGATAAGTCTTACTTACGAATAATGTGAAATTAATGTAAAATACGTAATTGCAGCCAAGTTAAAAACAAAACGATAACATAACGTGTCAAAAGCAATTAGATTTCACCAAGTAGAACTAATTGCTTCCTGTGACTATGTCTTGTTCCTGCCTTAGCCTCCGTCTGAGCAAAGAGTAGACAAGCCAGCAATGTGGTATATTGAGAAGAGTATTGTTAGGTGGGTGCTGATGTCTACGGGCTCTTTTCCTCTCGGTTGAATGTGACGAGGTTCGCACGAAAAATTATTGATTTGCATAAGGTCAACTAGACTGACGAGCTATAAAACTAGTATCGACACCGTTATTATCTTGTTACACTTACGGAATTAAAGAAAAAATTCGATAAATTTTATCGTGCCAGCTCTTGTATATTGAGTTAAAAGAAAAAATATTTTTATGGCACATCTTAAGTATCAAATCTATTATATATTTTACGTTTTTCATGCACATTACACAATAATGAACAAAATTTAAACCTGATGATATGTTTTGAAGTATTCGGTGTGACAACATAGCTGGGTCCACAGGCCACGTGGCCGCGCGGGCAGGCCGCGGTGTAAACAATATAAATAATTAGTTAAGTATTTATGGGGTTAGTATGTGTATAATTGTTTAGAGGATTGGATCGGACTGTAGGCGCCTTCGTCGTAATACTATATTACATAGTTCTATCTAGGTTACAAGTCAAAAACACTTTGAAAGAAAAAAACTATCGAAGTATTGGCAGGCATTGTCGAAACCGCTCGTATTCATGATCTTTTTGTATGGACGCCCTGGCAATGATAGGGCGCTTAGGCGAACCAACAGGGACTGTGAATAAATTTACAATAATTGGGTGTATGTAGCTATATAATATAGTTTTAGGGCGACAGTTTTAGAATTTTGACTCAACGGTGCGACGGGGATGTGTAGGCGCATTTTTTATTTCGCCGTTTACCATTTAAAAGTGAAATTTGTATGTTTTAATCCGTCGCGGTTATGTATAATGGGATCTTTTTATCGGAGTTATATTTTTTAGCATTAAAGAGTAGGTATCCGTTAAATTTGACAGTATTCTCTGAAATTGAGATCTGCCGTGACTACTGACCGAACTAGGCAGAGCTGAACGTAACTTACGTAACATAACTTTATGGAGCGAGCACTTTCGCAGGCGAGAAGCGAATACAAATACCGACTATAAGTGAGCATGGTGCTGTATGTACCTCTATCATTCGTGGTTTCCAATATCCAAACCGCCGATAGATTCGGTTACTTCGTGTTAAAATGTGTCAAATTATAACCCGATGTATTTAGTCTTTTTGCGGTGTCAACATTCAGAACAGATATTTGTCGCTCCCGTAGCTATCGATTTTCGTCACGTTATTGTTCTTGTGTATAAATAAATATAATTGGGTTCAGCTCGGCCGTGCGACCCTGCTCGTGTGAGCGCGCTCTGCCGGTTTTGATTTGCTTTATATATCGGTGTCCGGAGTTAGATGGTGAACGGTCGTTGTCCATTCCATAACCAGATAACATTGTTGGAAATGAATTTTATTTTTTAAATAACTTATTGAGAAAATGTTAACGTAAGTCACAATTGTCATGTTTTCTTCAGAAGAAAATGGTTGGCTCGAGCGCTTGAGCGGAAAACGAACGGTTACATCGTGCGGGTTCTGATAAAACATGTATCCAATTTTGAACAATATGACGTGATCGTGAGTTTTTCGACCAAATCGCTCGGGGATTTATTTATAAGTACAACGCTTAGATCTGATGCTAAGTGAAAATGTTTTGAAGCAGTAAGTTTTGAAATAAACTGTGACGCTGTATTTTTTGTTTTCTTTTTGTTTGGACGTGAGTGACTGACTGACAGGTTCCCGACTTTTTGTATTTTATAAGCGAATCCCAGTTGCCGAGATCGTGACTCAGAACCATGCTGGTTAATCTACAGACGAACCACAAAGTTTACTTGTAATACTTGTTAGAAAGAGCTTTGTGTTACAGCAAAATCCATTATTGTAACAAGCACAAACAAACCACCTTACAAAGGTACGGGCACTTTCGATTTTATCAAGTAGTGAATATACCTACTGCAAGGAAATTCGATTTTTGTGCTACACGATGTTTTATTACAAAATGTCATTTTACTATATTTAAACTACTAAACTACGAAATAGTAGTATTTGTTTTCTTTGCTTATACTATACAACATTGCGCTGAAAAATATGACCCTTATGCCACTAGTGATAAGGACGTGACGGATATATTGAGCCCTACGTTTGATTAGATTGATAGTGACTCAAACTAACGCAACCAACTAGTGTAGGTACAAATTAAGTACGCGGTTGCTAGAACCCATGAAATGTGATGCTTTACTGATGTTGTTTCGCATCGCAAGTTCCATCGTCATTATAAAGGTAGATGGTTCCACTACGGGCCTCTTCAGATCGTGATGTCTGTACTTGTATATACCTTCGTTTTGGCGTTAAAGAAGGCAAACAAGGACTTGACTTTCACGGTGATTCTTATAGGTTCCACTCTAGGGTCTAGACGTTGATGTTCTTCATATGGCACTACAGCTTGTATTTTTTGACTGCACTGTTTTCGATGTTGTACACTATAGGATCGGTGTTAACTATTTTATAAAAAATATGAAAATGTGTGTTAAAAAGAAAGCAGCACAATTAGTTAGATATGCACTGGACCATGTCATTATTATAGGCTATCACCCTGTTACCGCTGTTATCCGTTACCATGGTGACAAAAACACTAAACAAGAATAAAAATCCCAGTTAAAAATGGTAACAGGTGGGAATAGCTAGTTATTATCTAAGTATATGCGGCTGATTGCATAAGGCAGTCAGATAGTTTAAGTTAGACTGCATTTTCTCTACGACTGCTGCGCCTAAAGACGCCTCAAGAAAATTACTCAACGGAATAAAAGAGCTTTATGTGTGGGAGTGAAATCCAATATCGTTTAAGCTCGGTGTTGTTCTAAAATGGTATTAATTTAAGACGGATTTTTCTTTATTTTAGAGGTGTCTTAGACGCATTGTTGCTGTAGTTGATTGAATAGGTCAAGATAAGTTTAAAACCAGTGATCCAACTAATAACCAGTGATCGGAATTGGTAGTGCCATTTCGCGGGGCTTCGGTGCCTAAGATTAGTATGGAAAATGATTGAAAAAAACTATGATTTGCTACAATAATTTTGAGATCAAAGTATGTATAAAAGATGTTAAAGAAATTTAATAATGTTCATTTAAATGAACATCAAAATATTAATATAGCGATATTAATATATCGCTATATTAATATAGCGATGTTGATATTTTGTGTTTTATTTAATGATTGTATTATTGTCAATTGTAACTGTTAACTGAAAGTAGTTTTAAATGAATGTCTTAATGTATGTATAATGTCAGAAAATAATTTAGCGTTTTGAAGTTTTTTTTTTGTGAAAGTATACGAATCCCGGAATCCCAAGTCTTATCCATGTTATGTACAATGTTTAAGGTCATTCACCCGAAATGGCACTACCTATTTCGATCATTGATAAAAACACAATAACTTTTTGCGTTAGTGATAAAACGTTTGACTTATAAATGTACAGACTCGCATCAGTATGCAATTTGAGTAAAAATTACGTAACGCGCTTTACAATTTCACTATTCCAACATCGACATGTAAGTAAAAAACTCAAAGCCCGTATCATGCTTCTTGAGTCGATTTCAGTATCTAACGATGAACTAATCGATGGAGCAAGATCTTTGAACCTTATCAGGTAAAATAAGAGGCCGTACAGTTCGGTCAAATTAGATATAAAAATAGTGATCAAACAACAAAAATTCAAGAGCTAAATTTTGGTACTCTAGCTACACCAGTAGAAATAAAGTTCCAAAAATTCCCATTGATCCCATGTGGGTTTTAGAAAGTATATAATTTTATCAATTGGTTTCATTGGAGTAAGTAGTACCTACTAACAAATCAACATCTTCACCAACCACAAGAGTTGTATTTGTTGCACATCATGTAGAATGTAACTCCTTCAACTTTTAGAATGGCGATATCTTAGGAATGGTGTTTCTTAGAAAAAAATGTATGAGCATTTTTTTGGATGATTTTATGATCTACATTTTTTGTGTAGGCCATTTTTTTCATAAAACTTACCGTTTTTGAGAAAAATTAAAAAACGCAAAATTTTGAATTTGACCTTGAATAACTTAGCACACATGGGATCAATGGGGACTTTTGGCACTTTAATTCTACTGGTGTCCCCACGGTCTTTACGAAAAATTAGCTCTGTCGGAGTTATTGTTATTTGAAATTTCTATTTTGACCGGATAGCATGGCACTACCTCGTTACTTCTAAGACCCCTCATAACAACATTGTTTTCTTTGGTGACTGTTTTTTAAATAGATTGAACCGGGCCTCTATGCAATTCGGTAAAACCGTATTGCTATGGTACTGTTTTAAACTGCGCGGACATTACTGTCCAGTAAATGAGAGCTATCAAAACGTCAATACGACAACACTTCAAAGGTCAAATGGTTTTCACCCAGTAGCTTAGAGGCCGGACAAAGTTCGTAAGATTTATTGTAGTTAATTAATTCTGTTGAATTCGAATTACACTTTTATTTTTCCGTACACTACTTGTTTCATTGATGACTTGTCATTTGCAATGGTTCCCCTAATTTAAAAAAAAAACTTACGTACTGTCCGCCAGGCATTTTTTTCACTATATCACTTATAGTTAAGTCATATCCAGTAGAATGAAACTTTGGGTAATAAATAAAAAACGATGCTACTTAAAAAAAACTTTAATCTTAACGTAATGAGTTTATCCCACCTACGAGTAAAAAAAATACTAACAATTCAAGACTCTTAGATAATCCTAATAAATAAACTACGCTATGAGTGGACAACAACGCAATATATTAAACAATGATTAAAATAAATGACAATTTGGTACGAGACATCCAATCGAAGGTTGGACAGCGGCCCCGGGCCTCCTCCCGCGGCTCCCTAACAGTCGAACCTCTCCCACGTCAACTCTCAACTCAAAGTAACATAATAATTATACTTTATTGCCCTTATTAATAAACTTGTAGTAACCGTGGCTAAGCCATCCTTTATATCTGTCGATTTAAGGAAAAAGCACGGCTTAGCTACTCCACTGTTAGTCCACGTTTATTAATATCTTCTTGTTTATGTACTTGTCAAATGTAAACAATGAACCACGTTATACTTAGTTCGTCAACCAATAGAAGAACTTTTCTAGAAATACACGTCAAATCTTGACAAAACAGTTTTGATTGGCTGTCAGTCACGTAGTTTGGTTTGTTGACATTTAGTTAAGTATCTACACAAATGCACTATCTTTCCTTAATGTATTTACCGATAATATGGTTAAATTTATCCTTGAGGGACCAAAAATCGTATACGGCGTGACAGTCCGCATTCTTCACGCCATTACCGGATTACAATGTCATCGGTAACCTTACTAGTTAGGTACTAGTATATTTATGCGCAACTGTGTTTTTGTTTGTTTCGTCTTTCCGGTTTAACGATTGAACCGATCGATATTAAATTCGGTAATGCCATTTTCATGTAAATGTTCAATTTGAGATGACATAATCAGAATAGAGTAGGAAGATAGTGATCAACTGTTAGAAAACCGAGTGACACGATTAATTTAATAGCCTACAAAAAGACGCCTAAAAGCTTTACACACTAAAAAATAACCTATTGCATCTCAAATATACCATTCTGATATAAATTAGATGATTGAGAATGGACCGGTAGCAAAAGCACATTCTGAATGAATTGGGATCTCCGACCGCCAGAAACAGTTGGAACTAAAAGTCTAACAGCTAAGACAAGGTTCCATTTGTAAAATGGGTCGCCGCGAAGTGCAACGGTTCAGAAGTTCCCTTTTTTCCCTGAATGGCAGATTCTTGAAATGGCTGATTACTTAAATGGCAGATTCTGTTAATGGCAAATATTGTACAGTTACCTACAAAATACGTAGATTAGAATTCACTTGAAATTAGACAATATTGACGAAGCTACGTATTATATTATATTATAGCTTTTATAGTAAGAAAGCAATTAAATAAGACACCAACTTTATTTTTCAGCTTAACTGTACTTTGTTAAAAGAACAAAGTTGAGTTTTTTTGTAAGTTTGTACTTAGTTATGTTAATTTATTTATTCAAAATAAACTCGAAAAATCTGAACAGTATTCAATTATTATATTACTTAACTGTACATCTGCCGTTTTAAGAATCTGCCATTCAGGGAATGGGGGAAAAATACTTCATCACCCTCGCCCTCGGGAGGACGTTAATTCAATTTCATGAAAGCAATACACTTACTATATTTCATAGTTTCAAATATTCATTACAATCATACTTTTGATACCAATTCTGCTCAATATTGGAATAACTTAAAATAAACACTTAATTATATGAATCATACAAATGAACTACAAGGGTGTTCCTGAACGCAACTGAACTATGATGTCCTACGACACTGTATTTTAGAGCAATTCATCAAACGCGTTTCATAGAAATACACACAAAGAGGTCATTCACCCGAACTTCCCACTTAACGCTTAAATTAGGTATTTTAAAGACAAAAATATGGTAACGGCCAAATTCTCTAAAATATGGACGCCGTTTCGCAATAATGTGTCAACCCACAAGTATTTAGCAAAAAAACGTCAACCTACAATGATCGCACCGAGGGTTGACACTTTATTGCTAAATACTTGTAGGTTGACACATTATTGCGAAACAGCGTCCATATATACACGCGACTCGATTACCCGCGGAATAAAAGAGGCGTACATATTTTCGAGATCAATTTCCGGTACTATATTTTCATCTTCGACTGTACTAGGACAGTTTTTGTGCGTATTTCCGTGAAACAGAGCAGGTAGAATGCAATTCAGAACATCTGAGATTTCTTCAAACAACAAAACTAAACAATCGACAAAAAAATTACATCTAGTGCGCACTTAAATCGACATTTAGATATTAAAATACGAAACGACTACGGGTGGGTGTTCAGTAGGTGGTACGAAGAAAGGATTTGTAAAAGAAAAACATTTTCTCAAATGGCTGCCAACCGGAAATTCAGGTTCAGCTCACGTCGCCAATGCTCATTTCATCATTTTAATAAATGAATGAAGCACACAACAAAATAGAAAAAGTAAATTATATGCGCCCAATTTTCATTTCATTTAATAACGACGATAGAAATACAAATCATAATTAAACATACGAACCGGTCAATAGGTCATTTCACAAGAGCTGGCATGGATGGACGGATGACGGAAGTTTTAATTGTACAGTAGAGTAACACGGAGTGATTTTAATTCCACCCTGTGGTTAGCGGCAATATATTTGCAGTCATACATTTTAAATTATCAACAAAAAAACACCGTTTTTTCCGCACGAGTAACTAATACACCATCTGTTGCGAGAGCAATGGCGATCGCACGCTATAGGAAGCTGCGAGTACTGCATACTCTCAATTGGATGACAGAGAGTCCCCAGTTAAAAGTTATACATGGGAAAGACATACAGACAAACGAAGGATATATAAAAAAACAAAGGGTTCCGTGCAGTATTCTATAAAAACGGCAATAAAATCATGTCTGTTGTATAGGAGCCCCCTTTAATATTCGTTTCATTTTTAAAAGTGGATATATAACCAGGGATTGTAAAACCGGTTTTATTTAATACCTGTATTCGTATTAGAGGTATTATTGTCATTCCGCTTTTGTTTTTATCGCTATTATACACTATTTACAGTTTTAAATACCTGTATTCAATACCGCTATTCATTGCACCTGATAAATAAGATGTCAATTAGACTGTATTAATTGTAATTTCAGACTTGTCTAAGGCGTGTCTGAGTTTATTGTAATAACACCGAAAATAAACGAGTATATTGACACTGACAGGTTTACTAGTTATGGTTTTTAGGGGTAAAGTATCAAAAAGAGGCATTGTTCTCGATTGGCTAAACCGATAATATACTTGAATACCGGTATTCATTATACCGCTAATCAGAGCTTTAGCGATATCAATAGCGAAATGCAATTATAACCGGTTATACCTCATTTAAAACCGGTAGTCAGAATACCGGTAACGATCCCTGTATATAACTACATCGCACTTTTAGAATTATAGTGACCTAATTCAAACATTTTCAGCTTTCGATTTCGAGTCATAAATTGAGTACTATAGAGACCTAAATCGAAATTAAAAATATTTGGATTAGGTCACTATAATTCTAAAGATGCGACATATTCTGTGAATATTTCAAGCGTCTACCTGTTCCCGTTATTAATATCGAGCAAAAAACGGCAAAAAAAACAATCCTTAATATTTTTTTCAGTATTTCTTGTTATGTATCTATGTTTAGTGTTTCTGGCAACAGAGATACATTATCTGTGAAAATTTCAATTGTCTTACTATCACGGGTCATGAGATGCAGCCTGGTGACAGACGGACGGACAGCGGAGTCTTAGTAATAGGGTCCCGTTTTACCGTTTGGGTACAGAACCCTAAAAGTGACAATAATATTAGCTGGTCACAAAATTTGACGACTTCTGTAGTCGGCACTTTTTTTTTTGGCTCCGTCCATGCCTGCCCTTGATGATAACATGGAGTAATAAGTGCGTTCCCTCGACACCAGTTAACGAGGAACCAATCCAACATCTAGATCGCGAATAGATCAGTCTAACTATCAACTATAATTCATTTGCCCGAACATTTGCAATTTCGTTCGTGCTCTCTTGTAGCACGAGATCCCGCTGGCAAAACTAAAACTTAACAAGTTTTCTCTTTATCCAAGACGAACAAATATGTCTGAGTTTAGAATAAACAAAAAAGGAAAATATTCAACTTTAAAGTTTAAAAGGCCTCAAATGGCATTTAAGTAAAATATCTCATAAATATATAATAAGTCCCCGGTCAGCTCATAATTATATTTCACAAAGTATAGCTTTAATCTGCTCTTTATCTATGGGATAAAGAGAACGAACGAAAATCCAAATTTCCTCCGGCGTCCACGCTCACTTTTGGAATGCTACAAAAACAAAACGAATATATTTTTGTATATTTCATAATTAACTAAACTAACCTAACCTAAGTCGTGAGAGGAACAAGTTAAATTTACATAGACATATCTACAGTACGCTCAATATTTATACTAGAGGATTACTTACCTATTTAATTTTAATATTTTTATTATACAAATATATTATCTAAAGTATAACCTAAACAATATAGCTTTTATAATTAAATTCCATATAATAATAACATGATATTGATTTTTAAATTTGTTTTAAAGTAACTAAAAAAAACGTATTATACAATAATCGATCTCGACGAGTTTTGTTCTCATATATATATGGTCTTATTGGTCATCATTGCAATCCTTGGAGGTAAGGTGAGTTTTTCCCTTTTTAACTCCTATAGAGAGAAAAAGAAGAAATGTTGTCGTCCGTGAGCGCCTTAGTTATTCAGTCCAAGACGTGCTGAGCCCCGCACGGTTCGATTACGGCGGCACTCAGGAACGATTAGGCTCAATACTCTATACTCAATAATTTATTGCATAGGCTATGACCGAGCCGTCGGATGCTCTATGTCATCGGGTAACAAGTTGAGAACAATTAAAGTACTTCAAGTACGAGTATGTGCTTTTTGTAATATTACCTTGATTAGCTCATATTCCCTAACACATTACCTACGATGCAAATACTAGGACAGCCAAACCAATAATGTATCCTTCATATTGATCCCATCTCGAAACACGATGACGTAGACAGATCGACAGTTCGCTCTTACACTGCCATCTCAACAGTTTGGGATATAAATTAACATTTAGTTGGATATTTTAATTTCATCAGCTATTTTAACCGCGCAATCCATTGATATTTATGTAGAAAAAGGCTTCACACGTACAGCCACACCGAGTAAACCAGCCATTATAGCCTAACATTAACTGAGAGTGGCTGCACATACTCCCGCCTCGGCCGACGGGGCGTCCGTTGGCCGACATATAAAGGAACACGTTACACTAATATTGTTTCCGTATATAAAATATATGACTGTGCTATATATCCACACGACAACATATAAAAGTTGATCTTTTACAGCTAACGTTATATTTTATACTATATAGGGTGACGCACTTATTGGTACTATAAACTTTATACCCTTACATATAAATAATAAACATATAAAACAAAATCGCACCTGGAGCATTTAGTCCAGTATTAAATCATCTTGTCTGAAAAGTTCATAACGCTTAAAATAAAGAGTGAAAGAAACCTTTTCGAAATAAAAACAAGGCCAGAAGAAATAGTACGCTGAGCCTGCGAGCAAGGGAGCGATTTAGTTCGCGTCTCGCGGAGCCCCAATGATATCATTATAATAAGTTTGGTAGTTTCTGACCGTCTGTCTCTCCGCTTAGCTCCTTGCTGGGTCGCAGCCAAGAACAGAATGCTATCAAGACAAACGAAAGAGGAAATACGCAAGAAAAATAACGGGCTTAGTAAGTTTTTTGTGACGTGATACCCTTATGTAAAAAGTCGGTTACACATTGAAATTTGTCAAAGCTAAATTTTTACTGTCCCTCGTTTTACATAAAACAATCATTGAAAAAACATAATATATCGATCATCGGATCGTTGCAATATAACCTACAACAATTTACTTAGCATTTGCAAAAAAATACAAACACATTAACTAAGTTCATTTATAAACACGGAATAGCGATATCTCTTAGATGCAATTAGATAAAAACAACCTAAATATCAGCTAAGTAAGGACTAATAACTAAATAAAAACATCAATAATTAGCACACACATAGTGCAGTAGATCCATGATTGAACGTCGACGGCGCGAGCCTACGTGCGCGGCGCGTCGAGGCGGCGGCGTGCGCGGCAACCTGCGGCACAACATATTACTATTATTACGAGGCCGTATACGAAATTTTGCCGATTTTACAGACGTGATTTCACAGTTGAAATACTTTACTACTAGAAAATTTTTTTTTTGAAGCACAACCCGAAAGATAATTTAAATTTCAACGAATGTACACGTATCACGCCTGTTTCCCAGAGAGGTAGGCAGAGACCACTTCTTTCCACCTGCTACGATCCTGACAAAGCTCTTTCGCTGCTTCCACATTCATACATCGAGTCATGCATGCACGTCGGTTGTGGGTACTTACTTAAGATTCGGCCCTTTTCCTGTATTTCCCCGATTTGATTTAAAAAAAGTACGCCTAGGGCGCCCCCTTCCGACCCTTCCACTCACTTTAGGACTGTATATTTCTTTCGTCAATCTTTTTTCATCCATCCTTTCCAAATAACCGAACCATCGAAGCATGAGCTACTTTTATGTACTTTTTGAGCACTTAATCCACCTGAAACTGGCGACTGTTTTGTGAATTTTGCTGTAAGAGGTTTAGAATATCGCATTTTCACGAATCGTTTTGACGTCTTACAATTTATTGCTGTAAAAGTCGTCAAAAATATGTATGAATCACTTTTTACCACCTTTATGTATTTATTTCTGTAAAAAAATAATTTAACTTGGTAATTTTATATAAAAAATGGGCAAGAAATTGTTTTTGATTTCGGTTACTTAAACTTCAGTTCAAAATCAATCTATTACCTTAAAAATTTCATTCATAACCCATTTATTCGATCATAACTGAAATGATATTTCATGACGTGCATTAAAACTTATAGAAAAGCAGTATTTTAACTGTAAAATCACGAAAAGAAGCAAAACCGGCAATATTTCGTATAGGTAGTGCCTCTTAAACCGTTCTGAAACTTTCAAGATTATTTTATCCTCCTGGGACCTGGTATGGAGTAGGAAGGACATAACCAAGGCAATTTAGTTTTACCTCGTGAGGTTTACCATACTACGAGTATAAACGGCGATTTTCGGCCGAACATGACTCGTTTTAAACACGTTTTTGTTGAATTTTCTAAACTCTACCATCATTAACGTTGGTTTTTGATCCAATAGTTGAGGACTTATAACTTCTTAATTTTGGTTAACGTAACCTAAACTACGTAACTTATGTTTAAGATATCCTGAAAACATCATCAATCCAGCAGAAAATACAATTCGACGAAATGAAATTTCAATGAAATGATATTATTATAATCTATAAAGTGAAAGTAACTCAAATTCAACAGCCAAAGCAAATTCAATCTTATACCTCTCTTGTTAGGAATAAGGTCGCATTTGCTACAGGAGTTATGTGTGAGGTACTGCCATTTGTGTGAGCAGGGGGGTTATTATGACATGCCTATGCAATTCTGTTTACGCTCAGAGAAAAGGACAGAGCTATAACAGTTATACATATATCTCACAAACAACTGCATAGTTATGTCGAAATAACCCCCCAGGGCAGCGTGGTGGTGGTGGTGGTGGTGGTACGTACTCGAGCGCGTGGGGTAGCGCGATCACGTTTCTTCCTTCTTGTCGGGCTTGCGCGCCGCCACGATGGTGAGGTCGGGCCGCGTGCGCATCAGCAGCGACGGCGACGCGGGCGCGGGCGCGGGCGCGCAGGCGGGAGCGGAGGCGGGAGCGGAAGCGGGCGCGGGCTCGCGCAGCGCCTCCAGCGACGCCACGCGAATGGACGGCCACTTGCTCGCGGGGGGCGCTGTGAAGTTAACAACCTCATTAATACTCCTAAGTCAAACAGAATCTCAGACACTCCTGTAGCAAATGCAACCTTATTACTAACGGGATAGGATTGAATCTATTTTGGCTATTGAATTTGAGATACTACCTTACGGCTTGTGAGGGCAAAATAGTAATCATTGGAACTTGTTTTTAAATTGTGGTAGCTGAGTACCTATCCTACCGCCAAGCAATCCTTTATTCCGGTGTGGGAATAAGACGACCAGTGTGAAATTAACAGTTAGTTAGTCCACAGGGTTGGCAAGACTTTGGAGTCTTATCATTCATTACAATCTTGAGATTGTAATCTGGAGAATTCAAATGTCTAACATGTGTCTCAGATCCCACTTTTCATCAGGTGGCCTGTGTGCTCATGTGCCTTTTACTTGCCACAGTTAAAGCTGTTTTTTTCGACGTTCAGTAGTACCACAAATATAAGTTACAACGATGTACTTGCACAGAAATATTTTTTTTAGAAGGCGCGAAAACGTTTTGGCCAATTATAAGGCAGTACGTTTGCTCGGGTCAAACTTCGTCGGCTATTGGTCAAATATTCGGCAGCCATTGCAGCGACGCCGTCGACCGCCATTTTATTTAGCGTCGCGTCAGTTGTCATTCGTACACAAGCTGAGACGCACGAGCGCTAAGAGCTAATCGCCATGAGCGAGGAAGCACGAGTTTAACTGTCATTTCATATTCTACCTTACGCGTTACACGATAAGGTTTGTATTGAATTGATTTTTACGTTTGTTTATCTTCGGCGTTAGAGTTACTGCGTGGACGAAGATTGCCGGTGAACAAGGGTGTACCTCGGGTAATCAAATTAAAAGCTGATCTTGACAACACTCACAATACTTTATTGCATTTGAGAACATTTATGGACTAAATAACATTTCTACTTATAAGTTTTGGGGTAACATTTCGATAGCGCGATGTAGGATTTTACGCCAACCTAACAACGCCATCTACCAAGACCACTGCAAACTATCCATACTTAGACATACCGCCCACCAAGGACAAACTGTCCTTCATCCGAGCCGGCCAAGCCGCCCACCATCACAGAAGTTGAAACTTTGATGAGAGCTTAGTACCAATAAAGAAGAGAAAGTTTTCAGTAAATCGTTTAAGTTTAAACTTATTCTAAAAAATATAGACAATTATTAACATAAAGTAAAACCTTCAGCAAATACAAAACTTAAAAATAACCATAATTAAATACTAACTTAAGCTGCACTCATCACTCACCGGCAAGATGCATAATTTGGATGTAGGACGCTTTATTATACTATTTCTACATTTTAGTGAAACTACTCTAGTTAGACCATCTTGACCGGGATACTTGTGGACGATTCTGCCAAAGAGCCATTTTGTAGGAGGCAAATCGTCTTCCTTTACTAAGCATACATCTCCAATTTGAGGTTCAGGAGTTTTAAAGGCCCATTTGTAACGGTGCAAACAGTGCGTCAAATATTCGGCTGACCACCGACGCCAAAATCCTTGAAGCATTCTTTGAGTGAGTTGCCATCGCTTTAATGTGCTAAGGCTCGCTTCTGTTTCATAATTGGTTTCAGGAACTGTCACTAAAGGTTCCCCTATCAAGAAGTGTCCTGGTGTCAAGGGTTGGGGGTCTTCAGGATCATTGTTGACCACGGACATAGGACGTGAATTGAGGCATGCCTCTATTTGACTCAGAAGAGTTGACATCTCTTCGAATGTCAGAGTTGCATCACCACTTACTCGTTTTATATGGTATTTTGTGGACTTAATTCCCGCTTCCCATAACCCTCCGAAGTTTGGAGCATGCGCCGGTATAAAGTGCCAGGTTGTTCCGTTGGCCGACAAGTTCTCTCTTACTTCTCGCATCATAGTCGATTCCTCATTTATTAACAAATCCTTTAGTTCTTTGGAAGCCCCGACGAAATTTGTTCCATTATCGCTGTATAGCTCAGAGCAGTGGCCGCGACGTGCCACAAAGCGTTTGAAGGATTCCAAAAAACTTCTGGAGGATAAGTCACTTACTACTTCAATATGCACAGCTCTAGTTACCATACATACAAACAAACAAATATACCCTTTGTATGCATGATGCCCTCGTCCTTTGGAGGTACGTAGTCCAATAGGACCCGCATAATCCACGCCACTACGGCTAAATGCCCTAGCTGGAGTAACCCGAACAGAAGGTAAGGATCCCATTAACTGCGTTCTTAACTTAGCCTTGTGTCTGATACATCTTACGCATTTGCTCACGCAATGTTTAACCAAATCCTTTACTCTGGTAATGTAATACGCTGCCCTGATATAGTTTAACATTAACTGAATATCACCGTGGAGCGTTTTCTCATGAGCATCAGCAACGATTAATCTAGCGAAATAAGATTTATGAGACAATATAACCGGGTGCTTTACATTTTCATCTTCCTGTGATTGCGCTATTCTTCCGCCTACTCTAAGGACTCCTTTACAGTCAAGGAATGGAGTAAGTTTAACTATTGCTGATGACCTTGTTTGTATAAATCCTGTTTCCGTAACATCTATGATTTCCTTTGCGAATTCGGTAATTTGAGCTAATTTGATACAGACGGTAAGTGCTTCTTCTAATTCCCATGCGCTTAAACCTCCTCGTAATGATCCTTGATTAGAATAGCGAGGGTCTAATCTTGTTATAAAGCGCCTACATGTTGCCACTACACGGGTCAGCCTTTTGAGGGAAGAATATTTATCTAAGATCGACGTGTCCCCGACCTTAACATGCAGATTTACCACTTTTTCATCTGCCGTGTCGTTATATCTTAACTTACTATATGTAATTTCTTTAGCTCCTAAGAAATCTGGACCGAATTTCCATAAATTGTAATGAGCGATTTCTGCCGGCTGTAAACCGCGAGATGCGCAATCCGCCGGATTGTCTTTTGTAGACACATGAAACCAATGTGAAGAATCTAATGTGTTTAATATCTCCGAGACTCTATTGGCTACAAAGGTTTTCCAGTTACTAGGGTGTTTATTTAACCAAGCCAGGACAACAGTAGAGTCCGTCCAGGCCTTGATATTGCTCTTCGGAATCTCCAAAACTTCAGCTATATCTGTAAGAAGCTTAGCTACTAAAACCGCTCCACATAATTCCAAGCGCGGTATACTGACTTGTTTTATTGGGGCCACTCTTGTTTTCGCTCCAACAAGACCCACGTAGACCTTTCCCGATGCACTGACTACTCGAAGGTAAACTACTCCTGCATAAGCGATTTTAGATGCATCAGAAAATCCATGTAGTTCCACCGTCAAATCGTCGGATTTTGTGTTCAGCCACCTAGGGATACGGAAGTTGTTTAATTCAGTTAGCTCTTCTCGATAGTTGAGCCAATCGTCTAAAAGCTTAGCAGGAGGTTCTTCATCCCAACCTACTCCAGTGATCCATAATTGTTGAATGAATGCCTTGGCTTTGATAACACACGGGGCTATCCATCCCAATGGGTCGAATAGCCGGGAAATATCTGAAATTATTTTTCTTTTGGTTATTGGAGTGGCCAACTCGGGTAACTTCACCGAGTAGCGAAATTCATCCTGTTGTCGATTCCATGTTAATCCGAGAATTTTAACAATATTGTTGTCTTTTACATCTAAATCCTTTGTTTCGTTGACCTTTGTATCCTTCATTTGTGTGTGTATTTGCTTTAACAAAACTTCATCGTTGCTTGACCATTTTTGCAAAAGAAAGCCCCCTTTGTTTAGAAGCTGTTTCATTTCACTGTAGAGTCGCCATACTTCTTCGGTTGTTTGCCCTCCAGTCATTAAATCGTCCATGTAAAATTCTTTAGCTACGCGAGCCGCCGCAGTTGAAAATTCAGCCTGGTGATCAAGGGCTATCTGGTTTAGCGTTCTGACGGCTAAATATGGCGCAGGTGCTGTTCCAAAGGTGACTGTCAAGAGTTTGTAGTCACGAATTTCTTTTTCAGGGTTCTCCCTCCACACAATGCGTTGGAAATCAGCGTCTTCCTCGGTTACCTTCACCATTCTATACATTTTTACGATGTCAGCAATTAAACACACGGGATAAGTTCTCCAGTTCATAATGAGGTGGCGTAACTCTGGCTGCAATGTGGGTCCAACCATTAAAGTTTCATTCAGTGATACACCATCCTTATTTTTACAGGATGCATCAAAGACGACTCTTACCTTCGTGGTAAATTTATCTTCTCTGATAACAGCATGGTGTGGTAAGTACACTGCTTGATCTTTTTTCTCATCTGGTTTAGGAACTAACATCATGTGACCTAAATTTAGGTATTCGTTTATTACCTCAGTATATTTCTCCTTGAGTGCTGTATCTTTAGTAAACCTTCTTTCCAGATGTTTTAATCTTTTAACAGCAATTTCTCGAGATTCTCCATTTTTGCAGATCGGGTCACTATCACGAAACGGCAGCTTTACTACATATCTACCGTCTTCGTTCCGACGTGTCGTGGCTGCGAAAATGTCTTCACATCTTTGTTCGTCTTCGGATAATATTTTTGTTTTTGTTACAGGTTCAGATTCTATTTCCCAGAAGTGTTTTATTAATTCATCAGTTTCTACATGTGCATGTAACACGCTAATTTTGTTTTGACCTACTTCTGAGCTTACGGGTCCAGATAAGATCCACCCCAGCGTGGTGTATTGTGCTACTGGAAATCCTATGGGGCCTCGCATCAAACCTTCTCTTAGTATCTGGCAGTAAACCTCTGCACCTAGTAATACATCAATTTTATTCGGTACATCATAGGCTGGGTCGGCAAGACATAACTGGTTTAATTCGACCCAACTTCCCAAAGTCGCCTTCTTTCCTGGTAAGTATGTTGTTATGTTACTAAGTACATAAGCATTCAATTCCATTTCGAAATTGGGTTCCGTTCTTGACTTAATTTTTAATGCGACCATATACTTAGAAACCATTGATGACTTGTCACCACCTAAACCCGATATGACATTTTTTATGGGCACCTTCTTTAGACCTAATCTTTGAGCTGTAGCTTCAGTCACAAATGAAGCCTGTGAACCCTGATCTAATAAGGCTCTTATGACGTGATACCCAGATCTTGCCTCCGCCTCTATTAAAGCCGTTGCTAGCAAAACTTGCGTACTCACCTTGCCTTTAGCACAGCGTGCCATGTGAGATGCTATTGGAGTCTCATCTGCCGTAGTATTATCTACTCCGCCGTTGCTCTCATCAGAAGCCTCTACCGCTGTTTGACCTGAACTTCCTGAGCTTACAGTGGAGGTGGAATCATCCTTCGGATGAAGCAAGGTATGGTGTCTTTTCTTGCAAATTCTACAAGAGGTGGTATTTTGGCAGAATCGTACACCGTGATTGCTTCCTAAACAGTTAAAACATATTCGATTGTTTGAGACAAACTCATGCCTTTTATCATAGTCTAAATTTGCGAACCTTTTACAAAAACAAAGTTTATGCTCATCATTACAAAATTCACAACTCATTTTTGGCACGTTAGTGGCGTGTAAAACCTTGGTATGATTTAAATTATTAGTTGATCGTGGATAAGACGCAACTATTTTATTTACAGTTTTTGGTTCAATAAATTCTAAAGCACGATACCTACTTGTTAGGAATTCCTTAAACTGGCTAAAAGTGGGCAGGGCATCTGAAGCAACATTCGATGTTACATTGAGTTCCCATTGTTTGCGGGATTCAGGATCCAACTTAAGTGAAAGTAGATGGATGACAATTATATCCCAAGAGGATACGTCAATACCCAGATTAGTTAACGCGTTTAAACAATCTGATGAAGTGTCCATAAGTTCCTTCAGAAAGCCTGCCGACTCTGTAGTGGCACTCCTTTGACTGAGCAAGCGCTTCAAAATGCAGTGCGACAGGTACTTTTTATTACTGTAACGTTCTTCTAATGTTTTCCAACATTGAGTATAATTTGCTTCGGTCACTGGTATATACCGAATGAGTTGCTCTGCTTCCCCGGTTAAGTACCCCTTAAGGTACTGCAACTTTTGCACATTATCTAATGAATTATTGCTGTGAATCATAGACACAAAAAGATCGCGAAAAGTAGTCCACTCAGTGTATTGTCCAGAAAACATTGGAATAATTATTTTGGGTAACTTAACTAGGGATGATTTTACACTCGTTTGCCCATCATTTAAGGTAAGTTGACTAATGTTGGGACCTTTTAGAAAAGTTTCTAAATTATCTTTTAAATCGCACTTATAATCTGTAAACTCCTCCTCAGTGTTACCGTAAACATCATCGGTAAAATATAATGTTTGCTTCAGTAATATGGGATCAGTTTGTTGCAACATCTCTTTGTGACCCAATCTAAATTCAGACCATATTTGTTCCAAAGTCTCCAGTCTAGTCTCCAAGTAAACCTTAGTAACGCGCTCTTTAGGCGACTTTTTAAAATTCTGTCTTGCTTTGAAAATACGTTTCGACAAGTCTACTTGGAAGCCAACTAAAGATTCTACTGACGTCTCCATAATCGTTAATAACCACTACTAGGGTATTTTCTCTTTACTATTCGAAATAAAATTAATATTTAACCAAGTAAAAACTTACAAAAATTTCAATTCCGAAAAAAATTACAAGTGTTTTTCAACTTGAAATTCTAGGTGAAATCGGGCATAGGTGGGTCAGACGCATATTGCCCTAAAGTCGTAAAATGCCCTAATCACGAAATGCCCTAATCGCGAAATGCCCTAAACGCTTAATGCCCTAATCGCGAAATGCCCTAAACGCTTAATGCCCTAATCGCGAAATGTCCTAAAGTCGTAAAATGTCCTAAACGCGAAACGCCCTAAACGCTAAATGCCCTAAAGTCGTAAAATGCCTTAAATATTTCCGTTACTGCAGAAAATCGTGTTTCGGTCGCCTTCCGGACCGTCAAGTTGGATTCCCTTTAAGTTGGATTCCCATTATGCTGAATTCCCACTATGCCGAATTCCCATTATGTCGAATTCCCATGATGTTGATTTCCCACCATAAATTAATCTGGTATAAATACCATGTAGTTACATAATATAAGTACGCATATTCGGTTTTTTTGTCTACCTTACACATTGACGTGTGCGCTTTTTGCCTCCTCGAGTGCAACGTATAGATGTCATATATTATGAAAAAAGACACAGTTTTAATTTTATGGTGTTTTTATTCGACAAAATCGTGCTTTGTAAATAATAAGTAGTAATAAATTTGGCATCCGACATTATAAGAATATAACGTGTTTATAAAATGACCAAAAAATAATGGTATAGTACCTATCATTCCGTCTAAAACGCAGCTAGTCTATGCAGTGACTCGTCTAAAACGCAGCTTATCTAAACGGCAGCTGGTCTATAGGGAGGTAGGTTTAGGTTATGTTGCAGCAGACCCGAAGGGCCAAAGTACACAAAAACAGGAGCACCGCAAAAGCGGAGCTCCTGGTCTTGTTTAAGACTACTTGCGATTTAGACCAACTGCGTTTTAGGCGAGCTGCGTCTTAGTCTTTGGAATTTGACTACCTCAAAAAATACCAATATAGGAACATAGGTACCTAATTAGAATACGACTGTAAAAGAAACTGGCGTAAAGATATAAAGTCAGCGTGTGGGTACTAAATGTACTGACTTTATATTAAGTCAATAGCGGCAAAAAGGTTAAAAAACAGAAAAATGCTGTGGGATATAAAAATAAAACAAAAGAGTTGAAATTATAATTATCTTTAAGAAAAGGTTAATTGGAAAAAATACAAAATAAACACACCTTATGCATACCTTACACCTTAGACACAACCAATCCACTTAGTTAACTATAAAACGATATATCACATATAGATATAATGAACACAGTTACATACCCTTACTACTTGTAAACCTTCGCTTTTTATTCTTAAATAGCTTCAACTTAACATAAACAACTTTTCGCAGAAACTGTATCCCGCTTAGTTCATTTTTATGCAGTTTCTTCAATAGCAAACTATACATCTTATCAAACATAATATTAGATTTTTTTCTATTTGGTGCTGGGTCTGAGAACAAATTTTTAATTATTCTGTGGTCAATAAACTTTGATTCTATTCTCATTTTTTGTATAAACTCGTATAATCCAGGGTGTTTACCCATTTTCCTGTTCAAACGAAGATGCCACCCTTCTACCAGGTTATTAGTGCGGTGTATGTCAGTAGCACAGCTTAATGTCTTTGGCGTAATAACTTGCAACCATTCTCTATGAAAGTAATTTGTAAAGGCTCTTATATTCGGAATATTGCGACATGTTTCTAGAATATCTTGCCAAGTCTCTGTTATCAAATCCGCTGGTAATAATGCTAAATTACTGATGAGTCGCAATACCTTCCTCGCATCACAATTTTCGTCTAATTTTAATTTTCTAGCCTTTTTCCACACAGCCCTTGAAAAGTGGAAATGACAGCCTGAAATAACCACATTAGGGAAAACTTGACGAACTGCATTTATAACAGCGATTTCGAAATCGCATTTAAAATATCGCATATCTATATTTAGTGCCTGTTTAATGCATTGGAAAAATCGCGTGTAGGTTGCTAGAGTTTTATTTGGAAGGAGCCCAAATATAACAGGAACTACATTCGTAGCTTTTGCTGACGATCCCTGATCCACATGTATACTATACAGTTGAGAAAATATAGATGGACAACTTTTGAAAGTTCCATCACCATAGAACTGTGCAGATATCGGATGCAGGTACTTCAAATAACTTCGTGACGTCCTTGATGCAAAAATCAATATTTTGTTATTTTCCCCATCATCACAAATCAAAAAGTCATCAGCTAGTACGTCAGGTACTTTAACTTTAGCTAATTCACTTTGCTGTAAACTTTCTACATTAAGGAATTTTTTTCTCGCTCTGTACATAGAATCCTTTATTTCCTTTACTGTTGGCACGTAGCTGATGTAATCTAAATCATTTTTTACTGGTGCGAACACCTTTTCTATTATAGCTGGGACCGGCGAAATGTCTTTACATACCGCTTCCTTGCATTCTTGCCTCACCAAAAATATTTGGTTACTCTTCTCGTCACCCCCGCACAGGTGAATACTTTTTCTAATGATTTCGAATTCAGACGACGTGTAAACGGATTTTTTAATTGGAGATTCCGACAACGGAAGCCTTAATGTTAATGTAGCACTACAATAAGCTCGATTTACACACCTCCAAACGCTGGTGCCATTCTTGTTAACTCGGTTGAGTTTGTTATATCTGTGTCCCTCTTGAAGTAAAGTTGAGTTCCCTTTTTGATTAGTGGAAAATATTATTTGTTCTTCCATTTTTACAATAAAATCGTATATCTAGTGCATATTATTATCTAGTGACATAAAACAAACACAAGTACGACAGTCGATTCATAAACAGAAATCTTTCTGAAGTGGCCATGACCAGTCGAGATACGCGAGCAACCAAAATAGGTTGAATAGATTACTTAAAACAGGTTGTACCGTGTATAACCTGTGCATGTTATTTATTTATTTATTTAAACTTTATTGCACAAAATGAAAATCACAAATGGCGGACTTAATGCCTTAAGGCATTCTCTAACAGTCAATCAACAGGCCAAACAGAAACTTTTTAAGGTCGGTGCTGATTTCAGAACCACAAAAAATATGAAAATAATATACTAGCTATGTATAATTACTTATTAATAGTTTATTCCAGGGACTGAAAAACCGCAAAAGACCAGTAACCTAAAATAAAGGTATCAACTGAAAAGGTATCCAACGGTAACGGTACCCGAATATTTAATGGGTACCTTTTTAAAATGGTACCGCTAAGGTTGACCGTTTCAAGTAAATGTACCTGACCGACAAAATGAGCCGTACAATTACGTTGACCGATAAAACGGATAACGCACACATCTTTAAAACAACTAATTAATCGATTAAACAGTCAATCGTCTCAAAATTAATCTCGATTAAATAAATCAACGGAGTATTTTAATAATTATAGATCAATTGATTTTATACGTTTGTGACGAGTTTTAGAGCATTTTGCGTTTAGAGCATTGTGCGTTTAGGGTATTTTGCGTTTAGGGCATTTTGCGTTTAGGGTATTTTGCGTTTAGAGCATTTTGCGTTTAGGGCATTTTGCGTTTAGGGCATTTTGCGTTTAGGGTATTTTGCGTTCGTAAAATAGGTCATTATGCGTCGGAGGGGCATAGGTTCCCCGTACCTTCGTTTTTTTGGTAACTATTCTAAGTCCTAATTCTATTCTTACTTATCATAAATTAAAGGTTAATCGGATAAATTTACTAAGTCCAAAATTCTTTATTAAATAAATTCTGCAAGTTTTTGACTTCTAGAAAATAAAGTTGAACTTCGCGAACTAACTGTTCAACGTTCCCAGTTTTGATGTTCTTCTTTGAATAAAGTTGAAATTCGGATAAAAGAATAATTCGAATGTACTCACGGTTTGCACTTGACTTTTTCACTTACACCTGCACAACTACTATACACACAATTCACAACACTTGTTTCTGTGATGTAAAAGCTCCTTCCTCTTCTCCGTTGATCTCCTGACCGCAGAGTTCCACCTTTGAAACTCTCACCGGCTACGATGCTGCTTGACGCCACTAGATGGCGCTCTCGCTGCAGCGTTGTAAAACACTCGCTTCCCTCTGAACAGCAAACCACTGCCACTATGGGAGCGACGGACTGAAGAGTAGCCCACTTCACTTCAAAAACTGTTATCAAGTCACTCGGTTCGATAGGACCATGAACAAGGGTGTACCTCGGGTAATCAAATTAAAAGCTGATCTTGACAACACTCACAATACTTTATTGCATTTGAGAACATTTATGGACTAAATAACATTTCTACTTATAAGTTTTGGGGTAACATTTCGATAGCGCGATGTAGGATTTTACGCCAACCTAACAACGCCATCTACCAAGACCACTGCAAACTATCCATACTTAGACAGCCGGCTTAACTTATATTTGTGGTCTTACTGTACGTACCGGTTGACTGGTACAAATTAAATAATTAATATCAGGGGAAAATGTCACACCAATTGACCTAGTACCAAACTAAGCTCTAAGCTTGTAGTATGAGCACCAAACTAATGTAATGTATTTAAAATATAAAATACAGTATTTTAGCTATTATTATTTCAAATACAAAATACAATTTACTCTGAATAAAAAGTGGAAACGACAATGGACCTGATACTTGGCATGGACAATTTGACGTACAGATCTCTTACGAAAGCTATCGAGCGCAATTTCTTCAGAACGCACCCATGATCGCTAAATGAAGGTTAAATGTATTCATGTTAAAATTTATTTTGAAGCCTATGTACAAAATACATCGGCGTCAATTATTTGAAATACGAATTGCAAATTACATTTTAAGCAAGTACAGTAAGACCACAAATATAAGTTACGCCGGCAATCTTCGTCCATGCAGAAAGGTGCTCACTAATGCCGAAGATAAACGAACGTAAAAATCAATTCAATACAAACCTTGTCGTGTTACGCGTCAGGTAGAATATGAAATGACAGTTAAACTCGTGCTTTCTCGCTCATGGCGATTAGCGATTAGCGCTCGTGCGTCTCAGCTTGTGTACGTAAGACAACTGACGCGACGCTAAATAAAATGGCGGTCGACGGCGTCGCTGCAATGGCTGCCGCATATTTTACCAATAGCCGACGAAGTTTTACCCGCGGAAACGTACTGCCTTATAATTGGCCAAAACGTTATCGCGCCTTCTAAAAAAATGCTTTCGGCGCAGGTACATCGTTGCAATTTATATTTGTGGTAGTACTGTAATTGAAATACAAATACCAAACACGTATTTGTATTTCACCTACGCATTTTAACTACAAGTAATTTAAATACTGCCAAACCCTGTGCATATAAGTCTGTGTTTGCGTGTGTGAAAGTTAAGCACTTACTGGTAGCGGTGGCAGGCTTCTTGTCCTGCGTGGTGATGATGGTGGCGGGGATCTCCTCGTCTGTGATGCTGCCGATCACGATCTTCTTCGGCTGCGGACCGACATAACAAGTTCGGTTAGCTTCATCAGTTGAGAGAGAAATATAAATAGCGATTACAAGTTTAATATGGATATGACTACTCCGAGTGGTTAGATAGATAGATCAATTTATTTATTATATATGTTGTTTATTGGTCTTACAGTTATTTTATTACTTACTTACCGCAATGCAATCTTATAGATAAAAGTCAATAAATGTTATTCTTGCAACAAAGTATATGTAAATGTATGTGTGTGTGTTGTGTAAAGTATGTGTATGTATGTGTAGTGTGTGTGTGTGCGTGTGTGTGTATGTGTGTGTGTGTGTCTCTCGTCACGCATTCACAAAAAAATATTATTAATAAATATTAGTAGAAAAACCTCAAGACCGATCTCAGTGGCATGCCACGGGAGAGGCCTATGTCCAGCAGTGGACGGGAGAGGGCTGATGATGATGATTATTATCAGAGCCCGGAATTTTCGTAGCACTTTTGAGCTGCCATAGGGACTTCTCGTCTATCGACTTCCGGTATACATATGTATATCGATAAATACAGAATTCAATTTTTTAAAATATGATTACGAGTAGAAGTAAACAACATGCAGTCTTATCGCGAATGAGCGATCTCTTCGAGATAACCTTTGGATACCAACTTTTAGGAAATAATAATAATAATAATAATAATAATCACAGGACAATGTCACACAAATTGACCTAGTCCCAAACTAAGCTCTAGGCTTGTACTATGGGTACTAGACAACGATAAACATACTTAGATAGAGAAATATATACTTAAATACATAGAAAACATCCAAGACTCAGGAACAAATACTCGTGCTCATCACACAAATATCTGCCCTTACCGGGATTTGAACCCAGGACCCCTAGCTTCGAAGGCAGGGTCACTCCCAACTAGGCTAGCGTGTCGTAAATAAATATAAATTAAAATAATAATATTTTATTATTTCTTATAAATATTCGTGGATTTCTTATGCCTTTTAAACAATTTTCGAAAGAAATTGCAACGCGAATTAATATCGAGCACAATTATGTCATGTTATGTACTCGCCTTTACTCTGATGGATGACCTTTGATTAGTAGTTTTATCTGCATATGTGTCTATGTCAATCACTCGTTGACAATTTTTGTTGCAATTTCCTTCGAGAACAAATTGAAAACATGTAACATTTTCAGCCACTCAAAACTTATCCAAAAGAGATCGCTCTATAGCTATAAGGCCGCCGGTTGTTTACCTTCACTTTTAATCTTCATTGATAATGTTGTGTTGTGTTCTATAATGTATCGATAAAATATGTAAATCGGAAGTCGATAAACGAGAAGTCCCTATGACAGCACAAAATTCCGGGCTCTGGTGATCATTGTTGGTGTTAGTAGCGAGTCACCTTGTCCGGGCCCTGCGCGGGCGCGCTCAGGTTCTTGCGCATGGTCTTCACGAGGTTGGTGTACGACTTGAGCGTCAGCGACGGGTCGATCTCGATCGGGATCGGCTCGAACTCTGCGCACAAACGGTCAGGGTGTTATACCAGACATGCACACATACCATCACGCCTTCATTCCCAGTGGGGTAGGCAGAGCTACAGAAATATCAACCACTCTAAAAAGACTTGTTTATAATTATTCTGTAACCACATTTTATACCTGATACATGGGGATTATTATACAGTGTGTTACCGGCATGAGGGCTTTAAATGTAGGTATCGATTCTACTCCTCAAATGCTACATCTTTTGTTCTACGACGTAGAAAATAACTTAATTTACAGTAAGTTATAGGTGATCAAACTTTCAAACTTTACTAGTAAAATCAGTGAATTAATTTATTTTGTATGAAAAATAAAAAATAAAAATTACCTCATTTTTTAAAGTCGTAGAACAAAAGGAGTTCCATTTGAGGAGTAGAATCGATACCTACATTTAAAGCCCTCATGCCGGTTACACACTGTAGACTAGCTGTCGCCCGCGACGCTATCTGTGTCGAAGTCACTCCTCGGAACTGTCAAATATTGAGAGAATAAAACTACATTGCGATTATTTTTGAGACCGTTACCTTTTGGGTTGTTTTTATGTAATGTTAAGTTTATTTTTGTTTTACAACAATCTTGTATAAGTAACGATTTCAGAAAAAAAAAAACTAACTTATGAAAATTTGACGAACGTACGTCGAGAAACGAGAGTTAACATAAGTAACAACTGTCTTTATTTATTTATTTAAACTTTACTGCACAAAGAGAGAAAGTACAAATGGCGGACTTAATGCCTCAAGGCGTTCTCTACCAGTCAACCAACTGGTCAAATAGGGCTTTTACAAAATAGGTGCATGGACTAAAATTACAAACGGTAACTATTCCATTGCGTCACGAAAAGTAACTTAAGGGCCAGCCGATAATAAATCAACCCTGACACATTACACAACCACGGAGTTTCTGAATATTGATAATATAATAGCTGATAAACAATGCTAAACTTATTTGTTGCAAGTGGAGGAATAGTAAAAACAGCATTGATTTACTTTAGGGTGGATCAACTTTTCGTTGTTGTTATTCTGTCCCGTAAGCCAGGAGACAACAGTGATAGAGTTCCTTAGAAAAATGGTTATACACTACTAATACGCTTGGAAGAAAACCCATAAAAGAATGGGCTTGTAATTGCCACAAAAGCCGATGTTTGCTGGATTTATATACTTTAAAATCGTGGTTTTAAAGAGTGACCCAGGAGACGTCACCATGGCAACGAGCTACAAAGAAAAGTTGATTGACCCTTTAACATTGGAATGTCAGGATTAACTTCCTATAAAGGCAAATGGTGGTATCTCATACAAAACATTTTATTAATAGCAAGGGGAAGGCACACGAGCACTCAGTCCACTTGATAGTAAGTGAAATCTAAGACCCACGTTTGAATTCCCTAGACTGCAATCTTAAGACATCAAATGCGTTGCCAACCCTGAGGACAAAACTGGAAACTGTAGCAAGTGCGATCATATTACCTACGGGTAAGGATTGAATTTGCTTCGTCCTTATTTAGTAAACACTTTTATAACCCCGTGTGGTTGCCGGGTTAGAATAGTGCCACTCCATGTCTTCCCGTGGATGTCGTAAGAGGCGACTCAGGGAATAAGGGCTAGTAGTATTGTTAGGCGATGGGCTTGCAACCTGTCACTAATACACTAGTAAACTTCTTGGCCTGATTGTGCAAAATGTGGTTACTTACAGAATTATCAACAAGTCTTTTTAGAGTTGTTGGTATTTCTGTAGCTCTGCCTACCCCACTTTGGGAATGAAGGCGTGATGTTATGTATGTATGTAATAAACTAAAGTATTATCTTAAAATCAGAGAGCCCTTTACTGTTGAAAGTAATAAAGAAAGTAGGCCCCGTGTGGTTGCCGGGTTAGAGTAGTGCCACTCCATGTCTTCCCGTGGATGTCGTAAGAGGTGACTAAGGCGATGGGCTTCCAACCTGTCACTAATACACTGGTAAACATCTTAGCCTGATCGTGCAAAATGTGGTTGAAGAATTATAAACAGGTCTTTTTGGAGTTGTTGGTATTTCTGTAGCTCTGCCTTTCCCACTCTGGGAATTAAGGCGTGATTTTATGTATGTATGTATGTACAGTCAAGGTCATAAATATGTATACACTTTAGTACCTTGTCACTTTAAACGCTGTGACCATTTCATATGGCAGTTTAAACATGACGTTAAATAGACAAGGTACTAAAGTGTATACATATTTATGACCTTGACTGTACAATAAAAGTAATGAGGGCGCTACTGGACGCTCGCCGCCCTCTAAATGGAAAATTTAACGTTCTCAATTTTGGTCTGTAACTAATAATAATAATATCAGGGGACAATCTCACACAAATTGACCTAGTCCCAAACTAAGCTCTAGGCTTGTACTATGGGTACTAGGCAACGATAAACATACTTATACAGTGTGTAAATGGTATACGGGCGTTTATTAAAACTGGACATAGATTAAGACTCTACTAATCATTAACAGAAAGAATTATTTTGATTACGCTAACGTATACACCGTTATTAATTTTTGAACATACTATCGACCCGCAATGTACATCGAAGTCCATCTGTCAGGTAAGTACGTAAAGTTTACTTGTGAAAATGTGTATTTCGGCTTAAGTAGCCTCAGCTTTAATAATACTTAACTTTGAAACGTCATTAATTGAGTTTTTAATTCATTGCATTTTTCGTTATACATTGCGTGTTAAATTATTTTGTATGGTTTTTTTTTTTTTATTTAATTTTAACAAAAGCTGCCTAAATGTGCTCAGTAGGGGTTGTACTAACCACAGTTAAAAGGAACGCCCGTATACCATTTACACACTGTATAGGGAAATAAATACTTAAATACATAGAAAACATCCAAGACTCATGAACAAATATTCGTGTTCATCACACAATATTTGCCCTTACCGGGATTCGAACCCAGGACCGCTGGCTTCGGAGCCAGGGTTACTCCCAACTAGGCCAACGTGTCGTCACTATGTGTATATATTTTGGAAAACGAGCAGAAGCAAGTGTAGGTTGGTTGGTGTTAGGTACCCCGTTCGGGCGCGGGCATGTCGGCCATGTAGGCGGCCAGGTTGCTGGTGGAGACGCCGAGCGCGGAGGCGCCCGCGTCCAGCGACAGCTCGCCGCGCTGCAGCCGCTCCAGCACCTCCGCGGGGCCCTTCGCCTGCCAGAAGTCGCGCGCCGTCCTGCAACCACACGACACGCTCAGCTTGCTGGCCATCATCAGGTGTTTCACACCTAACAACGGGTTCAAGTCTCAAATATATTTTTTTCTCAATACTGCTCGAAAAATGAAAATTTTTGTTTTGGTTTGGGGTCAGAAAACATCGCTTTTATGACAGGCCGTTATGTATGTAAACACTTTATCGTACGAAAGAAAAACCAAAACAATACCATTGTATTGTACAGTCACCGGCATAAATAAGCAATCATTTATGAAACATGTCACTTTAACGTCGTGTTTGAAATGTCATACGAAATTGACAAACGATTAAAAGCGACATGGTACAGATATCATCACTTATTTATGACGGTGACTGTACATCTTGTTACGCCATACGGTTCCCACACGGCGTCAACGTGACTCGCTGAGTCATCCAATTTTCCCGATAACCGATTGCCGGACTCCCACGAAAGTGCTGAGTGAACATTATCGAATTTGGTGAGAATCAAGGTGCCAATGGGGAAAATGAATTACATTAATATTTCTAACCGTTTTAGAGATACAGCTTGTTAAACATTAGTGCAAAATCTGCACATTAGCAACCCTAGCAAGTAGATCCGATGATGTCATCAAGATAAGGTATCTAACTTTGGCCTTTTTCACAGACTTCATTAGTAAACAACCTTAATGAATGACATATTCATCCTGAGATTGCAGAGTACGGTATTTAAACAAAAAGCTTTAATACGAACTACGAGTAAAACTGTCATGTATCTTCAACTTGCTAATGTTTTGGCTGAAATGAGACGAGCGGCAGCGTGCATAATACGACACGGTGGTACTTTTGAGCGAGTCAATTTAAAATGTAAATAACTTTGATCAAGTAGTAGTAGGGTTGTCACTGACATTAAATTGATTAATTTTAATCATTTTGTTTCACTTTTAAGTCCAGCTTTACAATTATAATAAATCGATTGTAGATCACTTAGATAACACTATCCTTTCAGCTCAGACCGTCGTTTTGTTCCACCCGGTATAATCCAAATAGGCTCTACAATCGATGGTTAAAATTAGGCGGATTACTCGTTCCCACCCCGTATAATATTAGTATAGATAGAGTTGGTATTGGAGCCGCACTGACCGGTAGGGGCGGTTGATGCAGCCGTACACGTCGCGGTAGCGGCCGTACAGCGTGCCGTAGCTCACGCCGAGGATCTCCGCCGCCTGCTTCATCTCCAGCTCCTTCACGCGCACCGCCTCCATCACCTACCACCACACCACTTCACAAACCACAGGCCAACTCCAACTGGGTCAGGACCAAGCTGGACCATAGTTAACCTCACGTATGCTTAGGAGGAGAACTGCTCACAAAATTTGGATGTCTTTTTGTATTTTTTTCGGACTATATTGCATTCTACGGAGACCAGAACTTGGTATTTTTTTCACCTCCCGCATACGAGAGGTTAAGCGTAGTTAATACAAATAACGAAGGCGAAAAAAGTTCCGTTGTTCAACGAAAAGTATCCTAACAATTGTATGGCTAATTTTGGTCGCACATCGGAAAAGTTTCATAGAAAATTCAATCGCTTGAGTTAGCGTGCCCAACTTTTTGGTCCTTACCCAAGTCGGAATCCAATTTCGTAACATTATTGTCCCGTGTTTAATATCATTTTGTTGTTATAGCAGCAATAAAAAAAAAACAATATGTCTAAGTACTAAGGTTCATGAGATACAGCCCACTAACGGATAGACAGACGGACAGTGGAGGCTTGGTAATAGAATGCCAACGGAACCATAAAAACGGGGCAGTGCGAGCCAAACTCGCGCACCGAGGGTTGCTTCTATGATTTCTGTCATGAGGCATTAAAACTGTGATTATCAGTAACACGACGCCAGATTTAGCCACCGGTGGTTATTGCTACTCCACTCGCACTTACAACGAACAGTGTATTTTAAACTCCTGTTTTATAGGAACAGTAATAATTAGATTTTACAAGTGACGTCATTCAAACATGATTTTTTCATAAGGTTCTCTAGCTTTTACCCGCGACTCCGTTCACGGAGAGGACGTTTAATTGCTTTATCAATAGGTACATGGTATTTGGTATGGTTTTAAGTATATTGTATGTGTTTTAAGCCATAATTATTGCAAGTTTATAAATAAAACCTAACCTAACCTAGTCAACACGTTATTTATGTATTTAAAAAAAACTAAAAAGTCAACAGTATCAGTGATATAAAAAGTTATAAATATCAATAATTATGTCAACAATGACATTATTACCAAAAAAAATATGGGAACAACGTGCTCCCGTTTGGTATACCCCAAATTCCGAATTGACTGGGTCAAGCCACGCTTCGATATAGAAGGCACCGGGGCACAACTTTAAAAAAAAGTTCTATGCGACGTTAGCGTTCGTATAACCACGAGTGATAAGCAAAAGGAGAAAGAACACAGTGTTATCCATCTAAAACCCAAGGTCCTACCCATAGTACTTACTAACTTTGTCATTCAAACCCAGCTCCTTCGACAGTTGTGTAGTCATAGCGTACCACGGTCCTACCAGTAGGACCTACTAGAAATCCTTATCCTAGATTACACAAGTACAATAACTAAAAAAAAATAGTACTACTGGAAGGACTACGGGCCGTATTGACTACATGCTGAATTTTTCGTTGGGCTTTAGGAGGTTATGTCAAGGCACTGACCCGCTTGACGTAGTTCTCCTCCCAGAACTGCGGGCGGCGGCCGTGGCGCAGGTACTCGTTGAGCTTCACGACGTCCTGGAAGCGCGGGTCCGCCACGCCCGTCTTGGAGCCCGCCGCGTCCCCGTCTGCGCGACACAAACACTACCATCAATATGCTATAGACCACCCATAGCCGCACCGAAGCGACCACGAATCAACTAATCATGTAGATAATTACCTACTTAAACATATATTTATTTATTTATTTAGCATTGTCAACAGTGTATATATTGTTTAGTGGTAAATAATAACAAATTTACTAGGTTTTAAATCTAAATGCTACACTAATAACCAGAGCCCGGAATTTTCGTAGCACTTTTGAGCTGCCATAGGGACTTCTAGTTTATCTACTTCCGATATACATATGTATATCGCAAATATAGAGCAAATGCAATTGATATAGAGCAAAGGAGGATAAATGTGAGGCACCGAAAAAACTGAAATTGTGTGCATTATCGTGAAGATTCTTATTTGTTATTATAGTTTCAGCAAGAGATTTGCCTATGTTGGCAAAATATTTATTAACAGCGTTGATGGACTCCAGGGGTGTATCTTTAGCATCTAATAATTCTATACTATCACTTCTAGGACTTTTTCTGTGAGATATTTCGTTAACTGTTTTCCATAGCCTCTTTGAGTTCTTGCTGGCTTTTCTTAGTTTTTCTTTATCATATTCCCTTTTCAACTTTTTTATTAACCCATTACAGTAGTTTTGGTACCTCCTGTATGTTATCCTTAGCAACATATTGTCGGGATCTAGTCGTAGCTTCCTTTGCATTGAATTTCTGTTCTTGATGCATCGGAGGATTCCTAATGTTATCCAGGGTAAGATTCGATTGTTTCGGGGCACAAGTGTAATTATTGTATTTAGTGTAAGACAATTTCTGGTCTGTAAAATAACAACATCCTACAAAGATCTGAGTTCCAGGCCTCGGCAAAAAAAAGAGGTTATTATTCACCAATCGCTGCGCAGCGGCCGCGAAACAGGTCACACTCGTACAATTAAAGTTCATCCAAATTTTTACTTTTTAAAATGTCATATACTAAGACGGTTCACCTTTACGAACGTCGTTTACGTTACCAGGGCTCGTAACCGTTTGAAAATTAAACCGGTATCCGAGCCCTGTACGATACGTTGCGTATTTAAAAGTGTATCAAATAGATTTACAATTTTTTAAACATATTGCGTTCATTAATAAAATGAATGTTAAAATGATGTTTTAATTTTAAACCTTAATTTGTTTAAATTAGATTTAAATTTTGTGATTTTATCTAATGGATGCCGGATGCCGATAGCGGTAGTGGTAATTTTTGTTCCGTGTATAAAATATAAATTCAAGCAATTTTGTTATATTTTCTTGCATTGTTGGAGCTCGACACCTGTGCAGCAATGTACTATATCTATTGATGTGTGTGGCAATACTCACGCCTGGAGAACCCCTTCGCGCCGGCGCTGGGCAGGTCGATGGCGGCCGTGCCCGACGACGACGTGGACGCCGGCGCGCCGTCGTTCGACTCCTCGTCTGCAACACCCCCACAGTCATCACTCATCACCAGCCATCAGTAGCACACAATCTTTACAATGTAGAATACATTGCAAATCTGTCAAGCTCCTACATCACGGGGCTTCATGTAAACTACGCAATGTACCGCAAGTGATCCGTCAGCTGTCAATGTTATTGTGGTATACGAAGTAAGAGAGACAGACAATGATTTAGTATACACGTGGCGATGCGATGACCCTTTATTGCATAGGAAGCCACATGGCTTCATGTAAATGGGTCCTTTTGATGATTTGAACAAGAATTAATAAAAAAACGATGCATACATTATAAGGAAATTTCAAACTTATAATTTATGCAGTAAGATTTGTAGCTATGTTAATATTCAAATTTGGAAATGTACTTTAAAGACAGCGTTTCTCTTTCGACATGCTATGCATTAAAGGGTTCAATGAAGCCCGGCGACATAGGGACTCCTTAACTTTACAATGAATATCAAATTGTCGCCTGTCAATTGACAGCCTGTAAAATAGGGGCTGAGCGGTAAGTGGTCTCTGAGGTTCTAGGTTATTTGCAAGATCGTAAACGCGTTGAGAAGTCTAAAGCTGGGTACGAATCTGAGCGGCTCAGCCTGAGGCATGTTCGCACCGCGCGGCGAGCTGCTCGCGAGCCAAATTGTTGCACATAAACATGCGCGGGTGAGGCGGCACGTCGTTCAAAATGGCGTCGGACACGACGACAGCCGCGGCTGTGTTTATCACTATCACCGAATTATTAACAAAAATAAGAAGAAATCGCGTCGGTGGTGAGCCGTACCACCACCGACGCGATTTCTTCTTGTTTTTGAACGACGCGCAATGTCGGCTCGGATACACGTCCAAATTACGCGAGGCACGCACACTGAGGCGCCTCTGAGCACGGTTAAGAGACCTACTCTTGGCGGCTCGCTGCTCGCGCGCAGCGCTGGCTGCTTTAATTCGTACCCACCTTAAGGTGGATAAGATGGGAGTACTTTAATGGTAGTCATTCTATTGACTGTCTTACACTGCTGGACAGCAGGCCAGCGAATAAGGCAGCGATCCGGGCACAAACTCCCACCTCCACGTACTGCTGGGTATAGACTTTTTCCAGAATCACCACAATACCTCGGGACCGAATCAAACATGTCCGAGGAAAAGAGTCAAGCGCTGTAGGCGTGGAAGAAACTTTGAACTCTTTCTGAAAAACACCCCGCACCAGCAAATCGTTGTCTTACTCAAACTTTTGCTGATGGTAATTTCGTTTTCATTCAGTAATACTTAGAGGCAATAAGTTTACCAACAGCAAAAAAAGCAGATACGAAATGGGAATCCCTTCAAGGATAGGTGTTGGGTGTTGGGTGTTGGGTGTTGGGTGTTGGGTGTACCGGCGCTGTTGTCCCCGTCGACGCGCAGGCGCGTGTGCAGGAAGGAGCCGATGTCGGCGGGCGCGTCGGCCCAGTCGTCGTCGGAGGCGTCGCGCTCCCACGAGCCCGCCGAGCCGCCGCCCCAGCCCACCACGCGCTCCGCCGTGATGTCCTGCGGAACACACTGCTTTGCATTCTTCATGCTACTCGTACCCACGCCCGGGAACACCTTCAAACTCCGAACAATCATCGTTTCGAATATTCATTTGTCCGAATTTTCATTCCGAAAGCTATGTTACTTGGACTTTAGTACGTACGTAAGTCATACAAAAAAAATATCAATTCGAAATTATATAGTGTACCCCCCACAGACCGCTCTCTCGCAGGTCGCCATGCGAAGACAGCGACACGCAGTGTCAATACCGAACGCGTGTTACGGGTCTATTCCCACTAATCTTACTGTTAACTAGAGCTATATGGAACTAACAATACAACTAGTGGGAATATACTAGTGAGAAAGCGGTTGAGGATAGAACGAGACAGACAGTAAACAGACGAAGAAGAGACCTTAGTAAAAGTATCCTATTAGCATCTTTTGATACCACTTTCATTGGGTATTCACTCCCACACCGGAACACGACAATGCAACCAGTTAAAATAAAGAGTGTGATAATTTGAATTGATTTAGTAAAATGCATAACTGTCTTTATGAAAAATACCTACACACTTACACACACTTCGAATGACGCTTCGCCACTCATTGATAATGATGACTATGAAATTCATACTCATCATTATTAACAATTCGTATAAACGTTCTATACTCACCATATTGCCGTGTTGCCATTCCATATCCCGATCACTGCAACAAAAATATTAGTTCATTGTCATCAGCCATCACATGGCACAAAAGTATACAGATTGTTAGTGTCTTTAAAAAGTGTGCCTACTTTTAGGGTTGCCAGGTCTTTAAATCGAAAAGTCGGATTGACCAGCCAGTTTAACCAGACATTTGGGTAAAAAGGCCGTAATCACGGACACCCTTAATTTTTTACTTTTAATAAGGCTTTTTTGTCTTTTATTATATAGTCTTAAATTTTAATAAAACAACAATAAAATTGTATAAATACTTCTTTATGACGGCGCGCGATGGGCAAATTTCAAAAGCCTAACAAAAGCAGCTGCTGAGAAAGACGATTATTATTTTGTATAATGGGGTGTTTGCAAAATATCTGTGTAAAATTAAACACCATAATTGTACACGTCTCAGGATCTATTTAGCATGATTCCAGTGACAGCCGTATTTAGTTATGGATGTTAAGATTAATAATTAAAAATACTGTAAATCTCGTTGCAAGGCTTGTATCAATGTGATATTAATAAAAAGTCATAGAACCAAGTGTAATATGGTTTATACAAGCTGTCACAGGGGTCATCTTAAATCGACCCGGGTGTGTGTAGCGAGGTTGAAACACAAAGCACTCACTCCTCCTCGGAGTTCTCGTGGATGCTGGCTATCCGGACTCTCTTCGGACTCGGGCTGTCTCTGCAACCGAAATATTCATTACATTTTATTATTTTGATCGCAGCCTTAGAATAATAATAATACATAGAAACCTAGTCCGCGCACCAAACCCGTCAGACTTAAACAACACCATAGTGGTGTACTCGGCGATCGCCGCCTGTCAGTCGCAATCAAGTCACACAGCGTCAGCAGCTCCTGGATTTTTATTTATAACTAGCGGCCCGCCATGGCGCGCCAGCGGCGTCTCCCCGCTGAAAATTCCTGACTTTCCCGGTGAATTTTTCAATTATTTTCGCACCTTTTAAACCTTCCCTGGACTATGACAAACATTTTAAAACCAAAATTAGCCAAATCGGCCCAGCCGTTTTCGAGTTAAGTGATATTAATAAGTATTTATTTATTTATTGCCTTTCCTATATACAATTATTTAAACTACCTATTTAAGTCATGTTTTTTTTATGGGAATTAGAAATAGACAAACGTTTTCCTATTACATAAGTGTTAATAAACGTTTGTATTACTAAGTAACTGCAAATAAATGATAGAATTTAACAAAAAATATTATATGAAAAAAAACCCCTAGCTTGGGGGGAAATGTAATCCGCTATCAACATTGTTTGATTACTAGTGTGCGTGTTGTCGTGTGATTACGCACACATGAATCAATTTTGTGCGTCACTTTTGACGGGTTGCTCTACTCACGTGTCGGAGAGCTCTCGCTTCACGGGGCTGATTTTCTCTTTGGTAGGCAGCTTGATCAGCGGCGGCGGTCCTCCTGTGGGCAAAAGGGGGCTCAACTGACGTGGTACTATGGGTCAGGATATTGTAGAACCGAGCGCAAAACACACAGGTTAACGGCGTGGGTCGGGAATAGTCGGGAGTACGGTGCCTTTATACACTAATATTATAAAGAGGAAAGATTTGTATATTTGTATGCTTATAACGACTCGAAAACTACTAGCCGATTTCAAAAATTATTTCACTAGTACATTAGTACCACAAATATAAGTTACAACGATGTACCTGCACAGAAAGCATTTTTTTTGAAAGCCCGAAAACGTTTTGGCCAATTATAAGGCAGTACGTTTGCGCGGGTAAAACTTCGAAGGCTATTGGACAAATATTCGGCAGCCATTGCAGCGACGCCGTCGACCGCCATTTTATTTAGCGTCGCGCAGGGTTGCCAGGTCTCCTGTTTTTACAGGAGATCTACTGGATTCGGGGTGTGTCTACTGTTCTACTGTTTTTCCCATAAAATCTACTGGATTTTAGAATTTCTCCTGTCGAAAAAAAAAAAATACTCATAACTGGTCAATGTTCTTGATGTGAGTGTATGGCGGCCTTAAATTCTATCGTAGAGTGTAACATCTAATGCCAATTTCTGAACGAAACGAAATGAGCGATGTGATGTGAAATGAATCTGTGTGTGGTCTAGGTCTATGGTTTGTTTGTTGGTCGAATCTTGAATTGAATCTCTAACTTATCTAAGTCTAACAGAGTGAAACTGAAACTTAAGTTAAAGTTTGTTTGCTTTACTATCACATGTGCTATCACTTTACTTAGGTAAGCTAATTAGTCTAGCTGCCACAGTTAGAGACGTTTAATGGATATTAAAGTTACTCCTAAGTAGAGATTTTGTATACTTAAGCAATCATTAAATGTCAGCAGAGTGTGGCAGTTAGTTCTTATTTTTATATTATCACTTTAAATAAATTAACTATATCAGGTCCAGTTCTGAGTGGTTTGATAAGAGTAAATCCAAGTAAATAAATACCTACAACATAAAACATAATATTCATCCTTTGTAGTAAATGAAAATGAAGATTATAAATCAGAAAATGAATAAACCGAGGAAAAACATGAGAAAGACATATATTTAGGTGAGTTTTATGGAATCAATTTTGTCTACTGTTTTTTTTCCAAATCTCCTGTTTTTTAGGGCATATGTCTACTGTTTTTTTCAGTTTGGACCTGGCAACACTGGCGTCGCGTCAGTTGTCTTACGTACACAAGCTGAGACGCACGAGCGCAAAAATCTAATCCCTAATCGCCATGAGCGAGAAAGCACGAGTTTAACTGTCATTTCATATTCTACCTTACGCGTAACATGACAAGGTTTGTATTGAATTGATTTTTACGTTCGTTTATCTTCGGTATTAGACACCTTTCTGCGTGGACGAAGATTGCCGTCGTAACTTATATTTGTGGTCTTACTGTAACATATTTAAAACGAGTTTTTTTACGCGGATGGAGTCGCGGGCAGCAGTTATCTCTATATTAACGACAGCATACAGACGGCGTGCGCGGGTCGGGCGCGAGTCCGAACAAGAAACACGACCCGACCCACGCCCATTTTCTATGTGGTTTGCGTTTTAGAAACGAGCATTCTTAAGGCTAGGTTCACATGAACGCGTGTCAACGCGCGGTTGGCTCGGCGCGCTGTACCAGATTCTAAAGCCGGGTACGAATCTGAGCGGCTCAGCCTGAGGCCCGCCCCGCACGGCAAGCTGCTCGCGAGCCATATTGTTGCACATAAACATGCGCGGGTGAGGCAGCGTGCTCGCCGCGAGCCGACATTTCAAAATGGCATCTGACACGATGACAGCCGCGGCTGCGTTTATCATAAATATCATTATATTCATAATTCACCGAATTATTAACAAAAAGAAGAAGAAATCGCCTCGGTGGTAGTACGGCTCAGCAACTTTATCAAATTTGTACGCGCCTCGCTCACAAACAAGTTAGAAGTTGTCGTTCTTCCCGCGGCACGCTCGGATACACGTCCAATTTACGCGAGTTCATGTAAACCTAGCCTGAGAGCGCACACAGCTGCGCATAGGCAGGCTTCGCTGGCTCGATCATCTGATAAGCATTGGGGGGTGATGGGACGACGATCGAAAATAAACACCACTTTTATCTACACATCCTTTCCTTCCTTTTGGTCTCGCGCAGTTAGATGAACACATAAATATAGAGAGAAAATACTGGAACTTACTATTGTTAATCCAGCCACAGACGATAGCGAATGACTGATCATAGTGATAATTCTCAAACAATTACTCGTTTGACAACAGTATTGCTGATTGTGTATCATTTGTTTTATAAATCCTTTACACACTTTTGATAAATCTTAATCTATTACTTTTTATTAAATGTTCTTTATCGATTTGTGAATAAAATATGATTATCTTTATTAAAATCAAACACAAAATTCTTAACGGCAGACTAATTAATTAAAATGGGAGATTATTGTAATTCGTAGGTATTTCGTTTAATTGCCGCTTGGTTTGCTTTAGTCTATCGTCACAATATAACACCTTATTTTAGTAATTCATTAGACATCTAAATAATACTACATTGTTAACCAACAGATCAACACCAGCCAGCGAGTGCGCCGTAGTACCCCACATCACTTGGCCACTTGCTTTTTTTTTTTGAATAAAGCTGTCCACACACAGAAGACGGAGACAGCGCGAAGGCGGGCATATTGCCGTATACATTGCACTCTGTGAGAAGGCCTTTCGGAGAATGCGTTACGTTACAAGCATTGTAACGGCAATACGCCCGCCTGGTCGCCTCCGACTTCTGTGTGTGGACAACTTAATTCGATATCAGGCTAAATGTTCATAGAGCGTTATTTTCACATACATTATTTATGAATCCAAAAGTTGTCCTAAAAAGGGGTGGAATTTTTCAGCCAAAATGCTGTAACTATTTTAATCTTTTCAACTCCATTGACGGATATTTCCGTCATGGTTGACAGCGCAAAATAGACCTTAGCATCTATGAGGCAAAGTTGACATTCGCTCTGGTTTTCTGGTTTAAGGTTGACATAGCGTTGAAAAGATTGACACCAGATACAAGATCCGACACCGAACGATGCGGGTGTTTTTTCTCATAGCTAAAATTATATTCAATTATCCTGTTTAATTTTGGGGTTTTCAGTTCAATATATAATTAGTAATTAATTAATAAACTGTTCTCGATTATTTCATGATGTGGCAAAATAAATGTCATGTTTTAGACAACTGTCATCACTGGCGCGGCTAATAAATAACCAAAACACATTACATACATTAAATTTAAAAACAAAAAACAACGCTGAATCGATAACGATTGGTTCAGGCTGTTATGTATTATAATCTTTATATTTTATGTATGTTTTAAAAATAAAATTAGTCCAAATAAAAGCTATAGGTACCATACGATATCAAATAAAATAATCGTTAACCTAAATTAAATTTTAGATTTTGTTGTTATATCCAACTTTTGTTATATCTTATGAACGTAATTAATTTGAAATTATGTCAAAAGTTTTTACGTTATGAGATGCATCCAGAGTTTTTATCTATTTAACGCTTATATTAATACTTAGAAGTAAATATAAGAACATAGTTCGGGTATCTCACCGTTGATATTGAACTTCTCTGGTTTGACCTCTCCGTCCAGCGCGTCCGCCTCGGGCGTCTGGCTCTTCCGCTCGGGCCGCCGCTCCAGGCGCTCGGGTTTCCTCTCGGGCTTGTCCTTCCGCTCGGGTTTCGGCTCGGGCTTCTCCTTGCGCTCGGGTTTCGGCTCGGGTTTCAGCTCGGGCTTGGGCTCGGGCTTGTTGTTGTAGTCCAGTGGTTTCTTGACAGTCGTGGTTGTTGTTAGAGCGTCTGGAATAAAGTCGTTTTTAGTTTATTTCTTTATTTATTTACTTATTTAAGGAAAACCAACAGCTAACACAAATACATTAAGTTAGCCGTGTTTATCGCTCGTAGGTGTGGTGTGTGTCTGCGTGTGGATAAGGTGTCAGTATCGGGTCCATATGTTCGCTATAATTGTTTTTAGTCATAATCTGTTTAAGTCATAATTATTGCAAGTCATAACGCATTTTTTAAGAGACTGTCTTTTTTTATTACTTGTATAAACAAACCTAATCTAACCTAGCCTTATCAACACGTAAGATTTTTAAGCAATCCAGAAAAGTTTACGTTTACAGCTATATAAAAATTATGACTACTAATTATTATTATGTCAACAGAGTAAATATTACCAAAATATATTGGAAACAACGGGCTCCCGTCAGTATCATTTGAAAAGCTACACCGGAATGTAACGCTTAGCGGCAAAATTGCAGGCGGTCCTGGGTGATAGTGTACGGATCATACAGATAGGTATGTATTTTTGCAGCACCCAAAATGTTAAAAGCAACCATTATGGCAAGACTTGGGTAGCCGCCTTGTCTGTCTGTATTTTTTAAAACATCCCGTACCTAAAAATACGGGGACCAATTACTTTATCGAAACACCTTTTAAGGAACGTATCGTTAAGTAGAATAATTAATAGTTAAGATATCGTGATAACATCATGGTTTCAGCAGAATATGGCGTACGATGAAATGAAATTCGATGAAGTGAAATTAGATAAAATTATGAGTTACCAAAAAATACAAACCCTAACTTTTACTCTAAAGGGTGATAGGATATATCCTTTTAGTTCGTGGCCGTAGGCCCCTACCAAAGGGCACTACCAATACCAACTACCGGGTCATCAGATCAGAGCTTTAACTCGGTACAGAAATCAGTCCCACGCCCCTTCTCTACCTCACAGAAAATTTTAGTTAGTTGAGCGGTATTTCAAACATCGTTTGTACGGCAGTACCTGTGTCAGGCGGTTCATCCTTGTTGTTCCACCGGATATCCGTGAGCCCTTTGATCCGGAGCTCCTCGGCAGTCTTCAGTAAACTCGCCAACTGCGACTGTGAATGAAAGTCGTTGATGAATGACTTAAGGCAAACGAACCTCGCATAGGTAGCGTACAGGCAAGGGCGTTAATATCTATACAGCCATCGCGTCAAATATATGTATACACGGACCTTACTGCCACTGGCATAAAGGTGTATAGATATTTTTGACGTCTTGGGAACGTACATATATATATTTACGCCCTGGACTGTACATTACATAAAGTATTAAAGATACGTTTTAGGATTAAAACAAATTAAGCTCTTACCTGGAGGGCGTAAGAACGAGCAATAAAATCGGAAATACCACAAAGGTCTTGACGGAGTGTATAGACAATCTCATAGCTTATTAACACGGCCTTATTACAAGTATCTCTGTCTTTTTAGAGTTGTTGGTATTTCTGTAGCTCTGCCTACCCCACTCTGGGAATGAAGGCGTGACGTTATGTGTGTATGTATTACCTCGGCTGAGAATGTCATAGTGTAAAGTGGGGTGAATTTGATGATAAAACAAAATAATTAACACTGCGGACCGGTACCATGCCTAGGAGGCGATTTTTGACTTTAAGAAACCGATAATCATCGACTTTCTGCGTACAACGAAACACGTGAACATATCAAGTCAAACACTAGCTTTCGAGGGGGGCTTTTAAAAATACGGGATAAGGGAGAATCATCAAAAATACGGGATAATCATCCTAAAATAATCGTGTCAATTTTCGTGATCAAATTTTTCTATCACTCTTCTTTGATGTCGAGCATTCGAAAGTCAAAATTCGCCCCCCTGGTGCGTTAAAATACCGTACATTTTCTAGTCAGTGGCAGTGCATGTGTAACTTGTAGTATTTGACATCAGACAACGAACTCTTGTGGATATTGCTGAGATATATTTGAGCAGTAACTACAGGAGCTTCCGCTGCCTTAATAGCTCAAGCTCTCCCGCCCCCAACCAATTCAATTCAAGAAGAGGGCCCAATTCTCCTCGACTTTGAGATGATTTTTTATAACTGCAGATTTTTTTTGACATATCTCGCATGAAAAATCATCTAGAAGTCACGGGAATTGCGTCTCACTCAGGCCAGGTACTCACGTGGTGCACGTTCATCTCGCCCGTGTACATGTAGTCGAGCAGCGCCTTGAGGTGCTTCGGCTCGGCGCCGTCGATGACGAGCACCGGCTCGCCCTGCGCCTCGTGCGCGCCGAGCAGCGCGCCGAGCAGTTCCGAGCACGCCGCCAGCACCACCCTGAAACGCAATCATTACAATGAGGTCAATTAATTATAACGCCGCATGTCGCACGTCGCATCTACGGATTTCAGATACCCTATTATGGTCGTGGTTATCAATGTGGATACAGCATCTGTCACTTTCTGATCAGTATATAAGTGCGAGAGTGACAGTCTTTTATCCACCGCGATAAAGGTTACCATAATGCGATTGGTAGACGCTTCAAGCCTCAAAAAACAAACTGTTGGTGATAGGACAATGTGCAGGGTCCGTCTGGATGGCCTCTTCTCTCTTACCTGCCTGCTGCCTTCCAGTATGAGTAAGTCAATCCGTGATATGACAAGCATAAAGGGCGTTTCGCCTTAATCCTGATGGTACAGATGAAGGTTTTATCGAGAAGCGCTCCAATACTCGTAGCTCTTTCAGCAGAGACGCACGGATGCTGGCCGGATCAACCACATCCTTGTCGGTCACTTGCGTCGCGAAGCTCGGTGAGCAGTACAGCGTCACGCCGTAGAAACGTTCTAGTAGATCTTTCGGTAGGTGTAAGCGGCGTGTTACCTGTGGGCGCGCAGCGACACGCCGCGGATGCTGGCCGGATCAACCACATCCTTGTCGGTCACTTGCGTCGCGAAGCTCGGTGAGCAGTACAGCGTCACGCCGTAGAAACGTTCTAGTAGATCTTTCGGTAGGTGTAAGCGGCGTGTTACCTGTGGGCGCGCAGCGACACGCCGCGGATGCTGGCCGGATCAACCACATCCTTGTCGGTCACTTGCGTCGCGAAGCTCGGTGAGCAGTACAGCGTCACGCCGTAGAAACGTTCTAGTAGATCTTTCGGTAGGTGTAAGCGGCGTGTTACCTGTGGGCGCGAAGCGACACGCCGCGGATGCTGGCCGGATCAACCACATCCTTGTCGGTCACTTGCGTCGCGAAGCTCGGCGAGCAGTACAGCGTCACGTCGCAGAACCGCTCTGAAATACGCCAGGAAACGATCATAAGGACACTGATTTTCAATATCACACCAAATTACTCTCTCACACGCCAAATCACAGTAGAAAAGCATCACGAAATTGCTATCAACCAACGACTTGGAAAAGTCTGACAGGGACACGGTAAGGCGAATCTGTACAATCCCTATTCTGCTGATCAAAGTAAAAAGACAGTATCTTCATATTCTTACACAACAGTGGCATATACGCAACAGTGGACTATAAATACCAAATGGGTTCCAAATAACTAAAAAACTATATACCCTATCTATCACGGTTTTGGCAAAGGCTGGCTTCACGAAAGGTGTAAAAATATGAAGATACTGTCTTTTTAAATAAAACTGCTATCCTACTCGTAGAACATTTTAATCTTTCTGCTTAATTTATACCCGCAGCTTTTTATTAAGAGAATAATAAATGCGAAAGTAACCAATTGGATGTCACAAAGGATATTAATATCGCTCGCTGCAATACAGGCCGAGCCAGACGACGTCATAAATATCGAGATTTACATAAAATACCACACCCTGGTCCTCGGGCACACCCATTGCCGTTAGAAAAGATAACGGATTGTTTAAAACATTGAGATGCTAATACATAGCCCAAAAATATCGCCCCTTTCTTTCTTTTCTTTTCAACCCTGCAACCCCGCGCTACCTAAAGGAGCGGTTCAATTATTTTAAATCTATTAGAGCGTCCCAAAACCTTCTCCTGTCAGTTCCTTTTTCTTCCTCTAAATTTTACACAAATTCTTTTACCATCAAGGCGATAAGGTTATGGAATGCTTTGCCTGTGGAAGTACGACGTGCTAAGTCTGTTGCCATTTTTAAAAGCAAGCTAAAGGATCATTTTCTGTCACTTCCGTAGTTTTTCTATTATCTCCCTTACTTTTTTTCTTTGTTATATCTCATGCTTCGTCTGTTGTCATTGTTTGGCTGTTTTTGGAGGATGTATGTATGTATATATTATATAGATGTATAATTATATGTATTTAGTATGTATTTATTCAATTATTTATTTTATGTATTTATATTTAGTATATTTATAAATAGTTCTAATTTCAAAATTGAAATAATTTAATTGTTTCGTGTAGTTATTTAGTTTGAGTTCTAAACGAATTAGTTTACACCCCCTGCCATGAATATGTGTCCTCAGTTACTTCTCTTACAAGGTTGTCTGGAAGAGATCGCTATTTAGCGGTAAGACCGCCTGTCGTATACCTATGATTTAAATGTACTGTTCCATGTTCTGTTTTTATTTTTTATTTTTGGTGTTCAATAAAGAGTATTTGTATTGTATTGTATTGTATTGTATCGCAGTATAGTAACGCCCCGTTTACTAGTGAATATACCTACAAACTTTTCTACTATGAAAGTATATAAAATAAAAATATCAGGGGACAATCTCACACAAATTGACCAAATTCCAAAATAAGCTCTAGGGTTGTACTATGGATACTATAGACAATGATAAATAAACATACTTAAATAGAGAAATACATACTTAAATACATAGAACACATCCAAGACTCTGGAACAAATATTCGCGCTCATCACAAAAATATCTGCCCTTATCGGGATTCAACCCAGGACCGCTGGCTTCGGAGGCAGGGTCACTCCCAACTAGGCTAACGTGTCGTCAAATGTTAAGTAAGAAATTAAGAGATCACGCCTCGCGCACCGAGGGTTCCGACGTCTCGTTCTTATTAGAGCAGTGATTATTTATTGCTGCATGCCGGAGCTAATATTTTTAAAACGGGTGGCTGTATTACTTCGGGATTACAGTGTAAACTGAACTGTGAGCGCTACTGCTTGGGCGGGTTATCTATATTCATATTGCCGGGGTAGAATAGCGCAACTCCATGTCATCCCGCGGATGTCATAAGAGGCGTTTAATGGAATAAAATAAGGGCTTGTAGTAGGTACTACACTCGGCGTCAAAAATATCGCCCCTCCTCGGAAAATAATTACAACCGACTTTAAACCCTATTTGATCAAGGACAACAATATGGTTGTTAGGTATCATTTGAAAGGTAATAAAGTGTTTTTTTAGGAAAATTTAAAAAAAAAGGATTTTTCCTTGGGGTCAAAAATTAAAGGAAATGACATTGCGAACAGTTGAAAAATGTTTATTCAAGTTTAAATTTACAACAATAAATGGATAACAAAATTTTACAAAAAGTGCCTAAAATTAACTTAAAACCTAGTGTTACCCCCCAAGCCACTTAAGCAAGCCCTTATCACTGCCTCTAAACGGTCTTTCATTGATCGCATCAACTTTACGATGTCCTCTTGTGGAATGTTGCCCCATTCTTCGATGACTGCGTCCTGAAGATCTTGCAGGGTGGTAGGGGCGGCATCTCGTGACCGAATTCGTCGCTTCAGCTCGTCCCAAAGGTGTTCAATCGGGTTTAAGTCAGGACTCCTGGCTGGCCTCGGCAAAACGGGAATCCCGACCTCCTCCAGATAATCCCGAACAATTAATGCAGTGTGGGAGCGAGCGTTGTCGTGCATTAATGTGAACCCAGAGCCGACGTAACCCGCATATGGCATCACATGCTCTTCCAGGATCTCGGCAATCTATCGGCGAGCATTCAGGGACCCTTGGTCGCGAGTGCCTCCAGTCCTGGAGACGCAGACAAGGTCGGTTTTGCCGTCTATAGACATGCCCCCCCAGAACATGCAAGAGCCACCTCCGTAGCCCACTGTCTCTTCAATACAGGCTTCAGCAAATCGTTATTCGACTCTGGCCCGCCTGTCGTTGCAATAAAGACAGACTCTCGTCTCATCGGTAAAGAGAACCTGCCTCCATTGCTCAAACGTCCAATCGACGTGGTCGCGGGCAAATTGCAAGCGATCTCTGCGATGCTGTGCGGTCAACATTGGGCCTGTAGCAGCCCTGTGAGCCACGATATCCTTCTCCCGCAGTCTTCTTCTAACCGTAGAGATGCTAACTGATCTTGTCCGAGCTTCTCTAAGGCGTTGTTGCACCTCAACAGCACTAGCGAAGCGATTGCGTAGAGATGATGTCACGATGAAGCGATCATCTCTTTCGGATGTGCAGCGTCGCCGACCAGCCCCACGTCTTCTGATGTAGCCCTCAGTCTCCTGGAACCGCTGACATACTCGGCGGACAGCATGACGGCTTAAATTGAGTTGCCGAGCGACATCACACTGCCGAACTCCTGCTTCCAGTAGTGCAACCACTTGAGCTGATTCAGCAGCGGTGGTCTCCATGTTCGAGGGTTGTTTTCTTGCTTGAGTTCCTTAGATGTGTTCTCTTCGACGTCTGGATAGTAAATTATTGACATTTGACCTTGTACAGGCATTTTATACCCCTGGAAAAGGGCACAACTCGCGACCCTTCAAACGAGTATTTGTGCACTTTTTTTTCGAAACGCTCTGATTCACAAGCCATTACGTTTTGTTTAAATTAAACATTATTAATTTAAAACACATTAAACGTGCTTTTAATTGATACTAATATTAATTATGTAACATAATTTCGCTAAGGTCTAGATTAGCTTGAATCTGATTTTCCCGGAGGGGCGATATTTTTGACGCCGAGTGTATTAGGCGATGGGCTTGCAACCTGACACTAATACACTAGTAAACTTCTTGGCCTGATTGTGCAAAATGTGATTACAGAATTATAAACTACTATTTTTAAGTTGCTGGTATTTTTGTAGCTCTGCCTACCCCACTCTGGGAATAACGGCGTGATGTTATGTATGTATGTAAATTATAAATGTGAAATTAATTATATTTGTTCGTTTGCCTGTAACGCTTTCACATCTAAACCGCTAAACATATATCAATGAAATTTGGTATTGATATATAGAGCTTGAAGCCGGGGACCGTCCCGGAGAATTAGACAGTTCCAAAGGGAATAGCGATAAACGACTTCTACGAGGACGGAGTCGCGGGCAACAGCTGGTTATTTATCTATTATATTTACGTAGGTACGGTATGTGAAGGTGACCGTACATTTATTTGAATTTCTCCTGTTATCTGCGCGGCAATCATGTTCATATTGAATACATATATGTATATAACTATCGTACTCATATCAAAACATCACATTTGACAAGTTAACAACCAATATAACACCGTATTTCATCCACATAAAGTTAAATTTTACTTTTCCACAACAAAAATAGCTCCGAAGCCAATATTTGAGAAATATAAGGTCTTTATCAAGAAAAATGCTGCTGTTTAATTAATTTTATCGTGACTATTAAATTCAAGCTATTTACGACTTTATTTAACCGTATTTGAGTCAATTTTGAACTAGCGCGATCATATTTCATAAATACGAAGAAGCGTTATCAAATTTCGAGGTGCGCAGGATACGCGGCGCGAAAACCGACGCCGGCGCACGCGTAAAACCAGAAAGTCACAACTTGGAATATAACACAACCAGAAATTAACTTTAACACGGAGTAATCGAACTCAAAATAAACGTTGGTTTAAGGTATACTTAGGTATCTTGTGTTTGTTTTAACTTTTGTCACGCTGCACGGACGTGGGCATTTTTTAGAAAAGTAATTTTATGTTAAGCATTGCTTTTCACCATGTTTCGAGTTGGACGATGTGATGGATCGCGTTCGCGACACAATCGGGCGTTTGCGACTGCTTGGCGCGAGTTCGAGATATTTCCAAACATTTATTTTCTACGACAATAATCGTTTAAAATGGCGTTTATTGAATTCTCATATCGGTCTGTAGGTAAATGATTTGTCCGAACCAATATAATTTATCTACAGTTGATATGCTTGCGTCTTGAAAGTCGTTTTTGAAACACCAGCCATGTGCAAGCCGAATTTTTGAAATGGCAGACAGACGGACGGACGGACAGCGGATCCGAGGCTTAGTAATAGGGTCCTTCCTGCGTACAACAAAACACGTGAATATATATTAAGTCAATTAATTAAGCTTTTGAATTAGGACTTCAAAAATACGGGCGATAATTGGTTCATGCGAAAATAATCTTTCTATCACTCGAATTTGATTCGAGCACTCGAAAGTCATATATAGAGCCAGGAGTGATACCAACCTTTAGCGAGGAGCTGCGCGAACATGCTCTGCACGTTCGAGTGGTGGTGTTTCCACCGAAGACAATACTGCTGCGGCACCATCTTGTTAATAAATAAGGCTTTGGTCTCAAAGGCAGGTCATGGAGGAAGAGTCAAGTTTGGTAGAAAATTTTGGTCAGTATTTTTTTATACAGAGTCTTTTCTTATTATAATTTGAGTAAGGTACGTCGTTTTGGAATGTAGTATCGGTGGTTGCGTTTCGGCCTTTACCTGCAACAAGGGAGAAGGTTTCGTTAGTGATGAAGCTTTAATTAACTGTTGTCAAGTACTAAACGTACGAGCAGGTTACCTACACAGTACCGTTACCATGAGTTACAGTTACTTACTCGCTAGAGATTCTAATGCTCTGTCCCTTTCAATCTACAAATGATGTGAGGGACAGAGCGTTCGACTCGCTAGCGAGTACGGTAATTTCAACTCATGGTAAGGGTCCTGTTCACATAGTTCGAAAGGCTTGCGTATTTGGGTCATAGACACTCTTAAAAACAAAAGTTGTCTCTCCTGTGGTCAATAGTTTTTATATGATAGGTCTAAAGCAGTCCTGACGGTGTTTTTGCGGGAATGGGCTTGGTCAGAAAATTAGGCGTTAAAAACGTTAACTTTCGGTGTGTCCACAGGAAAGACGGTTACCTAAATCTGTGTACGACCCATTCGCCTTACAAGTACCAAAAAAGATGACGATCGAGCTTGATCACCAATCAAAAAGTGCGTTTCCAATTTCATTGCTACCTAGTTCCAATTTACTTAAAACTTTAATGCTGTTGCACAATGAACGTCTCCTTTTATTATTAAGAAACTAGCGACCCGCCAGCGGTTCCGCCCGCTGCAATTTTTTTTCTTTCATGTCACTTAGGGGTATGAAAAATAGATGTTGGCCGATTCTCAGACCTACCCGATATGCACACAAAATTTCATAAGAATCTGTCGAGCCGTTTCAGAGGAGTACACCGTGAAAAGAGAATTAATATTAGACTTAAAAACTAGGTGCACGCGTCGAACATTATTTAATTAAGTTCTTAAAATATAAATGTATGTAGTAAATATTCATTTCCGGCCGATTTGCCCTTCGGGCATCTAAAGATCCCTGGAACCTAACCTACCTACTTTTGCGGAATAAAAATGATTTCTGGGTGACATTTCAGTGTACACGGCGCAGTTTATATGAAACCCAGTGTGTGTTTATCAGCGTGTTAAATTAGCATTGTATACCCAATTGTCACGAGTCACTTGTCACTGTCAAGATGGTAAAATAGGAGGCTGGTGTGACCACGAGTCTGCCCCTATTATATTATAGCTGCGAGTGAGAACTCTGTCAACTAGTACGGAAAATATATCGTAAGCGTAATACAGATTGAACAGAAGAAGGTATACGTATGTATCTAAAAATAACCGGTGTTCTGTCTTTTCGCACAACAACGGTTCCAAAACTGATTTGTTTCCCAAAAATATCATTTGTGCCACCGCTTTTTTTCCGAAACTGTAAATATTTCAAGATTTATTTCGGAACCCTATAGGTTAAGTTAGGTTAGTTTTATAAAAATCCTGAAATATTAAGTGTAAAAAATATATATTTTTGGGAAATGAACCAATTTCGGAAACGTTATTGTGCGAAACGGCAGAAATCCACAATAACCGCTGTCACGCATCTTTAGAACTATAGTGACCTAATCCAAATATTTTGAATTACGACTTAGTACTAAATTTATGACTCGAAATCGAAAGATGAAAATGTGTGAATTAGGTCACTATAATTCTAAAAGCGCGAGGTATGTGTCAGCCGCAACAAGCCATATTGCAAGAACAATTAAATAGTTTATTAACAATAACTGTAAGTAACAATTATTGGCCAAGAAGTTATAAATTGGTTCTCAAAACTTATTATTAATCGTGAATGAGAAAAACGCAAGCAAGTATGTGACCAGCTATCTATATGAAATGGCAGGAGTGACGTGTGTTACTCGTAGTAGGGTATAACGCGGCTCGAAAATTATTGATTGAACATATTGTTGCTGTGTTGATAGCGAACTGATAACTGTTTAATGTCCTAAACTTAACAGACTAAAATCTTAGAAACCACTTTTTAATGGAAGTAGGAATACCTATTGAACACCCTCCTAGATTGTTTAAAATGATGATGTTGATTTTCATAAACTCAGTACCTCAGAATAAATGTATACTTGCTTATCTAAGTGTACAGGCTAACAAACCATTTAACTTGGCTAGAAAATAGGTACATTATGGTCTTGAAAAACAGGACGCCTGCAGTAACAAAAGAAACTCAAAACTTCTTAATAATAAAGAAATATCAATAATTAAAAAGAATCCAGAGCGAAGTTAACTTTGGAATAATGCCGCAAGAAATTCGACAGTCTGTTGTCCAATTTAGGTTTGACAAAACTACAAAGTTGATAATATAACTTTCATGGACCTAGGAGCCTACCTACTTAGCACCAGATCACCGCCCCCTATTTCACCATCCTAACAAATAGGTGACAGGTGACAATTCGGTAATACGTTGCAAAGATAACAAGTTTGTACATCATTGGGATTCATATAAGCTGCGCCATGTAGGTATACTGAAATGTCACCTGTCAGAATGGTGATATAGGGTGCCGGTGGTAACGTGTATTTGGTAACCTCTTTTATGCTATTATAACGTAATGGACCAAAACACAATGAAAAAATACTTTTCTATAGCTTTTGACCACCTTCGACGTCTTGATCAGATCAGCCCGTTGGTAGAAAGAAAGAAAGAAAATCGTTTATTTAGTGCCTATAATAATTACAAAACAAAGTGCAAACAACTTATTGACTAAACTTAACTAACTTATTAAGTAGGATAACATGATCAATTTTGTACGTTGCACCAAAGAAGGCAGTAAGAGGGCCTTTCACCGAGCGATTGCGACCCCTTCTTGCGGAGCTGGTAACTCCATTCAACCTCTATAAACGAACTACCTAGACAAAATAACGCTACCAAACTTTCAAACGTTATTCGGTGCAGAAACGAGAGACTAAGAAATAGACAAAGTTATACTTTGATATTGCAAGGGTTTGGCATAGGTATTAACAGAAAATCATCATCTATATCCAAAGTAATAAGCTACTGCTTCGTTTAAATAGACCAGAATAGACACAAATTGTTATTTTCGAATGTGCCGCCGATAAGGGCTAAACCTCTGACACGCTTATCTTTCCAAAATGCGCGCGTGCAAGATACCACTATCTCTATTTCCAACTCGAAAACAGTTTTAAAACTCGCTCTATGATTACTACTAGTATATGTACCTATACACACTTTATCATATTCAACGGCGCAGTGCGTTTATAATGTCGTCATGATATGCTCACTAATGAAACGGGGAGGGGATAGTGGGGTATTCAAAGTTTAGATTTTAGTGCTTCGTAGTACACGCGCTTCGGAAAATAGATTGGACACAAATTTATTCTATCTCTACTACATATTTGTCTAGCGATCACTCGCCCAGACTAAGATCAGTGCGGCGAGCACATCTTCCTCGCTTGTCGCTCAGTGCGTCTCTATCCTTACAGACTAGTTAGCAAGGGAAGTCCGAGCCACAAACAAGTAGCAAACATTTTGTGTTAGCATTCCTGGTGGGTCGTAGTTCAGCGGGGTTCGCCGCGACAGGCCACCGCCCTAGCTCCCCTTTAGTGAGACAGCAAGTTAGCTCCCTTCAGTCTCTTAATAGAGAACATGCATGAAAATCACAATTTAGTTTGTTAAGATTTTATATAGAATCAAAACTTGTTCAAAATTTAAAATATTTAATGTTTAGATTATTTTTTTCTATTGATATTGGCTTACACGTGGTAATTTACAAAATAAATGCAAATTTCTTTATCAGGTCTATATTTTAAACATGGAACATCAGCTGTGACGTCATTCCTGTCGTCGATTTCGTATAGAGTGTTTTTGCAGAGGGTCTGAACTATGACTTTTTAAAGCTTCACATCTTGTGAAAAAATTACACAATTATTTCTCGTATACAGTTATTTCTCTATTTCATAGCACTTTCCAGAGAGCGTTGACAAGAATATGCATCCCTATAGACGTGGCCATGGGAGAATTTGGAATAGATTATACTTTCTTACCACAAATCAAAATATATCGTACACAAGTAGGTAAGCAGATAAGCTACCTATTAAAAATGAGATTATTTTCTCGAGTTATTCTGCACATCTTTAACCTTTTCAGCGCCAACGACGTATTTCAAAATAGACCAGAGTAGGTATCTGTAAGGCAAGGTTGACATTATTCTGGGGTGAAAGTGACGTATTTGACATGGCCATAAGGTTAAAGGTGGTCTTTACCATTTGGGTAAGGACCAAAAAGATGGGCACGCTAACTCAAGCCATTAAATTTTCTATTAATATTATCCGTTGTGCGAAGAAAATTAGCCATACAGTTGTAAGGACACTTTTCGTCCACAACGGAACTTTTTTCGCCTTCGTTGTTTCTATGGTTAACTACGGTTAACTATAATCAAACTTTTTGTTCCTCACCCATAACCCTATTGAAAATGAGATTATTTTCTCGAGTTATTCCACTACTATCTATTTATTATCTACTTGTGCTATTGTCTATTCTATGGTTATTCTGCATATCTTTAACCTTTCCAAAGCCAACGACGTATATTTCCGTCACGGTTAACAGCGTAAAATAGACCAGAGTACCTATCTGTAACGTCATTTTATATTTGACATAGTGTTAATAAGGTTAAAGGTGGTCTAACAAATTTAAACTAACCATTATTGGACCACTAGCTTGTCTCATTGTACGAATAAGCGGCGTTGGGTCACTCTAAGCTAGTCTAGACTAGAAAAGAAAACAACTTTTAAATATCAGGGGAAAAGGCCAGCTAAGCAAAAAGGGGATCCAGTGTTTAGATCTTTACTAAAATTAAAACTTGTCATTCCAAGCCTGGCAAGTAGAACGGGTCGCCATTCGCCAGCAACACAAGCGACTCGCGCGCAACAATGATCCGCTACATTTCCCGATGTGAAAAATAGCAGTACAAGTAATTTTACTTTTCTCAGAACGACGCAAAAAGAGTTGCAACAGTCTTGCATTTCCGAGCGTTGAGCAACTGTTAGGCGCAGGGTTGGCACGAGGACTGCATTGGAAATTGGTATAATAATCTAGGTATTGCTCCAAATTAACTATGCTCCTGAGGCAACCAATTGCCTCTTAAATTATTAAACTGCTCATTGGTGCTGTTCACCAGCGTAAACA